>OZ010788.1:466661301-467381007 GCA_963932465.1 Maratus speciosus
AAAATGTCACCTGTTTTTAATGTGTGGAAGAGATCGTTTTTGTAATTTGATAAAAAAAAAATCCATGCTTTTGTTGAATTATGAATGCCTTTCCGATCTTGTAATCGGGGGGGGGGGGGGGGGGGGGTAATTACGACTTTTTTAAAAATTTATGATTTGTCGTTTGATGTAAGTTGTTCAGCTATAAGTATGCAAAATTTCAAGTCTCCAACATATATAGTTTCTGAGAACGGCTG
Source organism: Maratus speciosus (assembly GCA_963932465.1). Lineage (NCBI taxonomy): Eukaryota > Metazoa > Arthropoda > Arachnida > Araneae > Salticidae > Maratus > Maratus speciosus. Next base: position 466,661,538 of record OZ010788.1, read on the forward strand.
TTAACAGACGGACAGACATAGACAGACAGAGGAATGAGGCGAAAAGGGTTTTGTCAGATGAACGAAACCCTAAAAATTATATTGTAGGTACATAATTGGCCGAGCTACTACCGAGAAATCGTTTTCATTTCATTGTCAGCTTGGAGTGGAGATATTCCGGCATATATAAATACTATATTAAAACAAGGGCGTAGGAACCGGGGGAGCTGGGGGAGCTGTGGCTCCCCCTGGAATATTTCAGACGGGCTCAGCTCTCCCGGGAGAAATTCTCGCACCACATCTGTTTACGATACGTTGCTGAATTAAAAAAAAAATAAAGTATATTTTTCTAGGAAATTCACACAATAAACAACAAAGATAAGAGAGAGGGGAGGTGGTGAGCACACTTCTTTGTGCCTTCACCCTTTTTCTCATTGTTTACAATCCTCCCGATTTCCAGAAAAAAGGGGGTCTTATATAGGTCTACTACAAATTACATACACCGATAACATATTTATAAAGAGGAGGCCTTTAAAATTGATTTGGAAGAGATTTGTAAAGAATTTGTAAGCAAAACAACAGAAAGCACTTTAATTTTTGGTAAATGGAAGTGGGCGAAGCCTTAAATTTGAATATTGTATTCGGGATCGCACATAAATTAAGTTTCTATGTATCAAGTATATCTATTAAAAATTATTTTAACTGGATTAAAGAGTTGGTGATCTTTTGATATGCTTCTATCTTACACTTCTATTTGTGAAACGTGCAACACTATGAAGTAGAGATGGGCAACATTGTTCCTTTTAAGGAATCGTTCCAGCCGGAATCGTTCACCGAAAGGAACGAGTTCATTGGAGTCGTTCCTTTCGGAATCGTTCCGAAAAAACGGAACGAATTCGAGGAAAAGGAGCGATTCCGAGAAAAAAGGAACGATTCCGAGAAAAAAGGAACGATTCCGAGAAAAAAAGAACGATTCCGAGAAAAAAAGAACGATTTTGAAAAATAAAGGACTCCAACGGGAAAAAAACACTTCCGAGATAAAGAGAACCACATGCAATCCATAATATTTTTTACTAATTTATTTTCTTATGTACCCATCCATTTTCTTACGCATCCAGTCGCCTTAATTTTGTAATGTTTTGGACAGATGATTTTGTTTTTAAAAATTCATTTCATTGATCAGTGTGTGCAATTAATTTGCAGTTATTTCTAACTTTATGATTTATGGTATAAAGCATAATTCCTCTTGGAAATTTAAGGGCGGTGCAAGGTCTATTCGATTTTCAGTGTAATTATTGGTTTCTCTTGAAAATATGTCGTCAAATGACCGTCCATTTATATTATTATTTTATACAGTGTGACTTTACTCTCAAAGATGTTCAGTGGCTAAGTCCTAAACCGTTAGTCATAGACCTATAGTTCCAATTGTGTGTTGTTGTGTGTTAAAACAAAAATGTTTTAAATAAGGTAAAAAATTATTCTGAAAGTCGTTTGGATCAATAAAAATATTTCTAAAAAAGTTACGAAATTTAATTTTTTATACGGTCTCCCGCCCTATAAGATATATTTAGTAAAAATTTCCTGTTCTCTTAAAAGAAAGACAAAAAAAAATCCCATTCATCTAGCACTAAAATTCACGAAGTTATACGAAACTTTGAAATGCAAGACTTAAGCCACTTTTCTGCATCCGAATACACATGAGTTTAGCCATGCTTCTAGGGGTCGTAAACAAAGTGCTTAAAGTATTTGAAGGATTTATTTCATGTGTAGCTGCGCTTTGAAAGAAATCGTATTACGACAGATTTTTGTAAGGATTTGAAGCTGTTTCTTTTCATAATTTTTTTAACAAAAATTATGCTATTTTTATAAGCTTTTATTTAACCTATTAACCGCCAAAACTATAAGTAGGAATTTTCAAATTTCTTGTTGAAAGTCGCTTGTCACCACAAATTCAGAAAGGTAATTTCCGCTTTATTAAAATATCGAAATTTTTGACAATAAATAAGGCAATTTTTTAAATTGTAAAATAGTGGTGACAAAGTAATTAATGTAAGCATGAGCAATTATTTTGACCGTTGCGTGAACGCAACACCAGCCGGTAACGGGTTAATTTGAAACGATCGTATGTATGTCTTTCCAGTTCAAAATTTGTACTCGAAATTCAACTCACTTTAAAATATGCGATCGAGATTAAATTTTACATAATGACGTAAATCAGATGACAATGTAATATTATTATGATTTTCAGTGCTTACCATTATGTACTTATTTTACAGGGTAACACAAAAAATTTCGGATAGATTACTGCCAACAAGTTTACTAAAAAGTTTTAGATTAGATAACACAAGACTGCGATGGTTGTGTTTTTTTTATTTTTAAAATTATGTATTTTTAAAATTATGATTTTTATGTATTTTTTAGCGCTGAATCCGAAAATTATCTTCATTTTTAACCATCATGTCAGAATTTTTCGCAAATAGTAAATTTCAAAATTGAAAAAATAGCTAATACTATAAAATAGAGTCGATGGTTGTATTTTTTAACTTTTACGATTGATTTGTATGTGCTTTTTAGCACTGAATGTAAAAATTACCTTCATATTTAACCATCATGTTAGACTTTTTTGTAAATGGTAAATTTCAAAGTTATAAAAATAGCGAAAATCTGATACTATAAAATGGATGTAAAACTTCTTTTATTCAATTTAATTTTATTTAATTCAAGAATTTATTCAATTTTTGGCTTATACTGGGATTCTTACAGCTAAACAGCTCGGGGATCCGATGATGTGGGAAGGGAAGAGGTTTAATTAAAACTTTGAACTTTTAAACTTTGAAATTTACAATTTGCGGAAAATCCTGACGTGATGGTTAAAAATGAAGGTCATTTTCGGATTTAATAGTAAAAAATACATAAAATTCAATTATCAAAAGTTAAAGAAATAACAATCACGTCTATTTTATACTATCAGAATCAGATTTCCGAAATTTTTTCACTTTTTAGCTTTCAAATTTACGATTTACAAAAAATCTGTACTTTGTGATAAAAAATGAAGGCCATTTTTGGATTCAGTGTGTAAAGAATCGAGGCTGTTGCTTTTCGACATTTTATTTAACGAAAATTCTATTATTTTTTTCCCGTTATATGTTTAGTACAAGCTGTATATTTTGCATTAATATTTCAGAATGATTATAGATTTCAAATTTATAATGCAATGTTAATTTTACTATCAAATGTTTTTTTTATATATCTGAAGATTATTTATATTTCTAGTAAATTTGTAAATGACCCCTATTTCGCAGCAAAAAATATGCTCCAAGTTTAAACAGCCATAACTTCGGTCAGTTTTAGTCGTAGAATAATAGGACTTTTATTTGTCTTACTTATAAGTGTAATAGGAAAGTTTTACTAACTATAACTTGAAGGACCGGGGGATCGTATAAAAAATTAAATTTCATAATTTTTCAAGAAATGATTCTATTGACCCAAACCACTTTTTAAATACTTCTTTACCCCCATTTAAAACATTTTTGTAATTGGAACTATATGGCTATGACTAACGGTTTAGGAATTAGCTATTGGACTTCGTTGAGAGTGGACATCCTGTATAGGAAATTTTATTATTGCTCTGATATTTGTCACCAGGGTCTAGGAATTTTTAGTCTCATAGATTCCTCTTCAAAATCTACCTCTAGGTAATCTTAATTTCATTTTTCATTTGGATGGCCCTACTGGTTTGGATATGTAACTAGTTAAAGTAGATTACATTTTTGTTCCAGTGTCCGTACTTTCAATAACTTTATCCCCTTTATCGTCTTTCTCTCCAGCTCCCTAACTTTACGCACACAGAATATTTCGCATAATTCATCAACATTATTATCACCGCCTTCAGGATCTGGTTCAGAAGTGAAACACCCTATTCTATAGCAATCATCTTGTAGTGCAATTCAGTGATATATATCAATTTTAATGCATTTGAAATAGCTTAATGTCATTAAAATGCGCTGCAAACGATTTTTTCCCGTTGACCATAATGTAACGAAATATTTTTGAGTGCCCCTGTAAATAAACTATTAATGCTACACTCTTCATACTGAATACCAAACATCCCATGGTAAACATCATTAACATATATCAATTGCATGGGAATCCGAGTATATTTACGGGAGTTAGGTATATCACACACTGAGACCACAGAACGACACAAAGCGCAACATGAAGTACAAAAACCGGTCGAAACAAAGAACGAAGTTGTTGCAAACTTGTTTTAAACCAGTTTTTCTAGCGAATTCAAGCGACATGTCTTATATGTCACCTTGGTGTGTGACTTGCCTTAGAGCGTGAACAGACGGTCTGACGGACAGACAAACCGCATTCATAAACACTAACTTTATTGGAAAGAGTTAAAAAGTAAAGCACGTTTTTGCACACTGTCTTTCCTGAGTGACTGATGTATGTCTTGTTTTTTACCCTAACATCACTATTTGTGAACTGCTGTTAACGACGTAGAATTTCAATAAACTTACAACTCTTTTTGAATCTCCAATTTCACGAGAACCTACAGGAATTTCTCTAATTTCACACCCTCATCCGCCGTCACCCTCTCTCCACTTATACCATACAGAACCTCAGTTCGGTGTTAGTGAATTGCGATGCTAATATGTTTGTTTGGATTGGGATCTTTGGAGCTTCATAACTCATGAAGTCATTGAACACTTGTGTTACACGAAAGGGTAGAAGTTCCTTCAGATGATTTGTAAACAGATTCATTAGCAGCATGGCTATGGCTAGTGATATTTATAAGATAATATTACATATATTAATATTATAATATATATATATATATATATATATATATATAGTAATATATATGATTTTATTCATATATAGTACATATTATCTCCGCCAAAAGATATAGTGATTCACTAAACTTCAAAGTTCTATTTCTTTAAATTTGAAATTTGCTAACATTTTAACTGAAAAACGGTTTATTGGTTTAATTAAGTTAAACAAATTAAAAGTATGTCCATTATTATTACAGAGTGTAGTACTATATAAATAACTATCCTTTTGACGATGTTTCGGCCGTTGAATGAAAGATATCTGTTGTAAACGTGTTATAGATAATACCAACATTAATTTTTTGAGAATTTGACTATTTTTTAATCGGAGTTAAACTTTTTATTGTCAAAACTATTTAAAATAGATAAAACATTTTGTTAAATTCGAACTTTTCAGAAAACTTTATGTAATTTAAGAAAATAAATAAATAAATCTTCTAACTGAAAAGAATAAGAATAAGAAAGGAAAATACATAAAATTTAGTATCGTATTTTCAGTAAGTTTTACCTCAATAAAAACGGAAGTTTGTTATTAGGCTTGAAACATTAAATTTAGTTTAGCATGAAGGGAGCCTTGATTTGATCGAAACTAAACTCAGATATGTATTATCCATCACCACAGTAACAGGCATTAATCGTGGCATTGATTTCGGGATTTACGAGTATCAATAACGATCAAGAAATCTGAATTATTATAAGAAATTATTACGATAAACGATTTTTTTTTGCTTTTATTTTACGTTGAATTAAAACAAAGTCACAGTTATTTAAATTCTAATTATTTAACAAGAAATAGAAGTAAAATAACAATTGAAAAAACTGTACAAAATCACAACGTGCATTCTTTGGAAACCAATAATTAAATTCGTATATTGTAAAACTTTTTAAATGCAATATTAACCTTCCGCATACCAGACCGGTGCAACAGACCCAATAGATACATTCAAGTTGATTTTTCACATTTTAAAAAATGAAAATTTTGTAAATATGTGACTTTTTCTGGAATGTTCTACTCAAAAGAATAGAACATCCCAGAAAAAACCGATATTTACAGAAATTTCAGTTTTAAAAATAAATTAGAAATATCCTTATAAATGTACCTGTCGGGGCCATTGAACCCCTCTGGTAGGCGGAGGGTTAACATAAATCTATTAAACCGAAACAAGCATAAAATATGCAGCTTTATATATACTAGCAGGAATGACCGAGCTAAGCTCGGTCAAATTCAGCTTTGTGTTTCTCTCGATGTATTATTCCCACTGAATCATTCTTGCTGTTTTAGTTACACTTAGCTTAACCCTGAGCCAATTACACCCAAAATGACCCACTAATCGAATTTTTTCGAACATGCGACCTAACCCAGTGCTCTTCTCCAGCCGGAATACGATGGAATACAAAATTTAATGAAAATCGTTAGTCATTTTCTAGATAAAATTATCTTGACCCGCGTTCATCCAAAAATGACCTACTAATCGAAATTTATCGAACATGTGACATACTCCAATGGCCTTCACGTACCGGGAAACGGTATTAGTAAAAAAATTGTCAAAATCGTTTGAACCTTTTTGAGATACAGTTAGCTTGACCCTGACCCATTATGACCCAAAATGATTCATTAATAGAATTTTCTTGAGCATGCGACCTAGCCCAATGTTTTTCTCGTGCCCAAAAACGATATAATACAAAGTTTTGTCAAAATCGTTTGAGCCGTTGTTTAGCTACAGCTTTGATCCATTAGGACCCAAAATGACCAACTGATTGAATTTTCTTGAGCATGCGACCTAGCCCCATGGTCTTATATCCGAAAACAGTATAATACAAAGTTTTGTCAAAATGGTTTGAATTGTGTTTTAGATACAATTAGCTTGACCTTGACCCATTGTGACCCAAAATGATCCACTATTCGAATTTTCTTGAACATGTGACCTAGTCCAATGGACTTCTCGCGCCCGAAAACAATGGAATACAAAATTGAGTCACAATCGTTGCAACTTTATTCTAGATAAATTTAGCTTGACCCACAGGGAACCAAAAATAACCTTTTGAAATTTCTCGAACATGTGACTTAGACCAATGGTCTGCTCAGGCCCAGAAACGGTATAATACAAAATTTTGTCAACATCGTTTGAGTCGTTTTTAGATACAATTAGCTTGACCCACATTGACCCAAAAATGACCCAATAATTGAATTTTCTCGAACATGGGACTTAGCCCAATGGTCATCTCATGCCCAGAAACGGTACATTACAAAATTTTGTGAAAACGTTTTGAGCCTTTTTTTAGATTCAATTAGCTTAAGCCTGACCCATTGCGACCCAAAATGACCCACTAATCGAATTCTTGAACATGCGACTTAGCCCAATATTATTCTCGCGCCCGAAAACGACAGATTACAAAATTTCGTCAAAATCGTTAAAGCCGTTTTCTAGATATGCTAAGCTTGACGCACAGGGATCCAAAAATGACCCACTAATCGAATTTTCTCGAAATGTGACTTAGCACAATAGTCTTCTCGTAATCCAAAACTGTAGAATATAACTGTTTCGTGAAAATCGTTAGAGCCGTTTTTTAGATAAAAATAGCTTGGCCCGCAGTGACCCAAAAAATGACCCACTAATCGAAATTTCTCAAACATGTGACCTAGACCAATAGTCTTCTCGTACTCGAAAACGGTTGGATACAAAATTTAGTCAAAATCGATTGAGCCGTTTTTTAGATATAATTAGCTTTACCCCGACGCATAATGATCCAAATTGACCCACTAATCGAATTTTCTCGAACATGTGACCTAGCCCAATGATCTATTCGTGCCCAGAAAAGGTATATTACAAAATTTTGTGAAAAAGTTTAGAGCCTTTTTTTAAGATTCAATCAGCTTGAGCCTGACCCATTGTGACCCAAAATGACCCACTGATCGAATTTTCTTGAACATGCGACCTAGCCCAATGGTATTATTGCGCCCGAAAATGGCAGATTACAAAATTTCGTCAACATCGTTAAAGCCGTTTTCTAGATAAGCTAAGCTTGACCCACGGTGACCCAAAAATGACCCACTAATCGAATTTTCGCGAACATGTGGCTTAGCCCAACGGTCTTCTCATAATCCAAAACTGTAGAATATAGAGTTTCGTGAAAATCGTTAGAGCCGTTTTTTACATAAAAATAGCTTGACCCGCAGTGACCCAAAAATGACCCACTAATCGAAATTTCTCGAACATGTGACCTAGCCCAATATTCTTCTCATTCCCGAAAACGGTTGGATACAAAATTTACTCAAAATCGATTGAGCCGTTTTTTAGATATAACTAGCTTGACCCTGACCCATAATGACCCACTAATCGAATTTTCTCGAACATGTGACCTAGCCCAATAGTCTTTTCGTGCCCGAAAATGGTAAAATACAAAATTTCGTCAAAATCGTTAGAGCCGTTTTTAAGATAAAATTTACATACACACACACACACACACATACATACACACACAATTTTTGCTCGCATTATAGTATAAGATATATATATATATATATATATATATATATATGTCACAGTGTTGGAGAAAGTCCAATAATCTATATGTAGCACGTGATTTTTCTTTCCCGTTTTTATACTCAAAACGGCCATTAAGAGAGCGAACCGAGGTTACATTATTTCAATCCCACCCACCACTGTTACTGTTATCTTATTATTATTATTAGACATTATGCTTTTTGAAATATTCATTCATTATCTTAAGAAAGAAAGAAACGTTTTACAAAAATTCCTTGTTCTAACAGATTTTACTCTATGTAATAAACCTCAATGTAAGTTGATTAAAACAACAATCTTAGGGAGTTTCGAGATTTTTTTTAATCATCTTCTTCAGGAGAGAAAAACAAGACGCCAAACTGTGGAAATAAAGTGGTACTCGAGTGCTCGTAGCTGGTCATATATTTATTTTGACAAAGAGAATTCTCAAATTGAAATTATGTTTGAAGAAAAAACATGAAATAGTGAAATATGCATGAAAGTGCGTAAATCTACAATTATTAAAATAATTGAAAATCAGTTATTATTATCATATTAAAATGCAATTTTTATGGCCTAGTGACATATATTTCTTATATTATTCAAAACTGTTTCTAATCAGATTTAAAAAAATATTTTTCACTATTAATTAAACAAGCATTTTCTTTGTTTTTCTTAAAGCTGTTCTTAAGTGATCTGCTCAACAAGCGTAAAACGTTTTGACACATTTACAAATTCATTTTTTAACGGAAAGATATAAAATTGGAATGTTTGACCATGGAAGCGATTTGGAATCGAACTGTGTTTCCCATCTTTTGATCAGTAAATTACCTATTGAGTTATAATCGATTTTGATCACGTGACAAACATGTTTTTCACTCATTTTAGAGAAATGATGCCTCTTTCGCGCGGAAATTCGGTTCAAAACGCCCACTTTGACACTATTTTCTTAAAATCCTATTGCGTTTGCAAAAAAAACCGGAAAAAACAGCTCGATTACATAGTTTCTGAACAACAACACCTGCTCGTTTCATGCATTTCCGAATAAAAATAAATTAAAACTTTTGTCACAAATTTATCCTTTTGGATTTGAGAACAGCCTTAAGAATTCATTTAGAAAAAATTCATTTCGTATGATACATTTACCAATTAGAAAATGTGTTAGTGTATTAGAGTACACATGGTGTTCCATTACCCTCGGGGTCCAGGTACTCAATCGGTAAAGCACGTAAAGTTTCTGGGTTCGAATCCCATCTCGGGCACTTTTTCACTCAGGTGTAAAAAATACAATTCGTATAAAATATTTTTTTTATTTCTTTCAGATTAATTTAGCACAAGAAGATGAAATAGTAATGTTTATTAAACGCCCTACTCCGCCCCGCACTTCAATTTTTTTTTCTTTCTTTCTTTATTTTTCTTTATTTTTCTTTTTTTTTGAGGAGGGGGGGGGGAGGGGCACACACATTTTGAAATAAAATAGCGTATTTTAATTTATTAAAACTGGCCAGTCTACAAGAAAAGAACCAATTCCCAAGGTATCGGTCCTTTTCGGAACGGTTCCTCGGATTCGGTCCTTTTTGGAACGGTTCCTCGGAATCGGTCCTTTTTGGAACGATTCCGAAATGGACCGACTCCGAGGAATCGGTCCTTTTCGGAACGACTCCAGGAATCGGTCCTTTTCGGAGTCGGTACATTTTGGACCGATTCCTCGGAATCGGTCCGAAAAGGACCGAATCCGAGGAACCGTTCCGAAAAGTGCCGATTCCGAGGAACCGTTCCAAAAAGGACCGAATCCGAGGAACCGTTCCAAAAAGGACCGAATCCGAGGAACCGTTCCAAAAAGGACCGAATCCGAGGAACCGTTCCGAAAAGGACCGATTCCTTTTTACAGAATGGAATCGTTCCTTCAGTTTCACTGCCGGAATCGTTCCTTTGGAGTCGTTCCTCAACAAATGACACATCTCTACTATGAAGGAACCTTCTAAAATGAACGAAATGATCCGCGCCACTAGCTTTCCGCAATATGCCCCGGCTCCCCCTGTTTGTACGAAGTTCCTACGCCACTGTATTAAAATTTGCTCAATAGGGCATAAAATTCGACTGGTACTTTAGATATATAGGTTGAAAAAATAATATAACCAAGTTTTCGTGCTGCGTTTTATTGAAGCTCGGCAAGCCGGAATGTATATACTCAAGCTGGCAATAAACTGAGCACGATTTCTAGGCAATGGCTCAATCAATTACAATGTAATTTACCAAAAAGATAGAGGTAATATCGTGGCTCGAGTCTGAGAGAGACAGTGATTTTTTAATTTTTTCGCGTGATTTTTGGTTTTCTGTGTTTCGCGGCGATATTTTGACACTGGTGAAAGGAATTTGGTTTCAAACTTTTAGCCGAATAATAAATTTGACCACGCGATTTTTAATGCGATTTTCAATGAGGTTTTTTTTTTTTGTGATTTTTCGCTTTACGCAGCGACATTTTGACATTTGATTTTCCCGTTTTGATTGGTTTGGTACTATGGTTGAAGAGCCGTTAGTAATTTTTGAACTAATTTCGTTTTTTTTTTTTTTTGTGGTGGAATGTTATTCTCTCTCTTCACCACTGTCACTGACAATTTATGAATTTCTAAATAACCAAAGTTACACGAAATTTCGCTTTTAAAGAAATAACATACAGAACTAAGGTACCTGTACCCAATATGGACACCCTAAGGAAAATTGATTTTTTTTCACCCGCGTGTACACGTCATGGGACTCCAAAAATATGACCACTATCCCTAGACTGTTGACTATCATTATTAAAATTAGCGACTTCGTAATTATTCTGGTTTAATTTTAATGATAAAAACAAAAAATGTTTACAAGTGTCCATATAAGGAACTACCTGTCCCTATTATGGACATGCATGTCCGTATTAGGGACAGGTGGCTTCTTAATGACCTACTAAACAGGGTGTATGGAAGAGCCACTCTTCCAAGGGATTTTAGAGGAGAGGGGATAAAAGAAATATATCTTAAAGTATTTCGGGATGGGGGATGGGGAGGCAAAGTAAATGCCTTCAGAACATGCACTTTAGAAGGGGACGTTCATTTTCGGTTGTGGCCCTTCGAAGACCCATGCAAAGCACCTCAGTGACTACAAAATATTATGAAATAATATAGTTGGTTTTGCTTAGCTTTATTGCTTCTGTCTTCAGAATTTACATCTGTTATTACTCAGTCCTCACAGGGTGGACAAATAAAAACTTCTTCATCATGGGCGATAAGTCCCACACAGTCATCATGGACATATCTGCCGCATGTGATGCATAGCCGCATCTCTGCAACAGCATCAATACTGCATAAGAAGCAGTACCATCTCTCCTTTGTTGAGGAAGTCATACCGCTGGTACCTGCGATTTCGCCAACAGATACCCTACTGAGGGGAGGCTTCTTTTGATTTTTCTGCAACGGCTTTGTGGAGGATTTTTTTCTTGGAGTAGGTTTCTTGGAGGATTGGGGGATACAGCAAGTGTATTTTCAATGTGGACATAATGTGTCCATATTGGGAATCAGGCATAGTTTTACTAAAATCTTGTAATACATAAACAACGAAAACATTTAAAGCAATATATGCAATAGCAATCGAAAATGCGTTTTATCAGCTTCCTAAAGCACTCCACTTTTCAATATTTAAAGTAATTTTACAGTATCTAATAAGAATTTAAACTTACCTGCAATTACGATCAGCACACCACGAAACAACAAGTTTCCTTCCAAATGGCGAACAGCGCGCTTTTTTGCACTTTCCAGGCTTAATTATCTTTTCAATTGCTTTTCTTCACGGACATGTAGCGCCATCTCTCGATCAAAATTGTTACTTTTAAAGATATTAGGGGTGTCCATATTGAGAGCACTGTGCATATTGGGTACAAGTACCTTAGTTTCGATTCTGCCTGCGGTCGGTCAATTTGTGAAAAAATTGTCCGCATTATCCGATGAGTAAATACATATTAACTGATGTCCTTAACATTATTTTCAAACAGAAAATGATGGGGAAAACGAAATTGTCCTCATTAAACGGATAGAGATAAGACTTAAGGGGTTTCTTCTCTCACTCGAAAGCAACAGTTCGCTAATGTTAATCCTATGGAAGAGTCTTTTTAAAATACAGGGTGTCTACAAATTAGCTCGGCAAAAAAAAATATTTATTGAATGGAATTGACAGGAAAATAATCTTATACTATAATGCGAGCAAAAATTGTGTGTGTGTGTAAATATTATCTTGAAAACGGCTCTAACGATTTTGATTAAATTTTGCACCCTACCGTTTTCGGCACGAAAAGACCATTGGGATGGGTCTCGTGTTCGAGAAAATTCGATTATTGGGTCATTTTGGGTCATAATGGGTCAGCGTTAAGCTAATTATATCTAAAAAATGGCTCAATCGATTTTGAGTAAATTTTGTATCTAACCATTTTCGGGCACGAAAAGACCATTGGAATGGGTCACGTGTTCGAGAAAATTCGATTAGTGGGTCATTTATGGGTCACTGTGGGTCAAGATATTTTTGTCTAAAAAACGGCTCTAACGATTTTCACTAAAATCTATATTTTACAGTTTTGGGTTACGAGAAGAGCATTGGGCTAAGTCACATGTTCGAGAAAATACAATTAGTGGGTCATTTTTGGGCCACTGTGGGTCAAGCTAAGTTTAATCTAGATAACGGCTCTAACGATTTTGACGAAATTTTGCACTTTACTGTTTTCGGGCACGAACAGACCATTGGAATGGGTCTCGTGTTCAAGAAAATTCGATTAGAGGGTCTTTTGGGTCATAATGGGTCAGGGGCAAGCTAATTATATCTAGAGAACGGCTCAATCAATTTTGACTAAATTTTGTATCTAACTATTTTCGGGCACGAAAAGGCCATTGGGATGGGTCTCGTGTTCGAGAAAATTCGATTAGTGGGTCATTTTGGTTCATAATGGGTCAGAGTCAAGCTAATTATATCTAGAGAACGGCTCAATCGATTTTAACTAAATTTTATATCTAACCATTTTCGGGCACGAAAAGACCATTGGGATGGATCACGTGTTCGAGAAAATTCGATTAGTGGGTCTTTTTGGGTCACTGTGGGTCAAGCCATTTTTATCTAAAAAAACAGCTCTAACGATTTTCACTAAACTCTATATTCTACAGTTTTGGATTACGAGAAGACCATTGAGCTAAGTCACATGTTCGAGAAAATTCGGTTAGTGGGTCATTTTTGGGTCACCGTGGGTCAAGTTAAGTTTATCTAGATAACTGCTCTAACGATTTTGACGAAATTTTGCACCCTACTGTTTTCGGGCACGAAAAAACCATTGGGATGGGTCTCGTGTTCTAGAAAATTATATTAGTGTGTCATTTTGGGTCATAATGGGTCAGGGTCAAGTCAAGCTAATTATATCTAGAGAACGGCTCAATCGATTTTGACTAAATTTTGTATCTAACCATTTTCGGGCATGAAAAGACCATTGGGATGGGTAACGTGTTCATGAAAATTCGATTTGAGGGTCATTTTTGGGTCACCGAGGGTCCAGCTAAGTTTATCTAGATAACGGCTCCACGATTTTCACGAAATTCTGTAATGTATCGTTTTCGGGCACGAAAAGACCATTGGGATGGGTCACGTGTTCGAGAAAATTCGATTAGTGGGTCATTATGGGTCAGGTTCAAGCTAATTATATCTAAAAAACGTCTCAAGACATTTTCACAAAATTTTTTAATATACGGCCGTTTCTGGTCATAAGAGGACCATTGGGCTAAGTCACATGTTCGAGAAAATTCAATTAGTGGGTCATTTTGGATCACAATGGTCCAGGGTCAAGCTAATTGAATCTAAAAACATGCTCAAAACATTTTGACCAAATTTTATATTATACCGTTTCTGGGCATGAGAAGAGAATTGGGCTAAGTCACATGTTCAAGGTAATTCGATTAGTGGGTCATTTTGAGTCACAATGGGTCAGGGCCCAGCTAATTGTATCTAAAAAGCGATTTTGACAAAATTTTGTATAATACCGTTTCCGGGCATGATAAGACCATTGGGCAGGGTCGCATGTTCAAGAAAATTCAATCAATGGGTCATTTTGGGCCCTAATGGATCAGGATCAATCTAACTGTATCTAAAAAACGGCTCAAAAGATTCTGACAAAACTTTGTACTACACCTTTTTTGGACAAGATAAAACCATTGGGCTGGGTTGCATGCTCAAAAAATTCTATTATTGGGTCATTTTGGTGATACTGGGTCGGGGTCAAGCTAACGGCTTCTCAAAAAGGTTGAAACAATTTTTACTTTTTTTTTTTTTTTTTTTTTTTTTTTTTTTTTTTTTTTTTTTGTTATATCGTTTCACAGTACAAAAAGACCATTGAAATAGCTCACATGTTCGATAAATTTCGGTTAGTGGGTCTTTTGAATCAACGTGAGTCAAGCTTATTTTATGTAGAAAACGACTAACGATTTTAACTAAATTTTGTATTCCATCGTTTTCAGGCTCGAGAAGAGCATTGTGTTAGGTCGAATGTTCAAAAAAATTCGATTAGTGGGTCATTTTGGGTTACTATGTCGCAGGGTCAAGCTAATTGCATCTAAAACAGCAAGAATGATTCAGTGGGAATAATATATCGAGATAAACACAAAGCTAATTTTGACCGAGCTTAGCTCGGTCATTCCTGTTAGTTAAAGTACATATTGTTGTAAGGTAGAAAAATAGTTCAAGTTTACCATTATCACAAATGTTCGATGTGACTTCTTTTCGTGACTCTGTAAATTTCCCATCGGTAAATCATTTCTTGCCACAGATTTGTCAGCATGTTTCCGTCGATCAAATTAATTGCAGTGCAGATTCTTGATTTTAGTTCAGGAATGGATGCAGGAAGTGGCGGCTTGTACAGTTGATCCTTTACAAAACCTCATACACCGAAATCACGCGGTTAAAGATCTTGTGGTCGTGGTGCCCATTGAATAACGCTTCCGCTTGCTAAGCGATAGCGTCAGTTATGACACCTATCGCCATCTATGAATAAACTTCGGCAATACTACTACTTATCTGACTTTCAACTAGTTAATTTCATTTAATATTTCGGAAGTTCTTAACTTACGAAATTGCCCAACTAATTTGTAGACACCCTGTATGTCGTTTGCATTACAATATTTTTATTTTTATTTTTTTTTTCCTTTTTGTATTGCAGTGTTCTTTTTTTACGAGGATATATATTTACTTTCGACACCGTGTACGAATGTGAAAGTATCATAATAATAATAATAATAATAATAATAATAATAATAATAATAAAACTTGTAACCAAAATCGAAAAAGTAAAAAACGGCCTTTTTAGATATAGACCCTAGATATCCAATGGAAAAGAAAACATCATTTAAAAATATTGGAATGCAAACGAGGCATTTAAAAAGAATTCTTTCATAGGATTAACATTGCCGAGCTGGTGTTTTCGCGTGTGTGAAGTAGACCCTTAAGCGGAGACGCATTAACGAGAATCCAATGTATAATGAAAATACATAATCAATAAAAAATTATTTATTTAATGAATAATGGTGATAAGTTACAATTACAAATAGTACTTAGATATTTAATAAATTCATTAATGTACTATGAATGTATTAGTTAAATGTGTTACGTATTTAATGAATGTATATCAAATTACTGTTTTCTATTATTTTAGTTTGCTTTTGTATTATTTACAGTTTCTGTTATCAAGCTATCATCAATTTTTGTGTCCCCCAAGTGAGGTTACTGGGGATCTGGAAGTTCACAATATTCTCAGTTACTTGCTCCATCAAAGAGGTTATGGTGTTCTTTTTCTACATCAGTTATCTTTAAATGCAAATACGATGACTTATAACATTTTTAGAGCAGCCTATATCTGCATTCATGGGGTTGCCCATAAACGGATAAAAGCTACAGTTAGCGTGATTCATCCGGAAGCGAGAAGCGCTGATTTGTAAGGAATACTGTACCTTATAGCTGAGGAGGAATTTATTTCGAATTAATATTTATAATGCGCATTCGGTTTCACAAATACGGCCTTTAAGCCTTGTAATACTTTCTGAAACTGATGTTACGGTGGTAGCCTTTTATTTATTTCTCTTCACCGCATTATAATTCTAAAAGGGAAGGAAATTCTTCACATGATCGATAAATTTCGATTCTCCGAAGCAAATATAATACTTTACAAAATTCGATTCAATCGAAAAATAATCTAGCAATTGATGGATCTGTCTTTAGATCTTTTACAGTTAATTTTATACTGTAAAAATTAGGTATTAGTTATTTTTACACTGTTTACTAGTTAATTTTACGCTGTAAAAAACTCTTTGAGGAAAAAAAAAATAAAAGAACGGAAAAATTCCGGTAGATTTCGGATTGCCTGAAATGTCATGCGATTTCAAAAAATTTAGGAAAGGGAATTTCCGGTTGATTTTTAGTTGATTAAAGGATATTCAATAATTTGAAGACCTCAGAGGTCAGATGATAAACGTGGTATATGTGAAAAAAAAGGAGTTAATCATATGATCGAAGATCATATGATCAATGGTCCTCTACCATCTGTTAAGGTTGTTCTCAAATCCGAAAAGACGACTTTCTGACATAAGTTTTAATTTATTTTTGCTCGGAAATACATGAAACTAGCAAGTGTTGTTCAGAAACTATGTAATCGAGCTGTTTTTTCAGTTTTTTTGCAAACGCAATAGATCTTTCAGAAAATAGTGTCAAAGTGAGCGTTTTGAACCGAATGTTCGCGCGAAGGAAGAATAGCACTCAAGAAAGGTTGAAAAACGGGTTTGTCACGTAATCAAAATCGCTTATAACTCAACAGAAAATTTATTGATCAGAAAATGGAAAACACAGTTCGATCCCAGATCGTTTCCATGGTCAGGCTTTCCAATTTTATATCTTTCCGTTAAAAAATAAATTTGTAAATGTGTCAAAACGTTTTGCGCTTATTCATCAGAGCAGTTAAGAACAGCCTTAAGGGTGTTCTCAAATCCAAAAGAGCAACTTTCTGACATAAGTTTTAATTTATTTTTGTTCGAAAATGCATGAAACTAGCTGGTGTTGTTGTTCAGAAACTATGTAATTGAGCTGTTTTTTTCATTTTTTAGCAAACGCAATAGATCTTTCAGAAAATAGTGTCAAACTGGGCGTTTTGAACCGAATTTCCGCGCGAAGGAAGAAAGAGCACTCAAGAGCGGGCGAAAAACGTGTTTGTCACGTTATCAAAATAGCTTATAACTCAATAGGTAATTGATTGATCCAGAAATGGAGGAAACAGTTCAATTCCAAATCGCTTCCATGGCTAGGCTTTCCAATTTTATACCTTTCCGTTAAAAAATGAATTTGTAAATGTGTCAAAACGTTTTGCGTTTGTTGAGACGTGCAGTTAAGAACAGCCTTAAATTACTATTTGAAAAAAAAAATCTAATATTCACAGAGATTTTTAATTAATAAAGGAGGCATTTGACAATAAACGCAAATAGATATTTGGAACTTTACAACTCATTTTCTCAAAATGATCATTGTGTTACTTACCACCTTTATCATCTGGGGTCTTACTTTGAGAGAAAATGGGAAATTGGAAATTCTGTTAAGAAATTTAAAAAAAAAAAAACCCTACTGGATGCAATCCTGAGTGATTTCCTAAAAATGTAGATTATATTTGAGAATTTTATTTTAATTTTAGCTTACATTTCATAATTGTCCGTGAATTGAAGGAAAATAAACAAATACAAACGGCAAACGTTCGATATTATTAACAGAAAAATATGCGTCAATTCGTAGTTTATTTTTATAGAGTAGCCTATCTTTTTTACAAAAATCTTTTTTAATTTTCTAACGGAAAAAAAAAAAAAAAAAACATAGCCAATAATATAGTACGGAAAAATTTAAATCAAACAGGGCGTTTTTGTCGAAACTCACAAGTCGAAACCATTGGTCCTTGTCGAATGTATTGGTCCTAGTTTAATGCATTGGTCCTTGGGAATTTCGGAGGCTCCCAAATCAAGTTATAGCTCATTAAAAAGTGCTATTATTAAATTATGAGGTAATGTTTATTTGCAAATCAATGGATTTAATAAACATTAAAATTATTAATAATGAATGCTTAATAATCTCTGAACCGCATACAAATATTGGCAAGTTGTCTATACACAACTTGAAATGTATTTAGCATTAACTAACTGGCTTAGCATATATTTATTCTAAATGTAAGCTGTTAAAAAATCAATATCTACCCTATATATATAAAATCCCAAGGAAACGAATTTATGAAACGGAAGTATGAATCGACTGATTAAACGACTGATTATGTTTCACGGCGATTTCTCCTAAAATATGGAATACTTTCCGATGAAATTAACACCAAAAATCAATATTGATCCGCAGATTTCAAAACTGGTATTAGAATTTTTAAATTCGAATTAGTTTTCGAAATATTAATTTTTTTCTAATTTTATATACATTTTTCTAATGATGGCAACTCAAATTTTAATCAAACAGATATTTTTTTTTATATTTCAGAAAAGGTTGACATGGTAAGCCGGCTATTGTTGTTTATTTGATAATAAATGTTTATTTACTTTTATTTCTTTTTACAAATTATATAAATTATTTTGTTCTATGATTATTAATTATTATTTTTATATTTCCTTTAGAAAATAATAGAAAATAATAGAAAATAATTAAGAAATACAGTACTACTTAGTTATTCCGTCAGCCAATTTCGCCAAATTATATAAATCGCCAAAACACTCGCCAAATTATACAAATTGACATAATTTTTATTTTAAATAACGAAAGAACAAAGTAATTAGTATAACATTAATAAATATACGAATAAAATGTCGAAATAAAAATCACTTGATCACTTGATGATGACGTAAACACGTGTAACTTGCTTAAAGTCAAGTGAATGCGACATTTACGATCAACCATTATTGGCATTTAATCTTATAGTTTGGCGATAGATTTTTGGTCGTCGGGATATCTAAGGAATACCAAAAATGCATATGTAACTGGTATTTGAAAACGAGATTTTTGCCAAATTTTCGTAAAAAAATAAAAATCACGCCAAACCTGTATATGTGTAACCGTGTATATCTGCAACCTGTATAACCGTATATGGCCAAATATTACCACTCGAAAAAAAAAAAAAAAAAAAAAAATACTAACTGGCGAGTTGAAAAAAAGCTATTGGCGAGATTTGCATCCTGCTAGCGTAACAGTACTTAGAATTCTTTGCGACCATAGCAACTTTTATGTAGTTTTATTCGAAAAAAAAATTTTGATTTTTTAATCAAAATGGAAAACTTACGGTCCCATATTGGCGCGATTTTTTTTCTGACGCCAATGTCATATACGGAACGGGCACACAACTGGCGCCAAAGTATCGTTATTTTGCTTCATATGGTAAGTCGGATGTTGCTGTTTATGCTGTTGATGCGTTCCCCAAATTGGCGTCGTTAAAAAATCACGCCAATATGGGACGTATATGACATCTTTGCCAAACTTTCATATGAACGGCGAAGGGATCAGACTGCATTTGTTTATGGCAGTTGATGACTTGAACTATTATAATATAGATGAAATGATGGCGAGGCGATAGAATAATATTTGGCGACTTATCACCTGTGGCTGGCTAACATTAAAGTACCAAAATGGCACCTAGAGTATAAAAAGCGAAGTGGTCCGCCTGGAGCTGTTGATGATAGTCACATGACTTAAACTATTGTTATAGAGATTGTTTTAAAATACCGGGAGACAAAGACTCTTATACTTAATTTATTTTATTTTAGCTTCTTTTCAAATGTTTAACTGATCCTCTTTAATCAAAAACGAAAACAACCATTGAATGTCTTAACAGCAACTGATTTGCCCTTAAATTTTTGGAATCAAAGGGAATTGAATGGAAACCCGTTTACAGGGAGATCTGCACAGCTTTTTTCAGTATAATTCAATCTTCTCTAATATTTTTAAAACCCATCAGATTAGCGTGTTTTTAGATTCTGCGGTGTCTGAACAGGGGTTGGCGAGCGTAACTTGCAGGGGGCAGAGCCCCCTAGTATATATATATATATATATGTATATATGTAATAAATTTGAAATCACAAATATATGAAGAAATTGGTAAAGTTCACAAGATGATTTAGAAATGAGCATAGGAAACCAGTATATATAAAAGGCAAGTGTGTGTACGTAAAGACACACTTTTCTCCATTGCCACGCATTCACGGTTATAGCGGTCCCTTGGTCTCCTGCTGTTAGTAAGGGAGTTTGGTCGCGGCGAGTGGATGTGGGGGGCAAAAATGTGAAATGAGATATATCTCTCTTTATCTCATACATTGTGTTTAAGAATAAAGTCTAAAATGTTTTGAGTGGCGTTTCATGTGTCAGTGAGGGACAGAGATGTATTAGGAATTTTCTAGAAAGTTCCAAAATTTTCTAGAATGATCCAGATTTTTCCAGAAAATTTCAAAGTGTTCTAGAATGTTCGAGAATAATCTAAAATATTTTAAGCTAAAATGCTCCAGAATAATCTAAAGGGTTCTAAAGTAATCTAGAATGTTCTTACATTTTCGATTATAAAATAAAATGTTCTAATACGATCTAGAATGATCTATAATGCTCCAGAATAATTTAAAACGCTCTACAATAATCAAGTGAAATCTAGAATGTTCGAAAATGATCTAGAATAATATAGAATGTTCGAAATTTAGATCGTCAATGGTATATAAGTCGAAGCTCAGCGCGATTTCGCCAGTTACATTTTAGCAACGATCAAGAGAGGATCAATAAGAAAAATACCCAAAATTCAAAAGTGAATATTCAAACGATAAATTCAAGTGATTTCGAAAAAAAAATTATTATTTTCTTCGTATTTAATTGCTTTTTTTAAAAATTTTATCTAAGTGAGTATAAAACTTTTTTTGCTTTTATTATATGCTGCTAATGATTTACTTTTATTTATTGATTTATTTTTCAACGTTTTTGTTACAGATAAAATGCCAAAACGTAAGAAAGTGTTTACACGGTCTTACAATTTAAAATAAAGTAAGTGCATATGGGGAATTCTCACAATCTTTTGACTTTCGGGAATAAAAATCTGGTGAAATTAAACTTGCTAAAATAACATTTTAATCTGATAGACGAATGTCTTAATGATTGAAAATAAAGAAAAAATGGTCAGCAGCGAAATTTTTTTTATAAAATTGAGGTTTAATTTAAACTTGCGAGTTTAATTTTACGTACCATTTTTTCATTTAATAAGGCAAATATTAATTTACAAAAATTCTGATAAAAGGTACTTAAAAGTCCTTGAAGCGTACGAACCCTGTATACATCACGTGTATGGAAGCTCGCTGAGAAGATGTTAGTGAAGTATATTTTCAGTATTAATGTGTCTATGTATGTTTATACGATATAATATGTTGTTTGATGAAAGATGTTTTTGATTCAGTGGAGTGGGTTTATAACCCACCATGTAACTCCTTCCTCGAATCAAATCTTGACCAACTTGCCTTATTAAATATCAATTTATTATTTATCTGCTATTGGATTTCAAGTTTTCTATTCTCAAATACTTCTTTTCAAACACTTCATTAAAAAAGAAGAAGAGAAAGTAAAAAAAAAAAAGAAAAAAAAATGTTACTAGAATATGTTACAATTCTGAAGAAAAAGCTTATCTTTTTACCTTTATATAGTTTTACTCCTTGGTAAATTTATTGCACTTAGGTTACTTTTTTTAACATCAAATTCTAGATAATAAAACAACAAAAGGCACCGTCATTCTTTTTTGTTAATTTTTTACTTCTAAGTCTACGCCCCTGCATTGAAAAATGTTGCTTATCTATTGTGAAATTCTTCCGCTGATAATTTCATAGAACGTAATAGTTCTGAGCGGACCTTATCATTGACCTTGAAAAAGAAAAAATATAAGAAAATTTGAATGGTTTTGAAATTTTTTTTTTATAAATAAGTTCAGACTACACTGTTAAAAATAAAGTGCGATGTTTCACCAAGAAAATGGTTAAAAGTCGCTGAAATTTAGCTGCAACCAAGATATAGGTGATAAGTTTCACCAGTTTATTGGTGCTTTCATAAATACCATTATATTAGTGAAATGTTAAACCATGATTCAGGTTTTTTATAAATCCAATTTTCTGGTGAAAGGTTGAACCATAAATCAGGATTTTTTAAATCCAATTTTATAGTGAAAGGTTGAACCATAAATCAGGGTTTTTTTAAATCCAATTTTCTGGTAAAAGTTTGAACCATAATTCAGTTGTTTTTAATCGAATTTTCTGGTAAAAGGTTGAACCACAAATCAGGATTGTTTTTAAATCCAATTTTCTGGTGAAAGGTTTAACCATGATTCAGAGTTTTTTTAAATAACATTTTCTGGTGAAATGTTAAATCATAATTCAAGGTTTTCTCTATTCTAATTTTTCGGTAAAAGGTTGAACCACGATTCAGGATTTTCTCTCATCTTTATGAGGAAAGGTTACACCGGATTGTAGTTTTCTTTTTTTTTCCCTCACTTTGGTTTTCAATTTATCATTTTATTGTATAATAATAAACAAAATTTCAGATTATGCGAGATTATATTGCAGTAGGGAAAGCATATATATATATTTTTTCATTAAACCGAACATTATTAAATTTTTAATTATTGATTCGATTGTCTTTGAAACATATTTAAAAAACAAATGTAAACCAGTTTGATCTAATTTGATTTCACAAAGTAACTGCATTTTTTTTTTCTTCTCACAAATATTACCATTCTGTCATTGTACTTTTTGGAATATTTCTCTGCACTCACTTACACTTAGTCCATTTAGTGCTTGCTTATTCACAAAAAAATATTTAAAAAAAAAATAATTTTCTTAGATTTAAATGCATACCCAGTTTTTATTATATTTTAATTTAAACAATGGCTGAATGAATTTCTTCAACCAATATTAATTTTTGCACAGGTTTGAAAAAGTTTTTTCCACAACGCAGTTAGCTGCTGCTTTCATGATCTGTAATTTTTTTTTTTTTTTTTTTTTTTTTTTATTGTTGTGAATCTATAGATGGGCGATTTCCATGGAGAGTTTCACACACATAACGCAGGCTTTAATTTGCATTTATTCAATTATTTATTAAATTTTAATGTTAATTCTGATTTTAAGTGGTATGGTAAATAAGTTATTGATATATTTTTAAATTTAAATGTGTGGCAATAAAACTCACAGAAGTATATCATTTAATTTCATTACTCAAAATGTGCCTTTTTTCTACTTCAGAAAAAAAAAGCACAGTTTGAGTATGAAATTAAATTATATATTTCTGTGAGTTTTACTTACACACATTTAAACTAAAAAATATGTTAACAACTTATTTACCATACCACCTAAAATCAGAATTAACATTAAAATATAATAAATAATTGAATAAATGCAAATTAAAGCCTGCGTTATGTGTGTGACTCTCCACATGGAATCGCCCAGATGCTGAAATTTTTATATTATACAGTTTTCAAATTTTTACCTTCTTTTCACAAAAAAAAAAAAAAAAAATAAAAGTATTTTAATTAGCAAAAAATATTTATAGACATTTCTGCATATACTTAATATAAAGGTACAATTGTTACACATATGAAAATTTCACATATTTTCACTATTTTAAGTTACATAATTTTTAATAGTACTATTTTTGAACAGTAAAATTGACTAAAAAAAAATTAATTTTTCTACTGTTGCTGACATATATCGACAGTAACAATCTAAGCAATCCACTTCTCCTTTTCCTCAAATTGAATTATTGTCACATAATTTTCATTTTTACGTCGTTAAAAGGGGGGGGGGGGTTGCAATGTGAAATGCAATTAAATTAAATCTGTATTTCAATTTACTGATTTTTCATAGTTTTAAAAATAATTTTCAAGCATGATTCTTTTAAAAATTTATACTGCACACAGCTCGATTATGCAAAATTAGCTCATTTGGATATAAAAACAACAACAAAAAAAAAACTCAGAATTTGTTTCTGTTTAACATTCAATAATGAATATAACACTTTTCAATAAATAAAGACAAAACATAACGGATACATAATCAAAGTATATGCGTAAACACTGAAATAATCAGCATGAAAAAGGCAGCTATAAGTAGCAGAATCCATTTAACCTCTAATATCAGCTAATACAAAAGTATTACTTTAAATTTTAAAGCTTTTTTTAAATACACAATGTACATCCATAGTATATTAAATACTTACTTTGAAGGGTTAATTTAATAACAGCAGTGTCGCCACCAAGCGACTAATTATTGTTACATATATATTTTTTCAGTATTCCTAAATGATAATCTATGATGACAATTTATTTATTTTTTAACAATACTCGTAGAGAAGAAAAATATTCACCAACAGCAGCCTTGCAATAGCTGAAAAAAGAAATGATTACAGGCACAAGTAAATAGCAACACATTTAAGTTGGTTTGCGGTATGCCGCTCCATTTATTGAAAATACAAATTATATAATCATTAGATTATATGTATAGTATGTCAGACTAATATTTATTGTAATATAATATCATTTTACATAGAGTTTCTCTCAGACAGTTTTAGGAGGGTGCTGCACTCTGTCTGACCATTCAGGTCATCAAATATTTAAATTCTTGAAGCTTAGTATATTCTGAATCAGGATTTCAGTCAGGTAAAATGAAAGAGATCCAAGCATCAGGTTAATTTCTCTACCTGTTTTAAATGAAAGAGTAAATATTTTAAGACATAAAATTGTTTCTTGTGCAGACATAACAATAAAAGTCAAATTTCACACAGGGGAAATAATCAAAAAATTAAACAGCATATAATTCAAATCTCTTTTACAAGGAAATCTTCAGCATTTGAAAAATCAATCAGTGTTCGAAATCATTGATGGTCCACTGGTCAGAGAAAACCAAAAATGACATTGGACCACTAATTTGAAAATTTTAGTAGTCAGCAGGATCAATAACTTGTTCCCCCTTCTCTCACAGGGTCACACTCACAGGTAAACTTAAGTTTTCCCGTCCCAGAGAAAACCACAACCAAGCAAAAATCACACAATTTTATTTATTTAAAAAAAATAAATAAATAAAACTGCATTAAACGTAAACCTTAGTCAATTGAAATATTGGAAATATCTAAATAATTTTATAGTTTTTCTTTATGTACTGTTTATTTAATTTTTAGTCATAATTTTACATTTTATTATGTTGAAAATTTTGGATAACTGCAAAGTAAGTTTGTAAGAAAAGACTGCAGAATTCTCCAATTGTTAGGTAGAAGGAGAATATTGTGAAATTCTTGAATCAAATGTGGAAAAATATTGCAAAAAGTGTCAGCTGGTTGAGGAAAAAAATTCGTCAATTGTGATTAACAAAAACTGACGTTTGCCATTTGGCTGCAATAGGGTGTCAACGATTTTAATCAGTTGATTTAAATCAACGATTAAATCATGATTTTAATCAACTGATTTTTTTTTTAAATCATTGATTAAAAACACAAATTTTCTAAATTTTAAAATGACATATAAAATTATTAAAATCTAAGATGAACAGAAGTAGAAAACCAAAATAATAAGTGGCATTTTTAGAAAAGACGATACTCTTCGTTTTATGATTTTTAATTTTTATGAGCGAATGTTATTAATCATGGTCAAATGTTTATAAAATTGAATTAAGACACTCTATTCATTCAAGGAATGCAGTAATTCCCTCACAAAACAAAATAATCATGAATGGAAATGATGTTATATCAAATACAGGGTGTAAAAAAATCATGATTTAAAATAAATAAATAAATAAAAATAATCTGATTTTTTTATTTTTTTCCCTGTGTTAGAATATTAAACATCTACCAAGAATTAAGCATTTCAAAAATGAATAACCTTCCAATAACATAATCTATGTTTTTTTTTTTTTTTTTTTTTTTTTTGCTTTAATTAATAAAATTTTAATTATGTAGTTATAGAAATTTAAAAAAAAAACTGCAAATTAAAAATTTCTTTAGTAGCATATAACATTAGGTGCACTAATATTTTGTAATAATTATATAAACCAATATTAAATACTCCTTATATTTTAAAGTTATTGATAAATTGCATTTAACTTTAAATTTATGATACAGATTAAATTTAGTGATTATTAAACAATTAACTGTTTAATTAAGAACACAATCTACATTTTTGAAAAAGTGGTTGAAAAAAAGGTGATAAATAATCGTTTGATAAATTCATAAAGCGGCCAATAATTTTACACAGGTTCTAAAGCATATTTATGTCAAATTGATCAAAAATTGTAGCAATGTATGCAGCAAACTCGAACATAATTTATAAATAGATTACAAAAATTGTATTTTGAAATTTAAATCAGATTGTTTCCCCACAACATTAAAATATTTGAATAGCTGCTAAATATTATAATATTTTGAAGTTATTTAACATTTAGTTAGATTTTTTTTAAATGTATAATACTTCTTTTTACACAGTTTAACATTGTTATAATTAACAATAACAAATGTTACAGTTTTTACAAGTGATTTAGTGATAATTTTCATTACTGATTATAATGCTTTTTTTACTCTATTTCAAAAAATCAGAAAATATGTGATTTTATCATCTGATTTAAATCTGTTGATTAAAATCACTGACACTCTATTGCTATGTTTATTGTATATAAAAGAATGAATAATTTGATTATTAAAAGGAAATTCTGACATTGTAAGTTATATTTAGATTTAAATATCATTTTTAAATTAAATGCTTTTTATGTTAGATAAAAACCATGCATTTTACAAACTTACTGTACTTAAATTTTTCCCAATACTCAGGAATTACACTTAGAAAGAATTATTTAAAACTTTGTTTTGTGTATTCATAAGTCACAATACCTGTAGAAACTATCCAAATTATGTTCATCTCAGATTTGAATACTTTTTATGTCATTTTAAACATTTAGAAAATTTTTGATTTTAATCAATGATTTAAGAAAAAAATCACTTTATTAAAATCATGAAACAAATCGCTGATTTAAATCATTGACATCCTGATCAAATATAAAGACAATGATAGAAAAAAAAAATCTGGATACATGTAACTTTTAAAAACTATGCTTAAAAATCATATAAATCTCTTTTTTTTTTTTATTATTATTATTTTGTTTGTATAAATTGCTTTAAACATGGTAACTAATGTTTAAGATACTGATAGAGATATATATTATAAGTTTTTAAAAGTAATAAGTTGCATTTTTAGAAAAGGCGATACTCTTCGTTTTATGAATTTGAATTTTTATGAGCAAATGTTATTATTCATCGTCAAATGTTTATAAAATTGAATTATGGCACTAAATTCATTCAAGGAATGCAGTAATTCCCTCACAAAACAAAATTATCATGAATGTAAATGATGTTATATCAAATAAAAGACAATAACAGAAAAAAAAAATCTGGATACATTTAACTTTTTAAAAACAATGCTTAAAATTCATATAAATCTCTTTTTTTTATTATTTTGTTTGTATAAATTACTTTAAACATGGTAACTAATGTTTAAGATACTGATAGAGATATATATTATAAGTTTTTAAAAGTAATAAGTTGCATTTTTAGAAAAGGCGATACTCTTCGTTTTATGAATTTGAATTTTTATGAGCAAATGTTATTATTCATCGTCAAATGTTTATAAAATTGAATTATGGCACTAAATTCATTCAAGGAATGCAGTAATTCCCTCACAAAACAAAATTATCATGAATGTAAATGATGTTATATCAAATAAAAGACAATAACAGAAAAAAAAATCTGGATACATTTAACTTTTTAAAAACAATGCTTAAAATTCATATAAATCTCTTTTTTTTATTATTTTGTTTGTATAAATTACTTTAAACATGGTAACTAATGTTTAAGATACTGATAGAGATATATATTATAAGTTTTTAAAAGTAATAAGTTGCATTTTTAGAAAAGGCGATACTCTTCGTTTTATGAATTTGAATTTTTATGACAGAATGTTATTATTCATCGTCAAATGTTTATAAAATTGAATTAAGGCACTCTATTCATTCAAGGAATGCAGTAATTCCCTCAGAAAACAAAATTATCATGAATGTAAATGATGTTATATCAAATAAAAGACAATAACAGAAAAAAAAATCTGGATACATTTAACTTTTTAAAAACAATGCTTAAAATTCATATAAATCTCTTTTTTTTATTATTTTGTTTGTATAAATTACTTTAAACATGGTAACTAATGTTTAAGATACTGATAGAGATATATATTATAAGTTTTTAAAAGTAATAAGTTGCATTTTTAGAAAAGGCGATACTCTTCGTTTTATGAATTTGAATTTTTATGACAGAATGTTATTATTCAGGGTCAAATGTTTATAAAATTGAATTAAGGCACTCTATTCATTCAAGGAATGCAGTAATTCCCTCAGAAAACAAAATTATCATGAATGTAAATGATGTTATATCAAATAAAAGACAATAACAGAAAAAAAAATCTGGATACATTTAACTTTTTAAAAACAATGCTTAAAATTCATATAAATCTCTTTTTTTTATTATTTTGTTTGTATAAATTACTTTAAACATGGTAACTAATGTTTAAGATACTGATAGAGATATATATTATAAGTTTTTAAAAGTAATAAGTTGCATTTTTAGAAAAGGCGATACTCTTCGTTTTATGAATTTGAATTTTTATGACAGAATGTTATTATTCATCGTCAAATGTTTATAAAATTGAATTAAGGCACTCTATTCATTCAAGGAATGCAGTAATTCCCTCAGAAAACAAAATTATCATGAATGTAAATGATGTTATATCAAATAAAAGACAATAACAGAAAAAAAAATCTGGATACATTTAACTTTTTAAAAACAATGCTTAAAATTCATATAAATCTCTTTTTTTTATTATTTTGTTTGTATAAATTACTTTAAACATGGTAACTAATGTTTAAGATACTGATAGAGATATATATTATAAGTTTTTAAAAGTAATAAGTTGCATTTTTAGAAAAGGCGATACTCTTCGTTTTATGAATTTGAATTTTTATGACAGAATGTCATTATTCATCGTCAAATGTTTATAAAATTGAATTAAGGCACTCTATTCATTCAAGGAATGCAGTAATTCCCTCAGAAAACAAAATTATCATGAATGTAAATGATGTTATATCAAATAAAAGACAATAACAGAAAAAAAAATCTGGATACATTTAACTTTTTAAAAACAATGCTTAAAATTCATATAAATCTCTTTTTTTTATTATTTTGTTTGTATAAATTACTTTAAACATGGTAACTAATGTTTAAGATACTGATAGAGATATATATTATAAGTTTTTAAAAGTAATAAGTTGCATTTTTAGAAAAGGCGATACTCTTCGTTTTATGAATTTGAATTTTTATGACAGAATGTTATTATTCAGGGTCAAATGTTTATAAAATTGAATTAAGGCACTCTATTCATTCAAGGAATGCAGTAATTCCCTCAGAAAACAAAATTATCATGAATGTAAATGATGTTATATCAAATAAAAGACAATAACAGAAAAAAAAATCTGGATACATTTAACTTTTTAAAAACAATGCTTAAAATTCATATAAATCTCTTTTTTTTATTATTTTGTTTGTATAAATTACTTTAAACATGGTAACTAATGTTTAAGATACTGATAGAGATATATATTATAAGTTTTTAAAAGTAATAAGTTGCATTTTTAGAAAAGGCGATACTCTTCGTTTTATGAATTTGAATTTTTATGACAGAATGTTATTATTCATCGTCAAATGTTTATAAAATTGAATTAAGGCACTCTATTCATTCAAGGAATGCAGTAATTCCCTCAGAAAACAAAATTATCATGAATGTAAATGATGTTATATCAAATAAAAGACAATAACAGAAAAAAAAATCTGGATACATTTAACTTTTTAAAAACAATGCTTAAAATTCATATAAATCTCTTTTTTTTATTATTTTGTTTGTATAAATTACTTTAAACATGGTAACTAATGTTTAAGATACTGATAGAGATATATATTATAAGTTTTTAAAAGTAATAAGTTGCATTTTTAGAAAAGGCGATACTCTTCGTTTTATGAATTTGAATTTTTATGACAGAATGTTATTATTCATCGTCAAATGTTTATAAAATTGAATTAAGGCACTCTATTCATTCAAGGAATGCAGTAATTCCCTCAGAAAACAAAATTACCATGAATGTAAATGATGTTATATCAAATAAAAGACAATAACAGAAAAAAAAATCTGGATACATTTAACTTTTTAAAAACAATGCTTAAAATTCATATAAATCTCTTTTTTTTATTATTTTGTTTGTATAAATTACTTTAAACATGGTAACTAATGTTTAAGATACTGATAGAGATATATATTATAAGTTTTTAAAAGTAATAAGTTGCATTTTTAGAAAAGGCGATACTCTTCGTTTTATGAATTTGAATTTTTATGACAGAATGTTATTATTCAGGGTCAAATGTTTATAAAATTGAATTAAGGCACTCTATTCATTCAAGGAATGCAGTAATTCCCTCAGAAAACAAAATTATCATGAATGTAAATGATGTTATATCAAATAAAAGACAATAACAGAAAAAAAAATCTGGATACATTTAACTTTTTAAAAACAATGCTTAAAATTCATATAAATCTCTTTTTTTTATTATTTTGTTTGTATAAATTACTTTAAACATGGTAACTAATGTTTAAGATACTGATAGAGATATATATTATAAGTTTTTAAAAGTAATAAGTTGCATTTTTAGAAAAGGCGATACTCTTCGTTTTATGAATTTGAATTTTTATGACAGAATGTTATTATTCATCGTCAAATGTTTATAAAATTGAATTAAGGCACTCTATTCATTCAAGGAATGCAGTAATTCCCTCAGAAAACAAAATTATCATGAATGTAAATGATGTTATATCAAATAAAAGACAATAACAGAAAAAAAAATCTGGATACATTTAACTTTTTAAAAACAATGCTTAAAATTCATATAAATCTCTTTTTTTTATTATTTTGTTTGTATAAATTACTTTAAACATGGTAACTAATGTTTAAGATACTGATAGAGATATATATTATAAGTTTTTAAAAGTAATAAGTTGCATTTTTAGAAAAGGCGATACTCTTCGTTTTATGAATTTGAATTTTTATGACAGAATGTTATTATTCATCGTCAAATGTTTATAAAATTGAATTAAGGCACTCTATTCTTTCAAGGAATGCAGTAATTCCCTCAGAAAACAAAATTATCATGAATGTAAATGATGTTATATCAAATAAAAGATAATAACAGAAAAAAAAATCTGGATACATTTAACTTTTTAAAAACAATGCTTAAAATGCCCCTGCAGGGACCGGAGAGGTTAAACGGGCCAGCCGGGCCGATAGAAAAAATAATTTGGCCAAACAGGCCCGATATAACAAATTTAGAAGGACCAAACTAAACCGATAAAATCTGAACAATTTTGAATGGATATGACAGGGCCGAGAAGAAGTATAAATATCTGCACGAGCCAATGCTAGATTGGCAACAACAATACAAAGAAATTACATGTGCAGCGCAGAGATCCGATTCAGACAGTTACATCGTGTCTGATCTGAGCCTGGGCTTAATTTTTTCAGCAGACTCGGCCAGACCGGGGACTGGACTTAATCGTGCACAAAACGTGTGGGGCAAGCAATCTATTTTGTAAAAATAGTAATAACGATAATGAATTTCTGTTAGTGGAATCTTTGAAACACGCTTTAATAAATTATGCAGAAACATTTTTCAAAATCCAGTTTTTTTACTACTTTTCAAAAATCTACTTTTTTATTATACAGCTTGAAAAGCTACGATGCTTTAAGGATCTTTTTTGTTTTATTCTAAATTACATTAATGTTGTTAATGAGTCATTATTCGAATGTAATAATCTAAGAGTCTAAGTAACCATTAATGTTGCTATTCTGTAGTCTATGGCTTACGAACTTGTAGTAGTCTAAAATATGCTGAACATATTTTAACTAATGTAAAGTTTTCTATAAATAGGTAGTATTCTTTATGAAGCATCTTAATTGTATGTTTAAAATAATCAATTTTTTTCGTAGAAATTGAGTCGTGTCGTGTCAGGCCAGACAGGATTTCATTGATTTGTGCACAGGTCGGTCCAGGCCTGTTTTCATTGATTTTTGAACGGGCCGAGCCAAGATAGCTTTCGTTCGGACTTTTCTGGGCCGCGCCCGGGATTGGAAATTTCGGCCCGTGAAGATCTCTACTTTGTGTACGGTCATATCAATTTTCCCATGTCAATATTCACGGATAACATCATCTAAACGGTCGCTTTAAGAAATACCTACGTGGTGTCATATCTGAATTTTTTTTGTCAAGTTATGTCGGTTTCCGAATTTTATTTTTCCGATAATTTAAATTCGGTTTGGCTCATCTATCAAAATATTGCTTAGTGGCAACCCTTGTTTTCATTTAAAACTTCATTTTCCTGTGTAAAAGAAAGAAAAATAAATTAAAAATAAATGTATGCATGCTTGAACGGTCTTTCAAGGTTTTGTGAATGTCTACTTGAGAAAAAAGGGAATAAAGAAAGATGAATACATTTAAAGCTGTCTTCCTCCAGATCGAGTACAATACCTTTTTCGATTTGCCGGACGGAGATGTCGCAGAAACCTCCCAACTGATTTATTCTCTCCCATTTTTAACCTAACTGGGCCACGGTCAGTTTCGGTAGCTGTCGATCCTGTGAAAAAAAACACAGTGATTGACCGATTTTTTCAAAATATTTTTTCTCAGCTGAAGAATCTTTGCTCGAAATGACTACGGTCGTTGCTCTTAGCAACCAGAGAAGCTGGTTGTCACGTGACCTCGTGCAGGTGTTCTTTTGATCTTGGAGAAAAAATAAGCAGCGGCTGCATCCACAACAACAACAACAAAATGTTTGTTTCTTACATCCAGACAGCTTGCACGAACGCCGTCAATGGAGGAAGGTGGTGGTGGTGGTGGTGTGTGTGTGTGTGTGGGGGGGGGGGGGGGGGGAATGAAAAGCATTGGCCCATCTTGGATTTTGAAATTTAATTATCTAAATTTTCTTTTTCTCTGATGATTAGTATTTTTTTTCCAGCTAACTTAAAATAATTAAACACAGAGAGAAAGGTGAACTAGGGAATTTTTCATCAGGTTAACTCTACCCTGATTTTTTAGTTTTTCGTTTTTTTAACTTCATGTGGTTAAGAGTTATCGTAAACGAGGGGTTCAGGAGCGCAGAGCCCCTTCCCTGACAAAAGAAATTAATTATTATTTCAATTCTCCCTTTTTAAAAATGCTAGTAGAAATTTAATTTTGAATAATTAATAATTTTTAATTGTTAAATTTCTGTAACTGTCTTGCATAAGGAGGGGGGGGGGGGGTGTATTCTGACACACACAAAAAAGTTTGGATTATTCTGTGTTTACATACTCCATTTTAAAACACGCAGGCATATCTGTTTCAAATTTTTGCCCATCTCTGGATTTCATTCTACTGGCGCCCATCATCATAAGTTGTAACTGAGAGTGGAAAATTCTGTTTTACTGTTTTACTCTTCAAATATTGATAAACCTGTTGATAACATTCAATATTATTTTCGCGTGGACGCATAATATTAATCAAATACCCATTTGAGCATAGAACACGCTATTTCCGCATTATGCCTACATAGCAGAGCAGTGTGACTAATAGGCAATTCATTCATAAGAATTGTTTCAATTAAAAATATTATATTAAATTTATCATTTTACATTGACAGTACATTTTTTACATCGTGAATATATATATATATATATATATATATATATATATATATATATATGTTTGTTAATGCCCAATAGCTAACTTCTAAGCTATAAATTTTAGAGGTATACGTTCAGTTAAAAAAAAGTTTCGTATTCTCTATCGTATTGAAAGCCATTTAAAACAAAAAGGTTATCTTCGTAAAAATGACAAAATTTAAATTTTTTTACGGTCCCTATAAGTTATATTTGGAAAAACATAAATGCTCTTATGATACTTTGAATTTTATCAATATATTCGGGCACCAAAAACACGACTTCACATTTATAATACCGGAAGCTACAAAAAATCCCTAAAATTCATAATGTCATAAAAAAAAATTCGACTTCAAAAAGCTGAATAATGTTTTTTTTTTTTTTTTTTTCCCTCTTCTTTTCTAAATATAACATATAGGACTCAAGCACTCAAGTACCATTTTCAAAATTAAATTTTATAACTTTTACTCAAATAAATAAATAAAACTTCACAATATGGTGAAGAACAATATTTGAAACGTTTTTGCAATAAAAAGTATACCCCTAATGGTAACATTTTGCAAATTAGTTGTCAGTTAATGATAAAAGAGGGAACAGCCTGTATATGTGTATAAAATAGCTGACTATATGTCAGCCTTTTAAAATAAAAATATTACGTTAAAAGCATCTATTAGACGTGAAAGATAATTTAGCTATAAAATATTATTTCATAAAATCATTTTTTTTTTCATATTTATTCTTTAAATTTATATTTTTTTACTTGAAAAAAAATATATATATTATCTTTACACGAACCATTTCATAAAATTTATTCAAAACTTTCATTTTTTACTTGAAGAAAATTATTAATTTTTTTTTTTAGTCCCCGGTACGGTATGCTATTTCTTTCTCCCAGCTTATTTTGTGTCGTCTTCAAAAAATAACGTTACCTTGTATGAGCCACACGTAAAACAAAAGCCGATGTTTCATTGTGCGATTAAATACCCTACAGCATTTTTTAAAACTTCTAAGCATCGCACATTTTCAATGTTTATACCGTCGTATTGGAAAAAAAAAGTACTTTTTAATGCAATTTGTTTGAAAACTGCATCTCCATTTCTTTTTGAAATATTAATTTTTTTGTAGTTTTTAGTGACATTTGTTTCATTTTGGCAACTCAAGTACTCCATTTCTGTAGAAAGTAAAGGAAAAATAGTTGAAAAATAGCAATTATATCTTCCTGTTGCCATTTCCCCATAAAAACTGAAAAAATGTAATGAAAATACGTGCTATTTTGAGAAAAATATAAATGAATGATTTATGATAAATCATGGAGCTACTATAAACTATATTTAATTTTAAGTATCTATATTAATGCAAATGACGTCACTTTACATAAAATAAAAGCGTGTGCTTTAAGTCTTAAAATTGAAATTTGTTTTGCACTACAGTAGAGTCCCAATTATCCGAGTCTCGCTTAACCGAGTTATTTTCTTCTGATGGACTGGTGGTTTCCATTATTATGAAACAGTCATTATAAATGAAGTTTTAGGTGAAGATGAAAGCAAAAAAAATTATGGCCGTTTTTTCTCCCCCCATTCTGACTAGAAAATGAGAGTTCTAACTTTTTACGACTGCTCTTTCATCTTCATCTAACACTTCATTTATAATGACTATTTCATAATAATGGAAGCCATCAGTCCATCAGAAGAAAATGATCCATTTCAAAGGTATAAGTTCGATTAACTCGGATAATCGGGACTCTACTGTATCGATATTTATATACATATATTTTTTCGTCACCGGGGGCGACACTAAATTCTGATAAAGCAGAATTCCTCTTTTCTAGTTTTTTTTTACCCTTAAATTTTGAAAAGCAACTAACATACTAGTTTTGTATTATAATGAGAATAACAATCAAATTACTGTGGAATTGATCGAGCATTTTCAGAAGGAAAAACTGATTTAAAAAAAAAAAATAAATAAATAAAAGAGTGCGTGAATTTTTCTTTTTTTTGGGTGACAAATATAAAGCCAGATAAAAATTATAAACATTTGTCGGCGGTTATTGAATAGAAACTGTGAAAGCATATCTGAAATGTCTAGCTAATAACATTGTAACCCAGAAACATAAATTACATCAATCATTTTCAATATCAATGCTAAAGTTTCTTTTTCTTGTTAAAATAGGTCATTGTTTCTTGTCTCTTCCTTGAAGCTCTTAAACGTGAATCTAAAATTAAACCAACATTCCTTCTTATGGTTTTTTGTTGCCATGAATAACTTACCCCGATTCTTTGAATAATTTGTGCAGCAGACGATTTTTTCATCTCTTGACCGTGAAATTATGGAATTTTTATTCTAAGTTTTGTTGCACTTTGCGATACTCTAATAAAGGGTTTTTCAACCGGTATGCTGCGAAAATATTGAATGGCATGCTATCAATATTTTACGAAGTATTATTATTTTTATTATTATCATCTATTATTTTAACACATTATACTTAATTAAACTATACGATTTACTTTGTGATGAGATTTGATGTAACAAAATGGAGTTTCATGGGAGTTTAGTTCAGAGTTCAATACCCTTTATACGTTTTTGATCGGAAGCGTTGCCAACTTAGCGCATTTTTTTTATTCAAAATATCTACCAGAATTTTCCAACAGTATTTTTTAATTTGTTTAATGGCGACATGTGATTAAGTAAAGCAAATATTACTGTTCAAACATTTACCAAAAGAATTCCAGTTAATTAACTTGTATAACCGGAATTGTCGAAAATGTGTATTCAGGTTGCTGTGTCTTGTGAGTATAAGTTTATGTAACAAAAGAATATGGATGTATGATATGGATACCTATGAGTGTTAATTGCCGCCCCCCTCCCACACACACGCAAATAAGTTTTTAGTTGTTTTGTACGTTCTCTTAGCTGAATTTTCTTTTGGCCAATAATCTATGGACCGTACACTAAGGACGGATCCAAGGGGACGAGGGATCATGAATCCCCCTGTCTAAAAGAAGGAAATTTTATAGAACAATGTCTACACACACAAACACATATAGGGTAGATGTGCCAGTAATGGACACCCTTAAGGAATTTCTTTTAAAATTATATTTTTGTATTAATAGTTATAATTATTATATTCCAGTTTTTTCAATATTATATTAACCTATCAACAATATTTAACCATTCCTATAGTATCATTTCTCAATATGAATCGAAATTTAATTTTAAATAACAGAAATATATCAAAACACCCAAAAGGCCAGTAATGGACACCCTCTGGCCCAATAATGGATACCTTCCGTTCTAGTAATGGTCACCCCATAAAAAGTAATAAATATAATTGTTTTTATGTCTGTATTTAGAACCAGAATTTAATTGATACATACTGATGAAACAAAATAGTTATTTTCAAATAAATTTAACAGTAATTAATAAAATATTTGTGATAATCATTTACTGTTTGCATCAATTATTGTAATTATTAAAAGATCTATGTTTTAATTATTTTAGATGGATAGTTTAAAATACTAAATATCAGGCAATTACAGCTGTCAAATTAGTGAAACAGTGGGGGATTTAAAAGGTAATAAAAAAAAAGTTTGGGAATATTTGTGTTTAGTTTTGTCTCACTATTTTTAATAATTAATATTCCAGAGACTACTTGATATATAATTTATAATAATTAATATTACAAATATGAAAGAAATGATATTGTGAGTTGAGTATTTTAAATACTAGATAAAATAATTTCAAAATAAAACTGTAGAACCAGGCCCGGACTGGCCAGGTCGGCTGGTCGGCGATTGCGGAAGGCCCCCGGCACAAGGGGGCTCCAAAAAGGATATACTTCTGCATAACTAGTTACATCAAAATAATTTTACTGTATCCCAGTAATCTTACGCATTTACAATCAATGTTAAGCAGTTGTAGTGGAGCCGGTAGTGGCATCGTGTCGCTAGCCAAACGGAGGAGGTAGGGCCTGTTAACTGAATAGGCCCGTAAAGCCCATGCTTACACACAGAAATACAAAAGCCCCCCCCCCCCCCAAATTTACTTTTAAAAACTAATTTTTGGAAAAAAAAATCAATCAGGACAAAAAAAGCATTTTTTTCCCTTACGAATTTTTTTTTCTTACTATGCTGCAATTTGTAAATCGCAAAAGATATTTTGAAGTTCAAATATTCTTAACTGTAGTCAGGGATCGAAATGGAAAAATCCAAGAACTGGCACGCTATTTCAAAATTATAGTTTACTCATCTTCTTTTTTTTTTAAAGTATATACAAAAATATATTTAACCATACAAAAACAATTTAAAAAATGCATTCAAGATTCTAAATAATAATATAAGAAAATTAAAGAGAGCCCAATAAGTTATATATTGTGCATAAATTATAACTGTAGTAATATGTTTTAATGATTGCACGAACTGGAACGATATTTACCACAATTTCATGAACTGGAACAACATTTGTCATAATTTCACGATCCGGAATATTGTTTCGATTAATATTAAAAGTATTATTCACTCGAAATTATAATATAAAATTTCAAATTATTTAATCATGTAAAAAATGGATTTAGTAAATCATAAAGCAATTGGTAGAGTAATAGGGGGGCCCTCTCTGTGACGTCGGGCTTCCTCTACTTTTGACTTAAGCGGGCCCTGGGAGGAGAGCTGCTGGCTTACTCATCGCGCTCTGTGCATTGCTCATAGACTCAGATTCAGAGCACATCGCGACACTGTCTGATCGAAGCAGCAAAGCCTCCCTACGGAGATTTACTGCACATGCTCAATTTCTGCTGAAATAGAAACCAGGATTGGCAAAACTGGTGAAAAAAATCGCCGAAAGCTTTTTGTAACTCCTTCAATTCACACGTACTCTGAGGCATTTCGAAGGAATCTGGTTTTTAAAAAAGGCTTTTATTCTGCAAATGAAAAAGTAATTTGCCCTATTTTAAGTTGTACAAACTATTTGCGATTCAAATTCAAGCACTCGAATACGCCATCTGGTGGAGGAAAGATATAACTACTACCTTCAGGAAAATCCCATGCAAGCATATTGCATTACACGTATTTTTCAATTTGTTCGGAATGATATTTTTTTGGCATAATTTCAGAATTCATGTGATATTTGTGTTCTGTGTTACATGACAAATTGAAATTTAATCCTAATTTGAATATCTAATGATTTCAAGCGCATTTATAATAAAGAATTATTTCACCTATTTATGTATATTGTTTTACTAGATTTATTTCTTGTTACATCTCCTATTTCAAATTATTTACATTACAAAGTAAAACCATTGACTATTCTACAACCTGGAACTTGGCATAGAAGCTTCTTCAACAAGTAAGTGATAAAAGGACTGATAAACACTTTCAGGTTCTGTATTAAAAAACAAAATATTATGCAAGTGCGAATAATAGCAAATTAGAAAATAACAATATTTATGTAGAAGTAGGGTAATGCATGGTGAAAATCAATAGACGAAGCTCCTTGAATCTCAACTGCTCAAAACTATAAATTGCTCTTTTTCAGTGTTTTAGATTGTGCCAGGACAAGAATCGAAGAATGATTTAGTCGATCGATTCTTAGTTAGAACCAAAGGAATTTAATGAAATCGTAATGCTTGATAGTTTTCCACGGAAGCCCTTTGTAGTAGTTCTAAACTTTGTAAAGTTGAAAGAAGTCAGTTATTGATAGAGCTGAAATAGTTTGCAGATCAGTATGGAAGTTTTACAATGGCTGAAAAAACTAACATTGAAAGAAAATAAGACAATCTGGATGGAACTGAAGAAATCTGTGAATATGACGATGTAGAATTTGAATTTGAAGAAGACAGAAATTTTTGTGGTTACTCCCCTGACAAGAAACAATGTTTTCTGTGCTTATCATGCGCCATTTTCATATTGTTTTTCAACTCTCACAATCTTGAATGCTTACCAACCTGTATGTAAGCTTGTAGTAACCATGCCTTGTAAAAAAGTTACCCGTGAAAGGTGTTTTCTAAACTTAAAATAGATAAGAATCGACTTAGGTCTACTTTAAGCCAAGACCTTATGTCTAATCTTCTTTTCATGAATGTAGAAAGAGACTTATTTTATAACTTGGATAAAGATGTTATTATAGATGTAGCCAGGATAAGTGAAGAAGTGGCCCAAAAGCTGTTAGGTTAGTAAACAGACATTCACAATAACATAACCTTTCTTAGTTCGCTGTATCTGTACCAAAGTATAGTGGAGCCATTTTTCGCTTTGTTATAAAATCTATTTTACAATTTGCAACAATTAAACCAAAATTAAAGAGCACATTGTTTTTATCCCTATGCTTGGTTTTATCACTATGCTTGGCAGGAGTAATAACCCTGTATCCCTTTTAACGCTTTCCAACATAGTTGAAGAGTGTTAATGAATTCGGTTTGTCTGTCCATGCTCTTAACTCGCGTAAATATAGTCAGATTATTTCGGGTGTAATGTAACGACACCCCAGAGCTCAAAAACAACCATTTTGGAATATTCCGGATATGCATGACCTCTGCTTGAACATCTGGTACAATTTATCTCTGGTCATCTACCAAGGACTTGTGGCATCCATGCCAAGGCGGATTGCACTTGTTTTGCGGGCCAAAGGTGCGCCAACGCATTATTAGGTAGGTGGTCATAATGTTTTGACTCTTCTGTGTAAATTCTATAGATAATATACAGGGCTACACAAAAGATCTCAAATACATTTCCATTTATTGACTGAAATTGCTAAATAGAAATTTTCAGCTACACTATACATTTAATTGAACAAACTTCTAGCATACAACGTAATATACATACAAATCTATTGATCATATACATGGCTGCACAAAACATTCGGATTTTTGCGACTATTGATGGTAATTTCAGTAATTGGATAACAATCGCATTTTCTAAATTGTTCATTTAGAGATATTTTACATTAAACTGTAAAGTTTCATTACATTTTCTGAATGTGTTGGAAAGTGTGCATAATCTATGCTGGACGCATGATTTTTCGTTCTTGTTAATATTTACTTATTAAAGTAGGATTTGGATTAAGGCTTCAACACTGTGATTTGGTTGCCTAAAACTAAAGATATTTTTCCCTCTCATTTTTAAGTTATAAACAACTCATAATTAATTAGTATACTTATTTTTTCTAACAGGGAACTAGTTTAGGCAATGTATATAAAAATAATATAAATATTTATTGTGAAAATAAGTAAACTACATCAGGAAAAGCTTACTTTTTTACTGAAGTATTAGGGTGTCGTTTTTTGAATACCTATATATAAAAGGCTATAGACGGCACTATCTTATAATTCACGACCAATGCAAAATGTTAGATTAAAGGGTATATGTTGTATTACATTAATACCTGTTCTTCTATCTATTTATAGGTTATATAATGGCTGATACAATTAAAATGGGTCATAAAAATTTGCTGAAGCATCTGGTAAAATTCGAGAAGTTAAAAGGGATGATACGATCAGCGATCGTACAGCCCAAAATTGGTTTAAACGTTTTAAGGGAGATGTCTTGTCACTTAAAATGAAACCCAGAAGGGAGAGGCAATCACTTGTTAATCTGGAAGATTTGAAGCAAAGAATGGGGATTAAAACAAACACCAGCACACGGAAACTTTCAGAGGAGCTAGGATCGTCCAAGGACACGTTATGCCAAGCTTTACACAAACTACAGAAAACGAACAAGAACTATAGAGAAGTTCTTTATGAACTGACTACGTAGCAAGCACTTAGTGAAAATGTGCAAAACTCTTCTGGAAAACTTACAGGATTTGCGGTTTTTCAAACGCAAAGTGACATATCATAAGAAATGCGTATATCTATGGAACCCAGATAATCGAAAATAATGGCTGGGTGTGGGACAAGCTGTCCGCAATTTGTTACAAAACAAGGGCGGTTTGAAAAGAAGTTCATAATCAACGTCTGGAGGAACTTTGAGCATGGCATTCATTTTTAAATCATTCCACATGGTCAATCGGTCAGCTCTGAAATTTACTGTGAACAGATGAACAGCATGTATGCTTCTTTGAAAAGCAAATTTCCTGCATTTGTCAACAGGGGAATACCTCTTCTCCAACAAAGCAATGCAAGTCCACACACGTTTCGCAATAAAGTAGAAGAGGACCGAATTGAACTTTTATCTCATCTCCCACACGGTCCTCACATTGCTCCTTCGGACTGTCACATATTATGTTCTATGGCATCATTTTTTCGGGAAAGGCAGTTGTGAAATGCTGACGATCTACAACGGGATCTTCAAGGCTTTTTTGCTTCCAAATCCAAAGATTGGTTTCAAAATGGTATTGTTCAACTTTCAGGAAGATGGAAAGAAACCATAGAATTTCATAGCTTAATTTTGATTTGTGATAAGTTTATTTTATGTTGAAATATTGAAACAAAGATTTGATTGTGAAAACGAAATTACATTTGATACAACCTAATATTTTCCCAGCGACAAAATAGCTAAATGTGGTTTTTAGGCATGTAAGACTAATTTTCAAAAAATAAATATTCTAATATTCTATTCCCTCTAAATAAACTGGTGCCTTTGGGGGCCCCTTTTCAATTTCAAGCCGAGGGCTCCCAAAGGCGCCAGTCCGGGCCTGTGTAGAACAGGTGTTTGAGGCCACTGATCTGCAGATTTGCTAGTTTAATGAATATTACCTATAACTTTCATTAATATTACATAATTCTATAACTCTTCAATAATTCTATAACTAAGCAACGTAGAACGGTATGTTATATACTAAAACTTTCCCTGAAAAATGATCTAACTAACAGTTTAAGTCTCACCAAAATCCATTCAGCAAAACTCAAGTTATAAGTGACCTGTACGAAATTTTCATTTGCATTTTATGTACGGGGTGTCCACTCTCAACGCTGTCCAATGGCTGATTCCTAAACCGTTAGTCACAGACATATACTCCTAATTACAAAAATGTTTTAAGTTAGTTAAAAAATTTCTTTAAAATTCGTTTCGATCAATAAAAACATATCTTAAAAAGTTACGAAATTTAATTTTTTATACGGTCTCCCGGTCCTATAAGTGCTGTTTAGTAAAAATTTCTTATTACACTAACAAGTCAGACAAAAAAAGTCCCATTCATCTAACACTAAAATTGACCGAGTTG
Source organism: Maratus speciosus (assembly GCA_963932465.1). Lineage (NCBI taxonomy): Eukaryota > Metazoa > Arthropoda > Arachnida > Araneae > Salticidae > Maratus > Maratus speciosus. The sequence goes on from OZ010788.1 coordinate 466,704,924, forward strand.
CAAAACTTTGAATTGCATGACTTACACCAGTTTCCTGCGTCTGAACACAGGTCAGTTGAGCCATGCTTCGAAGGATCGTACACAAAATGCTTAAAGTATTAGAAGAATTTAAAGTCGCGTCTCTGTTTAACGTCGCTCTACTTAACGACGATCTCTATTTAAGGACGATATTTTGCGGTCTCGGCTCCTTTAAGTAAAAAAATCTCTATTTAAAGACGAAATTGTTTCTATTTAACGACGATTTTCGCGTAGTTTTTTTTTTCCTAACGCTTTATACATGTTAAACGAAGGAACTTCCTCTGATAGAAAAACAAGTTTTCTTGCAATTCAGATGAGTACAGATAAAAGAGAAGGGTGTAATGGACTTTACCCATTTGACGAGGGCGTTTTAACAAACCGACTCCGGAAATTTAGATCAAATTTATGAAGACATCGCAAATGAAAATGTAACTTCAGATGCAGAAGATGGTGATGAAGCTGATGATACAGAAAGCGAGACACCACCTCCTTCTCAGATGTGAATTCTGCTCTGGATATTCTTTGCCAGTATATTGTTTCATCAAATATGGAAGATGACTCATTCAAGCTTCTTGAGAAACTTGAAGCAAGGGTACTAAAAACTAGACACCCATTGAAACAATCTACATTTATTTTTATTTTTAAAAAACTTAATTTGTTTAATTAAATGTATTATATTTTTATTGTACTGTAAGTTACATTTTTTAATTAAATGTATTATAAATATTTTTATTGTACTTTGAGTAACATATGCTGTAATGTTGTTCTTGTATGCAGTACAATTACATTTCTAAACACTCTATTATATTTAGAACTGTATTGACAGTCCTAAGCCTGAAAACTGTGAAGGGTAATGTTTTTCAAATATTATTTTTCCACAGATTCTGTCTCTATTTAAGGACGATTTTTCGAGGTTGCTTGAAAGTCGTTAAACAGAGACCGAACTGTATTGCGTGTGTACATTACTGCATTGCAGCCGAAGAAAGTCACTTCGAGCAAGTTTTAAGATAACTTTAATTTTTATTAATCAAGCTTTAGATTAGATAATCTAATAGCTTTTAAAAATATGAATCATTTTGTACAGAATTGAGACCTTTTCATCATTTTATTTAGCAAAAATTCTGCAATTTTTTCACTTATATTTTTAGTATAAGTTGTATGTTTTGCTTTAATATGTAAATTTATATTGTAATGTTAATTTTGCTCTCAACAATTATTATTAATTTTTTTTTAATATCTGACCATTATTTATATTTCTAATAAATTTTTGAATGACCCCTATTTCGCAGTAAAAAAGGTTCTTCATTTTTAAACAGCTATTACTTAGTCAGTTTTAATCGTAGAAGAATGGCACTTTTTTTTTTTTTTTTGCCTTACTTCTTAGTGTAATAAGAAATTGTTATTAAATATATCCCTTATAGGAACGAGGGACCGTATAAAAAATTAAATTTCTTAATTTTCTAAGGAATGTTTTTATTGATTCAAAAGATTTTTAAAATAGTTTTTTACCTCATTTATAACATTTTTGTAATTGGAATTATAAGTCTATGACTAACGGTGTAAGAATTATACATTTGGCACTGTTGAGAGTGGACACCCTGTATGAGGCATTCTCACAATTTTTTAACTTTCAGAAATAAAAATCTGGTGAAATTAAACTTACTAAAATAACATTTTATTCTTATAGGCGAATGCCTTAATGATTCAAAATAAAGAAAAACTGGTCAGCAGCGAACATTTTATTTATTTAACTGAGGTTTAAGGGTGTTCTCAAATCCAAAAAGGCAACTTTCTGACATAAGTTTTAATTTATTTTTATTCGAAAATGCATGAAACTAGCTGGTGTTGTTGTTCAGAAACTATGTAACTGAGCTGCTTTTTCCGTTTTTTTGCAAACACAATAGATCTTTCAGAAAATAGTGTTAAAGTTGGCGTTTTGAACCGAATTTCCGCGCGAAGGAAGAAAGAGTAGGGGAGGTGGGGGATGAATGGGACATTTTCACAAAAATATATTTTTATATTTTTTTATTTAAGTTACTATCAATATTATATATCACATTTCATACATTAGGTATTTGTCAACATATATGAACAATATTTATTCTAGATTATGATTTATTCATAAAAATATTATGAATTTAAAAAAAAACGTTCATCCCTGTCCCAATCATCCTCACAGCAGGGATGAATGGGACACTAATAGGGATGGATGGGGCACAAAGATTTTCCTCCCCGTATTCAATTTTACCAAATTAAAATTTATAATTATAACCTTATATGAAAATTATATTTGTAATATATGATTTTACAGCACGAATCGATATGGTTTTTTTTTTCAATAACTTCTTTTATTGCAGTTTTAACTTTTAATGCGGACTTCGGCTATCAACCTGTTCTTTTTTTCCACTTATGAGGCATTTTAGATTTGAAATGAAAGTGAAAAATGTCTTTTAAATATAGCATAGCTAATAATTTTCAATCACAACTTATTAATAAATATTAATTAAATGTATCGTAGAAACATGCAGAACGGAAATCATTGTGTCGATCGGAAAGTCATGTCGTGTTGGGAAAATCAATTCGTACCGGAAAATTCTGCCCGATAATTATTAGACATTAGATATCGGAATCAATGTCTAATAATTAAATGATTGAATTTTCCGGTACGAATTGATTTTCCCAACACGACCCGACTGTCCGATTGACCCAATATGTTAGGGGTGGGGATTTATTTGTGCAACATTTCAAAATTCAATATAATTCCCCCCCATTTGATCAATACACATATACTATTTTTATCAATTTTATCTATTTTGATTAAGTTTTAGTACCAATTTTTTGATAATCCATTAATAATTATTACAATTCAATAAGTAACACTCAGAAATTTTAAACAATAACAACTCATATAATACTATTTAATACTATTAATTGACGTAAATTATTGATTTATCATCCTATATAATACTATTTAATTAATAAATAAAATTTTCAACATCTTTAGGGAGGAGTGAGAATGTCCCATTCATCCCGATTTGAAATGTCCCAATCATCCCCATGATGCATAATATCCCTTCTCAGCCATTTTACCTCAAAAATTATTTTGTCACAATGGTTACTATTCATTCATTTTAATTATTGATATTGAACCTTAAAATAAATAACTACAACATAGCTTAATTTTTTATATTGTATAAGATATTTCACATCTTCAAATGTAAAAAAAAACTTATTTTTAAGCAGAGATTTCAGAAAATGCAACTTTGAAGGAATATGAAAACAGCAATGTGGTCTTACTTTTAGTTCTGAAGCACACTGTGGTAGAGGTATATGGGGTTAGGAAGCAATTTAAAATAAATGTTTATTGCCTGAAATATTGAGAATGTCCCATCCATCTCTTGTCCCATACATCCCCTAGCTCCCCTACTCAAGAGCGGGCGAAAAACGTGTTTGTCAGGTGATCAAATTTGCTTATAACTCAATAGGTAATTGATTGATCAAAAAATGAAAAAAAAAACAGTTCAATTCCAAATCGCTTCCATGGCAAAGCTTTCCAATTTTATACCTTTCCGTTAAAAAATGAATTTGTAAATGTGTCAGAATGTTTTGCGCTTGTTGAGCAGAGCAGTTAAGAACAGCCTTAAGTTAAACTTGCGAGTTTAATTTTCCTTACCATTTTACTGCTAACTTTTTATTTCCTTCTAAATTTTTACTTATAATGAATTTGCATAGTACCCACGGGGCATTCAAATGAGAAATAATAACAATGTAATATTTTTAGTACAAAATTTTAATATAACATTGTCGACGGTAAGGGAAAAACTAGTATGTTGTGGCCATCACAAAACTTTCTTCTATATTAATCACGTCAATTAAATCATTTAAATAGTACAAGAAATTACATGAATTTAGCACCAATTCATATCAAAGTATACCTGAATTTGTAGTTGGATGAAAATTCGTGCATTAGTTTTTGAGATAGAGATATAGCGGAAATTCTGAAAAATGTAGCATAGCAGCGCCACCTGTTGAGCGATTTACACCAAAAATTAAACAGCACTAATTTATATCAGGGACTAACTAAATTTGAAGTTTGATGAAAATTCTTGCATTTTTTATTGAGTTAGAGCTATTGCGATAATCATGAATAATGCAGCATAGCAGCGCCACCTGTTGGGCGATTTTTACAAAAAAGTAATCAGCACCAAACTATATCTTGGACTAACTGAATCTGAAGTTTTATGAAAATCCGGGCAGTAGTTCTTGAGAAATAGCTATTGCAGAAATCGTGAAAAATGCCGCATAGCAGCGCCACCTGTTGGGCGATTTTCACCAAAAACTAATCAGGTCCAGTTTATATCAAGGTCTAACTAAATATGAAGTTTTGTGAAATTCCGTGCATTAGTTCTTGAGATAGAGCGCCACAAAATTTTTGTCACATGCAGACTCACAGAGTGACAGAGTGACAGAGTGACAGACAGACTCACAGACAGACATTTTCTAAAAACCATCAAATCGTGTTCTGGGCATTCTAAAACGTATAAATCGTCGAAAACCGGAAGTCGAAAATTTTCACGAATCCAATACTTTCTTCTTGTAAAGATAGAAGAAAGTAAAAAGGGGGGCGGTATAGGAAAAAAGTGACGGTAAAGCAAAACTAGTATGTTGTGGCCATCACAAAACTTTCTTCTATATAAATCACGTCAATTAAATCGTTTAAATAGTACCAATTCATATCACAATATATCTGAATTTGAAGTTTGGTGAAAATTCGTGCATTAGTTCTTGTATAGAGCTATAGCGGAAATTCTGAAAAATGTAGTATAGCAGCGCCACCTGTTGAGAGATTTACACCAAAACATAAACAGCACTAATTGATATCAAGGTATACCTGAATCTGAAGTTTGATGAAAATTCATGCATTAGTTATTGTGATACAGCTGTGGTGGAAATTCTGAAAAATGCAGCATAGCAGCGCCACCTGTTGAGCGATTTGCACCAAAACATAAACAGCACTAATTCATATCATGGTATACCTGAATATGAAGTTCGTTGAAAATCCAAGAATTAGTTCTTGAGATAGAGCTATTGCGGAAATTGCAAAAAATGCCCAATAGCAGCGACACCTGTTGAGCGATTTACACCAAAATCTACAAAATGTCTATTCATGTGAAGGACTAACTGAATCTGAAGTTTCATGAAAAGCCGTGCATTAGTTCTTGAGATAGAGCCATTGCGGAAATCGTAAAAAATCCAGCATAGCAGCGCCACCTGTTGAGCTATTTACACCAACACGTAATCAGCATCAAGTCATATCAAGGACTAACTGACTCTGAAGTTTCATGAAAATCCGTGCATTAGTTCTTGAGATAGAGCCATTTCGGAAATCGTAAAAAAGGCAGCATAGCAGCGCCACCTGTTGAACGATTTGCACCAAAATCTATAAATTGTCTATTAATGTCAAGGACTAACTGAATCTGAAGTTTCATAAAAATCCGTGCATTAGTTCTTGAGATAGAGCCATTGCGGAAATCGTAAAAAAGGCAGCATAGCAGCGCCACATGTTGAGCGATTTGCACCAAAAACTAATCAGCATCAATTTGTATCAGGGACTAACTGAATATGAATTTTTATTAAATTCCGTGCATTAGTTCTTGAGTTAGAGCGCCCACAAAGTTTGTGTCACACACAGACACACAGACAGACAGACAGACAGACGGACAGACAGACAGACAGACAGACAGACAGACATTTTGTAAAAACATCTTTTTTGGGTTCTCTGACCCCTAAAACGTGCAAATCCGTCAAAAACCGGAATTCGAAAATTTTCATGAATCCAATACTTTCTTCTTGTAAAGATAGAAGAAAGTAAAAAGGGATGGTAAGGATGGGACGATAAGGAAAATTACCACCTATTTTTATGCAAATCATGTTCAGACTAAGTGATAGCCACAATGCTCATTGATTTTTAGAAACAGTTATTTAAATTGGATTAAATTAATGAAAAAAATTAATTTATTGCCTCGAAAAGTGCAGGAATAAACCTTGGGCACGGTAGGACTACCAATAAAGCCACGATGCTTGAAATTGATATTTAAATGCTGATTTAAATTCTGCAGTAAATTTCCTGTCAAAGAATTTTAGCTATTATTTCTCAAGCATACTTCTGCATGAGAAAAAAGTTTTAAAAAAATTCTGTGGCTGCATCTGAAGTGATTTTCTGTATAATTTTAGCAAGAGGGACGGTAAGGAATGTAAAACTCAGAGACAGAGTTAAAAAATAATAATAATAACCATAAAAATGTGCGCAGGTTAATTTTTTGCTTCATATTTATATAAAACAATAGTCCCAGTTTCGGAAAAAAAAATTACATCGAATTACAGTGAAACCTCCCTGTGCGACCACCTCTATTAAGCGACCACTTCCCTGAACGACCATTTTTTCATGGAACGAAATTTATTCCCATAGGCTCAATACTAATTTTACCTCTATTCAGAGACCACCCCAGTTGAACTCCCTCCATCAGCGACCAATTTCTTTGAAGAAAATGAAACAAATTCCGTTTATTACTGGTCGCTTGAAGACGGTTTTATTAGAACAATAATTCCGGAGAGCGCGTTATTTTTCAAACTTCTAAACTAAGTTTAGAATTTTTATTTATTCCGGTAACTTTAAGTGTTTAAACCCCCTTTGTACCTTTTTAGGCAATGAATTTAACTCTGATGACAAATTAAGGATGACGGTCGATGAACTCTCCTGCCCTATTCTGTCAGGAAACTCTAAAAAAATAGATAAATTAATGAAACTGCCAGAATTTGTTCCCGTCCAAAAAAAAAAATTGCATTTATTTACTGAACTTCAAAAGGACTTGGAAATAAAAGTTATAACCGTAAAATCAAAGCAAACGCCAATATATTCATTTTTTAAACTCTGCAGTAATTAACTTATGTAATTAACTTTCGTTTGATACTTAAATTTTCATATTTTTTCCTAATGTGAAAAATAAATTTTAGGAACATTAATTGTTACCTTTTTTCAACAATTAAAATCTAGATTTAAACATGACCTCCATTAAGAGACCACCTCTCGGAGCGACCATTTTTTATTGGAACGGAACTTGGTCGCTTTAGGGAGGTTTTAGTGTACTTTTATTGAAACAATTTTATACAGACAGCTCCAAACTTAAAAATCAGCATCAGGGATATTTACCTTCCTATTAACCTTTATCGATGTCATCTGAAATTTGCATACTGTCGGACCTCTATTTAACGAACCTCTATTTTGCGAACTTTTACTTGGAACGAAGAACATTTTGCGAATTTCTTCGTAAAATAACCTCCAAATAGCGAAGTGCATTCTCTATTTAACGAACTTTTTCTTGGGATCTAAATTTTTTCTCTCCTTATTTCGCAAAATATTACTGAACATTTCAAACTTATTCTTTCTTTTAACACATTTTATGATGATTAATGACCAAGAACAGGTCTTACCAGGCACCTAAGGCGCATCCCACACTGAGACGACAAGCGACATGAGGCCGCAACATGTAGCGCAAAAACCGGTCGAAACAAAGAACGAAGTTATTTTCAAACCTGTTTTAAACCAGTTTTTCCAGCGAATTCAAGCGACATGTCTTATGTGTCGCCTTAGTGTGTGACTTGCCTAACTCACCGAGAACAGTAAAATCGCTGTGATTCTTTGCTTTTCACCCAAGAAGTGCAAACTTTCAATATCCCCTTTTAACCCTCAATGGAGCTGCCCCGTGTCCTTAGAGTCTCCCGTTTTCTAGATTGTTGGTCATGATCAGTCGTGTTGGTAATTTCGGTTCTTGTAGCTCGAAAATGTCAAAGCGAAAGTGCTTGAGCATCAAAGAAAAAAAAAATACTCTTGATGAGGTGGATAAAGGCGTGAAGAAAAAGAATACTGCTTTAAAATTTGGTATTCCTCCAAACAGCTTATCAACCATAATAAAAAATCGTAATTTTAATATAAGATCATTTTTTTTAAACTGAAAATACGATGTATTTCCAGACAATGTTTTGTTTCATTCTTATTTCCCTTGCAGATTTCTTTTTGATGGGTAAAATAAATAGAACAAATAGATATAATTTATAAAAAAGTGTGGTTAATTACTTTTTTAAAATTATATTTAGAGTTTATGGACATGTTTTATGTAGTTTAAAGTGTTCTAAAAGGTAACTCTCTATTTAACGAATTCTCTATATAACGAACTTTTTTTCGGGATTTAGCGACTTCGTTAAATAGAGGTCCGACTGTATCTTGATTTGTATAACCTATAAGCTGGCGGAATGAACTTTCCATATAGTATGATCTATATAATAGAAGTAGAAGCTGATAAATTCCAGCATTTTATATGTAGAGATTTAAACAACCAACAGGTGGTTGAGGGCGATTAAATCAGTTCTCCAGCTGAGCAAGGTTTTAACCTCTTTTCTCGCTCCCGTCATATTCACGGGCTGTGTCTTTTACTCAGATTGTTTGATTTCCACCAGTTTTATAAAATAATGAAATTGGTTATATTTTAGTATCGTTTTGCCTGTTATTAAATAAGGTGAATATTTCTTTTTCAAAAGTGGTGCCAATAAGCAATTTGAATTTTTAAACCGTAATTTAATTCGAGCGTTAAGAGGTTAAAGGAAAACCATCCAAGGAATAGGCATGCATACCCATATACACTCACTTGCATGAAAAGAAAGACGGCCTTTTTCATTCCCTACAATAAATGAAAAATAAAGGCATACTTTAATAACAATTCAGAAAATATAAATAACTAAAAACCAACCATTCATCAAGGAACAAATCAAATAACCATAGAATAATTTGACTGTCAAACTTCATCATGTAAGATTTTTTTTTTCTTTTCAAGCATTAAGATTTCTTTTCTTTTCTTTTCTTATTTGGCCTTATATAAACTAGTTTTAGGGGAAGAAATGAAAAACTTCTGAATAAAGTTTATTTGTAAAACATATCATACGTAATTTGTGCGGACGATTCATCAACAATATCAGATAGTTCGAGAGCATTGTCTATCAAAAATGTCGGTTATGATTTTCTTTTTTCCATAAATAAAAGTTTTGCCACATAAACTATTTTGAAATTTTTAATTTTGTAACGAAGAATATGAGTTTAGTAAATAAAATTTTAAAAAATCTTAGTTTCAAAACCGCAGTTTTTTGGTAAGAATGAGAAAGTAATGATTCATATATGTATACATTATTCTCTTTTAAGGTGAAAAACAAATTGCATTGGGAAAAACTGACAAACAGGAAGTACTTTATTCACAACAACAGAGATATGAAACGATGCGCTCATATTTGCTCGAAATATGCAGATTTTGATACAAAATACTGTTTTATCAACGTATTTCAGTAACCTGTGATTTATTTTGAACGTAAATATGTACATATGTTTAAGTGATGTTTTTATAGTTAACATAAAATTGAAAACTTATATTACTTTCAAGAGAAAAAATACAGTTCATCTAAACTTAAACTTTTTTCCTAATTTGGGCATAAATTTAGTGTCATATTTGAGAAAACAGTGTAAATCATAATTCAAGAAAATTGTATATAACAGTACGAAAAAAAAATATATCTGGCGGTGTAACCTTCACAAAAGGTTTAAATAATCCTTTCAAAAAGGAAAATTAGTTTTTATAAACAAAAACTTCCGGTACCAAATATTGCACTATTATAATATATTTATGATGCATAAAATGATATAATAATAAGTTTTCACAGAAAATTAAACGGTCCTATGTTGCACCGTGTTTTGAAAAACATGGTTTTGAGAAAGGCTACCAGCAACTAACAAACTACCAGTTATTCGGCAGAGGCGCAGTTCCACTCAAAGGGGAGTCATTCCATGTCAATTCAACCAGACCTTGTAACCCGACCGACAGGGATTTGGGTGAATCTTAGTGTATATACTAATTCTATCATGATATGAATACATCAGAAAATTTTCTTTCCTAGACCTCATAGTTTGTGAGATATGGGGGGGGGGGGGGGGTCCAATTTTTGAATTTTTCTCAAATCGCACATTTCTGAGTCTGTATTTTTAGACTGCAGTTCCATTTTCAAAAAAATGTTTCTCTGGATCTAAAATGCGAATCATCTTAAAAATATCACAGTAAGTGCATCAAAAGATGGAGATTTTAATAAAAAAAATATTAAAAGAATTAATTTTTAATATTTAGGGCCAAAAAATTAAACCAAATTTGAAAGTTTTGGTTATTTTTCCAAATTTTTGTGACTTAACGAAAAAGGCTCTACACAAAAAGGCAAATGAAATTTCCAATTTCTTTTTGTTTTAAATAAAAGTTTACACTTTGGGTTTTCTCTTTATGAAATAAAAATGATGTCTTTCTCATGGCTTATGCAAAAATTCCGACTTATTTTGGGATGCTGTACCTATCAAGAGATAAAAATCTTTAACTTTGCTTATGGTACCTAAATAATTGCTGCACAATTTAAATTTAAATTTATTAATCATTTTGATTTATTTTTAAAAATGAACCCTTAAAATCAGACTGATTTATTTATTTTTATAACAGTAGAAAATTTGTTTAGTATTGGTACATATCACACATTATCTGAAATTGTGTTGTTCTCAATCTTATCGTATATGTTTGTCGCATAAATGTACATCTGTCATTGGATTCAGTGTTATAGTATTTCTATAAATACTTTCACAATGGTAGTATGTAAAGAATATGTACAATATTTAATGGAGGGGGTGTGGATATTGAAATCATAATTTTTTTTTCTCATTTTACCCAGAAAAAACAAAGCAAAATCTTTACTTTGTAAATAAAAAAAAAGAAGCACTTATATTAAAAATATTCAACAAGTCATAGGAACCACAGTAATTATTTAGGTACCACAGTTTAAATTAGACATATTAGAGATTTTTTTTTGAATGGTGCAATTTCCCAAAACAGGGCAAAATTTTTACATAAGTTAGGAGAAAGACTTCATTTTTATTAAAATTCAAATAATCATTAATTAAAAAATCTAATACATTACATAAAATTGCTTATAAATATGTTAAAAATTTAGATTGTTGTAATTTTTTATGTAATAAATAAAGAATTTGCTAAATTATATGAAAAATTTTAAAGCTAAAAAATCAGAATAAACATTATATTTAAAAAGATTGAAATTCAAAAATATAACTGAGCTAAATATAAATATAGAAATAAATGACGTACTTTTGCAGTATCACTTAGACTTATTTTACAACATTCTTTCTTTGTGCAATTTAAAATTTATATTTATTCTGAATAAGCAACATTAAAAACCTTCTAATATATATTTCAATTTTCCTATCTTACTGCAACTCCAAACATAATAACGTAACAAAACATCAATATATTAGAAGATCTTCGTGATTTAGTATCGAAAACACTATTGTCTTTGTATTTCAAAATCGGTGGCTATCCCTCCTCCTTTCCACCACCCTCTAGAAAAAAATTTTAAATATCTTAAGGGGAAATTCTCTTCATTTTGGTAAAGGTTTATGAAAATTTACAATTTTTATATTGCCAGAGCACCCATCACTAAAGTCAAAGAATTTCTTTACACCAGGAAATATCTCTTTTACAAATGATATCACTTCCTTCTGTGTTAAACACACAAGAGTGACATCATGTTGCATATCATAAGATAAAATATGTATATTGTTTGCTGATAATCTGATACTGAGAGATAGAGTGTACATAACAGTTGGATGAAGAGTGCAGCTTCTTTGGTCCAATGGTAACTTTAAACCTCATCTTGAATAAGAAAAGTAAAATTTTTGCTGAAATCCAACAAAACGATAGCTTTTTGAGGGCCAAAGTTCGCTTTAGTTTTTTTTTTTTTTTAGGAGATTTAGCTTTCATTATAAAAGAGTGGAAGAAAAATTTCTAAATATTTTATTAAGCTTGTTACAAATTCGTTTAAAAGAACAGTGCTGCTAATACTGGATTGAATACCTAGAGTCATAATCCTCAAATTTTTGGAAATTCCTGCTTAAAAAGAGAACACAACTCATGTAGATACGCACAGTATCAATCGCTTTTGTGCATAGTATATTCTTAGCAATGCTAACTACATTTTTTTTTCAACCATGATTCTTCAATATTCATTACAATTATAAAACTTTTCAATTAGTTCAATTGTTTCTAGACCTGTGGCTGTGGCTTTACCTTTTCTTATTTCTGGCATAGACAAGATTCTCTTTTTTTTCAGATGCAGCATAATTAGTCACTTCAAATTCATCTATTATTTTCTTTTGCAGCACAAGAAAAAATAGATCACCCTCCTATTATGAGAAACAGTAGACTAATAATAATTTGATTAACAGATTCGAAAATATAAATATCTTATCTTGCCTTTGTCAGAATTTATTTATACAAGGCAGGTGTAGAAATGTGTTTCATCCTGTAGAAATGAACTAGGCTTTGTTAAATATAAGGTATTTAAACTATTAAAAAAAATATTTAAAATTATTAAAATTATCCAAGATCATAAGATAGAAAGTTAAAAAAAATGTTAAATACAAATAAAGTATTTTCATTCAAATACGCATACACACACAGAAAAAACATACTGAAAATGTGATTGGTAAAAAGTCATTATTGCATTTTCTTATTCTATACCAACAAAGAGATTTTTTGTTTACAGTTATATTGTAAAAACAAAATTAAGGGATGGTTTAAATTTAAAAAAATCTTATAATAAAAAAATATATGAATTAATAAATAAAGGAAACATAAGGATTATGCACAAAATTTAATGGAGGGAGGATAGACTGCAGTCATAGGCTTTTTTTCCCCTTTTACTCAGAAGAAGAAGAAAAAAAAACAAAGCAAAAACTTTATTCTGCAAAGGAAAGGAATTAAAAAAACATTGAATAATATATTCAAGAAGTCATAGGAACCACATTAGTTATTTAGGTACCACAGCTAAAATTAGGCAGATTTTTTTTTCTTGATTGGTGCAGTTTCCCCAAACAGGGCAAAATTTTGCATAAGTCATGAGAAAGACATAATTTTTATTTCCTAAATAGAAAGCCCAAAGTTTAAACTGTTATTTAAAACAAAAAGAAATTGGAAATTTTATTTGCCTTTTTGTGTAGAGCCGTTTTCGTAAAGTCACAAAAATTTGGAAAAATAACCATAACTTTCAACTTTGGTTTAATTTTTTGGCCCTAAATATTTAAAATTAATTTTTTAAATATTTTTTTTTATTAAAATCTGCATCTTTTGATGTACTTAGGGTGATATTTTTAAGACGATTCGCATTTTAGATCCACAGAAACAATTTTTTGAAAATGGAACTGCAGTCTAAAAATACAGACTCAGAAATGTGCGATTTGGGAAAAACCCAAAAATTGGACCCCCCATATCTCACAAACTATGAGGTCTAGGAAGGAAATTTTTCTGGTGTATTCATATCATGATAGAATTAGTGTATACACCAAGTTTCATCCAAATCCCCGTCGGTCGGGTTACAAACCCTAAAAAAATTGGTTGAATTGACATGGAATGACCCAGGGTGTAGCTTCGTAAATAATTTCAATAAGCCAAAATCATTCAGGCACATTTTCAGGGGTTCACTTGTTCACTTCAGGGATTAGTGCTTAATTTGCGCCGGAGTCAATGTTTAAAGATTGGTCCAAATTCACCGGAGCTCATAAATACTGCGCGGAGCCCAGCCGAAAAGCGCTTCCAAAAGACCGAAACCTAAATTAACTTTTCATTTTTCTCCCATCCCCAATTCTTTGCGTCCTTCCCTACCAAAGAGCTTGCGTGTCGTTCACATTGGAGCATATTTCTATATAGCACTCACAAGTACAGACTCAATAGCTTTCTGTCTCACTGGTTTGTCTGTCACTGGTCTGTCTCACTGGTTGGAGCCTTTGATGAGATGGATTGGTTTATCTTGGCTGAATTAAGTGATGAACTTCCGATTTATGAGTATTTAAAAACGACTTTAAAGAATTATATCAGTCATCGTCTCATAGGATTCAAGTTTGTTAGAGGCATAAGATGGTTTAGAATCTTCCGGGGCTGCCCGCAGGGTTCCTGTTTAGGACCCCTGCTATAGACCATTGTTGCTGATAAGATTATCAAAACTTATAAGCGACACAGTCAAAAAATTATTTCTTATGCTGATGACTCTGTTATTGTTGAAGGCAGTGATACAAAACCTGCACTTGAGAATACCATCAGTGCTAGCATTTCCAACTTTTCTGCAGCCTGTAGTGGTTTACATCTGTCAATTAGTGTTGATAAATCTGCTTCAATGCTTTTTGGAAAATATATATCAAGAAAGCGTCGACCTATTTTTAAACTCCAGGGTAGGAGCATATCTGTTAAGGATAATTTGCTGTACTTGGGATTTTATCTTGACAGTAGATTCCATTGGTTGGAGCATCTCGATATGGCCCGCGATAAAACAAAAGATTTTACTTGTAATATCCAAAAGACAAGAATTTGTGATAAAGGATTACCACTTGAGTTTCTAAAAATTTGGTACAATTCAGTGCTAAAGAAACAGATTACTTACGGTTACGAAATTTGGTTTAATGATTTATGGAGCCATGGAATTAAGCGTTTATCCTCATGCCAGAGGCTATGTCTCTTATCTATCATTCGCGCATATCGGTCAATATCAACACAGGCACTTTGTGTACTTTCAGGAGTTCCTCCAATCGAAGTAGAATTAAAACAACTGGCTTTATGTTTTAAAGTTCAGAATAATGATGGTTCAGATTGGATAGAAGATGTTTATGTTTCAACAGATCGTTTGATGAAAAAAGTTTATACTTTTCACTACCCCTACTTTTATTATGATCATCATGTCAATTTCGTACGTGCTATTACTGAGAAGGTCCCTTTGTACAACCACCCAGTTTTATATACAGATGGTTCTAAGATGCCTACAGGCGTTGGAGCTGCTTTTGTGGTATTTTTGAAAGAAGATATTATCTTTGAGAAGAGAATTAGACTTAAATTATTTAATACGGTATACCAGGCTGAACTTACCGCCTTAGATTCAGCAATTGAGTGGTGTAGAGACTCCTCATACAGTGTATTCCACATTTATACAGACAGCTTGTCCTCAGTTCAAGCGCTTCAAAATCTTTTTCCAACGGACGAAATTCTTTTTAATATTTATACGAATTTACGACTATTGCATAATAAAACTATTAATATAGGCTGGATTAAATCCCACGTTGGTTTCGTCGGAAATGAGCGCGCAGACTACCTTGCCAAATCAGTCACTGAGACTGGTACATTTGATGCTGAAATAAACATTTCTATCCCTGTTTCGTTTGTGAAGCAGTTCTACAAAAGCAATATTATTAAAATTTGGCAGAACGAATGGTCTTATAGCGATAAGGGTAGAGACACGCATAGTATTATTAAAAAAGTGGATACCTCATTTTTGTGTTTCTCGCAAGTCCATGCCTATTTTATATCTGCACATGGGGCATTTCCTAGTTATCTTTATAAAAGGGGAAAACGCCAGAGTGATAAATGCCTATGTGGAAACATCGGTGATGTCAAACATTATCTGTTTGGTAAATGTCCATTGATGCCTACTTCATTTAACTTTATCCGTAACCGGACACTTAAATCCTTGCATTTGCAGATGATGTTGATATAATTGCTAGGAATAAGAAAGTCTTGATTGAAACATACAATAAATTAGACGCTGAAGGAAGAAAACTAGGCCTCGTGGTTAATAAAGAAAAAACAAAATACATGAAAATGGACCGAATGAAATCACAGGCAACAGCAGCTTTAACAATAAATAATGAATTACAATTTAATGAAGTAACAGAATTTAAATATTTAGGATCTACGATCACCTGTGATAATAGGGTAGAAGCAGAGATTAAAACCCGACTTGCAGCAGGAAATAGATGCTATTTTTCTCTTCGAAACATTCTAAAATCATCTCTAATATCTCGTACATCCAAACTTAAAATTTATAAAACTGTTATAAAACCAATAGTAATTTATGGTAGTGAGACCTGGACCACTACAAAAAAAGATGAAAAGCTACTTATCACTTGGGAAAGGAAGATCCTAAGACAAATTTTTGGACCTATTAAAGAAGACAATACATGGCGTATAAGGACAAATATGGAGTTAGAACAGTTATATAATGAAAAAGATATAATAAATACTATAAAAATAAGAAGAATGCAATGGTTAGGCCATCTAATCAGAATGAGGGATGAGCGAAGCACAAAGAAGATTTATAGTGGTAATTTAATTGGAAAAAGAAGTATTGGTAGACCCAGGAAGAGTTGGATAAAAGAGATAGAAAAAGATCTTGCAGGAAACCAAATTATAAATTATAAAGTAAAGGCCAGAGATCGGAAGGTCTGGAGAAGTATATTGAGGGAGGTCAAAATCCTACGTGGATTGTAGCACCATTGTGTAAGTAAGTAAGTAAGTGTAACCGGACACTTAGCTGGAACATGCGTAACATACTGTTCTCGAAATCAAATTATCACAGACTCAGACTTATTTACAACGAACTAAATAAACATTTTTCGTTTATAAAATATAAATTTTGATTTTTAATCTTTGTTTTGTTTTAACCACTTTTCAAGCGCCAGGGCGCTCTTTGTGAGTTTTACTTTTATTTTTTGTCATTGTATTTCTTGGGCTATTCCCCAGCTGTGGTTTTGCAGGTCGCAGAGGGTACTTTTCTGTCAGCGGTTCATGGCTATGCCATTTTTGGTTGGCTCCCTGGCAGAGTGATCCTGATCCTGATCCTGTCTCACTGGTTTCCGAACAGTGACGAGGAATCCCAGAATTAACCGGAGCCATATCTACCTATTTTACTTATGGTCGTGTTATGTCTACTCGCTGTTTTTTGTTTATGTTTGTAAAACATTCTTACTGATAAACTTTTTATCTCAACGTGGTGCTTAATTGGAGCTGAAGCTTACAAGAGCGCAGTTTCAATAGGTACTTCTTTATTTTTAGTGAATATTTAAATATTAGTCGGAACCCACCGGAGTGTTGAGTTTTGCTTGTTGATTTAAAGAAATCCTTGACGAGTAGGATTTTCTCAAAATTTCTTTAATCCCGATTTCAATGCTTTTGCTCTGTTCATTTATTAGATTTTATTACGTGTAATTTCATATAGGTGCAGTCAAAATATATTATTTTTCTCCTTTTGCAGAGGACAAAATTGCTTTAAACTTTGCAAATACAATAGAAGCCCGCTAATTCGAACTAATTGGGACCGGTGCCTGTTCGGATTACAAAAAATTCAAATTACCCGAAATTCCGATAAAAATAGAAAAGAAAAAGATGCGTGCTAAAAAAATGTAAGTTATAAGTACCCAGTAGTACAGTAAACATCCTCTAATCCGGCATTCTAAGGTCCGGCATGATGGATAGTGCGGCAAGACTTTCGAAAAAAAAAATAGTATTACTTGTTTAATCACTCCTGATTTTTATATAATCCCAAGGAACTTCAGAATGAGGAATTACATAACAACCCATTACAATAGCTTAAAAATCGCGAATCTATGAATTATAGCAACTATACACACCATATATTATGCATAAATATAGTGAAACATAGAAGCGCATAACATAATTTAAAATGCATTTCCAGCAATCATCGCTACTGTACAGTACTTCGGATACAATATAGTAATATAGTACCTGAAATCTTTTGTGTGTCCCTGTAAATGCTATTCACTTCATATTATACATGAAATACGTTACAACAAACCTCAGCGACGTATATCAATTTCATTATACATGAAATAATTTAGCATAATTAAAATACGCCGCAAACAATTCCCTCCACTCCTATATCATTGTGTAACGGAATTCTTTTGTGTGGTCCTGTAAATGAATAATAATATTCTTTGCACCGCATATTCTACATAATGCATACTTTTGTGCACTTCATAAATTCATATCAATTTTATTATGTTTGAAAGCGTGTAACATCATTAAAAATCATTTTAAACGATTTCTTCCCATAGGCCATAATGTAACGGAAAACTTTTGACTGCCCCTGTAAATGAACTAAACATGCTACAAACTTCATTTGAAATAGGGAACGTGCTATGGTAAACGTCAGTAACATTCAAAAATTTCAGGGCAATCCGAGTATATTTACGGGAGTTAGAGCGCGGACAGACGACTATACGGACAGACGACCATACGGACAGACTGCCATACGGACAGACAAACCGAAGTCATAAACAGTTTTCAACTTTGTTGGAAAGTGTTAAAAAGAAAAAATAATAATATACAAACAAAATAGCACTTCTAAAGCTGAACATGTTTCACTACGAATAGGAATTTTTTAACTACTACAAAATTTTCCGAACAACTGCACGCTTGCTGTGAGTCACGTGGTCTTGCGAGAGCTTATCGCAGTTAGATTTGTTGTCATTGCGCACGCACAGGGCCGAAACTAGCCTTTTTTGTACCCGGGGCAAACATGGATTTTGGCGCCCCCCCCCCCCTCTTCCGCAAAGTATATTTACAAAGAGAATTTTACTAATTTTCTAATAGCCGACTTATTTTAAAATTTAAAATATGTAATAATAAAATATGTAATACTGAACTACGTCATCTAGAACGGCTTTTCCAAAGGGGAGGTCACGTGCTCATGACACCCCCCCCCCTCCTCTGAACACCAACAAAAATAGTCTAAAGATCATTTTAAAATGAAATATACAGTAGAGTCCCGATTATCCGAGTTTCCGCTTTAACCGAGCTATTTTCTTCTGATGGACGAGTGGCTTCCAATTATTATGAAACAGCCATTATAAATGAAGTGTTAGGTGAAGATGAAAGAGCAGTCGTAAAAAGTTAGAACTCTGATTTTTTGGTCAGAATGGGGAAAAAAATGGCCTTAACCCTTCATTTATAATGGCTGTTTCATAATAATGGAAGCCACCAGTCCATCAGAAGAAAATGACCCATTCCAAAGGTATAATCCTTCATTTGGCGCCCCTTCGTTCAGGCGCCCGGGGCACATTCCCCCTCTGCCCCCCCCCCCCCCCTAGTTTCGCCCTGCGCGCGCATCCAGTTGAAATTCATCTTAAGATAGCTTTAGCGAGGCACTGCAACGCGGTTTACGCTTTGTTTGTATCGTAAGTCAGTGAATGGATCTTCAGCACAGCCCCGCAAGCTCAGCTTTACTGGTACTCGTATTTAACTGTTCAGCGCGGCCCCGCAAGCTCAGCTTTACTGGCACTCGTATTTAACATTCCCTGTTGTCTGGCAAGTAGAAAGTGCCAACAAAAGTGTCTGTCATTTTCAAAATATTTTTTTTCTAAGCATAAATATTATTCTGTCTCAATCTCAGCGTGCCCCAAATACCTTTTTTCGGTAGTCATAAAATACCACTTGACTTGTTTGGCACAGTTTTTGGGCCGACTAAAGTGTCTGTCTTTTATACTTTTTATTTCATTAAATACTAAATTTGAAGGTATTAAAATTTCAAAATGCCCAAAAATATTTTTTTCAACGAAAATTTTAGAAATTTAAAAATTTACGGGTCGGCTAAATGCCACGATCCTTCAGCCAGACATTCGATTTTGTATTCAGACATTGCAAGAGAAGTGTTACAGGTGCTACACAAATTTTCATGGTGCCTCAAATACCTACCCTGAAATGTTTAACAGCTCTCCTGCAAACTGAGATTTCATCAGCTGAAATATTTTTTAAACATGGTGCGTTTGACGCCAAAGTCAATAAATATCTACGTGCATCAGCATCGTGGCGGTTAACCGAAGGTGGCGGTTGATAGAATGGCGGATAATCAGAAGTTTACTGTATTTTTACTTTTATACATATTTTGTCACGATTTAGATGCCGATGTCCCGCTTTGTTTCATCTGTGTCCCGCTTTGTTTCCTCTGTGTCCCGCTTTTTGTGACAGTGGAGCTGGGTAACACTCATGCAAACACTATAAAAGAAAAGAAAAAATAACCAACAAAGTGTAATCTCCCTTTAAAAAATTGACATAGATTTCTTCGTCAATCCGTGTTTTCTATAAAAAATAAAAATCAATAAAGGTCGTCTTTGTTTCAAGCAATGTGACCTTTGGTAATTTTTCACTCTCGAGTTTTGATTGTATAAAAATTACTAAAAAAGTGCGAAAAAACGCTTGGATAAATACGGTATTCCCGATTTATCAAAACACATCTGGCTCGTAAGTAACACATGACGTCATTGCATCACGAGGTTTTATTACGTGGATGACTCGTTCTATGAATGGAGATGATCGTGGGTATTATTTTGAAGTAGTATTTTATTTTGAACTGCACAGCCGTTTAGAGAGAACTGTCGTAGTTTTACGTCAGCCTGTTACTCACTAAAAAAGCATTTTCCTATAATGAGATTTTGTGAGCGTGAGTAATGAGAAAGCATGGGCGTTGTCCGAAATCAAGGTGTTTGTAACTGATAGTTAATCTCGACTATCATTACCTTTAAAGAAACTTATTAACTGGAGCATAGTTATACTTTAATTTAAAAGGGAAAGTCTTCTCTTTGCATAATCCAATATGCTTTGCTTTTATTTCAAGCATGCTTGGTAAATTTTGAGAATAAATAAGAAAGAAAAAATCATGCGTCAAGCATAGATTATGAAACACTTTCCAACACATTCAGAATACTGTAACAAAACTGCACCATTAAAAAAATTAAAATGTTACGTCTAATTCAATCATATGGGAACGCATAACACATTTCAAAACCCAATATCAACTGTTCCCATCTACAATCAAAAAATTAACCGAATTTTTCAGCAGCACTGCATAGGATATATAGATTTGTATGTGTATTAACTACATGCATGCCAAAATTTAGTTCACTTAAGAGCTACATATACTTCAGTTGAAAATTTCCCTTCAGCAATTTCCTCTAATAAGGAGAATGGTACGTGAATATTTTTGTGCAGCCCTGTATATGAGGTACAGAATTTATATATGACGAGTAACATAGAAAAATTAATTAAATTTAAAAGCGCATACCGAATTTTAAACAGTACACTCCAGCAATTATTACTCAAACAGACATTACTGTAATCGATTTCTTTTGTACGTCCCTGTAAATGAATAAAATATGCCACGAATGCCCTGTTCTAACGTGATCGTAGTGAAATTCAGTGATTTATATCAGTTTCAATACATCTGAAATAGCGTAATGTCATTAAAACACTCTGCAAACGATTTTTCCCCATATACCATAAATATAAGGGAATACTTTTGAGTGCCCTTGTAATTGAACTATTAATCCTACATACTTCATATACAATACCAAACATGCTTTGGTGGTCCTAAATAACCTTTATCATTTGCATGAAAATCCGGGTATATTTACAGGAGTTAGAGCGTGGACAGACGGACTGACGGACACAGACGGCCAGACAAACCGAATGCATAAACACTTTTCAACTTTGTTGCAAAGTAAAAGGTTATTGATGCAAATTGAAGAAATCTGGAGTAATTCCTCTTGATTTTCCGAATTTTGGTATACAATCCAACAAGAACGAAAAATCATGCGCCAAGCATACATTACGAAACACTTTCCAACACATTCACTCTAACAAAACTTCGCAGTAATGCATGGTGAAATTTGATATCTAAGTACGAGTAAACAATTTGGAAAACGCATAACATATTTGAAAACCAAATTTCAGCAATTACCGACAAGAAGGAGATACCCGGGCTTCCCGGGTTACAGAATATAGATGAAAACCATTTGTTTAATTGATAACTATATCAGATTTCTTACATTTAATATATTTTTTTAGAATACGAACTAACAATACCAAAAATCACATTTATATGAAAAATAGTAATTAGTTTAAATAAAGTTTTGGAAATTATTAAAAGTGATAGTTTTGTATTAGCCTCGCGCCAGAAGTTAATAGTAGAAGAAATCGCAAAAGATCACAATTTAAGATCAGCTTTTTTTTATTCTGATCATTTTAGTGCTTTAACTGCATAGTTTGATCACATGTCTTACATTTGTATTTTTAGCCCCCGGTATGCTATTTCTTTCTCCCAGCCATTAATATGTCGTCTCCATAAAGTAACGTTGCGTTGTATAAGCCAGCCGTAAAACAAAGCATGTGTATCATTGTACGGAATAATCTCTACAGCAATTTTTTTTAACTTCTAAGCATCGCACATTTTCAATTTTTATACACTCGTATATGGAAAAAAACTACTTTTAAATGCAATTTGTTTGAAAACGGCATCTTCATTTATTTTTGAGATATTAATTTTTTTGTAGGCCTTAGCGTCATTTGTTTAATTTTGGCAACTCAAGTACTCCATTTCTGTAGAAAGCAAAGGAAAAATAGTTGGAAAATAACAATTATATCTTTTTGTTGCCATTTTCTTATAAAAACTGAAAAAAAATGTATAATTAAAATACGTGCTATTTTGAAAAAATATAAATGAATGATGTCTGATAAAACATGGAGCTATTATAAACTAAATTTAATTTTAAGTATCTATATTAGTATTACAAACAAAATGAAAGCATATGAATCATTAGAAAGCCGATTTTTTTTGTCGAGTTTCTTGAATGATGATATCTGGAATTATAGAATATAAATACATTAAGTAACATTAAAAAAAATGAGTTAAATTCTAAAACGCGTACTGCAACTGAAAACGCACTTTCCGCAATTGTCATTGATAGACAGTACTGTAACCGAATTCTTTTGTGTGTCCCTGTAAATGAACGATGATTAATCATCGTTCAAGCATGGCAATTGCTATGCATACATTATTCTAGTATTATTCATAGTATTCATACATTATTCTATAGCATAGCAATTGCTATGCATACATTATTCTACAGTAAGCATCTTGTAGTGAACCTCAATGATATATATAAATTTCAATACGTTTGAAATAGTGTAACATTATTAAAGTACACCGCAAACGATTTTTTCCCATAGACCGTAATGTAAAAAAATTCTTTTGAGTGTCCCTGTAAATGAATTATAAATGCTACACACACTTCATTTTCAATACAGAAGAAGCATATATTGGGTGATTGCAAAATTTGATGCCATATTTCTGATGCATCGAGTTGCGAAATGCGAAGTGCACCCAAAGTATTTTAAATGTCGAAATGCAGTCGAATTGTCGCCATTAAGTTTCTCAGCAATCTCGTAGTAATCCGCGGAATATTATTCATTAAATCACGGATTAAGTCATTATCAATGCCAGAAGGTCGCCCAGAGCGAATTTTATTGTTTAGATTGAGATCACCATTTTAAAATCGACAAAATCACTTTTGACTGTCCTATTAGCGGGAGCACGATGCAAATAAACGTCTTGAATATTTTTTGTAGCACGTCCAACACTCACTCTTTTTTTAAACTCATATAACATAACATGACGTGCCTTGCGCACAAATTAATTTGATTTTTTTTAACGTTATGTTCACTCACGATGCATGTAGATAACTGTCAGTTAATAATATGGTTATAAAAGAAACATCAGCACAGTCAATATTGCAAGCTACTGCCGTCTATGAAATAGGACACAAACTTTTGCAATCACCCAATATAACTTTCTGGCAATCTTAGTATATTTACGCTAGTTAGAACACAGACAGACAGGCATTTTTGTCACCTGACAAAAAGTTTTTTCTTTTTCTCGCGATGGCGCATCGAGAATTCGGTTAAAAAAACCTGCTTTGGAAGTTTTCTGAAAGATTTTCCACCTTCAACAAAAAAAGGAAAATGCAATTCGATTGCATAGTTTCTGAATAAGAACACCTTCCAAATTTATGCGTTTCCAAACAAAAATGAATTCAGAAACGTGTCAGAAAGTAGCTCCTTGCTCCTTTGGATTTGGGAACAGCCTTAATAAGTAAGGGGGAAAAGAATGAGGTGAAGTGAAAGTTGGGCCTTCTATAGATTCGCTTTTCAGATTTTCGAATTTTTTGCTGTTAAAAAGCATTGTGCGCATTATACACAAGATGTAATTTTTCTTCCGATCAAAAATAATGTATGCATTAATGTATACGCATTTAGGTAAATTTTAGGTTACGCATTTAGCCAGTAAATACGGTTTTCGGAAATAGTAATCACAAAAACTCATAAATGCTGACAACTATTCGTTATGACTTCTCCGACAATAATAATAACTTTAATATATTGTTTTCCATTTTTTGAAATTAATATAAAAAAAATTCAACAAAATTTTGCCATTTGTAACTGATGTTTACACATAAATTGTTTGACCTGTTTCATCAGTGAGGTTTAGATATAGAGGTATCAGAAATCTTTGAAATTACATGATCTCCAAATTCGATTTTGAATTTCGTTAGTAATTAATTAACAGAATTAACAAATAGTGATAGTTAATTGCTCACGATTTTTATCAAGTTTTTTCAAACAAATAATGAGTTCAAAATAGCATCTATAAAATAAATATCATACAGTTCTTAAAATAATCAGGGATTAGTTATCTAGTTCATTTGAACTAATTCAAAATATTCATGACTAAAAAAAAAAAAGCATATGATGGGAATTAGTTCGTCTAAACGAGCTGCATTGCCCATTTGTATTTTATTTTTATTTCATGCATGATAACTAAATTAACACATACAGTATATACCATTATAGAACATCGGTCTTTCTCTTGAAGTATAAACATGCATGTTTAAATATATAGTATTAGTTAAAAGAAGCTATAATATTCAATGTGCATGAGCATGCCATGTAAACGCATAATAGTTAACGTTCACAAACGAGGACAGTAAAAACATTACATGTATAAATATTTATTGTAAATGCATGATAGTTAACGTTCAAAAATAAACTTGCTATCTGAAGCAATCATGCGTCTCAACTCTGTTTTAAAAATATGGCGTGTCTAAAAAAACAATTGCAATTATCAACATTACACGCAATAAATTCATTCATGCCAAAAACAATAGCGATGATAGCAATTGTCATTCGATCTTAATAGCCAGATTGTGCTTAATTGTACTGTTTTAAATACAATCGCTTATCCCTTCCAAGGATAACAGGTACTTTTAACAAAACAGACATTTTTTTATTTCAAGGTGTGATGACACTGATTAATGCAATACATATTTTAGTAGATTTTCTGACATTAATTAAAGACAATCCCAGTGGCAACACTATCTGTTGCATTTTGTATTATTATGAGATCTTTTGGTTTTGAAAACTTTCCAACATAGTTG
Source organism: Maratus speciosus (assembly GCA_963932465.1). Lineage (NCBI taxonomy): Eukaryota > Metazoa > Arthropoda > Arachnida > Araneae > Salticidae > Maratus > Maratus speciosus. The sequence goes on from OZ010788.1 coordinate 466,730,191, forward strand.
AAAAGTGTTTATGAATTCGGTTTGTCTGTCCGTCCGTCCTCGCCTAAATATTGTCCGATTGCCATAAAATGGATATAAATGTAATTGGGTATCACTATGGCATGTTTGGTAATTGCAAATGAAGTGCGCAGTCTTTTCGGTTCATTTACAGGGGCCACTCAAAAAATTCCGTTACATTACGGTCTATGGGGAAAAAATGTTTGCAGTGTATTTTAATGTTATTACATTAATTTGAACATATTGAAATTGATATTTATTACTGAAGTGTACTACAAGGTTCTTACTATAGAGCGTGGTGAGCATAGAATTTATCGTTCATTTACAGGGACACACAAAAGAATTTGGCTAGAGAAGGAAATGAACAATAATTGAACTATATTGAAGCCTACGAATAATAATTGCTGGACGCGCGTTTACAGTTGTGGTATGCGTTTTTAAATGTAATCATTTTTTAAATATTACATGGTGTGTATAAATTCTATAGATCATGTACAGGGCTGCACAAAAGTTTTCAACAATATCCGATTATTGGCGGAAATTGCTGAGTGGAAATTTTCAACTCTGCTATGCGTTTAAATCAGGGTTGGGTTTTTGACATGGCAGTAGTAAAAACTATGTTTTTACCGGTTTATTCCGTCAAAAACATATCATTTTCGATTTTCCTCCAATTTATAGTGTAAGTGTAGCATGCAATACATTTCTAGATTGATTTTTCCTTGTAGTTCTTGTTATTATTATTCACAATTACTTTGTTAAATTTATTTAAAAGAAGAGCATTTCCTAAATGGGAAAATTTTAAAAATACTAGAGTAAAAGGAAAGGACAATATTTGTCATAATCTCCACTAATATAGATTCTACTAACTGCGATGAACATTAATATTAAACGATAATAAAAGGTTATTATAATTATAAAATAACATTCAATGTACATTTTTAATAAAATACATTAAAATTATTTTAGCGATGCAAAAATGTTGTTATATGGTATGACAATAGATGTCAAGCATGGGCTGTGGTCAGTGAATAAATTTGAATATTCTTAGATATAATATTTTAAAATGCATATCTTATGTAATCTCATAAATGCAATTATGGTCATTTTCACTTCAGTAAGCAGAATCTTAAAATTTTAAATTAATAAAATTTTTATACAAACCTGTAGGAGCTGATTTCAGATGAAAGCTTTTAGTCTTAAAATTTAACACAACAAAACAATAAAGAAAAAACAAAATAGAATTTATATATATATATACACTATAGTTTCTCTCTCTCTCTCTCTTTTTTTTTTTTATTTATTTTTATTTTTTTTATTTTTTTTTATAACTTTAGTGCAAATAAATATGAACCTTATAAACAGACCATTTCAGCTTATATATTTTTAGATATAAATTTATATCTGAATAGTCATGAAATATTTTTAACCCCTTGGGGACGAGTGTCACATATACGCTTGTGATTATTCCTACCAGGTATTTTTCATTGTAAATTTTGCCTTATTTAATCAAGGCTCGATTCATCTAGTCAAAAATTTCTGTTTTAAAATACCAGTGATAAAAGATTAAAAATTCTGTAAAAGATGCTCGCCGTGAAGGGGATTAAATTGAAATTTATTAAAGCTACCATAAAGACAAACTATTTATGTCCTGTATACATTTTACTTAAAATTATTTTGGCATTATTTAAAGTGAATTGAAAGAAATAACACATTGCATATTTTTATTACATACATATGACTGCATGAGTAAAAATATTTTACCTTTAAAATTATTAAATTTAGAAAGATTCTTAAATGTTTTATTTATTTTTTAATACAGTTAACTTTTTAATTAATGGATCTTTAGGGATCTGCATTTCTGCTTAAAAATAATATTTATTTATTTAGTTTAAGGAAATAATTAGACTAAAATAAACTACAAATATATAGTTAAAAATTGAGTTTTCACATGGTTTAAAGTTTAATATTGATTTGCAAATCTTAATCTCTACAAGAATTAACTTTGAAGAACAAGTCTTATTCCTTTCTCCCAAAAGACGTATGCAATTTTCAACTATTAAAATATATTTAAAAATATATTGCTATTATTTTAAAATATATTGCTATTTAGAAATAAAAATAATCAATGACAATTTGGATTTAACACTTTAAGAAAACTTACTTCTGAGGAAGTTTCTGAGAAAGCTATTTAGTTTTAAACAGTTAGTTTTAAACAGTGTTCCGCCGAAATTATCCATATTTTTTAATCTTATACTTCTGGGTTATAGGATTTCTTCAAAAAATATAATTTTTATAGAATATGCCAAATAGCTTAAGATTATTGTAGAGATCTTCTAACAGAGATGTATACGTATTATTCTAATGCAATTCTTTTTTTTTTTTCCTCGTATGGATAAATATACTTTAGAGCCTTTTCGATATTGAATATTTCATGTGAAACTACTTAATACTAAAGATAGAATGAAAAAAAAATAATATAAAAACAATCTAGTACTAAAAAATGGGTTTTTGACATTTTTGACAAAGAGGTTTTTGACGTGACGGTAAAAACCATGGTAAAATCCGGTAAAAACCGTTATGCGTCAAAAACTTGCCAACCCTGGTTTAAATGAACTAACTTTCAGCATACTATGCAGCATGCATACATTCTGTAGATCATATACATGGGATGTATGAAAAAATCGTATATCTCAACGACTCTTTAGGGTAATAGCAGTGAAGTTTTGTTATAGTATTTTGAATTTGTAGGAAAGTATTTCATAATCTATGCTGTACGCATGATTTTTAGTTCTTGCTTTTTTTTTGGGGGGGGGGGGGATTTAATTTATTCTAAATTTAGAAAACAAAAATTATTCTACTTTTGTTAAATTTTTTATAATAATGAATTATGTTTACAGAACAAGTTAAATGAAAAATTAAGAAAATTAAACCGTTTTGATTAGGTTATAATAAAAAGTTGCAACTTTCTCAGTGGGACTACACTTTTATAATGCCTCATTTGTACAGGTGGGAGCTTCCAATCGTATGAAGATTTCGTTCCCAATTTTGGAGCTGGAGTGAAATCGTCTGTGACAACTGAGACTTTTTGACGCAATCAAGGGTCTCAAATCCAAAAGGGCAACTTTCTGACATAAGTTTTAATTTATTTTTGTTCGAAAATACATGAAACTAGCTGGTGCTGTTGTTCAGAAACTATGTCATTGAGCTTTTTTTTCCCATTTTTTTGCAAACGCAATAGATCTTGAAAATAATGTCAAAGTGGGCGTTTTGAACCGAATTTCCGCGCGAAGGATGAAAGAGCACTCAAGAGCGGGTGAAAAACGTGTTTGTCACGTGATCTAAATCGCTTATAACTCAATAGGTAAGTGATTGATCAAAAAAGGGAAAAAACAATTCAATTCCAAATCGCTTCCATGGCCAGGCTTTCTAATTTTATATCTTTCCATTAAAAAACAAATTTGTAAATGTATCAAAACGTTTTGCGCTTGTTGAGCAGAGCAGTTAAGAACAGCCTTAAAGAAAAAATAATTCAGTTTTATGAATGCTTTCAATTACAAATAAATTTCACATGCGAAGACATTGACGGCTTTTAAGCAGCCTCTATTGAAATTATTATTATTATTACCCGACTGAAAAGAAGGGTTGTGTGTTTCACGCGTATCTGTGTATGTGGATTTCTTTATACTCTCGAAACATCCCAACGGCTGGATGGATTTTAATGAATGAAATCTCTATGAATTCCTCTTAACTGCCCGATGGTTATAGGCTCGGTTTTCTTTTACAAATTCAAAATGGAGGCCGTGAAATACAAAATGGCGGTAGAGACGAAAAAAAAAATTTACGCACCCTATTGAGTGGCATACCATGGGATATGTATTTCAAAATGAAGACGATGTTTCATTGACTATTTTACAGTCAGAAGCTCCGTTAAAATATTAGACAACCTGGAAGTTGTGTAGGTAGGATCTCTAGCTTTACTGCAACTCTAACCATCATAGACATCTATAGACCTCATCAAAACAGTGTTTATAGATAGGAACTAACAATTAAACACAACTTAAAAGTCATCAAGTAATAAAAAAATAGGTAAGTAATATAAACAAGTAATATAAAAAAAAATATTTTAAGTCAATTCCTTCTTAGGTCAATAAGAGAATTTTTTTCCCATTCTCCTTTCCTCTTGGGTGGCGCTTAAAATGCCTTGATCAAGAAGAGGGATCTCTCGGTCTTAAAATAACTTGATCAAGAAGAGAGCTCTCTCGATTATTGAAAATTAATTAATTAAATTTAATTAATGAATTAATATTTGAAAAAAACTGGATTAACATCAAGTGTCACCCACTACAAGTTTTAAAAAAATTATTTGAGCTTGATTGGATGAATAATAAGTATTTTATTAAAGATTGAAAATTTGAACAAGGTATATAGCGAGTGTATGAGCTAATAGTAGGAATTGAAAAAAAAAAAAGTTTCACATTGATGAGAAATAATTAATTAATTCGCTTTTTACGCAGTCGTTTTTTTTTATTTTTTAAATTTAATTGTTTATTATTATTATTTAATTTTAATGAGAAAATGACATCAATAAAAATACAATAAACGCCATTATTTCCTTTTCCCCCGTCTTTATATACAACAGTGGAATCGTTCCTATTGCCACCATTTGAATTTATTACAAAATTTAATATAAGTTTTTTTAAAAAATGTTAAAAGTAAAGAAAAACTCGGCAATTTATACAAATGTCGTGGTGTTGAAAACTTCAGAACTCCACTTTTTAAGTTAATAAAATGATGGGCCGAATAAAAGTTTAAATTTCGTAATTAAAAATAAAAATAAAAAAAATAAAAACTAATTTGATGTAAATGCTTCAGTATGGCTTAAATATCATTGGTTTAACTCTACGCCTGCCAGACGTGTCCAATGGACCCGACAGGTACATTCAAAATATTTATTCAAACCAGAAATTTATTTAAAATAAACTAAATATCTTAAATCAGACAATAAAAAGCTAAATAAATAAGTTAAATAGTTTTAAATTAAAATTCTGGTGTAGATTATTTGTATAAAACTTGAGTAAAATTTCTGGTTGTTCTAGGGTTAAATATGATGAAGAACATTTGAAATATTTTTCCAACTCGAACTGTATTTCTAAAACTAACGTTTTAAAAATTAGCTTTTAGACAACGATAAGACTAAGTACCCTGTAGTGTGAATAATAATTTATTTTCATTCGTTTTAAATGGAAATTTGGAGTAGCGAAAAAAAAATCTATTTTTAACAGGTATAAAATAATTGTGAAGCAAAAATATGTCCTTGAGTAACGCTGACGTCATATCGATGGTGACAATGACCTAGTCAAGCAATTTCGCTTTTATTGCCGACATTTTAACTGTAAAACATTACAAACAAAAACATTCAATTTTTACAAGGTCCAATAGGGCAAAATGTACTTTCAAAAACAATTTTTTTTAAAAGAGTATCTCAATTTACGGATTTCTTATTGTCTTTAAAAATAATTTCAAGCATGATTTTAAAAAAAAATTCTATCTCCATCGCGGTTTTGTCACCAGTAAAAAAAGAAGAGTAATATTTGCTTTCTTTAATTAGAGCATTTTCGTGATTATTTAAATAAAGGTAATCTTTTGTTAAAAGCTAGGTAATCTTTTGTTAACATTAGCTCGCGAGTGATGTCTTTGCCTGCCGGGGACAGGAACTTTAACCCTTTCAGGGACAAAGTACTTGTATCTGTAAAATGTTGAAATAATTCATTGACACCAGTATTTACAAGAAAATTTATTTGTAAACAAGTAAAAGTATATATTTTCATTCAGATATTCTGGTGCAAATGTAGCAATTAAAGATTAAAATTAGGTGATGACATAGCTGCATCACCGCCCTTCAAGGGGTTAAGGGTTAATATATCCATAGAGATGAAAGATTTAACAATGCTTTTTCTTTCATCGTACAAATTTTCACTGATAAAATAAAAGATAAAATTAAAACTGTTTTTTCTTTCCTTTTTAATTGTGCATCCGTAATAGATAAATACATGTTTTCCGTTTGTTAAAAGAAATATTTACCTTTGTCACCAAAGATAAAACGAAATGTAGATGAGAGCCAGTTATCAAAAAAATCAAATAACGGTTGCGATTCAAAAGAAATCCAATGCTTTGTTCTTTCAACTTTAAAGATACCGTTTGCATTTTGAGGAGGCGTGTACGTAAGTAGACTGATATTATTCGAAAACGAATGTTGATATTTAATTGTCAATTTTTAAATCAGCTGTTGATGGGTGTACTTTGTTCGATATCCCGAAAACGTATTTCGATAAGATTAATTTTTCTTTGATTTTCAAAATTTTGAGCATTTAAAAATATCAAACGGAAAAACAGAGATCAAAATCAAACGAGTAAAAAATACTAATTTTTTTAATTGTTATTGTTATTGTTATTTTATTTTTTAATGGATCACATATTCAGTGACAGATATATGTGTGAAATTCCCGTAAACTTTTAAAAAACTAAAAAGTTGGAGTAAAGTATACTATAGAGATTTCTTACTAATGTACGATGGAAGGGACGTATTTGTAAAAGGTGCATACAGCGTTGCCAAGTCTCCGGCTTTTTGCACACTACTATTATCTTAGATAAAATGTTGTTCTTTTGAATTAAAAAAATGTTCCAATTGAATAAAACAACATTTTCTGTGTTAAAATACTGGTATCCAAAAAGCCGGAGACTTGGCAGCTCTGCGGCATATAAGTATGACGCAGAGGCAGAAGTGAGATGTTCGTGCTCGTGTGCTTTGATTCATGATACATATGAGGGCGTGATTTTCAAAACTTGCCTTATCCAAAATTTTCTCTACACTGAAAAAGAAGAAAAAAAAACCTGTTGGTTTTACCGTATAATACTGGCAGCTGGGGCGCCAGTTTATAACCCTAAAATAAACAGTAATGTACCGTCTTATAAATGAATTAAGCCCTATAGTGCTGCTTAACGGTATATTACTTGCTAATTTTACTGTTTATTACTGTTAATTTTACAGTTATAAACTGGCGCTCCAGCTGCCAGTATTAAATTGTAAAATTAGCAATTATTTTTTGAAGTATATCAATCTATTCTATTTGTGAACCTGCATTAAAAAAATACTGCAATCTGAGGGAAAAAAATTATCGTGTATTTCTGGCATTGTAAAATCTTGGTTTACAATAAAAACCAATGAACGTAGTCAGATGCTTTTCTCAATTTGCCAAAATTTGATTTTCTGGGTAAGGCGAGTTTTGAACCTCATATATCCATCCCCATTGCAATTTTAAGAGAGATAAAGAACAGTTTTTTTTTTTTATCATAATGTTACATTTATTAAAAGGTTTAAGTAATGTCCAAATCTGTATTTATAAATGAGGGATCAAACTATTATTTAAAGTCAGGAGATTGAAAAATCCTTTTACAATTGGAAGACACTTATGATAATGAAAAACAGACGTACAAGTTCTAAGAGGTTACCGTATTTATTTTTTTTTCATTTAATTTGTGTTATTCGAATGCGTAATGTATTATATAATAATATAAATATAAAATAAAGTCACAATGTAAGAGATAAATGACAGCTAAAAACCAAATCACAACAATCTTAGATTAATTTTTTCTTCTGTTTTACAAGTTTGCGGTGTTTTTTTCGAGAGAGATACAGATATTATAAAGTTTTTACTGGTCGATGTTGAATGCTTTACTTACGGATTCCATTTTTAACCCCTTCGCGACGAGCGTCTTTTACAGAATTTTTAAACTTTTATCACCGGTTTTTCAAAACAGAAATTTTTGCCCAATTTAAATCGAGAAAATGCCCTGATTAAATAAGGCAAAATTTACAATAAAAAACAACTTGTGGGAATAATCAAAGATTCTGAGCACCTTATGCGTCACGTATACGTGACGCACATCCCCACGGGGTTAACCTTCAAAAGGCAAGACCCCGAGTTCACGGTCTTGGATCACCAATACTAATGTCAAATTGCTCAGACGTTTCCTCTTCCTTGAGAAGCTGATAAAAACTCTTACCAGCGTCGGCAGAAATTTCTAATACAAGAATCTCTCTTTTATTTCCATCCGTATATCCGTGTTCTTCCATACTAATCAGTACGTATAATGAAAGTGCTGGTATTCATTCAGACAGTTCTTTTTGACATACTGAGATTATCCGCCAAAATATGTATTCAGGCTAAAAACTGTACAGAATTATGGGAAAAATTTCGTCGTTTAAACTAAAAGAAAATCTTTAAAATTACAGTATGCTCTTGTAATGTATGATAAATGTGTAATATTCTTGACCTGCTTCATAAAAAATAGGACAACTTCGGATTTTCGGACATGTATTATATTATATAAAAGAATTGTATTAGTAGATTACTGATCCACTGACTTTTATTTAGATTTTGAAAGGAAGCGATGGGGCAATAGCGTGCTAGTTTTAAGAGGAAAATCATTTTGTGTTCAATTAATAACTATATATAAGAAAATAATGAATGTACAATCGAAAAAAAAAAAAAAAAAAAAAGAATATCCTATAACTCTGCTTTAAATCATTGTATAAAAATGCGATATGTACCAATCGATTAGTCTACCATAATTAATGCTATACTTAAAATTTGCTTAAGGAGTCATCTACATATCGAAATTGTACCAAATCCAAAAATTTTCAACACTTACACCTGATTTTAACATCATATTTGTATTCCATGGAAGTTTTACCCTAGGATACCGAATAGCAAGTCATTCAGTCAAGTAGTTTAGGAATTATCCAGGTTTAAAATTTGGAACTCCTAATGTTAACCCTTAACTACCCTAACAAAAATTGTCGCATACATAGATGCTGTGAGCAGTTCCTGAGACCTCTTGTTCGAAAGATGAAAAAGAGCCAGATTGACTCATAAGATGCTGTTTTTTGTACTAAACTTTATGTACAACGGTATTAAAATTAAAATTTATCTATTCAGAAGTCTTCAGAGCTCCAGACGAAAGCATTAGAGCAGCTCCAAACGAACCAAAAATTCACTCGTATCCAGTGGCATTTGACCAACATTAGCGATTTGACGAATAAGAAATAAAAAACAGTAGCCAAATGAAAAGAAACGTTAGTAAAATAGATTCTGCGTGAAACATTGAAATATATATCTTTAAATTTTTATTGTATCCTTTTTTTTTTCAAAATGTTCTAAAATAACCTAATTTTTTGTAATAGCTTATAAAATAGAAATTCGACTACCTGCTACAGAAACTATAAAAAATAAGTACATTCGAAATTTATCCTAAATATGTAAATGTTTCAGCAGTTGTTTTAAAATTCTTTTAGCAGCCTAAATAAAAATTAAAAACAGCTATCTTTGATTTACCGTTCTGAAAATGTACACTAAAAATTGCTATGAGATTTCGACTCTTAACCGATAGAAAAAAATTATCCGAATGATACTTTACATACAACTAATAAACAGTGTTGTAAACGGCTACTTTCAACACAGCATTTCAGCAAAACTTTTCTCTATTTTGCGTTTGATGCGAGTAATTTTGTTTGTGTTTTTACCGGCGCGACGTCAGCGCATAGATTGTAATTAACTCACAATAGATGAATAATAATAATCTTTTCTGTATCTTTAGTTGTTGTAAAACTGAATTGATGTTGGGTCAGTAGCTCTATTCTATAAATAGAGCATGGCATAGAGTAAATGGCATGCTGTGATTGAACATGTAAAGCGAAATCAATCGTTTAGCAACGCGCATAAGAATACCGACTGTATTGGCTCTCACACACAAAAAAGAGCAGAATTTGAGCACTCGCAATTTGGCGAGTGTGATTGTTCTTTTACTCGCCAAATGGAGCATTTTGTCGCGATTTGGCGAAATTGCGAGCGGCAGCGAGACCCCTGCTCGTATCTATAGTTAAACTGAAAATTACAAGTTAAGCTCTGAAAATTGAAAAAAGCAACGGCCTGTGAGACCGTTCAAGGTTATCATTCTTAATCTTTCCAAAACAGATTGCGTTTCGGATGCGATAGAGATTTGCACAAGCCCGGGTCTGGGCCATACCCAGTCCGGTAAAATGAAGACAGACTTTAAAATCGACCGGGTCAACAGAATGAAAGCATTCTTTTTAACGGGCCGGGTGAAGCTTATTAAAATAAAATAGACGGACCGGACAGATAAAAAAAGTAAGCGGGACGACCGGCCCGATATAAAAAGTTAAAAAAGTCGGGCTGAACTGACCAAATATGAACAATTTTTAATGTATCCTTTTGGGCCGAGAATAAGCTATAAATGTACTGCACGAGTTGGTGCTAGTTTGACAACATCAATGCAAAAATTTAACATGTCCAGCGTAGCGATCTGCATTGGTCAGTTACATCGAGTTTGAGCCCGGTCTTACTTTTATTCAACAGACTCGGGTCGGGGTGGACTTAGGTTTAAATATTTTTCTAAGTACTCGGGCAGGGCTTAATTTTTCATCAGGGCAGGCCTTTTTTTTTTTTTTTTTCTTTTTTGTAAAAATATTAGTGATAATGAACTCTTCTTAACAGTATGTTTGGAATATACTTAAATTACAGAGTTATTTGAAATATACTTAAATTACAATTTTTATATTTTCAAAAAACTACCTTTTTTATTACACAGCTTCAAAAGTTAATGTTTTTAACCATATTTTTTCTTTTATTCTAAACTATTTTAAATTTTTAGTGAGTGATTAATTAAATGTAACAATCTAAGCGTTTAAGTGATCGTTAATGTTGCTATTCTGCACACTGTGGCTTGCGAATTTGTAGTAATTTAAAATATGCCGAACACATTGTAACTAATCTAAAATTTTCAATAAATATGGATGCAGTGCATTCTTTAAAAGAATCTATAATTGTATGTTTAAAATAATCGAATTTTTTATAGCAATTGATGAGTAGGATCATGTCGGGCCGGGCATGATTTCATTGATTTTTGTACGGGCCAGTTCGGGCCTATTTTCATTGATTTTTGAACTGGACGGGAAATATAGCTTTCGTTCGGGATGGGTCCCAGCTGCGACCGGCTTTGGAAATTTCGGCCCGTCGAGCCAGCAGCCAGCCCGTATGAAAATCATTGTCTCAACTTGGCCAGATCCATTCAAAAATCAGTTAAATTAGGCCTGGCCCAAAAATTTTAGTAAAAATGCATACATTTTTAAATTGCCATTATTCTACACTTAAACATTAAAATTTATACCTTTTAAAGAATAGTAGATTTCTACGCTTATTAAAACGTGTTCGCTTATTAAAACGTACGCTTATTAAACGTACGCTTATTAAAACATAGTAAAACGTGTGAAAAAGGAAGCAGCCTATGACAGAACCCCGTTTTATACTGAAAAACGTGTTGATCCATGCAAAATTAATATACTAATACGTAAGAAAGGATTATAAGATACGTTTACATTAGCTAAGAAGGGAAGTTGTCTGTAACGCCTTTTTTTTTCTTTTCTATGCAATTCCGTCTTAGAAGATTTTACCGTATAGCATTTTTCAGATTTTTAGCATACATGAAATATGGATTAACAATATTAATGATAACTGAAACATTTACATACAAGAAACAGAGATTCATTAAAAAAAATAAATATCGCAGGCTGCGGCACTTCTATAAAAATGAAGATCATAAACATGAGAAAAAAAAGTTAAGATAAATATTTTTGGTCAGAGCTTCCTCGTACGAGACAAATTTTTAACCAAATCAACGTAAAAATCAATGTTTTGTAAAAATTCACTCGGGCCGACGTTTTAACTTTTTTTCTGGGCCGGGCCGGGCTCGGGCCAAACTTTTAAATTTTTTACCAGGCCGGGCCAATATTATTTTTTCTACGGGCCGGTCTCGGGCCGAATTTTTAATATTTTTATCAGGTCGGGCCGGACCGAATTTTTTTTCGATGAGTCCGGCCGGGCCCGGGCCTGGAAATTTCGGCCCGTGCAGACCTCTAGTGGAGACCTTTACTTGTACGTTCATATCAATTTTCTCTTGTCAATATTCACGGATAGCGTCATCTTAACGGTCACTTTAACATCAGATTCCTTACGTGGTGTTATATCTGAATTTTTTTGTCAGTTATGGCAGTTACATGAAATAATCATTTCATTTTTTTTCAATAATTTCAATTTTGTTTGGCTCGTCCATCAAAATATAGCTTAGTGGCAATGTATAGTGGAAAATAAATATGTATGCAGTATTCCTTAAAAGAATCTTAATTCTATGTTCAGAAGAATCGGATTTTTTAAAATCGGATCAGTCCTGGTTTCATTGGTTTTTGTAAGGGTCGGATAGGGCCAAGATAATTTTCGGCCGGGTCTAGGCTTGAAAATTACAACTCATGCAGACCTCTAAGATGCGAGTAGTTTTTAAAGCATAACTCAAAAACCACATGGCGAATGAGCTGTAATTTTGAATTCGTAGATTTCTAAAAATGGATTTCTGTTAAAAATTTATAGTTTACTATTCATATATATATATTTTTAAATCTTTAAGTGTAACAAGTGTCTTAAATCGAAAATGGCAGAAACTGTTTAAACTACTGCCCCCAAATGTGAAGACGTCATTGAATTTCGATGATATTTGTCCACTTTATTTATAACGTTTATCGCCTACAAACTTTATAAGGAATTGTTTTAAGCAGGCTTGTAACGAAAGTACAAATGATATCGCTCACCTGCAAGAAAAGTGACACATCTCCCAAAAATTAATTTTGCGTTTTATTCCACTAATAGGTTTGTCACAGGTGTGTCTTGCTACACAAACAATTTCATAAGTGCAGTTATACGGAAACTCCCTTTATTACGCTATATGTCCATTTGTGACCACAGAAGGGGGTGTGGATTGTGTGAGGAGGTAAAATGACACAACCCTCCAAACGTCATCCTACGTCTTCATTCTTAAGGGTTTTATGCTTTTATGCACGTTTTTATTCCTGTATACAGAGCTAAGTGCTGAAATTTCATTTTATAGTGAAATTATGCAAACTTTCTTTTGTCTCTCCTGTGAAATTTACTTTTGTAGATATGTGTCACTTTTCTTGCGGGTGAGCGATATATAGATAATGAATACCCACGATTTTACACAAAAAACATACCGTAATAAATTTCAGCATTATACATTTACAGGGTGTCTACAGATCAGGGAAAATCACAGTCGAAATAAGGGAGAAAGCCCAGTATTTTCTTATAGAGAAATTCATCTTGTTTAATCGCGCGAATAAATAAGGCGAATTTTTCTATAATTAAATACTGGTATTTCCTATCTTATTTGACTGTGATTTTCCCTGATCTGGAGACACCCTGATTTAGTTTGCTCCGTTTCAAAAATTTATGTACTATACATAAACTCAGTTTATGGCGTCAGATGCGCCATCCGAAAAATCTACTATAGCCTATTCCAGGTGTGTGTGTGTGACTGTATGAGAGCGGGTGGGGAGGACTTAAATTATTTACAAAAGGGAAAAAAAGAAAGCATTTAGATTTTTCATTGTCTCTATAATTCTGTCCTATTGCATACATAGGGACGAGGTGTGAACTCATTGGCAAAAAATCAATAAAAGATTGTGTCTTAATATTTTGTCTTAGTTTCAGGAGTGAATGAGATCTCATTAGAGGCTTCTATAACAGCGGGTTCTGTGTTCATTGCACTCTGCACTCACCGAATCCCTTTCCTCCTTATGGCCAGCCCCGGAGCGGATATTTAAAGCTCTGTGGTTTTTCGTAGATGCAAACAACTGATGAGGTCGAAAGAGTTAAAATTATTCTTAAAGAACAGGTTTACACAGAAACTCATTACCGTTATAGGCAGGTTTGCTATACATTAATTCTCTTAGGAAATCTGCCAGCACTATGGGAATGATCGTTATAGAGAAGTTTCGCTTTGTGAGACGGCATTTTTTATCGCTGTACATGGTACATGATAGCTTGCACCTTGGGTTTAAAATGGCCGATACTATCTCATCTCGGTACCGTACCATTTCTATGAATCGCGCCATGATCAACCGGTCTTCGTGACGTTTACGTGAAATGCCACTCGCCACTTCTGGATTCTGAAGCACAATATTGCGTCACAGTCTCTTACCGCAGGTGATAGAAGTAATAATAAGTGGCTGTTATCCGAAAACTCTCGTAGACGGAACTTTTTGAGAAAGCTCCGATAAGAAGAAAACGTGCCTCAATCCGAAATCGATGACGTAGCTTATTTCCCATTCATTTCATCTGTATTCAGAAATCTGTAAGGTCATGTTCCAAATATTTGTAGCATCAGAAAAGATGAATTTCTTCGGGAGTGGGTGGAAGACAAATACTATAGATATAGATGTATGGCTCTAGCAAGTCATTCATAGGGTTGCAAACTTTTAAGTTTTCTCTCAGTGAAGTGATAGCGAAGAAAAAGGAAAGTGGGTGGGGAAAGTGCAGAGCCTTGTTATCCTCTGAAACTAAAGGCCGATTTTGGGGCCTACTTGCTTTTGGAACAGTGGCGCATCCAGGATTACGCTTTGGAGGGGGCTAGCATATTTTAGAGGCCTATACGTACCCAGATTTGGCTCGGCTCGATTCCAAGCTCTGTCTTTCTTTCATTTGATGGGACATGCCGGATCAGGTCCTGACACATTTTTAGGTGCGTTCGTAATTATATAAATACGTAGCACCTATAGTCGTCGTTCAGTCCGTCTGTCTGTCCGTCCGTCCGCATATAACAGAGCAAAAACTACCCGACCGAATGATCTGAAATTTTTAATATATAATTGCTGCAAAATGTTGTCGAGCCATTTCCAATTTTATGAAAATCGGATGTATAGTTTAATTACAGGGACAGTCAAAAGTTTTTCTTTACATTACGGCCAATGGGAAAAATTATTGCAAGTGAATTTTAATGATGTTAGACTTCCGAATGGTCTGAAATTTTTAATATATAATTGCTGCAAAATTTTGTTGAGCCATTTCCAATTTTATGAAAATCGGATGTATAGTTTAATTACAGGGACACCCAAAAGTTTTCCGTTACATTATGGCCAATGTGAAAAAATTATTGCAAATGCATTTTAATGATTTTACAGACTATGCACTTATGAAGCGCAAAAAAATATACATTCAGTACAATATGGGGTGCAAAAAATAAATATAAAACTAGTTATAGTACGAACGCACCTCATTTACCACGTTTGACGAGCAATTTCCAACTTGTTTTTGCTGACTTGAGCAGAGTCGTAATCAGCCAGAGGAAGCTCTGAAAAGTTTTCGTGGGACTAATTCTGAATGCTTTTAACATGTTAAATAATGAAATATTGTACTAAAAGATATCTAATTTTTTGCGATTTTTTGGTGTGCTTCTGTATTTGGATAATTTTAAAGTGTGTTTGCAATCAAACGATTTAGAGTTTTATTATTAAAGTATCAAAATATTATAAAGGTTAAAGAGAGCAAGAGGTTGCACGGGGTATTAAATTTTTAATTAAGTGAATTTTAAACATGCTAATATTTCGAATTTCATTATAAAATTTATAAAAGAGAAAAAATTGTGTGACAAAATTAATATCTGTTCAAAATTTCCGATTTTTTAAGGACCTATTAAAAATAATAATATTCTTTCATAATTAAAAAAAATAAAAAATAAATATCTAGTCTAGTCTGGAAGGGACTTTAGCCCCCTTAGCTCCTCCCCCCGTGAGTGCGCTAATGTTTTGGAAAAAAAGGTTTCTGAATTTTACATACATGGAAACTCTTTCATGCTACAAATATTATTCGAGGGAGTTAGCTTAGCCAAATTTACAAATACTTCATTAATCCTGGAATGAAAGAACGAGTCACTTTAACGCTTCTCCCATTGAAGAAAATGGATGAGAGTGATTCTTCCACTCAAGGTTTAAACAGTTATTTTTTAAATGCTTTCTTTATATATTATAGATGAAGTACATTTATAGCAGATGTTAGTTGCATGTTCAGTTACTCTGGTGGTTTCAAACCAGCCTATCAGTATGTCATATGATCGATTAACACTCCTTTTTGAGACACGTTGGGCAACATCGAATCACATTCAGATTTCCCAGTTGAATAAGTTTCCAGAAACAATGTGGTCTTTCTGTCATATTAAGCATATTATTCAACAAAATAAATAAATAAAAAAATTAAAATACAATTCAAAAAAATAAAAATTAGAATTCTCATTTGGAAATAATTTTGGAGCCCCTTCTTAAATTTTAGCGGGGAAGCTTCTGCTTCACTATATATTATATCCCACCTGTCATTTGAACTTTACTAATGTCCTAATTTTAATCAAGATTTACACCAGAAAATTTTAACTAAATTTGACTTTTATAATTTTGGTGAAAAAATGTAAAATTTCATTTTCTTATTTTGAATATTTTTTTTTTCTAAAATTTCGGTGTCATTTGAACTTTACAGAGACACGATTACTTGCCCCTAAAAGGGTTAACGCAGTTTTTTACTTCATGTATGTTTTTTTTTCTTTTTACTTTCTTCTATCTTTACAAGAAGAAAGTATTGGATTCATGAAAATTTTCGAATTCCGGTTTTCGACGAATTTACACGTTTTAGGGGTCAGAGATTCCAAAAAACAAGTTTTTACAAAATGTCTGTCTGTGACTCTGTGAGTCTGTCTGTCTGTCTGTCTGTCTGTGTGTATGTGACACAAATTTTGTGGGCGCTCTATCTCAAGAACTAATGCACGGAATTTAATAAAAATTGATATTCAGTTAGTCCCTAATACAAGTTGATGCTGATTAGTTTTTGGTGTAAATCGCTCAACAGGTGGCGCTGCTATGCTGCATTTTTCACGATTTTCGTAATAGCTCTATCTCAAGAACTAATGCACGGATTTTGATAAAACTTCAGATTTAGTTAGTCCTTGATATGAATTGATGATGATTACGTTTTGGTGTAAATCGCCCAACAGGTGGCGCTGTTATGATGAATTTTGCAGGATTTACACGATTTCCCCAATAGCTCTATCTTCAGAACTAACGCACGGATTTTCATCAAACTTCAGATTCAGTTAGTCCTTGATATGACTTGCTACTGATTAGGCGTTGGTGTAAATCGCCCAACAGGTGGCGCTTCTGTGCTGCGTTTTTCACGATTGCCTCAATAGCTCTATCTATGGAACTGATGGACGAATTTTCATCTAACTTCAGATTTAGTTGTATGTTGACACAAGTTGTTGTTAATTAGGTTTTGGTGTTAATCACCCTATAGGTGGCGCTGCTATACAGGAATTTTCACGATTTTCGCTATAGCTCTATCTCAAAAACTAATGCACGGATTTTCTCCAAACTTCAGATTCAGTCAGATGTTTACATAAATTGTTGCTGATTAGGATTTGGTATAAATCACCCAATAAGTGGCGCTGCTAGGCAGCATTTTGCTGCATTTAGACGATTTCCGCGATAGTCGAATCTCAAGAACTAATGCACGGAATTTCATATCTTTAGAATCCTCATGAGATGGATAGATTGCCATTTAATTTTGGCAGTGTGATAGCGAATTTTGAAGTATTAACATGTATGAGATAGAAGAAAGTTTTGGGATTGGTACATCCGACTAGTTTCCTATTGTTTTGTCTACGTAAAACTAACACAATTATGTTGTTATCTATAAAAGAAAATCATTTCAGCCAAAAACCTTTTTGGTTAATAGATCCTAGTGTGTCAGATTTGTTCGAAAAACTTTTTTCCTATCTTTTGGTCTATGTGTCATTCTAGGGTTAAAGAATTAAGTTAAGCAGTTTTAAATAAAATTTCTGGTTTAGAATATTAATGTAAAACTTGAGTAAAATTTTCGGTCGTTGTAATCTTAAATTCAACCTGAGAATTTTGAATGGCTTCTCATAATACTGAGTGATCCAAAAGCAATTGAAAACTTTAAAATTTAATATTTCGAAAAGTATAGATAATTAGCAAGGTGAGGTTTTGACAGAAATGCCAATGGCGGATCTAAGGGGGGGGGGGGCGATCGCCCCCCCCCTGGGCTAATAAAGGGTTTGCAAAACGACATTATGCATCCTCACGGGAAATGACTTGGGGCGAAGATCGAGCCCGGCGCGACCCGACCCGGGTCGCACCAGTTTAAATCTACGAGACTCGGCCTGAGTCAGGTCTTCTCTCTTTTAGAGCCGGGCCGTGTCCTGATCTTAAACTTTTTTGCAGATTCTGGTCGGGCCAGGCTTCATTTTGTTCTCCAGGTCGAGCCTGACCTGGACTTCGTTTTTCCTAGGGGTCTGCACTGGCCAAAATTTTCCTCGTCGGGGCTCGGCCCGGTATAAAAGTTAAACGTTCGGTCCATGCCAGCCCGTACGATAAGCATCCGACCGCGACCCGTGGACTCCTATAAATCCCCCCCCCCCCCTCGACTCCAAGTTGGTCTGGCATCTTACTTATTTGTTATTCTTAAAAATTATATTTATGTTGTATATTTGTTTAGCGAAACCTTTAGAAATTTAATTTGATTTGATAAATTACAGAGATGCATTTTTAAAAATCTACTTTCTTTCTTTGTAGAGCTTTAAAATTATCATTTTCTTTTATCATCCGTTTCTTTCATTCTAAACTGATTTTCTCACTGGATTTTCATTTTAATGCAGTTGTCTAAGTCATACTACTTAGTGACATACATAATTTCCTAAATAGTCATTAATATTATTGTTTTTCTGTATTCATGAATTTCGAATATAATCTCAAAATAAAATATGAGGATAAGTAAGTGTGTTTTATGAATAATTTTAATTGCAAAAGGCAGGCAGGGCTGGAGTCGATTTTGACCGGGCCAATAATTTTTTTTGTGCGTGGATTGGACCTGGGCTTGGTCCTGGAAACTTCAAGCCGGGTAAACATCTGACATATAGAAGCCAGCTTTAATTTTTTTTTGTTAATGCTTCTTTCAGCCATCATCCCATAGCTACTGAATATACCGGTTGTCCTAAAATGGACCGATTGATTTTAAAATTCAATAAATTGAAAATGGTGACAGCTATTAAAAAAATACTTGCAGGAGGGTTATGTAAGACGTCAGGAACAGGAATGATTCTGTTCCGAATTTTCCAAAAATTAACCCTCTCGCTGCGCATCCCGCGATTTCCACAATCAATGTAACAGTAGCATAATTTGCGCAATCCGCAATGTCCGCAGCAGATCTTTTTTTTATGGTCTAATTCTATTAAAAAAATCCCGTACAAAGGTATTGGACATATTTTAACTCTAAAATATATGCAGATTTGAAATGTGCTATGAAATAAATGCGCAATTTTTAAACCTATTTTGATTTTAAAACATTACGCAGCGAGAGTGTTAAGGATCACGGAGTTAATGCGAATTTCGTCAAAGGACTTCGGAAAAACGCAAAATTCTTCAAATGATAGCGGAAAACACGAATTTTGTCAAAAGATCGCGGTGAAAACGCGATTTTTATCAAATAGCCCCAAAAAAACGCTAAATTTCGCCCAAGGATCGCGAAAAGAATGCAAATTTTATCAAAGAATCGCGAATTTCGTTAAAGGATCGCGGAGAAAATGCGAATTCCTTCAAAGGATTGCGGGAAAAAATCGAATTTAGTCAAATAATCGCTTTAAAAACGCGAATTTCGTCAAAGGATCGCTGAAAAAAACGCAAATTTTGTCGAAGAGTCGAAGAAAAAAAACGCAAATTTTATCAAAGGGTTGCAAAATTACACTAGTTTCATCAAAGGGTTGCGGAAGAAACGCAAATTTCGTCAAGGGGTCGAAGAAGTGAGAATTTCATCAAAGAGTTGTGGAAAAAATATACTTTAAAACGCGAATTTCGTCAAAGGATCGTGGAGAAAACGCGATTTTTGTCAAATAGCCGCGAAAAAAAAGCAAATTTCGTCCAAAGATCACGAAAAGAATTAAAATTTTATCAAAGAATCGCGAATTTCGTGAAAGA
Source organism: Maratus speciosus (assembly GCA_963932465.1). Taxonomy (NCBI): domain Eukaryota; kingdom Metazoa; phylum Arthropoda; class Arachnida; order Araneae; family Salticidae; genus Maratus; species Maratus speciosus. The sequence goes on from OZ010788.1 coordinate 466,750,145, forward strand.
ATCGCGAAAAAAATCGAATTTAGTCAAATAATCGTTTTAAAAACGCGAATTTCGTCAAAGGATCACTGAAAAAAAGCGAATTTTGTCGAAGGGTCGAGGGAAAAAAACGCGAATTTTATCAAAGGGCTGCAAAATTACAGCAATTTCGTCAAAGGGTTGCGAAAGAAACGCAAATTTCGTCAAAGGGTCGAAGAAGTGCGAATTTCATCAAAGGATTGCTGAAAAAACGCGAATTTTGTCGAAAGGTTACTGCGGGAAAAAATCATGAATTTTATCAAAGGGCTTCAAAATTACACTTATTTTGCCAAAGGGTTGCGGAAGAAACGCAAATTTCGTCAAAGGGTCGAAGAAGTGCGAATTCATCAAAGAGTCGTGGAAAAAATACAGTGGTCTCTTTAGAAAACAGCACACATATATACATCTATGTTTATTATTATAGGTATAGTTTTTAACCTGAAATAATATACTGAATTAATTTAAAAAAAAAAAAAACAGGTTAAACCCGAGGTTGCAGGAATCTACACTCAGCCTGAAATCGATCCGAATCGAAAACAACTAACTTGACCTGCAAAAAAAATAATTAGTGCCATGAGTGAATCCCCTCATCTACTCTAACCTTTCAAAAGATTTGCTTTGAACTTCAGATTTTTTTTTTTTTTACTCAGAATTACCCCTGATCAGGAGTTTTTTTACTGCGATTCTTGATTTTAGTTTAAAATAGCAACGATAGATGGCGCTGGAAGAAATAGGTACCAAATCGGTTCCCGGAGGAGGTAGGCCAGAAATAGGGCCCCAATTCAATGACCATTGTTTGCGGCGACACCTATCGCTGCTATTGTAAAGTAAAATCAAGAATCCCAGTAAAAAATCTCCTGACATCTTACATAACCCTCCTGCAAGATTTTTTTTAATTGCTTTCACAATTTGCAAGTTACTGAATTTTAAAATCAGTCAGTCCATTTTAGGACACCTGGTATGTTTTTAATAAGTTTCAAATCATTCTTTACTGAATTACAACTGATCTTAGATATAAAGAGACAAGCAGTCTTATACCAAATTACTATTTTTTACATAATCCTGAAGAATAGTATTCCTAATTGGGCGTATCCGTTATGGAGCTTTTTCTGTACATAGTTTTTATCTTCAAAAATATTTAAGATTTTCTTTTCAAAAATCGACTCAACCAGAATCCTCGCAAGAGTCAAAACCCAATCCGAAACTGACCCAAATCTGAAATAATATAAGTCAATCTGCCCAAACACAACGCGCTAGGCGAAACTAAAAAGTAGAAGTCAACCCGACCCGCAGTAGAAAAGTAGAAGGCAACCGGGCCCAAAACTCGACCCGCAGTAGAAAAGTAGAAGTCAACCGGGCCCAAACCCGACCCGCAGCAAAAAAGTAGAAGTTAACCCGACCCACAGCAAAAAGTAGAAGTCAACCCGACCAGCAGCAAAAAAAGAAGTCAACCGGACCCAAACCCGACCCGCAGCAAAAAATAGAAGTCAACTGGACCCAAACCCGACCCGCAGAAAAAAGTAGAATTAACACGACCCGCAGTGAAAAAATTAGCCCCGACCTGCGCATCAGATTGGAGTTTCCAAATTTCCAAAATCGCCCCCCCCCTTGAGGACTCTCCAGATCCGCTCTTGAGAAATGCACTACAAGAGATAAAGATGCAGAGGTTAGTATAGCTACTGCCTGTCGCTATTTAAAGCATCATGTGACAGAAATTACACCAGAAATCCTCTTCGATGCTGTGAAGAATGTCTGTCGTGCCCAGTAGTGTAGTCGTAAAAAAAGCAGAGGGTATACGCTCACGCCAGAGGGTATACCCTAAAGTGTATATACTACATCTTTATTGAGAAACAGAGGGTATACGGTGTTCCTTAAAAAATCCAGAAGGTATACGGCGTATACCACCGTATGCCCTCCACTACATCCCTGGTGGTGCCACGTGTGACAGCAGTTCACATGAATTTAATCCGTCATACTGAACATTTGTAATCCTAAGTGCATTTCGTACTGTTCAGTACCGTTCTACGAACTAACTCTGACAACTGAAGGGACTTTATTAGTTGGTATGAAATGTAATTACTCTGGCAGTAAAATTTTCGCTTAATAATAATAATAATAATAAAGATTCCATGCTTTTTTGTGCATTTCTGCGAAAATCGCATCGTGGGATACTAATTATACCAAGGGTACCCAACCTTTTGGCTCCTTCGAAGTATATTTAGGGTAACAAATGTGTCTCTATCGATCATATACAGGACTTTACAAAATAATTCTTAAGCATTACTGCATACAAGTATGATTTGCTTAAAGGTGTTTTTTAATTGAGCTATAATACATTTTCCAGTTGAACTATATGTAGTATTTAAGCTATTTTTGCGGAATATAAATAAATTAATATGCAGGGCTACGCAAAAGACTAAACACCATTGCCTTCTGCCGATGGTAATTTCTGAAAGTACATTTTTAGTTGGGTTTATTTTTTTCTGAATTAAATTTTTGTTTAACATGAGGTAAATATACACTGAAATACGTTTAACACGAAATGATATAGCAGTCTGGGCAGTATACTATGCAATTTAACACATTTTTTTGTTTTTGCATGAAACAGAAAACGCTTACCACGAAAAATTTCTTGTGAAATGTAGATTCCGACGACGAATCTGACAACGGAATCAACAATGCAGTTCCTGTCCTCTCTACTTCATAAATGCAGAAAATGATTAAAAGTATGCGCAGTTATTTAGATGAGCATTCGAATGGAAAGATGAATAAAACAATGGATGATCTCGAACAATTTGTGGACAGTATGGTGTTGAAAAAGACACTTAAAAAAATATGTTTTTTTTTCCCCCACAAAAAACAATAAGTTTTTTACTTGATTTTTATCCTAATGGATGTAACATATTCGTAGCTTAACAGGAAATCGCAATAAAATTTGACAACATCGAAAATATTGGTGAGGTTTTTTTTTTACGAACTTTTTAACACGAAAAAAAAATTCGATCCCCCCAGTTTCGTGTTAAACGTATTTCACGGATATATATGTTGTAGGCTAATTGAGAAATCAGGCTCTTTGCAAAGAGACTAGGATGTTTGCAAAGAGCCGGGCTAATTGGAGAATCGTCTTTCTTTTTCCAATTAGCCTGATATTTTTCGGGCTTATTGCAAAGAGACTATACACCGTTAGGCTAATTGAAAAATGACCACATATATCCCAATCAGAATGCTTTTTTTAGGCTTAATTACCAATAACCCGACCCGAACCCGAAATATAAATTACAACAGACCGTATCTCGATCTGAGCAAGACAAAATAATTTCAGTCTGCACGCAACCCGACCCGAACCTAAAAATTCCATTAAAAAAAACCCGGAATCTGAACCGAACCAAATCTGAACCCGACAACAATATTCCAATGAACCGTAGCCGATCCGAGCAAGACAAATTTATTTCTGAGGACATGCAACCCGATCCGAACCTAAAAATTCTATTTGAAAAAAAAAACGGAATCTGAACCCGACAAAAATATACCAATGAACCATAACCGATCCGAGCAAGACAAAATAATTTCAGTCGGCATGAAACCCGATCCGAACCTGAAAGTTCTACTTGAAGTTAACCCGAAACCTGACCAGAACCCGAAATTAAAATACATCAGGCCGTATACCCCGATCCGAGCAATGCAAATTATTTTTCGCGTACACGCAGTACGACCAGAATCTAAAAATTCCACTGGACGTCAACCTGAAACCCGACACGAACCCGATCGGAACACGACAAACATATTTCAAAGAACCGTAACCCGATCTGAGAAAGACAATATAATTTTCTTCGACATACAACCGGATTCGAACCTAAAAGTTTCATTTGAAGTCAACCCGAAAACATTCCATAACCCTCGTTCGGGTCAAATTTCGGATTGAGTTTAACTAGAACTTTCAGGTTCGAATCAGGTTGCCTGTCGACAGAAATTATTTTGTCTTGCTCGGATCAAGTTATGGTTCTTTGGAATATTTTTGTCGGTTAAAATTTGGTTCGGGTCGGGTTGCAGGTTGACTTCAAATGGAATTTTTAGGTTCTGGTCGTGTTGCCTGTCCACGGAAATTAATTTGCCTTGCTCCGATCCGGTTATGGTTCTTTGGAATATTTTTGTCGGGTTCAGATTTGATTCGGGTTTTTCAAATGGAATTTTTAGTTCGGCTCGGGGTGCGCGTCCACGGAAATTATTTTGTCTTGCTCGTATAGGATTATTGATCTTTGGAATATTTTTTACGGGTTTAAATGTCGTTTTTTTTTTTCAAATGAAATTTTAGGTTCCGGTTGGGGTGCGTGTCCATGGACATAGTTTTGTCTTGCTCGGATTGCGTTGTCTGTCGACAGAAAATATTTTGTCTTGCTCGGATCGGGTTATGGTTCATTGGAAAATTTTTAGCGGGTCCAGATCTGCTTCGGGTCAGATTTCGATTTATTTTCAAATGGAATTTTTAGGTTCACGTCCGGTAACATGTAACAACATTTAGGGGTTTTTTCAAATTGAATTTTTAAGTTCTGGTTTGATTGTATGTCCTCAGAAATTATTTTTTCTTCCTCGGATCGGTTATGGTTCATTGGAATATTTTTGTCGGGTTCAGATTCCGGGTTTTCAATTAGAATTTTTAGGTTCGGGTCGGGTTGCATGCCCTCAGAAATTATTTTCTCTTGCTCGGATCGGTTATGGTTCATTGGAATATTTTTATCGGGTTTAGATTTGGTTCGGTTCAGATTCTGAGTTTTTTTTCAAATGGAATTTTTAGGTTCGTGTCGGGTAACATGTCCACAGAAATTAATTTGTGTTGCTCGTATCCGTTTATGTTTCTTTGGAATAATTTTTTCGGGTTCAGATTTGGTTCAAGTCAGATTTAGGGGTTTTTTCAAATTGAAATTTTAGGTTCTGGTTTGGTTGTATGTCCTAAGAAATTATTTTGTCTTGCTCAGATCGGTTATGGTTCATTGGAATATTTGTCGGGTTCAGATTCCGGGTTTTTTTCAATTAGAATTTTTAGGTTCGGGTCGGGTTGCATGTCCTCAGAAATTATTTTGTCTTGCTGGGATCGATTACGGTTTATTAGAATATTTTTGTCGAGTTCAGATTTGGTTCGGTTCCGATTCCGAGTTTTCTTCAAATGGAATTTTTAGGTTCGTGTCGGGTAACATGTCCACGGAAATTATTTTGCGTTGCTCGGATCCGTTTATGGTTCTTTGGAATAATTTTGTCGGGTTCAGATTTGGTTCGCGTCAGATTTCGGAGTTTTTCTCAAATTGAATTTTTAGGTTCTGGTTGGGTCGCATGTCTTCAGAAATTATTTTCTCTTGAACGGAACGGTTATGGTTCATTTGGAATATTTTTGTCGGGTTCAGATTCCGGCTTTTTTTCAAATAGAATTTTTAGGTTCGGGTCGGCTTGTATGTCCTCAGAAATTATTTTGACTTGCTCGGATCGGTTATGGTTCATTGGAATATTTTTATCGGGTTCAGATTTGGTTCGGTTCAGATTCCGGTTTTTTTATGTGGAATTTTTAGGTTCGGGTCGGGTTGCTTGTAGACTGAAATTATTTTGTTTTGCTCAGATCGGAGTACGGTCTGTTGTAATTTATTTTTCGGGTTCGGGTCAGGTTATCGGTAATTAAGCCTAAAAAAAGCATTCTGATTGGGAAATAAGTGGTCATTTTTCAATTAGCCTAACTGTGTCTAGGCTGTCTGCAATAAGCCTGAAAAATATCAGGCTAATTGGAAAAAGAGAGGTGATTCTCCAATTAGCCCGGCTCTTTGCAAACAGCCTAGGCTCTTTGCAAAGAGCCGGATTTCTCAATTAGCCTACGACATATATATCGTATTAAAATCTATCGATATCATACAAAGCTGTACAAAATTATTCGAGTACATTTTCGTTTAATGGTGGATATTGCTGAAAGTGAATTTTCACCGTTGTTATGCGTTTTGTAATGAAGCTAAATTTTAGCACGCTATGTAGTATATATTCAGATCTATAGATGATGTACAGGGATGAAAAAATAATTCGAGCACCTTTCCGTCCGCAGTAATTGCTGAAACCTGTTTTTCAAATGTGTTATGCGTTTTCTGAGTTGTTTACTTAGATAGCTTCTTTCACCTTTTAAACGCTGAAGTTTCGTTACAGAATTCTGGAAATGTCGGAAAGTGTTTAATAATCTATGCTTAAAGCATGATTTTTCTTAATTGATTATTGTTATCCTTTATGTTCGTACTACTTATTGCATTTTAAATAACACGTTTTAATAAATACGTTAAATATGTTGTATAATGTTGGTAGAAAAATATAGCTCAACTTGTAGGTAGCTCTATACGCCAGAGCGCATTATACGCCTGAATATGCAGTATATGCACACTTTTTTCGGTATAAATTCTTATATGTACACATTTGGGGTTGCAACCTGAACAAATGAAGCTAGAAAATTTATTGTTAGAATGTACAGTAATTTTCTAATGATTTTTATTTTAACAACATTTTGTGTTTTGAGTAATGGTGATTCAAATATTATCTTTTTGTTTTTTTTCTCTCCTCTCTTCTCCAATTATGCATTTTTAAATGTTTTGCCACAGTTACATTCCACAGTCAAAGCTCAGTAGGGGAGACTAGGGAGGCTTGATCCACTTTTTACAAAATGATTTTTTTTAAATATATTTAACGTAGAATAAAGTTTTATATATCATTCTATTCGTTATACAATCAGTTATCAAAATAAAATTGCTACATAAGTGTAATCTAAAAAAAATTAAAAAATGATTGATTTTAAATAGGAAAAAATAATGGGTCAAGGCTCCTCACATATGGGAGGGTTGACCTACCATATGGCAGGCTTGACCCACTTTGTTTTATATTGAAATATTTGTGAAGAGATATAAAATTAATTAAAAAAATGAAAATAATTTTATGCTACATGCTTTAATTATTATAAAAAATATTTTTTGAAAATATGATGCTTAAACAAACATGTTTAGGCGCAATTGCAAGTCAGAGGAGATTTTGTTTTGATTTTAAACAGGATTTTGTCTGAGCAGGTATAATTGTACAGCAGGAAAAAATAAATTTTAATATTTAAGACAATATTCCGTTAGAGGCAGGTTCCGTTTTCATAGAGTTTCATGTATTATTATGTCCGGATTTAGAAGCCACTGTCTCGCTTTTTTTTTTTTTTTTTTGTCGTCTTGTCCTACTTTTTGTGATGCTTGACCTGACAACTCTAGTTGTCACATAGTTTGGCTTCATCTCACTGTATTCATCCTGGTGAAATTTGTCGATATACCTTCCTAAAGTTTTTCGATGAATGCTATGTTCTTTTTCAGCCGCATGAATGCTTAACTTATCATTAACATCTTTTAACCCTTTCAGGGGCAAAGAACTTTCAGTGCTAAAATGTTGAAATAAATGACTGGCACCTAAATTTAGAAACAAATTTATTTGGAAATAAGAAAAAGGCTATATTTCACATACATATTAAGTGTGGTCGTTTTGAACCGAATTTCCGCGCGAAAGAATAATAACCACCTAATGGAAGGTAAAAAATGTGTTTGTGTTGTGATCAAAATCGCTTATAACGCAATAGGTAATTTGTTTATCAAAAATTGGTAAACACAATTCGATTTCAAATCACTTCCATAGTCAGCCTTCCAGTTTTATATCTGTCCGTTAAAAAAATGAATTTGTAAATGTGTCAAAACACTTTGCGCTTGTTAAGCAGAGCAGTTGAGAACAACCTTAATTTGATAAACGTAATTATCTAGAATTCAGTATTTTCAACCTGCTATCTAACATAATTAAAATGTTGATTTCGCGATTACTTTGAGCGATAAATAATTCTCAGAAATACTTTATTAATTATTGATAATTCTAATTGTTCAATTTATGGAAAAATGAATACTCGAACTTCTCCGATAATTGTTGAGTTGTTACTCCACTCGTATTGTCTTATTGTTAAAAATGTTTTGCAACATTCCGTGTAGTTTTTCTCCGCTTTGGTTTCTTATTTGGAAGGCAATGATCGACAGCGATTGTTAAGGAAAACAAACACATATCGCCTTGATGGAATGAGACTACTGATACGAACTTCCTGCTGTGGCAAATTGTTCTTATCAATCTTTATTTCTCGGAGGAAATTGCTCGCAACATTCGCCTGAATTGTACAGAAATTTCCCAGAGTTACCAAGAATAAAATTCTTTGAAGGCCCGAGAAGAATATTGGTGTAATCACGATGTAATCACTGATTAGCATGAATATAAAGATTGTGTCGGTTACTAATTTTGATATTAATATAAGAGTTAACATTTAGGGCTGCTAGAACTAGATATGTATAAGGTTACTGAACTTCGAAGGTTGTTCATTGACACAAGGATAACATGTTTTACGCTAAATGTAAAATACTGTTTGAAGAAATTCAAAGAAATAAAAAAGATGTAAGAAAACTAAGCAGGGACATTCTTGTGTGCGTCTATCAACGATGTTAGTTGTATGTATGCAATGTATGTATATAATGTATGTATGTATTATTACGGACCCAAACTGAAAAGGGCTCCGGCGACGCGATGGGTCGATATCATATTAAGTGTATAGATATACAGGGCATAGTCGTGAGGAAAAAAGTAAACACCCCTTAGTAACTCTGCCACAAATTATCGTAGAAAAAGTTACTGCAACTAAAAGATTTGAAATAAAGTCTACTCTTAAATTATGCATACAAAATTTTCTTAGTGGCCATCTACATATCAAAACAAACTCGAAGTTTCTTTTCTTTTTTTTTTTTTTTTTTTTTTTTGCAATAGCAATACCCAAGTTTTACACCATAAATAAATTCTACACCCTTCAATTACCCTAAATACAAATTTTTATGAAATTCGTATGGTTAGTTTCAGAGAAATTATTTTAAAATGAGCCGAGTATAAGGGTTGTATCCAAACTGAAGTTCAGTACTCGATTATTGAGATACTACAGAATGACTAACTCACTTATATTAATGTATTATTTCTTGCCAATATGATCATTTCACCCACTTAATATGTTTTGACTATTGCCAGCTCAAATGTTTCAATAAAACGAGTAGTATATATATATTTTTTCAAATTATGCTTCTCTGCATATCATAGACGCCCCATTAAACCAGCCTCTTGATGTTTTTTAAGACTACGTTGAAAATGCAATTTCGACCAAAATTGTCAAATTTATTTTATTTTATTTTATTAAAGACCAAATCTTTACCTTTCCAAAACTGTATTTGTTTTTATTGTACGATAAATAGATCCGGAGTTATAGCGGTTTTAAAACGACTCAACAGCTGTCACTCAAACCGATAGTGCTGTTTAAAGGGCTTTAAAATTTTAAATTTTTAAATTTTTAAATTGCTTTTAAAGGGTCGTATGTTTGGAGAAATTTCGCGATTTTGGATGGATTTGTTTAATAATAAGAAATGTAAATAATATGCTCCATGAAATTTAGATGTATATTACTGTAAATTCTTGTAGTAAAACATAAATCTAAATTTTAAATGCATTTTTTGGAAAATGTAATTTTCGGTGAAAATTCCATACGCAAAACATGATTTCTCAAAAAGTTATTGGAATATCACTATGAAATTTAAAACATATGTTATTTACACTATTGTGAAGGCAATGAACTAAAGATTTAAATTTAGAATAAATATTTTTTTGTTTTATGGATGATTTTGTCGAATGACATCGATGAATTTTACGAAAATTAACATGTAAACAGGTGCGATATGCTATAAGTTTTGAAATACTTAAAGAATCTCTTAGATTTTAGTTCACTGCCTTCACCAATGTCATAAATATGAAGTGTAAAAAGAAAATAAAGATACATACAGTAGAATTTCCTTTAGAGCGTTTTGCGTTTCGGGCCAAATTTCACTAAATTTTACTATAAATTCCTCCATTTACCAAAATTTTTTCAATAAATGAAATATTTTTTACTTTTTTTCACATTTTCTAGTTCTAATCTTAGTAAAAATAAGTTTAAAAAATAATTAAATAGCTTTTTTGGAAAAAATTGCTTCGTACGTAGGCAGGCACCTTAAGCATAATTTGGAGACTACTTGGAAGAAAAATTTGAAACTTTGGATTCGCATAAAGCAGGGCATAATAAATATAAATCCATAAAAAAAAAATGTAGGTTACAATACTTAATTTTTTTTAAATATTAATTTCATAATTCATAATATAAAATTAGAAAAATTACAAATTCAATGTATTTTATGTTTGGGTTTTTTAGTATTATAACCATACAAACAATTAGCACATTCGGATTATAATTTCAGGAGATATTAACAAAAATATGAAACTTAACATTATAGGAGTCTATCCAGGCAAAATTTGGGGCCTGTTTAGGGCCCTTCCACAAAAATCTATTTAATAAAATAGGCCCCTTCAGAAAAATAAATTTAATAAAATGGATCCCTTCACAAAAATAAATTCAATAAAATAGACTTCTTCACAAAATTCCTTTTAATAAAATAGACCCCCCTCATAAAATTCTTTTCCATAAAAACTGTTTTAAAATGTGTAATTTGTAAATAAAACCAGGTCACGAAAAACAAACTTTAGCAAGGGGGATTAAGGAAGTTTTTGTTAACAAATTCTTGGTTCGAATTTCAGTAACTGGATTTCAACTTTCGTAACAAAATGTTATTTTTCACAAAAATAAAATAAAATTCACAAAAATAACTTTTACTCTTCACGAAATAGGCCTCAAGAATAAAAACCTGCATCGACCCCTGCATTAGAAGCTCTAAATTTTGAATATTTATAATTCGAAAACTTCTTATCCAAAGGACTTGAAATTTCGTTTCTAGGCATAGTTTGAACCGAAGATTTAATAATAAAATTTATAAATTTATACTAAAATTACCGTATATACTCGTGTATAAGTCGAAGAATTTTAGACAAAATTTCGGAGTTGGAAATGGGGGGTCGATTTATATTCGAGTTAGTAAAAAAAAAAAAAAAAATCGGCAAATGAGCAAGTTTTTAAATAATCACATTTGGGTCTAGGTTGGAGAGAGGAATAAAAGCGGGCAATGGTCATTTCCCTGTGATTGACAAAAAAAAAAAAAAAAAAAAGTTTTAACAATAATGTCCCTGTAATTGTTCTACAGCCATTTTTTCTTGGGACAGAATTCCTTTCAATACAGGGGCATTTCTTTCAACATTTTAATCCCCCTTTTAAAAAGAGTTCAACTTGAGAATGCTTCTAGATTTCTCTCCTCCAAAAAGTCTTGCCATACAAAGAATTATTATATTTTAGCAGTCTAAGAAGATTTTTACCTATGTAAATAAGGCTTGAATAGATTTTTCAGAGAATTTTTTACTTTTTAAGTATCAATAAATTGATGTGAATAGATTTCAAAATAGTTTAAGCTTCTTCAGTATTACATAATTATATAGTTTTAAAACGTTGAATTAAAAAATAAATTCTGATTAGAAACGTAAAAAAATTTTTTTTTTTACTAATTTAATGAAACTCTATTAAATTTTTTCATCCTCGGTTACAAATCATTTTTCAACATACTACCAGATATGTGGTTCAACTTATACACGAAAATTCAAGTTTTTTCAAAATTTTGCGTAAGAATGTGGGGGATTGACTTATGCACGAGTATATACGGTAGATATATAACATCATGCCCAGCGTAGAGATCGTCATTGGCAGTTGCATCATGTCTGAATCTGGGTTTAATTATTTCCGTAGACTCGGGCCGTGCCAGAATCAGGCTTACATTTTCTTTCTACATACTGGGCCCCCCACATGACGGGACGGTACTGATGCTATTATGCATTCTATGACTTGAAAAAGGTGAGCTGAGACATATAATAAACTATAATGTTAAATTTTCCCATAAATATGCATGCAATATTCTAGAAATTTTCAATTGTATATTAAGAAAATTTGGTATTTTATGTGGAAAATTCAATCAGGTCTGATTTCATTGATTTTTGCACGGACAGGGCTGGATCTGTTTTCGCTGATTTTAGCACGGGTTGAACTTTTAGCTTTTGCAACGGGTCGGGCTAGGGTAGCTTTCGTTCGGGCCGGACCTGGAAATTCCGGTCCGTGCAAACCACTAAATCGATACTTTGCCAACAGTTAAGGCTGTTCTTAACTGCTCTGCTCAACAAGCGCAAAACGTTTTGACACATTTATAAATTCATTTTTTAACGGAAAGGTATAAAATTCTAAAGCCTGGCCATGGAAACGATTTGGAATTGAACGGTTTTTTCCATTTTTTGATCAATGAATTACCTATTGAGTTATAAGGAATTTTGATCACGTGACAAACACGTTTTTTGCCCGCTCTTGAGTCTCTTTCTCCCTTCGCACGGAAATTCGGCTCAAAACGCCCACTTTGACACTATTTTCTGAAAGATCTATTGCATTTGCAAAAAAATTGGAAAAACAGCTCAGTTGCATAGTTTCTGAACAACAATACCAGCTAGTTTCATGCATTTTGGAACAAAAATAAATTAAAACTTATATCAGAAAGTTGCCCTTTTGGATTTGAGAGCACCCTTAAATATGGTTTAGAAATGCAATTCCTCTCTCGTCCTCCCACTTCCCTTCCCCCGTATTTGCAGAAATCCACCCCGAGAAAAAATGCATCAATTCAACATTCAGGAGAAGTCACAAGTTTGGAACAAGGTAAGGTTACCAACCTGCAGACTTAAAAGAATTATGAAACTTTGGAGATATGTAGGACTCATGTATGTAATACGCAATTATTATTATTATTGCTATTATTATTATTATTATTTGCTTAAATTCCCTTTAAGTGGTAAATCTTACCACAAAATATTTTCTACTTTTTTTTGTAACTCATTTCAAGTGTAAGCTTAGAGAAAAGTTGTAAATTAAAAATGGATTCTTTTTGTTACTACTATCAAAAACTTAAAAGAATTTCAATTGTTAATAATTTAAATTTTTTAAAACTATAATTAAAAAAATTCTGATATACATTTTGGCGACTATTCGGCAGCTCTTATTTCACTGTTAGTGAAAATACCATCTTTATAGTTTATTGTATTGTTTAACATTCGAAGTACTAGGCTTTAATTTATGATGAGCATTCTTAATTTTGCATGATTTTTAACTAAAAATTTAATTCTATTAAATGTCGTTTCTTTCTACATGGTATCTATTTAATTTTACTTATTAAGTTTAAATTATTATTTTGTTGTTGTTGTTGTTGTTGGTTCGAAGCATGACAAATTTCAAAACAAAACAGCAACAACAACAAAATGAGACCAGAAAAGACGGTTAATTATTATTCTAATTTATATAAAAGATGGGTATTACTGTGCTTTATTAAATGAAAAAAAATCAATTATTAGTTGAAATAATTTAACCATTTTATTTCTTTAGTTATCCTGCTCTAGAGGTATTATAGAACAGATATTTTTTTTTTATATATATACACGGTGCCCACTCTCAATTTCTCAATGGTGTTTAACGACTAATTCCTAAACCGTTAGTTAAAGACATATACTTTAAATTACAAATATCTTTTAAATAACGCAAAGAATTATTTTAAAAGTCGTTTGGATCAATAAAAACATTTCTTAAAACGTTACGAAATTTAATTTTTTATACGGTTCCCCGGTCCTATAAGTGATATTTACTCAAAATTTCCCATTACACTAACAAGTAAGACAAAAAAAGCTCTATTCATCTAACACTAAAATCTACTGAGTTATGAAACTTTGAATTGCATGACTTACACCAAGTTTCTGCATCTGAACACAAATAAGTTGGTCCATGCTTCAAGGGTCATACACAAGTATTAGAAGAATTCATTTCGCATGTATCTGCACTAGTATCTGCTGCGTGTACCCGTACTAGTATCTGCCTGTATCTGCGCTAGCGTGAATCTAGCCACATCGTACAAGTATTAGGATAGTGTTAATATTTAGTAATTAAGTTTCGGATTCCTTAAAATAATTGATTTTTTACATATATTTTACTTTATACAGAATACTGTTGCTTTTTATGGAGACTTTTTATGGCTTTATATGGCTTTTTTGTTTTATGGAGACTGTTGTTTTTCATCCCTTCATTTAAGAAAAATTCTGTTATTTTTTCACTTATATTTTCAGTACAAGTTGAATATTTTGCTTTAAAATGTCAGAATGAAAACAGATTTCAAATTTATATTGTAATGTTAATTTGACTCTCAATTATTATATATATATATATATATATATATATATATATATATCTGACGATTATTTATATTTCTAGTAAATTTATGAATAACCCCTATTTCGCTTGGCAGCAGAAAAGATGCTTCATCTTTAAAGAGCTATTTCTCGGCTAGTTTTAATCGTAGAAGAATGGGACTTTTTTTTTGTCTTATTTCTTAGCGTAATAAGAAATTTTTATTAAATATATCACTTATAGGAACGAGGGACCGTATAAAAAAATTAAATTTCGTAACTTTCTAAGAAATGTTTTTATTGATTCAAAAGATTTTTAAAATTTTTTTTAGAGTACCAGGATATATTTACTAAATATAACTTATAGGAACGGGAAACCATATAAAAACTTTAATTTCGTAATTTTTTAAGAAATGTTTTTATTTACCCAAATCGCTTTAAAAATACTTCTTTGTCCATTTAAAACATTTTTGTAATTGGAACAATATGTCTATGACTAATGCTTTAGGAGTTAGCCATTGGATACCGTTGAGAGTGGACCCCTCTGTATAATATAGCATAGCAACGATCATCTGCTTGGCAAGCGTCGATTGTAAGTCCAAGTCAAGGCATTGCAAAAGTTTTTTAATAGTTATTGATACAAAATGTGTATTAGAATTTTTTTTTTCTTCTTGTTAAATTTAATTAAAAAATATTATTATCAATTTATATTTTTTTTAGCTTTCGATAGTGCTAACAAAAAGAAGTGTTTTTTTAACTTAAAACTCTATCTCTTCTACTTAAAATAAGTTATAAAATGAAGTCGAAATTCCGGAGTACAATCTATTCCCTTAAAATGAATTTGGGCAACAAAAAATATCTTAGTATTACATACCTCCACAAGACTTACATTTCCCCAAAGTTTCATAATTTTTTTAAAAAATTTCCGAGTTGGGAAGCTTTACTTGTCTTGAAGTGACGCTTTTAAAAAATAAACAACTCTTTTAGTTTTCTTAGCGATCTAGAAAAAGTAATTGGGTTACTTGACTAAGCTGAGTGGATGTTTTTTTTTCTTTCGATTTTAAGGATAGGCTTCCTTTTCTTTCTTTTCAAAGAAAAATAAAATGTTGAAGTTTATTCTTGAAAATCACTCTTTATTTAGTAGAGATAGTGCCATTTTGTAATATTTCGGCCAGCAATTTTTTAGTCTTGAATAGCATTTAGATTTTCATATTTTTTAGCTTTAATGCAGATTCAAGTCTTTCTTATTAGGTTTATATGTTCACCTTTTTGCATATTCATATTCATGTTTAGCTTCACAAAAAGGGAGCAGTTAATTAATTATCCTTAAAATGATAACTATGCTTTTTCTTTCACCGTTTCTATTTTATTCTTATTTGAGTTTTAAGACTTTTTAATTGAATCAGCGGGGAGGGGCAGAGCTTTCCTGACGAAAAGAAAATGCTAGTTTAGTATTTAAATACTCTAAAATCAATCAGAAATAAGAAAAATTTAATTAATTAAATTTTAAAACCGAAGGTGAGTCAGTGGTCTTCCCCTTCTACTCCTTGCCGGCATCTGTACCAGGCATTAAACCAGAGCCGATGCAACGTTGCGTTAAGCCCTGACAAGGCAGTTAGTGGGGCGCAACATATACTGCTACTGCACAATACTGAACTAATAACATTCAATTTTAAATTGCATATATCACAGAATAATATATAATATAGCTAATAAAATAAAATACCTCTAGTTTCATATTTGATGTGCATAATTGTTTTTAATTTCGCAAAATCTTCTATCTTTTAGAATATTTTAACTATTCATTTATTTATGTATGATTATTTTTTTGCGTCCATGGTTACTTTCAGGATCAACAAATCTATACGATTATATCAACTTCCCCTTTAACCCCTTGGGGACGAGCGCTACGTGTACGTGGCGCATAAAGGTGATCACAATCCTTGATTATTCCCACCAGTTATTCTTTATTGTAAATTTCGCCTTATTTAATCAGGGCATTTTCCCGATTAAATTAGGCAAAAATTTCTGTTTTGAAAAACCGGTGATAAGAAATTAAAAATTCTTTAAAAGACGCTTTTCGCGAAAGAGTTAAGAAATAAAGTTAATATTAACTTTTTTCTCAAAAGAAACATTTAAAAACGAATCTAGAGTAAATGTATTATTATTTTATACAGAGGAAACCTTATTTCGAATTTTATAGAAAGATTCGAGGGCCCTATCAAGACCCCAATTAGCGCGGGCCCCTGCGCAGCCGCCCGGTTTGCTCGATGGTATCGCCAACTCTGCCCTGGTGTTGAATTCAGATACTTTTCTCTGGGAGGGATTCCCGTGGCTCTGGGGGGGGGGGGGCATTGTAGAGTTCCGGGGGAGGGGAAATTGCACTTTTCGATCATTGAAAACACAAACCTTTCGGGCGGGAGGCCATATCAATACTCCGGGGGGATTCCCCCCCTCCCGGGCCACCCCCTGATTTCAACACTGCCTGAACCGTAATCCAATCCAAACCAGAATGTTTTGTCACTGGAAAAACTAAACTATGCCTGGGGAAAAACTCATTCATCCCTATAATAAAATAGTGTTCACGGATAATAAAAAAATTGAAACTGAAGACACTTTCTTACAAACATTATCGACAGTTATTTTCTTCGCCTCAACAATTCCTTATTGGTCAGACGTTACTTGCCTCTTGAGGAAGACTAATTTACTCTTAGCAAGTCAAGGTTTTGGCATAGACACACTTTCGTTTTCTTTTTTTTCTTTCCCTTCGAGGCTAGAAACACCAATGCCGGCCAGTGATCATTGCCCTTTTTGGAAGCTAAAACTGACAAGTTAGCTTCTCCTTCAGTATGAGAACACTGAATTTTAAGATGGTTCTCAAATTCCTTTCTCAACAACGCGAACTTTCTAACTCATTTTTAGATTCATTCGTAATTATATAAACTAGGGGATCGTACCCGGGTTTCCCGGGTTACAGAATATAGGTGAAAACATTTTTTAATATTGAAAACTAATAATTTTTTTTACACGCAATATATTTTTTAGATTGCCCACTAACAATAAAAATGCATTTTTCTTAAGAAAAATATGAATTATACAATCAAATAAAGAATTGAAATTTATTAAAAACGACATTTACGTATTAGCTGCATGCTAAGAGTTATTAACCCAAGATCTGGCTACTTAGGGCATCCTTTTATATTCTGATAATTTCAGGGATTTAAGCGCATAGTTCAATTACAAGTCTGTTAAATTTGTGTTTTATTTGTATTATTTTATTTATTTATTCATAGAGGATGTTTTTTTTTTTTTTTTTTTTTTTTTTTTTTTTTTTTTTTTTTTTTTAATGGAATGTTAGCCGTAAGAAAATGATGAACTCTCTATTTCAAGGGAAAACAGTTTAATCTTTCGTAATCGAGCTCCAGGCGAAAGAGATAAATTTCAAAATATTTCATGTTTGAATTTTTTTTTTTAAAAACAATAGACAATCAGTAAACAGAGATGCACTTTGCAAACAAAATATTCTTCTTCCAATTATTTATAAAGGAAGTATTAATTTCGTTATGGAAAATTGGTCAGAAATAAATAAGTAGAAATCTTTGTTGCTTTATGTGCAAAATGTTTATTATTATTATTATGTATTGAAGCCGGCACGTGATAAGATAAATTACAAAAAATCATCCGTGAAAATTATTTTAAAAAACATAATAAATTTAAAAATCATTTTAACCCAAAACTTGAAGTCACGATTCTTAGTGACGTCTTTTACTGGCACTCTTAACTTGAGATTGTAATCTCAGTGCCGGAGAGTAAAAATTGCCGTAATTTATGTTTTTTAGACGCATTTGTGTTAAAATGTTTAGCTTTACCTAAGAAAATGATCATTAAAAAAAAAAATATGACGTCATTTTCACTTGCTTAAGCATTTCGCCTAGTGTCCTAAACTTAGTATCAGTACGCATGCAGAAGGAAAAAAATATGGAAATTTTCTGAGGAAAAATGCGTGTTTTCAAAAGCAGTGCGTCATTTTCCGTTCAAAATATTATGTCCTTAATGGGATTTTGCGTTATTAAACCTTTACAACAATTTTTATCAACAATTTTGAATTTTTATCAAAAAATAGCACGAATAAAGATAAATAAACCTCATTATTTCTCTCTCCTATGCAATAATGAAAGCTATCTAATAGCCACCATTTTGAAGAAATTTCATAAAATACTAAAATACAAAAATAGGGATATTTAAGGAAAACAGTTAGTGCGAGCACATCCACATATGAACAGCTTTCAGTTAAAAAGATTATTAGCAAAATTGGCTCAGTAGAAAGCTCAGGGCAGATGACTAAAAAATAGCCTTGTGTTTATAAAAAGTAATACAAAATTATGAAAAATTAAATTAAGCAAATTATGTTATTTTGATAAAATTATAGTAGAATGCCTTAAAGAATAGCAATAAAATTTTATTAGTAATTAATAGCAATAAAATTTCATTAGAAAATTTGGACAAAAACTTGGGGAACTTAAAATTATTTTAAACCTGGAATTATTGCCAAAATTTTCTTTCTTTACTTGACTAACTCGGCGAAGCGAATTCATCCAAGCGAGAACCATCCGATCTGAGCATGCACACTGTATGTCACTGCTCTTCTGTAAAGGCACTCTATATCTTTGTAAAACATTGCGTTTTATCAGTGTCTGATTTCGATTACGTTATTTTCAAAAATGGAGCACCTTGAAGAATTTCAAAGCAGCTGGGGTGCAATGGCGCACTTCTACAAAATATATTTCAGTTTTAAGAATTAAAACACACGCTTTTTTTTTCTTTTTTTTTAAATAAAATGACGTCATTTGCTTCCGCCAAATCATTTCACTTTTACGATCCAGTCTTAAACAACATCTGTAAAAAAGTATGCATATGACTTCATTATCGCGGAATAATACACAAACGAAGGCGGGGTGGGCCGGATACAGGCCGGTGCAGATTTCTAATTTGAGGTACATCCATTAATTGTTTAACAGTTCAAGAAGGAAGAAAAAAGATAATCCACAGTCTGAAATAGTGTGAGAAGGGGAGGCTAGGTTAACCGTTTGTGACTTCATGCCTAAAATATCAAAACAATTATGCAGGTATTATTTGCAATCCTAAAATCAACAAAGTTCAATAAAAAATATGTAGTTTTACCGAGGTAGTTTTAAGTATATTATTCCCTTTTTTTCTTACAATTTCAACAGCTTGACATTGAAGCACGTGCGATCCAGGCACATTTTGTAATATTTACTATTTATGTCAGAAGGTAATATAGATTGTATGTACCTCTTTTGCATAAAATTTGCTCTTAATTAACAATTACAGGAAATGTGGCGTCGCGAGGTGGTGGTGGTGGGGGGGGGGGGGCAGATATCATTCGAGTGTGACAGTCTGCGACATAGGGAAGAGAGGGGTAAAGAAAACACGAAATTTGTGTAACGTCATTCTTTATCCTTTCTCACAAAAGTTATCAACAGTTATTTTGGTCGCCTCGACAATTCCTTATTGGTGAGACGCTACTTGCTTCTTAACAAGTCAAGGTTCTGGCATAGACACACTTTCGTTTTCTTTTTCTCTTTCCTTCGAGCCAACAAACACCAATGCCGGCCACTGATCATTGCCCTTTTTGGAAGATAACGCTGACAAGTTTGCTTCTCCTTCATTTCGAGAACGCTGAATTTAAAAATAAGGACTTCAGATGATGGATATATTTTACTGGCTAAATAATTGGCTGCTCTTGACTCATTTGAAGGTTTATTAGATCGCATAAACTCTTTGAGTGACTCATTTTTGATATAAACTTGATGGTTGATAGTCCTAACTAAGTCCTTAAAAGTCCATGCAGGAAGAACTAACTGCATGGCTTAGTGGTATATCTTGATGAAGTATTTTGATGACTCCAAAAGAAGCCTTATCAGATTTGGTTACGTTTATGAAATCTGGAAGTGACTTTTAGATGGCTGTGTTTCAGCGCCTAATTGGGTATCTCCAGCTTGAAGAGAGGTCTTATCTCGATTCAATAGCCATTTAATGGGGGGAAAAATTGCTTATTCCTAGTATATCACAGAAATTTTTATTACTGATAAATTCTATCTATGCGATTTTTTTTAAATTCTTTAACTACCATATTATTATTATTATTATTATTATTATTATTATTATTTATGAGATCTTATGTCGATTTTGTTGCTGTTTAACCCTTAAATGCGCGATTTTTTATTTTGTTTCGAAAAAATTATATATGATATTTTGAAAGGTTTATAACAGAGGGAAAAAAAATGAAAAAAAATCAGAGATCTATTTTTCATATAATACGTCAATCTTTTCTTCTGTTGCACATCTGCAATATAAGTAAAAACTACTGTCGTGTGGCTGTTTTACGCGGAAATAATGCAAAATAGTAAATACTTTAATAAATATATATCTAAATACCTTATTTTATATAATTATTTATTTTATAAGACTTAATTTTAACCCTTTAATTCCCGTAATAGAATACGTTCTAGAAATTAAGTACTTCAGAAAATTTGACTTTACACCAGAAAGTTTCAATGGTTAATTTCGCTTTTTTTAAATACGGAATGTCTGTTTTTTAATTAAAACAAATATTGCTATTTTAATTTTCTGGTGTGAATTAGGTATATGCGAATAAAAAAAATCTATTAAATTCAAAACAGTATTCTAAGCATATATGCAAAGCTGCGCACTAAAGGGTTAAGATTAAAAAATTTTTTTTTAAAGATTAAAAAAAAAATGTAATTGCTAATTACTAGTAAACCACAGTTAAAAATTTCATCTACAAAATTTTTTTCTTGCAGATTTTTTAATTGTTACATATTTTAACCTTAAAATTCATCATTTCTGAGTTTAATGTTTGTGGAAAAAATAATAACTTTGCAGTACTAAAGAACTATATACCAATCACGGGCTGTTTTATAATACTTTATAGTACAGCCACGGCGTAGTCGGTGAGATTTTTTTCAGCGTCTCTATAAATAATATTTTCTAAAGAAACTAAGTTTTAATTAACCATTTTGCATATTTCTGTCCCTTAATTTTTGGTTTCCAGGGACCTCGCCCGACCGCCACACGGTGGAGTATTTCACCCGAAATCCTGGTCAAAAATATGTTTCTCTGTAAATATAGTCCGATTGGCTTGAAATTCTTAGATGTTATTAGGTATCACTATGGCATGTTTGGTATTGTAAATGAAGTCTATAGCCTTTACGGTGCATTTACAGAGACACCCAAAAGAATTCCCTTACATTATGGTCATATAAGGAAAAATCGTTTGCTCTGTATTTTAATGATATCACACTTTTAAACATGCTGAAATTTATATACATCAATAAGGTGTACTAAGGCACTTATTGTAGAATATGGTTTGCATAGAATATATCGTTCATTTACAGGGGCACACAAAGGAATATGGCTGAAGAATAAATTTAACTATTGCAGTCTATGACCAATAATTACTAGAAGTGCGTTTGTAGTTGTGATAGGCGTTTTAAAGTAGAATTTTTCTTTTTTAAAATATTACTTGGTGTGGATACATTCCATAGATCATATACAGGGCTGCACAAAAGTTCTCATGTACATTTCCGTTTATTCACAGAAATGGCTGAATGGACATTTTAAACTGTGCTATGCGTTTCACTGAACTAACTTTTAGCATACTATGAAGTATATATACAAATCCATAGCTTAGTTTAATATTTTATATCTTAAAAGCTGACGAAGTGTAAGTAAGATTTTAACACTTCACATAATAATAAATATACATTTTATAAATATTTTGACAATTAAGAAAAAAAAAGAGTCATCATTTAAGAAGAGCAGAAAGAAAAAAGAAGTTAAAATATTAATTTACTAAGTAGATATTTTAAAAATACGAATAAATCACATGTCCATTGACTTAACATTACCAAAAGGAGTTTGGAAGTTGAGCGACTTGTAACCTTAACTATTTACTGTTTTTAAGAGGAAAGTAATTGTTGATAGGCTTGCCTTATTCACTATTAATGCTTAATTAAGTGTGTTTAATTTTACTGTATATAAAACTTATTATTTACATTGAATAATGCTTATTACATTGAAATTACATTTAATAATAATTATTACATTTGATTAATGTTTAATAGTGTTATATTTAATAGTAGGTTCAGTAAAGTGGTTTCTATATAGTATAGATTGCTAGTTCTTGAATGTATTTAATATATTACCAGTTTCAAAATGATTCTTCAAAACTCTTCTTCATCTTCTTCATCGCTCTCTTTTTGGCTTTTACCGGGACTACCATCAGACCTTGACGGAAGAAGAAGTTGTAGGGCCTCGGTACTGTATGGCTTGCTCTTTTTAGTTGATAAACGGAGTTATTAGAAAATGTGAAGTTGCTTATTTTCACGAACATTATAAAAGGAAAATTTTAATTAAATTTTCTTGGTGCCGTTTGTCAGCTTTGGAATTAAAATTAGGCGTCCCTTTTTAAGGACACCGCCCTTGAAAGGGTTAATTCCCTCTTTTCTCTCCTTATGTTACACACATGAGTCCCAAGACCTAATTAGGGAACCCCTTTTCAATAAATAAGTATATACAATTTGAAGGCGATCGGATATTTCTATCAAAAGATATCAAGTTGCCTGCGTATGTACGTACCTACATACGTACATATGTATGTACTTACATACATACAGAGAGAATATGTAGGTGCAAAAGCTCTCCGGTAATATCCTGTGAGATAAAAACCTGCAATACGACAGTAAATATATAGTTCTTATCTCTTCAATTCGGTGGCCGCAAAACAGAGCATCTAAATAGTCATTCCGAAAAAAAAAAATATATATATATATAAAAAGGGCAACAATATGCGGAAGATTTTTTTTGCAGAAATTGACACTCAAGACTATAACTAACACGATTATAATTCAAACATGACGGGGCAAAGAGCGGCACATATTTAAAAAGCTTTCAATATGTATAAATTAGAGCCAAAAACGCTTTAAAAATAACCCTTTTGCACATTTAATGTTTTTTTTTATTACATTAAAAACGAAACTATTGAAATTAACACATAGTTTAACACTTAGCTCTGACCTTTGTTAATCATGTAAGCCCTGTTTAGTTTCAATTCAACAATTCAATGATCCACAAACAAATTATATTTAAACATAACAACAATGCCAAAAAACAACAAAAAAACACGTCTTCTCAGAAAGAAACTTCCTCTTCAGCTGAGGCCAGGAGCCACCGGATATAATTCAGGTTCCTAAAATAGACATACATCGATGCGCCAATTAGTTAGCTATTAAAAAATATGATTTTTACAATTGTTGACGAAATTTAAATTTTTGCATTTTTGGCCAGGTTTTTGGGTCAAATACTCCACTGTGCGCCACCCCTGTCACGAAATTTGCGATTCTTAACTGTCTCTGACGAAATTTGCAATTTTTTCCCCGCGGCAAATTGACGAAATTCGATATTTTTTCTCACGACTGACGAAACTGACAATTTTTCCGTGCCCGATCAACGATATTTGCCATTTTCCCGAACCTAATCGGCAAAATTCGCGATTTTTCCGTGCCCGACAAACGAAATTTGCGATTTTTTCGAGCCCGATCGACAAAACTCGCGATTTTTCCGTGGCCGATCGGCGAAATTCGCGATTTTTCCGTGACCGATCGGTGAAATTCGCGATTTGTCCGTGGCCGATCAACAAAATTTGCGATTTTTCCGTACCCGATCAACGAAATTTGCGATTTTTCCTCGCTTGATTGACAAAATTCGCGATTCTTATCTGACTGATGAAATTCAAGATTTTTTCCTACGAGTTATGGATAAAAATTGCAATTTTTTTTCCAGTTATAAACTGTCGAAATTCGCGGGCCATAGGTTGTGCTTCCCTATTTTATAGCATAAAATTGCATTAGCAATAAATAAACTCAATTTTACTGAATAAAAATGCATTAAATACCATTATTTCTTATTATTTTTTACTGTTTTCTTTACCATCTTTTTATTTATATAAATAACATTTCCTCCTGTTTCTTCTTAACGTCTGTAACTCATTTTCTCTTAGTAACTGGCTCGAAAGCGAAAAAATTTAAATAAACCACTATTCACTTTCAAGGTTGCTTTAGTTTAATTCTATCTTTTTCGGAATAGCAAATGTTTATTCAGTCTTGAGTCATTCCTGATTTCCTTTCGTAAGAAAATAAATAACCATCTTATTTACTACATTAAATTTAATATTCATTTTTCGATGTAAAGTTTTTTAAACTGCCAAATGTTCAGTTAGAGAGAAGAAAATTAATTTTTTAGGTACGTTCGCAATTATGTAAATGCGTAGCAAAAACTACCCAACCGAATGGTTTGAAATTTAACATATATAATCCTAGCGAAGATTTGTCGAGTCATTTCAAATTTTATGAAAATCAAATCAAAACTTAAAAAGATATTAATAAGCACTTTCTTCATTCTATTAAATCCTATCATACGTCCTTATTTCAATCCCGTGATAGGTCATGATTCTAAGTTGCCATGGTGATGACGTCCTATTTAAGATGAAGTCCTATTATTTCCGTATTACTGAATTTAATATGTATAATCGTAATAAATTTTGTATGCATGCTTTTTTGAATAAGAGTGCAACAGCTATTACACCAAGATCTGTATACTTATAAAACTAGTAATACTAGTACGAACGCACCTCATTTGTCACGTTTGATGTACAATTTCAGACTTGTTTTCTTACTTGTTAAAATATTTCTAAAATACACATGCTTAAATTAATACTTTATGGGTGAATATCACGAAATGTGAGATTCTGAAAAGAATTTTTTTTAAAAATTTAAATCGTTTCAAAGCTTCTGATTCTTTTTAAAATGTTTTTTTGAGCAGCTGAATAAAGGAATTTACTCGTAAAATTTTAAAGTTTGAAGAGCTTAAGTTCACTTTCATGTAATTACAATAATATATCCTTTTCTTGGCATATGTATGCCACGATAATGACCGCCAAGGATAATGACAATTTCATTCTAAAACATTTTTCACATTCTTGTTTTTTTTTTTAGATCTAACATTTTAATTTCGTTTTAAGGAACATGTTTCCTCTATAGTAGCTCAAATTCAGTGTAATGTTAAGTTTTATTTGTAAATTATTGAAGCCAGGGAAATGACATAATAAAAGTCTACTCAATTTTTACAAAGCCTTTAAACACATTATTTTCAAAGAAATATCTAAAAGAGCTTGCAGGTAGCAATGATTTTACTACTTCTGACTTGAACTATGTCAAGAACAAGAAGAATTACTCTGCAGCGCCATCTTTATATCTCATAAAGAACTAAAATGAGCAGGCCAGGAAAATGACATTCATTCTCAGTGACAATAGAAAAAGAAAATTTCATTATCTAACATTTAATAGAAATTTTAATGTGTGGATTGCAATTTTCGTATTTTGTGGTATTGTCCCTTATGTGTTAAAAGCTGACGAACTGCGAGTAAGATTTTAACAATTCGAATAAAATTAATTATATATTTTAGAAATATTTCGACATCTAAGAAAACAAGAGCCATCTTTTAAACAGAGTACAAAGAAAAAAAAATCCCTGCTGCCCCGGCCTACAGGCGGAGGTAGATTTCGAAGTTAAGTATATTAATTTCACCAACAAAAACTAAATCGTGATTAGATATAAATCCACTTTAACAGTTTTATCTGGCCGCTTTTGAAGAGTTTTTATTTCATTTTTATATAATAGCTGGTTTTATCAGAATCATGTTAAGGCAGTATTAAAAAAATACTTTTCCATGCTCAACAACTGGAAATTTTCCGGCACATTTTCAGATTCATTTTTAAGAGAAAAAATATGAAACTTGCTGACGGGATTTTTGAAAAGATTTATAAGCGACCTGTGTTTTTATTTTTCTTTCAATTAATTAAAATTTGATTAATTGCCAATTATTTTCTCAGTAGGGCGATATTTTTCGTTTCTAACACAATCGCTTCGGGAAATTCTGTTCAAAATGCCCACTTTGACATCATTTTTTGAAATATATTCTGCCTCTATCAAAAAATTGATCATTACGGTACATTATATAGTTTCTGAATAAGAGAATGTACCAATTGGATGCGTTTGAGAGCAAAAATGAATTTAAAAATGAGTAAGAAAATAAGCAGTTTGGATTTGAATACAACTTTAATAAGATAATGTTTTTCTTCAACCGCTATGTATTTTTAATTTGTTTTTGTTGTAAGAATTGATCCTATCAAAAACTTGTCTATATAAATGTTGAAGACAATATTAAAAAGATATATAATAAATTCATGGCGATTTTATATCGTGTGAATTGACGGAGTTATGGAAATTTTTCTTCTTCAACCCCCCTTTTTTGTTTTCGTTTTTAATTCTTTTTTTTTTTTTTTTTTTTTTTTTTTTTTTTTTTTTTTTTTTTGCGGTACAAATTGGTCCTATCAAAAACTTGTGAATATAAAAGTTCTGGGTAATATTAAGGAGATGTATAATAAAATTAATTGGATTTGATATCTTGAGAACTGACGAAGTTAGGAATTTTTTTCTCTCAAAAACCCTATTTTTTGCGCCCCTTGAGACCATTTTTAATTTTATCAAAAATCTGTGATATATAAATTTTTGGCCCTATTTTTAGAAGCAATAAAAACTTTAAACTGATTTGATATGTACAAAAATTAAGAAGTTATGGAGTTTTTTCGGTTTTCACAAAACCCCTCCCTATTTCCATCCCCTTGGTCCGATTTTGCACATTAATGAACTTGACCGAGATTTTATGCCCCTTGATTTTATGTATCAGTTTGGAAGAGATTTGTGCAGAATTGTGGAAGTTATCGTGTCCAGAAGAAAGTGGTATATATTTTATTTATTTTTATATAATTCTTTATTTATTTATTTATTTATTTGTATTAATTTATTCCTTTGCTTTATTTTATTTTGTATTCACTCAGTACTTATTAAGTTTATTCATATTTTTTCATTATAGATTAACTACTAAAAGTTAATCTAAGTCTTTTCTTGATTTCTTCAATCATTTTCATTCATTTTATTTTTTAATTTTTTGGGGGTTTAAGATGGCAACTCTAAACATTATTATTATTAATCCAGTTCAAATTTACATTTTTCCTTTCTCACACCAGATGGCAGCACAGTTATGGGTTTCACTCAGATGCTCAACTGTAGATCACATGTTAAAATAGTCTTAACTTTGTTTTCCATGCTGATATGGAGTAGTTTTGACTCTTAGTATGTCATTCAGGTATTGTACTCTAATAATTTTTAATATCCTGTATGAGGTGTATCTTTCTTTGGATCTCTTAGCTTTTTATTATCTATTTTCTGTAATGTTTGCGTTATAAGGAGCTAAATTTTGTCATTTTAGGCTTAATGCCGACAAAATTGGATGAAATAACGCATCTTCTATGAATGAACTCACAAGCTCCTCTGATGATTCTGTGAGTCATTCATAGTTTCTTATTTTACATACTGGTTTCATATGTTCATTTCTAAATCATCTTTAGAACTTTATCAATTTCTTCGTATATTTGTGATTTCAAATTTATTATTATATATATATGTATATATATATATATATATATATATATATATATATAACCATTAATTAAACATAACCTACCACCATCATAAACCGTAATATTATGAAATAAAGCTGTAAGTATAAATTTTTTTTTTTAAATTTATTATAAGAATTATTATGGAAGAAAAATAAGAAAGTGGACACCGACAAATAGTGGAAATGCTTATATATTGAATTACGTTGTCAAGGGCACAGAATTCAATGATATAAGCAAAATGGTTGTTTTCTGTGAGAAAAATAAGCTAAAGCTAAAAGTTATTTTCCCCTGTGCCCAAACAACCATTAAAATCAAGTGAATTAATTAAAAATGAAAACAGAATAGAAACAAATAATATGAAATGGAAAAATCAATAAAACCTATTTAAATATTTATAGGATATAAAATAGAAATAATAAACACCATACCGATTAATAATATATATATATATATATATATATATATATATATATATATATATAGATAGATATATAAAGTTTTATACTGAGGGTGGTTTTGGGTTTTAGGGGTCATGATCGGTATAGATCTGCATAAAATTTTCAGAAATTCCAACATAGGAACGATCCCAATAGGTAGTATTTCATACGAAATCTACCTAAAAGTAAGTTAAAAATTTTAATTGTTTGAGGAGATATTTTAAATATATGAATGCATATCACGCCCGTATGTTAACATTAGTGAGGGGAATCGGAAGTAATTTATTAGAGATATTGTAATCGAAATTTTTTGCAACTTCCAATTTTCGACGGATTTACATGTTTTAGAGGCCAGAGATTCCGAAAAACATGTTTATACAAAACGTTTGACCGCTTTGTATCATCGAAAAGTGTATGAAGTTATGCATAGAATTGAATCAAATTTTTTGTCCATGTTTCTAGCTATGGCCAGTAGGTGTCCCTTGAATTTGTGAACATTCTGCAGGAAGGGGGAGCTGAGCAATTTTTTATAGTTCTATTCTACATCTGATGTTCATGTAGCGACGGGTAATTCGCATCCAGCTAACCCGGCGATTCTCAAGGAGCTGATGTACAACAGAATAACGAAAAATATTCATTTTATATAGTATTATGAACGAAATTAACTTGTTTTTACTCCAATTAGTAAAATGAAGCCTGAACTTAAGATGAAAATCAAAGTTGGTGTAGTATTGAAGTAACAACACTGAAGGATTAACCTGTGCAACAACTTTTTGGAATATTAACATATGTATGAGAAAGAAGAAAGTTTTGGGATGGGCACATCTGACTGGTTAGGTGCGTTCGTAATTATATAAATACGTAGTACCTATAGTCGTCGTTCTGTCCGTCTGTCCGCATATAACAGTGCAAAAACTACCCAACCGAATCGTTTAAAATTTAAAATATATAATTGTTGCATAATTTTGTCAAGACATTTCAAATTTTATGAAAATCGGATGTATAGTTTAATGACAAGGACACTCAAAAGCTTTCCGTTACATTACGGTCAATGGGAAAAAATTATTTCAAGTGCATTTTAATGATGTTACAGCCTTTCGAACAGAATGAAATGGATATGCACTTATGGAGTGCACTAAAATACACATTCAGCACAATATGCAATGCAAAACATATTTATAAAACTAGTTATAGTACGAATACACCTCATTTGCCACGTTTGACGTGCAATTTTCAACTTGTTTTATTTTTTCTTTTGACTAGGATGGAGCATTTTGTCAGTGTTAGTAGATAAATTTAAAATGATAGGTAATTATTTCATGTTTTTCATCCTCGTATTCTTAGTATGCCGGGAAACTTAATTAAGGGTGTGTCGAGAAAAAAAAGGGGGTTAAAAGCACGGAAGTAAAATGTTGAAGATAAAAAACACATAGAACACCTCCACCACCACCAGTGTTGTAGTCGTAAACAAACCAGAGAGTATACGCTATAGGCAGAGGGTATACGCTAAAGTCATGAATGTCATCTCTAGAGTATATGCTATAGCTTTGGTTGAGAAACAGAGGGTATACGGCGTATACCCACCACTACACCCTTGACCACCATCCCCAACCCCCTAGAAAATAAAACCTAATGGGTCTTTTGGGGAGAATGTTAATATAACACAGGTCTTATTTTCGGGAAAACATTGTAGTTATCTTTTCGTTAGTATCATAATTCATCATGAAAGAGTAAAATATGAATTACTTTAAGTACAAGATGAAAAAAAAATTCTCATTTTAGATCTGCTGCATGCTTATTAGGAAATTTAATCTTAGTTACACAGTTCATCCAAGAAAATATATACAGCAAACTTTCAGGATATTTTAGCCGCCCCATGCTTCCCTTCTGCCCATCAAGTTCAATTTCCCGTGCTCTTTCAATCTGACATTTCAACACAGCCGGCGACACAAGTCGCAGTTTAATGAATTGGGCGTGAGCTCAAAAACGTGGGTGGTCTGACAATAATTCTAGTGACATGTTCGAAAAGCACGACTCTCTGCCTAGCAAGAAGGAGCCGTTCTAATATTTCTTCTGCTATTTCATTTCACGACTATATCTAGAGATTGAATATTTAAGGAAGACCATGTTTAGTCGAAGATTCCTATTTTGCGAAAATCTGCCGCTGAAAATATCTTTCGGATTTTTCTTGAAATGTTTGTTTTTCTCGGTATAGCATACGCAGGAAACCACAATTATTTCAACTGCGGAGCTATTTGTATTTACATTTATATAGGGTGACTTAAAAAAGATTGGACAATCTTTTTAAAATGCGGTAAAGCACGCCACAACAAATGGTTTATGGACAGAAAACGAAGCTCGCAATCCATTGATTTTATTAAAAATACAGGGAGTCTCCATCCAGTTTCAGTAGCTAACCATATTATTGCTCACAATGTTAACAATGATTAAGAGTGCCCCCATCCAGTTTCAGTTCTAAATCATATTATTGCTTATAATTTTAACAATAATTAAAACCTTTGTGACGAAATTTTCACCAAGCTTATTTCACTTTATAGGAAATGTAAAGATATTAACGGAAGTGGCTATCATCCGCATCCAAACAACCCTGAACTAGACGTTTCATATTTCGAAATGTAGTTCACATTACATATTTCCATTATTGTTAAAGTTATGAATAAAAACCTGGGTTTGGATTGGAGTGAGACACCCCGTATTTTTGACACAATAAATAGATTACGACTCTGGTTTCTTCACTGCAAATCTTTATACACTTTTCAAAACACTTTTTAAAACACTTATTTTGTCACCTTTTTTAGAACACTTTAAAGCGCACCTATTGGAACAGTTTTTAGAATACTTCTGAGAACACTAATTTTTTTCAGCGCACTTTTTGAACACTTTTGGAAACACATTATTTCACAAGTGTGCCCAAATGTATTATCAATCTGTTTTCAAATATGTTCCCAAGTTTAGATTTAACAAATATCCTGAACAGAGAACTTTCGGTACACATTCGGAGCACTTTCTTTATAGCGGAGCATATTCGGAACACATTTCAGTACACATTAAGGTAACTATAACACTTAAAAAAAAAAAAAAAAAAAATCAAAGTGTTCCAAGTGTGTTCTCAATGAGTGCTGGGAATTTGCAGTGTTGTACAATTGTTTGCTATAACGTGTTTTATCCTTTTCAACATTTGTCCAAACTTTGTTGAATCAACCTGTATTTGCTTTTTGCAAAAGACATTATACTTACATTTTTTTCGTAATTCAGGATGTTTAAAAAAATATTGAACAAATTTAAGAGGTCGTAAAGAAGTGGCTACAACAAAAAATGTTTGGGTAGAAAACCAGAGTCGCAACTTGTTTATTTAGTCGGAAATTCAAGGTGTGTCACTCCGACCTGAATCTAATTTTTATTCACAATTTAAAAAATAATGAAGATATTTTAAAAAATGAACTTTTAACAAGATTACTATGATTTGTGTGAAATGTGATAGCATGTGATCATGTAACCCGGAAACTTCTCTATTGTAGTTAATCATTTGTGTTTTTGAGAGGATTTTAAACACAATACTTAATTTATTGGCCATGCATTCCTTGATCATCCATGCATTCTTGACTCTATATGGGTTAACTTTATATACATGTAGTGATCAAAATAATGAAATGCTCGTCCCCCTCCTTCCAAAATAACTTCTTTATTAATACGCAGTTGGCACAGCTAGAAATCAGTTCTGGGGGAGGCGTGTTATTGGTAGTTGATTTCACTTATTTTCCACTTTTATTATTATTTGGATCACTGGTTATTCTTATCAGTTTTTTTTAGCCAGTTAAATCATAATTCTACTTTATATTAGAATCAGCTGCTATATTAAGTCATGATTAATTTAAACAGCGTTTAGTATATTAGGGTTACAAAACCTAAACTGCACTAATGGAATAACATACAATTAACACGTTAAGCGCCACGTCACCACTAGCCTTTCCGTTTAAAACGCGTTATTCACCGGTGACTCACGGTCTAAAATATGATATAAAACTAAATATATATACATTGCTTTAAGTAATTACTGAAAATGTATTTAAAATTTACTTACTTTTTATTTATTACAGAATTATACTTTCTTAAAAATTACTTAAAACATTGTAAATTTTTCAGCTGCAGTGTCAGTCACCGTGGCATTCAACGTGTTAATGTTACATTTATGCAAACTGTTTAAAATAATATGAAACAAATTTTAAGAATTCGAAAACTACACTATAGGAAATATAAGTATCTATGTAGGAAACCAGACTCCCAATCCAGTTAATTGATTAATCAAAAACACAGCGTGTTTCACTCTTAAGCGAACGCGAATACTTGTGGATACATTTAACAATAATGAAGCTATTTTAAAGAAATCTTTTCGGAATGTAGTTGACATTACATACGATGTCAATGATCGAGTTATCGTGAATTTACAGAATTAATCGATATTTTGCGCAAATGAAGATAAGTCTGTTGAAAATTTCGTCAAAATATCTTTATTATTATCAAACTACTGAATATATATTTAACCTATATTGGACCTCTGTCCTATAAATAGGACAGCTAATAAAACATTTTTAAAAATAAAATTGGTAAGGATTTTCTGGATGCATTTTGTTATGACGTCTTTAAAATACATAAAAGTATAACATATAAACAAAAAAACAAGTAACCAATTAAAATTTAATTGAAAAAAATCTATTCAAAAAATCCTTTAAAAATTGTGATCTTATAATCTAGAATTTTACCGTTATTATTATCTTTTTATTAAAGAAATCATAGAGTAATTTTGAACAACATAAGCAGTATTTTTAAAGTAAAATAAAATATTTGCTCATAAAATTAGTTTACGTATGCATTTTATATGTCCTTACTATGTGTCCTACTAATATGTCCTGTTTATAAGACAGCTAGTTACTTAAAAAATTAAAAACTTTTTTTCAAAATTTTGCTAGTATCTACATAATTACACCATATTAATGATATAATCGAAGTTTTAAAATTTTCAAAAATATTTAATCGACGTGGTCCAATATGGGTTAAGTAGATACCGTGTATTTTTGACTGAAGAAATGAATCGCGACCTTAGATTCCTGTGTAAAAATTATTTTTTGCAGTGCGTTCTACCGCCTCTTAAAGTTTGTCTTTTAAAAAGAAAAAGTATGTCAGAATTTTTTTTTCTAAGAAGAAAAATAAATAAAATATTTGTGATTTCTTTGTCTACAGAATGCCATTTTTGTGTGCTTTATGTGCCAATTTGCTTTCAATTTATCGAGTACGGCATGCTGTTTTCTTTCTTTTATTTTCCCCCAGAATAAACACTTATTGTTTGTGTTTGACAGTAGAAGAGATCTACACGGATCAAAATTTACAGTTTCGGCTCGGTCACCGTTCTAAAAGCTCAAAGTTCTGTCCAGACCCCTAAGAATTTCTGGTTTCAGCCAAAAATAAAAGTCGAAAGTTTGACCAGTCCACCTCCGCCCTCTTTTTTTTTTTTTTTTTTTTTTTTTTTTTTGTGGTTCATAAGATCTCGCCATTTCTATAAAACATGCCACTATCTCTTAACCAACATTATCCTACAGATGAAATTCTTTTTAAAAAATATTGTGTACATATTTATGTAAAAATTAAAAAAAACCCAGCAGATATACGTCCAAAATTGAAAGAAAAAAAAAGAAAACGAATTAAAGCTGAATAAGAATATTAATGATAATTTAGAGACAATAATTTACATGAACATTCATTAAAAAATAAATGTAGTTTAGAATGAAAGAATAAGATAGTTAATGAAAATCATAATTTTAAATCTCTATAAAGGAAAAAAAGATATTTTTAGAAATATTTCTTTGTAACTTATTAAACCAAATTAAATTTCAAAACATTTCGCTATACAAATGCGCACAATATCACTATTACTTCAAAATAAATGTCACCACAACACAGATTCGATTCGAGAAAATTTTTAGGTAGCTTTCATTACAAAAAGCTACCTATTGCAGCCGTTCGGAGGAAAGCGATTTCAAAAAATTTTGGTATATTTTCATCGATCATGACCCCCAGACCCCGAAACCACCCTCCGTTCAAAATTGATATATATATATATCAATATATATTATATATATCAATATATATATATATATATATATATCGGTGTCCACTTTCTTATTTTTCTTCCATAATAATTCTTATAATAAATTAATAAAATTTTTTTTTATACTTACAGCTTTAATTCATAATATTACGGTTTTTAATGGTGGTAGGTTATGTTTAATTAATGGTTATATATATATATATATATCTGACCTTTGTCATACTGTAACTCTCGTATTTATAAACCGATTTGGATGTAATTTGGTGTGTATATAGTACATACCAATGTCTCGACCGAGTTCGTTGGCCAGCTTCATCCGCCATTTTGTTTCAAAATGGCGGCCATTTAAAAATTTGAAAAAAAATTTAAAATTTGAAATTTGGTACCAAAATTTTGAAAATGGAAAAATATTTTTTTCTTATGTATTTGACCTTTATACAAATACTCCGGAGCAGTTTTTGTTTCGTCTATATCTTAAAAAATGGCTGAGTTATAGCATTTTGAATGTCTAGCATGGCTAACATTTTGAAACGTCCTGAAATTTGTCACGTGATAACAGGCGTATTTATGAACCGATTTGGATGTACCTTGGCGTGTACATAGTACATACAAATATTTCGACCGAGTTCGTTGGCCAGCTTCATCCGCCATCTTGTTTAAAAATGGCGACCATTTAAATTTTTAAGAAAAATTTAAATTTGAAATGTGGTACCAAAAAACTGAAAATTGAAAAAGCATTTTTTTCTTAGTGTTTGACCTTGATAAAAAGATTCGGGAGCAGTTTTTGTTTCGTCTATATCTTAAAAAATGGCTGAGTTATAGCATTTTGAATTTCTAGCGTGGCTGACATTTTGAAACGTCCTGATTTTTGTCACGTGATAACAGGCGTATTTATGAACCGATTTGGATGTACCTTGGCGTGTACATAGTACATACAAATATTTCGACCGAGTTCGTTTGCCAGCTTCATCCGCCATTTTGTTTCAAAATGGTGGCCATTTAAAATTTTTTTAAAAATTTAAAATTTGAAATGTGGTATCAAAAAATTGAAAATGAAAAAATATTTTTTTTCTTATGTATTTGACCTTTATACAAAGACTCCGTAGCAGTTTTTGTTTCGTCTATATCTTAAAAAATGGCTGAGTTATAGCATTTTGAATGTCTAGCATGGCTAACATTTTGAAACGTCCTGAAATTTGTCACGTGATAACAGGCGTATTTATGAACCGATTTGGATGTACCTTGGCGTGTACATAGTACATACAAATATTTCGACCGAGTTCGTTGGCCAGCATCATCCGCCATCTTGTTTAAAAATGGCGACCATTTAAATTTTTAAGAAAAATTTAAATTTGAAATGTGGTACCAAAAAACTGAAAATTGAAAAAGCATTTTTTTCTTAGTGTTTGACCTTGATAAAAAGATTCGGGAGCAGTTTTTGTTTCGTCTATATCTTAAAAAATGGCTGAGTTATAGCATTTTGAATTTCTAGCGTGGCTGACATTTTGAAACGTCCTGATTTTTGTCACGTGATAACAGGCGTATTTATGAACCGATTTGGATGTACCTTGGCGTGTACATAGTACATACAAATATTTCGACCGAGTTCGTTTGCCAGCTTCATCCGCCATTTTGTTTCAAAATGGTGGCCATTTAAAAATTTTTTAAAAATTTAAAATTTGAAATGTGGTATCAAAAAATTGAAAATGAAAAAATATTTTTTTTCTTATGTATTTGACCTTTATACAAAGACTCCGTAGCAGTTTTTGTTTCGTCTATATCTTAAAAAATGGCTGAGTTATAGCATTTTGAATGTCTAGCATGGCTAACATTTTGAAACGTCCTGAAATTTGTCACGTGATAACAGGCGTATTTATGAACCGATTTGGATGTACCTTGGCGTGTACATAGTACATACAAATATTTCGACCGAGTTCGTTGGCCAGCTTCATCCGCCATCTTGTTTAAAAATGGCGACCATTTAAATTTTTAAGAAAAATTTAAATTTGAAATGTGGTACCAAAAAACTGAAAATTGAAAAAGCATTTTTTTCTTATGTGTTTGACCTTGATAAAAAGATTCGGGAGCAGTTTTTGTTTCGTCTATATCATAAGAAATGGCTGAGTTATAGCATTTTGAATTTCTAGCGTGGCTGACATTTTGAAACGTCCTGATTTTTGTCACGTGATAACAGGCGTATTTATGAACCGATTTGGACGTACCTTGGCGTGTACATAGTACATACAAATATTTCGACCGAGTTCGTTTGCCAGCTTCATCCGCCATCTAGTTTCAAAATGGCGGCCATTTAAAAAAATTTAAAAAATTTAAAATTTAAAATGAGATACCAAAAAATTAGAAAATGAAAAAGATTTTTTTGTATGTTTTTTACCTTAATACAAAGATTCCGGAACAGGTTTTGTTTCGTCTATATCTAAAAAAATGGCTGAGTTATAGTATTTTGAATTTCTATTGTGGCTGACATTTTAAAACGACCTGATTTTTGTCACGCGATAACAGACGTATTTATGAAACGATTTGGATGTAACTTGGTCTGTCTCTGTACATAGTACATACCAATGTCTCGACCGAGTTCGTTGGCCAGATTCATTAGCCATCTTGTTTCAAAAGGGTTGCCATTTAAAAAAAAATTAATTTAAGGTATTAAAAAATTGGAAAATGAAAAAGATTTTTTTTATGTGTTTGGCCTTGATACAAAGATTCTGGAGCAGTTTTTGTTTCTGAAAATTTGTTCTTTTGTTTATATCTTAAAAAATGGTTAAATTATAGCACTTTGAATTTCTAGCATGGCTAACACTTTGAAACGATCTTGTATTTGTCACGCGATAACACACGTATTCGCCTATTTCGATGTAAGAAGGCATGTTTATAGTATACATCAATATCTCGACCAAGTTCGCTGGCCAGCTTCATATGTGTTATCGCGTGACAAATACAAGATCGTTTCAAAATGTTAGCCATGCTAGAAATTCAAAGTGCTATAATTCAATCATTTTTTAAGATATAAACAAAGAACAAATTTTCAGAAACAAAAACTGATCCGGAATCTTTGTATCAAGGCCAAACACATAAAAAAAATCTTTTTCATTTTCCAATTTTTTAATACCTCATTTTAAATTTTAAATTTAATTTTTTTTAAATGGCAACCCTTTTGAAACAAGATGACGAATGAAGTTGGCCAACAAACTCGGTCGAGACATTGGTATGTACTATGTACAGACCAAGTTACATTCAAATCGGTTCATAAATACGCCTGTTATCGCGTGACAAAAATCAGGTCGTTTTAAAATGTCAGCCACAATAGAAATTCAAAATGCTATTACTCAGCCATTTTTTTAGATATAGACGAAACAAAAACTGTTCCGGAATCTTTGTATTAAGGTCAAACGCATACAAAAAAAAATCTTTTTCATTTTCCAATTTTTTGGTATCTCATTTTAATTTTTTAATTTTTAAAATTTTTTTAAATGGCCGCCATATTGAAACAAGATGGCGGATGAAGCTGGCCAACGAACTCGATCGAGATATTTGTATGTACTATGTACACACCAAGCTACATCCAAATCGGTTCATAAATACGTCTGTTATTACGTGACAAATATCAGGACGTTTCAAAATGTCAGCCACGCTAGAAATTCAAAATGCTATAACTCAGCCATTTCTTAAGATATAGACGAAACAAAAACTGCTCCCGAATCTTTTTATCAAGGTCAAACACATAAGAAGAAAATATTTTTTCAATTTTCAATTTTTTGGTACCACATTTCAAATTTAATTTTTCTTAAAAATTTAAATGACCGCCATTTTTAAACAAGATGGTGGATGAAGCTGGCCAACGAACCCGGTCGAGACATTGGTATGTACTATGTATAAACGAAGTTACAGCCAAATCGGTTCATAAATACGCCTTTTATCGCGTGACAAAATTCAGGACGTTTCAAAATGTCAGCCACGCTAGAAATTCAAAATGCTATAACTCAGCCATTTTTTAAGATATAGAAGAAACAAAAACTGCTCCGGAATCTTTGTATAAAGATCAAATACACAAGAAAAAAATATTTTTCCATTTTTAATTTTTTGTACCCACATTTCAAATTTTAAATTTTTTTAAAAATTTTAAATGGCCGCCATTTTGAAACAAAACGGCGGATGAAGCTGACCAATGAACTCGGTCGAGACATTGGTATGTACTATGTACACACCGAATTACATCGAAATCGGTTTATAATTACGAGAGTTACAGTGGGACATAGGTCATATATATATATATAGTATATATATATATATCAATTTTGAACGGAGGGTGGTTTCGGGGTCTGGGGGTCATGATCGATGAAAATATACCAAAATTTTTTGAAATCGCTTTCCTCCGAACGGCTGCAATAGGTAACTTTTTGTAATGAAAGCTACCTAAAAAAATTATATCTAAAGTGAGGTGCAAAAAAATTAGAAATTGAGAAAGGTTTCTTTTTTAAGTATTTGACCTTGATATAAGGATTCAGAAGCATTTTTTGTTTGTCTCCATCTTAAAAAATGGCTCAGATATAGCAGTTTCAACTTCTAATGTGGGTGACATTTTGAAAAATCTGATTTTTTGCCTGCGACAGCACTCGTATATATCAACCGATTCAGATGTGAGTGAGCATGTGCACAGCAATTACTAAGGTCTCGACCAAGTTCACTGGTTAGCCTCATCCACCATGTTGTCTTAAAATGGCAGGCACTTTAAGAAATCGCCGAATTTGGCAGCCAAATATAAGTTACCTTAAATAAAAGCAGCTTGGATAAAGCTGACTAATTTCGCGAAATTCTCATTCATAATGATTGTAGTATTAGAATTAGTGTAGAATTAGTATTGATAAAAATTAGTATTGAATCTCCTATATTCGGTTTCCACTAAATTGAGCTTCGTGTGTTTGAATAATATAAGTTGGCTTTTTTAAAATAAGGAATATGAAAGCAACCTCTTCCTCCCGGCACTGGCCGGAAGGACTTTCTTTCATTAGACTTATGCAGGGAAGAATTAAAGAACTTGGATTAGAGATAGTGAGCTACCAGCATACACGTAGCAGCAATTTGGCCTCTTTGAAAGTATAACAGGGCCGACATCTTGCATCATATACTCAAAAACAGAACGTCCACATTTTCATATCGGCTCTCTCAGAACAGTACAATATATATCCCATTTATTTGCAGTAAAAAAATTCTTGTAGATAGACTTGTTTTTCTTAAGTACCGAATCCAGTCATCAACACCATTCATAACGGCATCTGTTTCCATTATGAGGGCCACCGTCTGATATAGGTAAAAGTAGTAATACAATACAAAAAAGGGGGAGGGATATATCAGGGCCGAAACTAAGGGAGACAGAGGGGGCATGTGCCCCGGGCGCCAGAACGAAGGCGCGCCAAATGAAGGATTATACCTTTCGAATGGATCATTTTCTTCTAATGGACTGATGGTTTCCATTATTATGAAACAACCATTATAAATAAAGTGTTAGGTGAAGATGAAAGAGCAGTCGTAAAAAGTTAGAACTCTGATTTTCTAGTCAGAATGGGGGGGAAATGGCCATAACTGTTTTTGGAAAAAAAAAATTATGGCCATTTTTTTCCCATTCTGATTTTTTTAAAAATCATGGCCATTGTTTTTCCCATTCTGACCAAAAAAAATTATGGTCATTTTTTTCCCCATTCTGACCAGAAAATCAGTGTTCTAACTTTTTACGGCTGCTCTTTCATCTTCACCTAACACTTCATTTATAATGGGTGTTTCATAATAATGGAAGCCATCAGACCATCAGAAGAAAATAACTCGTTTAAAGTGGGAACTCGGTTAAGCGGGATTCGGATAATCGGAGCTCTACTGTATATTTCATTTTAAAAATGATCTGTAGAATAATTTTGTTGGTGTTCAGAGGGGGGTCATGACCCCCGTGACCTCCCCCTTGGATCCGCCATTGTAGATTACGTAGTTCAGTATTAGGGGAAGTTGGCCTAAAATGATCCCCTTAAGGGGAAAACTTGTGTAAAATAACATAACTGTTTAAATGAATCTTTGGTCCTATGCTAATATATTTTACACTACATTTTGCATCAGAAACATGCTTTAATAATATTTTAAACTCAAATTGAGTAATGAAAAAAATAGATTTTTGAAAATATGTCGAAAGAATCATTTTACCCTCACCCAAGGGTAAAATGATCCTTCATTTAAAAATTATTGTAAATTGTTTTTTATCGGCAAAATAAAAGATATAAAAGTAATTATGACAATACATAATGAAATAAGATAGGCTTTACAATCAAATAGCAAACATAATTGATTTAAAGTAAATTTTAAAATAAAAAAGTGACACAAATAATTTCGAAAAAGCAATAAAATGGAATATTCGAAAATTATGATCGAAAAGTAACGCCTATTCCCGCCCCATCCGAAAACTAGGAATATTTAAGCACATATCGCAAAGATACACATAATCCACATTCTCATCTATCCCTGTGCATGCATTTTGCGCCCACTTACAACACTTGTGACACTGGATCGAACCTTCACCTTCTGCAGAGGAGGCAAACAGTTCATCGCAATAAATACACTTTTGTTCATCTCCTGAATCTGTTTCACTATATTCCAAACCCTTTTCTTCTGTATGGGAATCAGTGTTGCCAACACTGATTCCCATAACAACATATCCAGTGTTGCAAGTGGGCTACTTTTTTTTAAAATTCAGATTTCTTGATTGGCACCACTTTTTTGAAATATTAAAACTCGCCTTATTTAATGACATATTAATTAAGGCGAAAACAAGAGCAATTTTACCGTTTCAGAAAAGTGGTGCCAATCAAGAAATCTGAATTTAAAAAAAGGAGCCCACTGGCAACACTGATGGGAATACGTCTTTGCTTTGACTTTATGCTCTTTTCTTTGCTTGTTCTGGCTATTTCGATTTTAGATTTAGAATATTTTAACTGGATTTTCTTAGCTGCAGCCTCTTTTATCTTCTTTTTCTGTTCTCTATTTTTCGTTTCCAAGCACAGTTGATTCTAATAAGGACTGCTCGTTAAAATGATACTTTTCATCGATTTCCTTTTTCTCGAAGTGCTTGATTCCGTTTTCTTTGGAGACGCTAGGGTAACATGTGGACTCAAAGAGAAAGGTTTGGGACAGTCACACATTTGGCTCCCATGATGACTAGGAAGCGGTACCGGATTTTCTTCAGCCAATAAAAGGGTAGTAAAACGATCCACATAATGGATCATTTTACCCGGCAACATGACCGTCCATTTTAGGTCATATAACTAGATAACGCCGAGAAACATAACAAACTTAGCATATGCAATTCACATCTAAAAACATACTCTATTAAGTAAACCAAGTCATATTTCTGTACATGAAAAACTGTATATGTAAATTAATATTAAAGTTAGTGCTTATCTTATAGCAAATGTTATAAAACTCACTTTCTCAAAGATTTCTTTTCAGATGCGTTATACTGCGATCGTTTGAATACCGCTATTGCTTCTTCTTCACTTGACACAACTAGTTTAGGTGTTACCCTGTAGATAGCGCGACCTGTCTGGGAGAAAACCTATGTGGATCGTTTTGCCCGCTAGGATCATTTTAGGCCAACTTCCCCTACATATTTTATGATTAAATTATTTAAATTTTAAAATAAGTCGGTTATTAGCAAATTAGTAAAATTCTCTTTATAAATATGCTTTTCAGAAGAGGGGAGGGGGGGGGGGTGCCAAAATCCATGTTTGCCCCGGGTGCAAAAAAAGGCTAGTTTCGGCCCTAGGATATATTAAAAAAATGAAGTTATAAAGTTGAAGCATTTCACTATGATGTACGTAACAAAAGGAAAAAAAGAAAAGAAAAGAGAAAGACAGTAAATGAAGAAAAGACAAAGAAAAAAGAATTGATAAGAAGAATAATTTTAGTTGTCTTTTTGTTCCTTATAAACTTTATTATGAACTGTGGACTCCTATGATGTTTTTTAAATTACTTTAAATAAGGTGAAAAACAACCTAAATCTGATCAGATATAAGACTTTGTTTTCATCACATACAAGATTTACTTTCATCAAATATACTTTATTTCGCTATTTCTCATATATGTATCACAGTATTGTTGTCGAGAAATCCCAATAAAATAAGCTCATTTATGTTTTTCTTTTTTTTTTTTCTGAAACAGCAACCTGTTATATATATATTTATGTTTTAATATGTTGGTAAGTGAGTTGTAGGCGTTGCCATTAGTAGATCACGGAGATAGTTTTTGACAAGAGTTTGGGTGTGTGCCTACTCATGTAGATTTGTGTAACGACGGGATGGTGCCAGAAATAACGCGCCTTCATTATTTTTAGCCTGCTTCAATTAGTCAGAATGTGGCTGCACGGTTTTTTAACTTACGAAAAGAGTGGCAAATTAGCCGTTAAAGCGTAGAGCGAATTTTCGGAGAGGTACGTCATGCTACTTGTTTTTGAATCAGTTCATTCATTATTCCATCCCATTTCCATTCATAAGTTTCCTAGTAGATGTTTCTTGTATGACTAATCTTGTTACTCATCGTAAGAGCACTATAAAGTTACTCACATAAAACAAATGTTTTTATTTTTGTAACTTAATTTTTGTGAGGAAAAAATATGAAGGAAGGAACATTATATCTTTTTAATGGTGCAGCGAATAATGAAAAAGGTGTGGCCTTTTATTTTGTGAAATATATATATATATATATATATATATATATATATGTGGCAAAAACTTCATCTGATGCAAAATTTGTAAATACACTGACATATTGTATTTAAAGAAATTATTTTTTGCATCGCTTTTAAGCAAGTAATGTTGGATAGACTTTTTATATTAGAAGATTGCAACTAACGGGGTAAATCACGAAAATTTTAAGCTGAGGAGGCGAGTTTCAAAACTCGCCTTATTCAGAAAATCAAACTTTGGGAAATTGCGAAAAACTTCTACCCGAGTCTATTGGTTTTCATTGTAAACCAAGATTTTACAATGCCAGAAATACAGGATAAAATAGTTATTTTTTAATTTTGTAGCGTTTTTTCGGTGCAGGTTTATCAGTAGAATATATTGAGAGAGAAAACACGAGTTTTTTTTCCCTTGATAAGGCGAGTTTTTGAAACTCACGTCCTCAGTTAAGGGTGTTCTCAAATCCAAAAGGGCAACTTTCTGACATAAGTTTTAATTTATTTTTGTTCGAAAATGCATGAAACTAGATGGTGTTGTTGTTCAGAAACGATGTCGTTGAGCTGTTTTTTCCATTTTTTTGTAAGCGCGATAGATCTTTCAGAAAAGAGCGTCAAATTAGGCGTTTTGAACCGAATTTCCGTGCGAAGGAAGAAAAAGCACTCAAGAGCGGACGAAAAACGTGTTTGTCACGTGATCCAAAACGCTTATAACTCAATAGGCAATTGATTAATGAAAAAATGGAGAAAACAGTTCAATTCCCAATCGCTTCCATGGCCAAGCTTTCCAATTTTATATCTTTCTGTTAAAAAATGAACTTCTAAATGTGTAAAAACGTTTTGCGCTTGTTGAGCAGAGCAGTTTTAGAACAGCCTTAAACATTAACGCGAATTAAAGTTAATATTTTCGTTTACAAGCATCGTATATACATAATGGATAGTGTGCCCACAACCTTTAATTTTTTCCCACCAATAATTTTGCCATATTTAATTACATAATTTATGTGATTCATTTA
Source organism: Maratus speciosus (assembly GCA_963932465.1). NCBI lineage: Eukaryota > Metazoa > Arthropoda > Arachnida > Araneae > Salticidae > Maratus > Maratus speciosus. The sequence continues at coordinate 466,794,322 of OZ010788.1, forward strand.
TGCAGAGATTTCTATTCGGAAATACGTCATTTTAAATATTAAAAATGGTGCAAGAGAGCACAATTACGTATTTAAGATCCTTCATCAACTGAAGTCGGCTAAAAAGTGAGCAAAATGTTGAAAACATAATATTATAATACTGGAAAGCTCATGATAATTTTTACTTGGCTAAGCGCTGTTGCTCGACGCCGCCGAGCTTCTGGGTTTTGAAAGAAGTTGGCTAGATGGGACGTCATCTCTAGATATGATGATGAAGGAGCATTGTTTACACTAATTTTAACTTTGGTGTCTTTATGTTCACTTTAAACTCAAATTAATTGTTTTTCCTTTTTTCAGTTGTCTAATTGAATTAAAAGAGCTTTAATTAAAAGTTCTGAGATATAAATAGAAATGCTTTCTGTTTTAATATAAGCGCTGAATATGAACGGTAATTATTTTAATATAATTTTGTAACAAATTTGCGTACAAATATAAGAAAAATTCTCTTTCAATTTTTTTAACTTTAACACCTTTTTAATTTTTTAATGTAAAATTAAAACGGAGAGACAGAGGGAGAATATACAAACTAAAAGATGCTTAATTAAAGGTTCTAACTAAGATATAATAGAAGGGTTTTATCTTTTAATTTAAGAACTGAATATAAAATGTGACACTATTCCAGTCTTATATTACATAGGATGAAATCACCAGTAACTGATATCTTAAGGGGGCACAGGACCTTTGAGTTTGTAGAAATGATAAAAAACATCGCCTTTTTGTTACTACCAAAACACAAATAATATGCAGTTAAGATCTTTCCCCCCCCCCCCCTGCCTAAAGTATATATTCTTAGCTATATTGTCCAGAAAAATAAATGTTATATAAAGAAAATTAAGATTTAAATTTTAACCCTTAAATGCCGGGTGTTGCTTTTCGTCAACATACCCAAATTAGGGTCTAAAATGCTATTAGAATAATATTGAAGCTATAATGCTTAATGTTGCCAATAAAATACATTCTGAAAATATTATTAAATCGATTTTCAACATGTAGATGACAACACTTGTGCTATTTAAGAATAAAGATATATTTCTTTTTTCAATTGTTGCTACATGCTCTTTTTGTTTTGTTTGGATGTTTGCGAAATACCCTATTTTGTTCTGCAGTGAGCAAGTAAAATTTATTTCTTATTATAGTTCCTAAAATTCTTGTGTGTTTAACATTATAGAATTTGATCAAGGAAAATTATTTTTTCAATTAAAGACCAGTATTGCCGATTAGTAACAAACTGTATTTTAGCCGTAAACCATACTTAAAACAAAATATTATTTTTTTAAGTATTTTTCCCATGATTTATTTAAAAAATGAAAGCCTAAAAACATTATTACAATGATTTTTGAAAAATCAGGCATTTAAGGGTTAAATTTAAAAATTCATCTCACTAATGTGTGAATTAAAATCACTAAGTGCTGCACGAATGATAAAACTCTAAATTATCCACATAGAAAACAATTTTTGATCAAAATAGTATCATAACAGACTTACTTCTGAATTGAAATAAAAATATATACAAAAAGTTTTGTTTAAAATTTAATTTTAGCACAGAAAAAAAAAATTCAAAAGTTTTTCAAGTGCAAAAAAAAAAAAAAAAAATAAATAAAAAAAGTAAATAATCAAAATATGCGATTTTTTTTTTTTTTTTTTTTTTTTTTTTTGCATGAATACTATAAAGAAACGCATATTTGAATATATATTTTTTTAAGCTGTAGCTTATGTAGTTTGTAAGTAACAGTGCCTACAAACTCCAGATTTACTAATTTGAGAAAACGCGTTTTAAAGTTTCAAAATCAACGGACTTTCAGTTGTTCTCACCGTCTATAAATGATTATAAATCAAGAAATAATCAAGATCTTTGAATGGGGTTTTTTACATACTGTCGAGACATTTTTTTTAAATTCGTAATAAAACGAAATCCGAAAATTGATTTTTTGAAAGTTTAAAGGTCCTGTGGCCTCTTAAACATTGTTTCTTGTTTAAATCGCTATTACAAAGTTTTAAATTATTTTATACTTATCATTGTTTTTGAAGGTATAGCAGAGAAACATTAAAAAATTATTGTTGAAAAACTTTTGGAAAATTATACTTATTATTTAAATTTGATTTTCTTCATAAATATGGTCAATACAATAACTCCGTATCTATTATCCCTTTTTTGTAAAACCAATAACTGATACATACGAGTTGAAGGTAACAGTGAAGACAAATAAGCTACCACTAAATGACATTACTTTGCAGAATTTTATAAGAAAATGCTTATTTGAGTTATATTTTTGCTGAAGTGTCAGTTATTAGTTTAGGTGTCAATAACTGACGGTTTCGCCCTAAGAAATTTTGTTGATTTACGTAAGAAACAAAAATAAACTTTTAAATGTTAATGTCCAGTTTATTCGGAAAGTATAAGAAAAGACCATTACATTTTAATCGATTTTCATACGTATACATAGAAAAAAAAAGATCTAAAACGGGTAGAAAAATACTCGAATTAAGTAGAAAGATTTTTAGGTACAACGTTAGCCAATTTGGGTCCATATAGGGGAGACGTGAGAATGGCGACACCTTAAGGGAATTTAATTTTTTTCACCTCAAAAAAAAAAAAAATGTTTATTTTTTAATAGTAAAAATTCTAAAGCTGAATCATTATCTTTAGTATCTGTATAAATTTAACCGTAATCATAATTGTAAAGTAAGCACACATGAAAAAAAAAAAAAAAAAAAAAAAAAAAAAAAAAAAAAATCAACCTTTGTACAGTGGCGGGATTACCCAGGATACTGGGGTAATTCCGCCACTGTATCGGGGTAATGACGCCACTCTTTAATCACCTAGTAAATACATAAAATGGATACTAGGAAACACATAACCTACTAAAAATGTTTAGAAAGCAATAATTTATCAAAATAATGAATAATTACAATGTTCCTTAAGCTAGATTTATTAATGTGCTAAGCTTACAATTTAACTCAAATTGGAAAAAACACCCTTTGCCTTGGTGGCGGCATTACCCCGAGAGGACAATACAGCGGAAAACCTACAGCAAAGCCGAAAGAAGAACCGAACTTTTTCAACAAATTGTATCAAAATGTCGGCGAATGCGTGTAGATTACGGGTAATATTTTCTTAAGTACCTGTTACAATAAAGGGTTATTACCTCTACTCATTTGAAGCCAAAATAAGAAGCAACTAGATGAAAACTAAATTTTTCACTAGAACAAGCGAACGACATACAACAAAACCATTCTAACTCTAGGCACTGTTTCTATTGTTGGCCGCTACAGTGCAGGCGCAATCACTATCTCAAACTGACGTTAGTTTTTAAACTAAACAGGGTGGCGGCATAACCCCGAGTGGCGCCATTCCCCCAGTCTCCTTTGCCTGTTTTAGTTACCACTGTGTATCCATTTTGGGCACTGTTAAATACACATTTTGGAAAAAAAAATTCCAAAATGGGTACTTAACAGTGTCTAAAATGGATACACAGTGGTAACCAAAACATGTATATGGGTCCAAATTGGGTAACCTCATACCTTAGAATCTTTCTACCCAGTTCGAGTATTTTTCTGTAGACCGTTATAGGTATTATTTTTTTTCTGTGTGTACGTCTGTGTAAAGCGTAACGAGTAAATTACATTTAGCATCTTTGAATCACATTGATTGTGATAGCATTATCAGCATCGTATTAGAAGCTTTTCTTTCTATCTGAAGCCTTAATGAAAATTTAAAGTATGACTTGTAATTTTACGGATTACGAGGAAAATTACATTTTTCAGAAAATTAGCGTGGAATTAAATTATTTCATTTTTTTTTTTAATTTTTTTTTTCAAGTGGAATCAAAATGTGTTTTGTTTTCTTCGGTTCTATTACGAATTTTTCAATGCATTCCTTCTCTTTTTCTGTGTTTAGAATATATATATATTAAGATTTCAGAAGATATAATTAATTTATAAATAATAGGATTGCTACTAAATAACAGCAACAAATGACATTTCATTCATTTCTTTCTTCTGATAATTTTACTGTAAATATATTTTCTAATTGCGTTATCATTAGTTATATGTTACAAAGCCGCATTGTTTAAATGCGAAAAATAATTTAGTAAAGCCATATTGACAAAATATTGATTTTCATGAAAATTGCCACTGCGCACCCGGTTTCTTTCTCTTCTTTTCTTGCCCACCCCCCTTTTCTCTTTTAAAATTCTTTAAATGATTTATTATACAACATTTCATCTCAGTACTATTATATCAAATTATTCAGTGTACGTTATAGTTTTTAAGGGGGTTAAAAAAAAGCAAAATCACCCCCACTCCCCCCGCTCAGCAACGCGAAATTTTCTGACCCATTTTCTCATTCATTTTTTAAACATGAAATCATGATACTTGCAGGCATAATCATCGAAATGATTTGTAATCAAATAGTTATTTTTTTTCTTTTCTGATAAATATATTACATTTTGAGTTATAAGCCATTATTCTCTCAGGATGGCAGTTTTTTTTCTGCAGTGCCACGAGTTCAGAAATTTGGTTCAAAATGCTAACTTTGACAGCATTTTCTGAAAAATATTGAACCTTTACCGAAAAACGAAAAAAATAAGCTCGATTACATTGTTTCTTAATAAGAGCACCTGCGAGTTTAAATCGTTTGCGAACAAAAATGGATTACAAAATGTGCCAAAAAGTAGCCAGTTTGGATTTGAGATGATTTGGATTTGTCTTAAGAAAAAAGCTGTTTCATTTAAGCTGTTATACATTTAAGCTGTTACACATAAGCTGTTATACATTTTTTCAGATATTTTGCAGCAGATTTATAACTAAAAAGCTAATGCACACGAAAAAGGCATAATCCTAAAACTAAAACTAATGCATACTTAAAAACCTCTTTTTAAGAAGTAATGATTTTAAGTATTGGAGATTGACGTTTACGCCGAATTTAAAATTCATGTTTTTGTTTTTGTTTCTTTAATGAAAATTCATATCCTTTATATGATGTCGCAGTTTCATGTAGAAACCATACCAGGCTAATTGCACTTGTAATTGACCAGGGAGATACAAAACTATACAAAACAAAAATAATCCAGGGATATGGGGATCACGTATATGTTAATTTTGGTTGGTTTTCTAATCAAAATTAACATATCGGTGCATTAATTTTTGTTTTATTCAGTTTTGTGTTTTCGTGGTCAATTACTGCTGTACTCACCGTCACCTTATCAATGATTCAAAATTAATAAATTCTTATTTTACAAAAATTACTTTTAGTTCCCTTTGTTTATAAAATATGGCAACAACAAAGGAAAAAAAAGTATTTTTATGTTACTGCAAATATTATTTTACGTTACTGTAATTGTATCGCTGAATCACGTAGTTATAGTGTTTTCTTTTTTTAAAAATCCGTGCTTGAAAACTGTTTAAAAAACTATTTAGGATTTCTTTGATTCTCGATGTATAATCAAATTTTATTTAACATTAACCGATTAATTGATAATTAAGTTATGAGAATATGAAAATGTTGTATCGTAAACGGGAATACACAACTATTGTATTTTCTATAACTCTTAGAACATCTGGAAGTGAATGAAAAAAAAATTCCATCTTTACATACTTGAGCTAAGTTAAATTAAATAAAAGCGTGTATAAAAGAAAAATAAACAAATAAAAAATTGGCATGTGATCCTGGTTTTTTTTTTTTTTTTTTTTTTTTTTCTGTCACTAGAATACGGATCGAATTCAGAACAGCATTCAAAAAAATTCGGTCAGCGCCTTTTCTTATCAACCTCGGCACGATTTTCATTCTCATTGTCTCTTCTCGGTTATCCCTGCAGACGATTTTCTCTCCTCATGGCATCATCACGTGGCATGATACAGGATCGATATCCAAAAGAGTGCAGCAGATTCCTCCGGTTGGGTTCGGTCGGTAACCCCGTTAGAGTTGGGGGATGCGGAATGGGGGCGAAGAGACGTAGGAGAATGACACCGCATGAGAGAAATTTATATGGAATCTAAAAATAGAGGATGATGTGAGAAATCAGCAGCGAATTAAATTAGCATTTTTTCATAAAACGTTAATCGGATTTATCGGTTGGAAATAATGCTGTGCGAATAAAAAGAAAAGCTCGAAGGAAAAACAATACTCCACGAGAAAAAAAAAAAAAAATAAAAAAAATAAAAAAAAATAAGACATATATAATCTTGTTTAGTCTGAAAAGAATTTTCTAAAGTATGATTAAGGTATTGGCTGAATGATTAGTTACAGCTCCAAGTTCATCACAGGAAAATTTGTTTGTTTGTTTTTTTTTTACTTGTATCTACCACTCTTCTTACTTTGCCAGTAGAGTTCCGGACCACTCTGTATATAGCTTGAATAATTAACAAAAGTTTAGTTCATTAAGTGCACAACATGCAATTATACTATTTTTGGATTTTTATAGTCTTGTTAATGCTTAACCTTTAACTGATGTTACAGAAATTGTCACATAACTACTGTGAAGCGGTCTGTGAGACCCCTCCATCGAAAGATAAATAAAAGGCGCGATTAACTCGTAAGATGGTGTTTTTGTACTAAACTTTTTGAAAACGGCAGTTGTAGTCGCCCAGTGGCGTGATCGGTAGCGACAGCTGCTGCCACGGCGGGGGCCCGGGTTCGAATCCTCGGGTAAGACATGGATGTATTTGTGAATGTCGATTTGTAGTTATATAAATATGTAATGGAATAAGAAATAAAAATTGTTGTGACTTGTTGTTGTTTCTGTATATAATAAAAAGGATCATTCGAGGCGAAAAGCCATAGTTGCTATAGGCCCCAAAGCAATCTCCACTACCTACCTACCTACGGCTGTTGTAATTAAAATTCACCTATCCAAAAATCTCTGGTGATAATACTAAAGTTATCGCGAATCGAAACAAAGCATGGCTTTTGCTAGTTAATAGTATCAAAATGTTAAAGGCAAAATGTTACCGTTACTTACACACTAGAGTTGAGGGATGCAGAGATGTGGAATGGGAGTAAAGCGACGTAGGAGGCTGAATGACGCCGCAAGAGAAATTTATATGGGACCTTGGAATAGAAGATGGCAAAAGTGTAAGAAATCGGCAACGAATTAAATTAACCATTTTCGCGAAAAATTAATCGGATTTATCTGTGAAAAATGATGCTAAGAAAAGTGTTAAACAAAAAAGTACTTATTTATTTAAAAGAAAGCACCCAAAATTAATTTAATTCATATGTCATGTTTGTGGAATATTGATAGCTCAAATAATTTCTTCATTCGTGCGCGAAACAGCGGACGATTTTGAAATTCTTGTTCCACAGATAATAGCATAAAAGAAACCACAAAAAAAAAAATAATAATAATAATTCGAATGTCCTATTTGTGCCGTATTGATTCTCCAAAAAATTTCTCATTCGTAGATGAATAGTAGAACAGGCGTTCTCCAAGTTCTGGTTTTACAGATAACATATAAAAAGAGATCCAAAAGAGATTTAATTTCAACGTCATAGTTGTGTCATACTGATTGTTCAAATAATTTCTTTAGTCGTGGACAAATAGCAGATCTGTGTTGCTAGATGAACGGAGTTTTTTTTATTCAGATTGCCACCACTTTTTCTGTACAGTAATATTAGCCTTATTTAACCATTAAACAAAATGAATTAAATAAGACGAATATTACTAAATCTAAAAAATGGTTGAAATTCTGAATAAAAAGAAACCCGACCAAATGACAACACTGTAGCAGACGAATTCTGAGTTCTTGTTAGTTCCAACAGCTAGTATAGTCCTTCGCGTTATTTTATTCCTCGTTTTATTTCCTTCCTTGATAAATAATCCCATTTACAAATAATCGCTACCTTTTTCTAAGTTCTAAATTTAAATTTGTCATAAGCATGTTTTTCAAATATTATTATTTTTAAATTGAAATAGATACTTCTGTCATGTATCTGAACCAGATACTTGAAACATGTAAAAAAGCTAAAAGTAAATAAAATTTTAATAAGGATTACATTAACCCTTTCCGGTGGAAGTGTTCCCCCCAGCTACAGGCATCTCTTACACGAATTTATTCGGTTGGCATTACTTTTTTTAAAGAAACATTTTTACTTGCACTTTGACAATATGAGCAAGAGAAATTTACTAATAAATGTGCTTTTAAAATATAAATATAATAGAATGCGAATAGAATAATAAAAATACCATCATGTATATAAAGCCTATTTGCCGAGACTCGACCGCAAAGGGTTAAAACCCCATCAACAATTTAATATTTCTCGAAACGCGTGAGGTACCTTCATACATATTACACATAATTTTCAGTCATTATGTTTTAAAAAAGAATATTGAAAAGGCCTTAAAAGATAGATGCTTATACTTTTGTTTTAAAACTAGTATAAGTAAATTAGATAACTAGGTAAATTAAATTTTAACACGGCTTTCATTATAATCTTAAAAACATTTAATATTTTCTCAACACACGTAAGGTGCCAGCTTGAAACATTTGTATAACGTAGCTTTCAATTATTATTTTTATTAACTTCAAATTGAAATGTCTTTAAAATATGGATACTATTTGAACAGTCTATTCTTTATTTGAACAGAGAGGGGGGCGTAGGTAAATGAAAACTGAACACTGTCTAAGTTAAAATCTTTAAAAAAATTTACCAATTTAATATTATTCTTTCACTTTCTACAGAAATGAAGTACTTCCGTTGCCAGTAGGCAAATGGCTCCAAAAACTACAAAAAAATTAATATTTCAAAAATAAATAGAGAGGCAGTTTTCAAACAAATTGCATTAAAAAATATTTTTTCCGAATCAACGGTATAAAAATTGAAAATGTGCGATGCTTAGAAGTTAAAAAAATTGCTATGGAGTATTTAATCGTACTGCTTTGTTTTACGGCTAGCTTTTGTAAGGTAACGTTATTTTTTGGAGGCGACACAAAATAAGCTGGGAGAAAGAAATAGCATACCGTACCGGGGGCTTAAAACAAAAAAGAAAAAAATCTGATTTTTGTTTTTTTCAGGGGGGGGGGGGGGCGGTCCTTCATACAAGATTATTTTGATTATATATTTTTACTTTCATGCATTTAAAAATTATTCGAAACAGAAATGTTAGGGAATCAAAGCCCCCTTGAAAAAAATTCTTAGTTCTTTTTTCTCTTAGAGTTGAATTATTTTCAGTGTCACTTGGGAAGAATAAATTTTACTACAGTAAACTCTCTGTAAGGAGGACTCTGTGTAAAACGGAAATCTATCTAACTCGGAAAGATTTTCAAGTCCCTGTGAATCCATAGACATAGAGTAAAATTTGTCTAAGGCGGAATATTCTCTACTGCGGAAAATTTTCTTGGTCCCGATCGATTCCGTTTTAGACAGAGTTTACTGTATTTATTTTCAAAATTATCGGAGATAAAGCAACACCTTCAATATCATTACAGAAGAGGTCTGCCCCCCTCACACACACACCACCACACACACACGCCCGCACACACACAACACGCACATACCCCCGCCCCGCCCATTGGTTTCCTGACTGTCTAAAAATATAAATACGTTTACGCTTCTTCTCAGCATTAGGTATACTATTGGGGAGAAAGTACTTTTACAGTCAAATCCTCGATGCAAGTAATGATCCGCTGCTAAGCCTCCCGAGGTCAATTCGATATAATGTAGGACACTTCCTAGGTTAACTGTTCGTTCTCATGAAAATTTCATGGTGACAGAATCGCCGCCAAAGATTACGGATAGTCTCGTTTCCGCTTATGACACGCACATGATAATGTCTTTATGGAAATCGCAGATATTGATAGACGAGGAAAAATGATAATTTATCCATAAATTTGTAAAGAATCTATATCTGGTTACCCAGATATGTCGTATCTTGCGTGTTTAATTTATTTATTCGTTGAGTTCGGCAACAACGGGGAAAAAACAGAACTGGAATACTGTTAAATTCCAAAAACAAATTGATACGTTTGCTCCATACCAAATATGTAATGAATTTTATATTTAATATTATACTAATCGGATTTCCATATGGAGCGTTATTTCTTTAGAAGTTCTTGATTAAATAAGTTGTAGTTGATATTTGATTTCATTAAAAAAAAACATTTAGATTAATATTATTTATTAATCTGGTATATTATTATATATGAGATTTGCTTAAAAAATATTTTAAAATTTAACATCGTTTTAAAGTATAAATATGTTTTTGTTCATTTGTTTAGCAACAGATTATTTCTTTCAAAGCCATTGCCTGAGTTTTGAAATTTTATTAACTAAATTTCTTTGTTTCTGATTGATTAAAAGTATTAAAATTTTTCGCTTCCCAAGTTATTTTAGAATAATTAAACGCTAAGAGAAAGATAATATGAGCATTTTCCCTCGAGGGTGGGGGGAGGAAGGGGGGTCTGCTTACCTGACCCTCCCCCCCCCCCCGCCCCGGCCTCTCGAAAGAAAGACAATTTTTAATTATGATTTTGTTTTTAAATTCGTGTGTTTAAAATTTATCGTGAACGAGGATGACAGAACCACTTTAACACTAGAACGCCCGGAAGGAGTCGATTCGACTCCGACCACATGGTTAAATGTACATTGCAACCAGAATTTTTTTCATAAAATAAGTGAAATTTAAGCGACGCAGAATTACGTTAAATAAATCAGTTAAATAATTTTAAATAAAAATTCTGGATTGAAATATTTTTATGAAACTTGAGTAAACTTTCCGGGCGTTCTAGTGTTAACAGAAAAAGGAAGAAAACAAAAACAAGGAATTGTTTTCATTTTCTGTTTTGTTGGCAGAAACTTATTTTTTATTGTTCTTAACTCTTAAGTTTTTGTTTTGCCTTTTATGCTGATTAAAAATTTTCTTCCATGGAAAGTTCTAATAAAATATTTTATCTTATTTCATGTGCTTATGTTCTGCATGTTTAAGAAGGAGGGGTAGGATACGTTATAGGAAATGGAAGTTTGATGCTTTTTTTGCACCAAAGTCACAAAGGAAAAAAAATGTTCAAAATTTCTGGTACAAATCCTGATTAAAATTAAGTGGCATAAAATATATCTCACAACATATCAAAGGGATAAAATAGTTCTAAAACAGAAAAAAATGAAACTGTTTGACACATTTATGGACTCATTTTTAAATGTTTAAAAGCATGTACTGCAGTACATGAATGTACATGGCAGGCTTGATTATTGAAGTTCTTTTTATCCGAACAGTTTTTTCCACTCTTTTATTTAACCAAACCTGGTTTTTCAATGTAAAAAAGAAATCCATTTTTAACCCATTTCCTAATATGCTACAAAAAAAGAAAAAAAAAAAAAAAAACGTTCACAGGTCTGTTTCTGATGGCCAGAGTCAGAGTCCACGCTGGCTTTTGACCAACATTAGCGATTTGGTGGATAACAAATAAAAAACAGTAGCCAAATTAAAAAAAATGTTAGCAAAATAATTCCGACGTGAAACACTGAAAAATCTATCTTTAACCCCTTATTGTATCCCTTTTATTGCAATATATTTACTTAATTTTTTGCATTTGCCTATAAAATAGAAATTCAACTATCCGCTACAGAAACTACTAAAACTAAGTACATTCTAAATGCCTCCTAAATGTGTAAATGTTGCAGACATTCTTTTAGAATCTAAATAAAAATTCAAAACAGCTATCTTTGATTTATCGTTGTGAAAATATACACTAAAAATTGCTATCAGATTTCGACTGTAACCGATAGAAAAAATTGACCTGCCAATGATATTTTGCATACAATATAAATAGTATGGTAAAAGTCTAATTTCAACTTCGTATTCCAGCAAAACTTGTCTCTATTTGGCGACTGATGCAAGCAATTTTGTTCTTTTACCGGCACGACGCCGGCGCATAGATAGTGATTAACTGACAATAGAGAAATACCTAACGCATAATCCTTTGTCTTTGGCTGTTGCTAAAGTGAGTTGGTGTTGAATCAGTATCTTTATAAACAGAGTAATGTAAATGGCACGGTGCTATAGAAGCATGAAAAGCGACGTCAATCGTTCAGTAACGATGATAAGAATCTCGACTGTATTGGCAATAGGCACACACACATACATGAAAAGAGCAGAAATTGGGCACTCACAATTTGGCGAGTCTGATTGTTCGTTTACTCGCCAAATGAAGCATTTTGACGCGATTTGGAGCAATGGCGAGCGGCAGCGAGAATACTGCTGATGGCAGTACAGCAGTTAAAAAATTTTAGAACTTAATTATAAATGATTACATTAAGTTTAAGGCATTTTTCCGCTAGTCCGCCACGGGTGATAAATTGTCAAATATTCTCTGTAACTCGAACATATAACACAGGTCTGATTAAAAAAAAAAAAAAAAAAAAAAAAAAAAAATCAGCTGCATGGGATATTTTTTGGTTAATTTTATGTTTTTTAGGATGCTGAATCCGAAAATAACCTTCATTTCCTTCTATCATGTACAGTATTGTTGTAAAACAAGGGACGTTCGCATTAGAAAAGCACAACTGTGATGAAAAAAAAAAATCAATATTTTATTAAAAGTAACTACATTCCAAATTATACTTTCCCCCTTGTTTACACTTTGCATTTCAGTAGGTGTTGTATGAATTGTAGTAGAAGCTTATACGTCTGTGGGTAACTGTTTTTGTTCGTTCCTCCAATTCCTTGCATTTTCTATTTATATTTCTGTTGAATGTCACTCTTAGAAATATGAAATTAATACATCGAATCATAATTGGAAATGGTTTTTTACTCAAGAATAGGATACCAGATTTCATGTTAAAAAGAGAAATTTTACGTTTAATTAAACTAAAACATCTCTTATGCAAGAAAACCTGATGTGATGGAATTTTTAAAATATTTTTCTCGGTTTCAGTAAGTAAAAATCTATAAGAAAGTCAATAAATCTATGCAGTTTATTGGCTGCAGACCTGTGTTATATAAGAGTTAAAGCAACAATGAATCTAATTATGCGCCAATAAATGCTGGCCAAAATAGATCAAATGTATGTGAAACTACAACAATGAAGCATTTTAAACTCTAGAAAATAGAAAATAAATTGTAAATAAAAATGACTAGTGTAATATTAACAACAACAACAACAACAACAAAATCAATTAATAGTTTAACATTAATTATTTTGCGATTATAAGTTGAGAATTCTGTTTAGAAATTCCAAAAAGATCGTTTAAATAACCTTTCATTTTTTGCTTTCCTGTTGTCCTATCTTAAAAAGGAAACGGAGCCAAAATTATATATATACGAGGGTGTATCAGCAAGTTTTTGCCCTCACATAGAAATAATTGAGTGGAATTTATGAAATCGCTACTTTGTATTAGTCCTTTTCTATATAGTCACTGTGCACAGTAACACATTTTTGCAAACGATATTTCAAAGAGAGGGGGGAGGATGTATTCCAGGAGGCGCGATAGTAGACCCAAAGGGGGGCATTTTTCTAACTTTTACCGACCACCACATGTGACATATTGTTGGAAAGGCCTGTGACCATTTATTCATGCTATGCACCTCCCTCCCCTCCCCCCAAATTTGACCTCCGGGGGTGGGGGCACTTTTCTAAAATTTGCGAACATCATTCATGCCCCCGAGGGGCAAATTTGGGGGGGTGGGGCTCGGGAGTGCATAATATGAATAAGTGGTCATAGGCCTTTACAACAATACATGTGGGGTCGGCAAAAGTTAGAAAAATGCCCCCCCTTTGGGTCTACAATCGCGCTTCCTGGAATACATCCCCCCCTTCTCTCTTTGAAATACAAGTTTACACAAATGTGTTACTGAGCACGGTGACTGTATAGAAAAGGACTAATACGATGTAGCAATTTCATAAATTTCACTCAATTATTTCTATGTGAGGGCAAAAACTTATTGATGCTCCCTCGTATATACCGTAATTTCGGGTGTATAGCCCGCAGATCAAACAATTCAGTTTGGACCCAGAAATTTTATTCAGTAGTTGCAGACCAATATTTACCGTGATCTAAAAAGTTACATTTTATTTTAAAAAATTTCTGGGTCGAAATACGATTGTTTGATCCGCGGGCTATACACCGGAAATTACGGTAATAATTTTTAAACGATGACTTACGTCCGATAAATCTAAATTGAATTACGTGAATTTTTATTCACATTGCTAAGAAGGTGTAAAAGCCATATTACTTTTTCTCTCTGTTGCTTTTACGCCTTCTTAGCAATGCGAATAAAAAGTCACGTAATTCAATTCAAAACTATGTATAGCGATTTTTTTTTTTAATTGAGTTCGAAAACTTAGTTTTTATAGGTTTGTTTAACTTGTTATCACAGGTTGTGCACATTATCACTGGACCTAGAAAAATGCTTATTAATAGCATTTTTATGTTTTAGAAACAAAACTGTATCTTGATTACATAAAAATTTAAAAATTTTAGCAATATAATACAAAAAAAGAAAAAAAGGTTTTTTTCGACAAACAAAACAAAAAAGGAAAAATTGGGTTCATTTTTTATAGAGCCTACCATACATTACACATCCTGAAAATTTCATGGAAAAATAAGGAAAAGTTTTTAAACAATCTTTCCCTGAACACCCAAAATCACATTTTGAGAAAAATTACTTTAAAAGCTCTCTCTTTGAGAATATTCTACATTTAACGTTTTGTTAATGTTGTTTTCAAGTGTTCAAAAACAATCTATCTTTAATGTATACAATTTTTTATTTCAAAATTTATATTTTTTGAAGTTTCCTAATAAACCGAGAGGCGACTGCACAGACCATTATTTCATCGAGTTGATGGCTGAAATTCCTGGATTAGACAGAACTCGATTAGCATATTAAAATGCTAAAGCCAAGTCATATCTTTGTGGAAACCACCTGCAGAACCGATTTTAGTGGTTAATCCGTAGGTTTATCATTGCGTTTTCCTGCACCCAAAGGTATAAAAACGTGGCGAACGGGGAACATGAAAACACAATGGTAAATCTACCAGACAAACCACTAAAATCGGGTCAATTTGCAGGTGTTTTCCATTAAGATAGGACTTGATAGACCGGTTGCATCTTAATATGCTAATCAAGGTCTGTCTAATCCTGGTCAGTCATCAACTCGATGAGGTTTTGGCTTATGCAGTCGCCTCCCGGTTTTTAAGTCCTGTAAAACTGACTTTATGAATCATTCTCGATTTCAAAGTGTGAACTGTATTAAAATTAATGTGCCTCTGTATTTTTTTAATACAGTAGACTCCCTCAAATCCGCGCAGCTTGGGACCAGAGGTTGTACGGATTGTAGAATTTTGAAAATTTCTGGTCATTGCTTTTTTTACATTTTTTTAAACAGTAATATAAATGTAATAATGCAATCGAAATTATAATGAATATTTCTAATGCAATAAAATATTAAAATATTTAAGTAAAGTAATACAATAAAATTATAAAATCTAAGATAATTTTTAAAATCATTAAAATATTAAAAGTTAAGGCCGAGTAAATAATTAATAATGCATAATTAAATATGCATAATAAAGATGAGATACATTTTTCTTAAATTATTCAATGAAACTTGCCTCATAAAGGTACTCTACTAATTCACATCAAAATTATAAAATACGGAAGTTTTATTTCAGGATTAGCCAGACTTAATAACCAAAAAAGCTTGATTAATACATAAATATATTTTTTAAAAATATTGTTATTACCAGTGATATCAGCAATATCAAAAGGAAACAAAGAGTTATCGAATCTTTCAAAATATTATTTCTGAATTAGTGATTTATATTGACATCTGGCGTAATGAGAAATTATCGGAGAAGAAATCTATATACACAGTCTTCGCTAATGATTGAAAAAAGTCTCTTAAGGGAACCGGGAAAGCAAAATTCAACTAAAAAAATCGATTTTTACTTTTTTATATCATTAAATAGTTTAAACTTTTATCTTTCTGACGATGTGTCACACCTGTTTATATATATATATATATATATATATATATATATATATATATATATATATAAGTGTTGAAATTTTTCATTCTTTCTAAGAGTACTTCACAGCTTAATGGCCATTTGAATCTTTGATTGACTTTTTCTCAAAACTAGGATTTTTCATGTTTATGTTCCTTTTTTTCAATATCTATTAAACTTAAGAACTCAGATTTTTATTTAGTACTTACATAATGATATATTGTATACTCTAACAGAGGGATTTAATGATTTGTTGAGAATTATTTATTTTAGGCAGTGAAATCTTACCAAAAATTCTAATTTAAAAATTACTTTTAATAAATAATTAATTTTGAGTTTCACTTAGAAATAAAATGGTCTGTTAAAATACGTAAATCATGCTATTTTAAGTGCTCTAAAAAATCTAGACCTCTATCTTTCACCATTTCTGAGAAAAAGGTACATAAATTTGGTGAATTTAACATGACAGAGATAGGGCTTTCCCGAAGGACGTGATCGACAAGTGAATGATATTTCAGAAAGAGAAAGATGATAAAGAATGACTTAATCCAACTACAGATGTTGGAAAGAATAAAACATAATAAATTTAAGTGTATCGGATGATTCAAAAGAGAGGTTATAGTAATTATCTCTTATACCGCTGATGATAGATACATACTTACAAATAAAGAAAAGTTATGCGTCAAGCATAAATTATGAAATGCTTTCGAATGCATCCAGAATAATTTAACAGTTAATCTTTAATGTATACCTTTTTTTCAAAAATTATTTTATGTTTTAAGGTTTAAATGTCCTAAGTCCTCTTAAACGGACTTTATGACTCATTTTCGATTTCAACATGGGAACTGCGAATACGAATTGCATTTAATCAGATTAATCCCTTAATTCTCGCTCCCGTGATATTCACGGGCTGTGTGTTGTGTTTGATTCCCACCAATTTTATAAAATAGTGTAATTGGCTTTAGTCTGATATCCTTTTACTTGTCATTAAATAAGGTGAATATTTCTTTTTCAAAAAAAAGTGGTGGCAATAAGCAATCTGAATTTTTAAACCGTAATTTAATGCGGCCGTTAAGGGGTTACTGTGTCTCTGGATTTTTTATTGTAGGAAAATAAAAGAACTTCTCCAATTATAGAATAATTTTATTTAAGAAGTCTTTCACCAGAAATTTTATCAGGTTTAACCTTTATTCGTTGTCAAACTATTATGTCTATTTAAGATAGCGAATTTAGTACAGTACTAAATCCGTTTATCGTCACAACACATCCTTATTTAAAATGAGTGATCGGGTACGAAATGAAACAAAGAGTTATCGAATCTTTCAAAATATTATTTCTGAATTAGTGATTTATATTGACATCTGGCGTAATGAGAAATTATCGGAGAAGAAATCTATAAACAGTCTTTGCTAATGATTGAAAAAAGTCTCTTAAGAGGACGTGATCGACAAGTGAATGATATTTCAGAAAGAGAAAGATGATAAAGAATGACTTAATCCAACTATCAATATCGGAAAGAAAAAAACATGATAAATTTAAGTATACCGGATGATTCAAAAGAGAGGTTATGTTATGGCTATTATCTTTTACTAGTTGCGTGCCAACCTAATGTGTTGCTTTTGCATTGCATGAGATCATTCGATTCTTTTGGGGAAAATAAAACCTAACTTTATTTTAAATTTAGAAGGCAATTGTAGCATTAATTTTCTTAAATATAATGTTTCAAATAATAAATTATAATAAAAAGCTAAAATCTTAAACAACGTTTTTATGCACAAATAACGTACAGAACGATAAAAAATATCCATACAATCATTTCAAAAATATCCATACGATGGTTTCGAGGATTCCTCGATCCCCTTCCTCAGTGAGAGAGAGAAAAAAATGAAATGGGTTCGAAGAACCCCTCGGTTATAGCCCCGAGAACTGGCTTATGGATTGATTGAAAAGGCAGAAGCAAGAGTTTATATATCCCAAAGAAATGACGTAATTGAACAGAACTAACGGAAAAAGAGTCACTGCGCAGGATCTCTCCACACTGGTGAAGAAAAAAGGGGTGCTGGTCATATCATTTACTAAGGTGGAAGTATGTTTATGAATATAGTGAGCTTCGTAAAAGTCTAGATCAAAAACTGAGTTACATTTTTGAATAATTTTTGCCTCTGGATAATTAAACTGGTGATTGGAATTTCAACAATGTTTCGCTATTGTAGATTTTTCAATTTCCTGCTTTCTAACGTAATTCTTTTTATCGTTTTGTACGTTATTTGTGCGTAAAAACGTTAAGATTTTAGCTTTTTATTACAATTCGCACAAAGTTTAATCTATGCTAATAAATTATATTTACAATTTAAGTAAAAAGCTTTCCTGATAAAAATGCACATATTCTATAACTTTATTTTTAAAAGGTTTTCGTTCTTCTAATATTTGGCTTCTAATTTCGGAGCTGGTAGAAATGACGTCATTTGGGGGAACTTATACAAAAATGACTTTGTTTTGGCGAATTTATTCAAAGGCATTTTATAGTTATGAATTAAAATAAATGTTTTGAGAAATATAACTTTTCTCTCTAAAACATTTTTTTTTTTTAACATCCTTGTAAAGAGTTTCAATCGGCATCTTAAGTAAATAGTTAAAAATCTGTTTTTCTACTTTAAATTAAATTAAAAAAGTTAAGATGGAATTTTTTATCTTTTTACGCAGTGGAATTTATCTCAATGTTCCAGTCGACAGACGATTTTTTGCTTTCTAAAATAAACTGATTCCTGAAGCTTGAAAGTGTGAAAATAAGTTTGTATTTCTCGAAATTTTCTTGAAAAATACAATTTAATACAATTTAGTCGAACTCTCGACCTGCAGCATGACAGTCAGATGCTCTGAGCACGCCATTGGGTTTCTCGGAATAATAATAATAATAATAATAATAATAATAATAATAAAAAGTTTTCGGCTATGTTCCGTAACCCGGGAAGTTTTAGTTGGACCCCCTACACTGAAAAAAATGAAGACTCAAAAATGAGTAAATCGATGTACTCATATCAAATTTAGTATGTTTAGATCAAAAGTGAACCTATGCGTTTTCAATTTTGAAACATCACATGCTATAGCATGTGATGTTTCAAAATTGAACCCAAACAACAAACCCAAACAAAACGATAATTTTGTACTCTGTAATGGTTTATTTAGTTTATGGCGGCATAAAAGATGTTTATTAATGTAAATATTGAATTATGCAGAGTATATTAAAATAATTTAAAAGTGCTTGCAAATAATACTCATGTCATAAAAAAGATTCAATTTGGGTATCTTGCTAATAATTTTGCTATTTTTCTTAATAAATAATCAGTTAAACGTTTCTTGTTAATAATTTTGAACGGGAAATAAATGTCAGTACATTTTTACTTTAATTTGTAGGTTCCGAAGGGTAGTACATAACGATTCATTATTTGAACACAACCATGGAATCAAAAATGAGCACATGTGTTTCTCAATTTTGAGTACATTTGGATCGGAGCTATTTTGAGTATTTAAAATTGAGTATTTTTTACTCAATTTTGAGTACCCATTTTTTTTCAGCGTAGTACTTATAAAAGCAATGACTTATAAATGGGTAATTTGTCAAAGATAACGAGGTACAGTCGTGGAAAAAAAAAGTAAACACCCCCACTAACTCCTCAACAAATTATCGTAGAAGAAAATTACTGATACCGAACGTTTGGAAATAAAGTCTACTTTTAAATGATATAGATAAAATTTGCTTAGGGGACCATCTACATATTAAAATGAACCATAACTTTGTTTTTTTTTAATAGCAGTACACAATTCTGACAGCATAAATGAACTCTACATCCTTCAATTAGCCTAAAAACAAATTTTTATGCAATTCGCACCATAAGTTTCTGAGAAATTAATTATTTTAAAACGAGCGTATTTTAAGGGCTGTATCCAAATTGAAGTTCGGAAATCGATTGTTAACCGAAAGAGGCCGATCTTGATCAAGGCACCTTAAGAAGTCAATGAAACCTGCTAGATTACAGGACAGCAGAAGAAATGTCAAAATATCTAGTCACTTCTATTATAGACCACTTCTATATAAACCATCATTTTGCCGTTTTTTAAGCATAATTTGAAAACTACTTGGAAGAAAAATGTGAAAAATGTGGATTTACATTAAGCAGGACTTAATAAATCTAAATCCATCAAAAAAATTGTAGGTTGTAATTCATAATTTTTTCGAATATTAATTTCATAATCCATAATTTATATCATAAAATTATAAAAATTGCAAATTCATCGTATTTATGCTTGGGTATATTAGTATTATTGCTACAAAAAAAAAAAATAGCACATTAGGAGCATAATTTTTGGAGATATAAATAAAAATATGAAAATGTAATTTAACGTTAGAAGCACTACATTTTGAATGTTTATAATGCAAAAACGTATCATTCAAATGACGTGAAATTCGGTGCCTACGCATAATTTGAACCGAAGATTTGAAATATCTTTTTAAAATTGGGTATTGTCATTGAAAAAAATGAAGTTTGGATTCATTTTAATATGTAGATGGCCCCCTAAGCAAATTTTATATACATCATTTAAAAGTATCAGGGTTCATACAGAGTTGAGAAGAAAAAATCCAAGGAGTACCCAAAAAATCCAAGGAGTCCAAAAAATTTTTAAGATTTGCCATTTTTTGGGGGGGGGGGGGGGTCGATGTTTTTATGTGCTGCGTCGTTATGTGGTATGCACATTCCAATTTTTAATGCCCAATTTGGAGACAAAAAGATTTCAGAAACAAATTTTACTCTATTAGAATCTAATTGTTAGTGCTGAAATAGCACAGTATTGCACAATATATTGCTTATTGATTTCGTAAGTTTAAATACAAAATTGACAATCTACTCTTTTATGCAGTGACCAATGGTCATATCACAGGGGTGATTCTGAGTAAAAAAAAAAAAAAAAATTCTGAAATTCACAGCAAATCTGAAAAGTTACATCAGAGAGAGAGGGAGAGAGGGGGGGGGGGGGAATCCACTCCCGACACTAGCTATGCGTTTTCTCGGTGGCTCTTTGACGAAATTTGTGGTTTTTTAGCGATCTTTTGGCGAAATTTGTGGGTTTTTTCCCGATCTTTTGACGAAATTTGTGAGTTTTTACGTGCTCTTTTGACGAAATTTGTGAATTTTTACGCTTTTTTTGACGAAATTTGTTGGTTTTTTCGCGATCTTTTGACGAAATGTCGATTTTTCGCGATCTTTTGACGAAATTTGCCGTTTTTTCGCTATCTTTCGACGAAATTTTTGGGTTTTCGCGATCTTTCGATAAAAATTGTGAGTTTTTACGCACTCTTTTGACGAAATTTGTGAGTTTTTACGCTTTTTTTGACGAAATTTGTTGGTTTTTTCGCGATCTTTTGACGAAATTTGTCGATTTTTCGCGATCTTTTGACGAAATTTGCCATTTTTTCGCGATCTTTTGACGAAATTTGCCGCTTTTTCGCTATCTTTGGACGAAATTTTTCGGTTTTCGCGATCTTTCGATAAAAATTGTGAGTTTTTACGCACTCTTTTGACGAAATTTGTGTTTTTTCCGCGATTTTTGACGAAATTTGTGGGTTTTTTCGCGATGTTTTGACGAAATTTGTGAGTTTTTACGCGCTCTTTTGACGAAATTTGTGAGTTTTTTCGCGATCTTTTGACGAAATTTGTCGATTTTTCGCGATCTTTTGATGAAATTTGTCGATTTTTCGCGATCTTTTGACGAAATTTGCCGTTTTTTCGCGATCTTTTGTCGAAATTTTTGGGTTTTCGCGATCTTTTGATAAAATTTGTGAGTTTTAACGCGCTCTTTTGACGAAACTTGTGGGTTTTTTCGCGATCCTTTGACGAAATGTGTCGATTTTTAGCGATATTTTGACGAAATTTGTGGGTTTTTTCGCGATCTTTTGACGAAATTTTTGGGTTTTCGCGATCCTTCGACGAAATTTGTGGGTTTTTTTCGCGATCCTTTGATGAAATTTGTGGTTTTTTTCGCGATCTTACGACGAAATTTGCTGTGTTTTCGCGATTATTTGACGAAATTTGCGTTTTCCCAGTGATCCTTTGACGAAATTGGCGATTTTTTCAAACGATTGACGAAATTTATTTTTTTCGGCGACCATATGTCCGAATTTTCGGATTGGTGACAGTTTTTTTTTTAATTCCGGAAATGAATGCCTTACATTTTCAGAAAATTCGGACTAGAATCACCTCTAGGTCATAGAGGTTAGTCAAAACACAAACACTTATTATGTATATCACATACATGATACATCTTAAAGAAAATTTTAAAAGGCAAAAAAAAAAATGAATGGTAAATGCAACATACAAAAAAAAATATATAACAAGTTTTGAAGTTATTCTTTTAGAACAGCGGTAATCGCTTTCTTTGCAGGTGAAATTTTGACGAATTTGCACTTTTTTCGCGATCTTATGATGACATTCGCGGTTTTTTTTTTTTTTGCGATCTTCAGGGGGAAATTCGCGTTTCTTTCGCTATCTTTTGGGAGAAATTCGCGTTTTTTCGCGACCTTCTGGGAAAATTCGCTTTTTTTCGCGATCTTTTAATGGAATTCGCGTTTAATTTTGATTGTTTTTCGCGATCTTTTGATGGAAACCGCGCGTTTTTCGCGATCTTCTGAGGAAATTCGCATGTTTTTCGCGATCTTTTGAGGAAATTCGCGTGTTTTTCGCGGTCTTTTGAGGAAATTCGCGTGTTTTTCGCGGTCTTTTGAGGAAATTCGCGTGTTTTTCGCGATCTTTTGAGGAAATTCGCGTTTTATGCGATCTTTTGAGGAAATCTGCTTTTTTTCTCGACTTTAACGAAATTCGCGTTTATACGTGATCCTTTGAGTAAATTCGCGTTTTTTCGCTGTCTTTTAAGAAATTCGAGTTTTCCCGCGATCTGTTGGAGAAATTCGCGTTTTTTCACAATCCTTTGGCAAAATTTATGAATTTTTTCCGCGATCGATTGACGAAATTTGATGGTATTTTTTGGAACATATTTGCGAAAAACGCGATTTTTCCGAGATTTTTGGCTAAATGCCAAACATTCATAAAATTTAAAATAAAGGTCGGCTAACAGCGTCACAAAAACGGACTTTACGGACCTAGTTGGGAGGCCTGCTATTAAGATTACCCTACCCAATCAATGTTGTGCTTCAGATGAATGACGTGCATACGGGATTTTCCGTGCGTTTTTCAATCACGATTTTTTTTTCCTCGGCAGCAATATCGCTTCGTCCGAAGCCGCAATACAATATAAGGAGTTTCTAAGTAGTGGTTTGCTTATCTAAGTAGTTCTAAGTACTACTTGGGAATGTTTTCATTTCTAAGGAGTTTCCAAGGAGTCTAAGGAGTCTGTGCGAACCCTGAGTAGTCTTTATTTCCAATCTTTCGGTACCAGTAACATTGTTCTACGATAATTTGTTGAGGAGTTAGTAGGGGTGTTTACTTTTTTTTTTCCACGACTGTACATTTTATATATTCTGCTACTTATAAATTGTAGTGTATCGAAAAATACTTAATAAAACACAAGTATGTCGCTGATCCAAAAGAGTTGAGAAACACTCATTTAATCCAAACAGTGAAGTTAGAAAGAAGAAAAGCAGATTAGGTTTACGTCTTGTTTATCGATGTATACGATTCCAAGAGACTGGGTCATTTCACGATGTTATCTCCTGCATGTGCGGAAAAGAAGATATTTTAAATACATTTCTAAGCTTTAATCAGACTCTATAAAACTTCTTTGGCACAGTTTTGGTGTTATCTGAAGAATATAATTCTCGCCGCATTATTTGAAAAATATGCGTGTCTGTATGCGGCAAGAATTTTTATCTAGAAAAAATGAAAAATAAATATTTAACAAAACACTTTTATGAGTTGCTAAATTTGTAGCATACGACTGTTAGTAAGTAGCACACGACTGTTAAAATTTCAAAATTTTCGATTATGGAAGAAAAAAAGTATACTTAAGGCTGTTCTTAACTGCTCTGCTCAACAAGCGCAAAACGTTTTGACACATTTACAAATTCATTTTTTAACGGAAAGGTATAAAATTGGAAAGCCTGATCAAACCATGGAAGCGATTTGGAATTGAACTGTTTTTTCCATTTTTTGATCAATCAATTACCTATTGAGGTATAAGCGATTTTGATCAGAAGACAAACACGTTTTTCGCCCGCTCTTGAGTGCTCTTTCTTCCTTCGCGCGGAAATTCGGTTCAAAACGCCCACTTTGACACTATTTTCTGAAAAATCTATTGCGTTTGCAAAAGAATGAAAAAAAAAAACAGCTTAGTTACATAGTTTCTGAACAACAACACCAGCTAGTTTATGCATTTTCGAACAAAAATAAATTAAAACTTATGTCAGAAAGTTGCCCTTCTGGATTTGAGAACACCCTTAAAAGAACAATATTTTCTAAACATAAAATAACCGTATTAAAAATTCATATAATTATCATTAGAGATCTACCGAAGATTCGGTTTCGTTTTCGTTTTCGGCTCAAAATCTGGGTTTCGCTGAAAATTCGTTTTCAGCGAAAGTGCTGCTAAAAATTCGCCCGGGCCGAAACTATCTATATTCTAAAAATCTTGTTTCTTCCTTCGGAAATTTTCAACATTACTCATTGATTTGAGCTGTATTGGCTCGAATGAGACACTTTTTATTTATTGCTATGAACTTCACTGCTTATAATTATCAGTCGTGACCAGGGATGTAGTGGAGGGTATACGGGGGTATACGCCGTATACCCTCTAGATTTTTTTAAGGAACACCGTATACCCTCTGTTTCTCAAGAAAGCTATAGTATATATACACTAAGGTATACCCTCTGCCTTGAGCGTATACCCTCTGCTTAGAACGTATACCCTCTGCTATTTTTACGACTACACCACTGGTCGTGACTGACTAAAGATCAAGACGCGAGTGCAAATTATAAAGCAAGCAATGCCTATATGACTAAACTTTGAAGTCCCTTTTCACGTGCTCGTTAAAAGCTGCAGACTTAACAGGAATAAATATATTTTTTTTTAATTTGAAACCTCAGAAGTGTTTCGATTACTCTTTCAGAAAGTTCTCATATAACAGATGATCTTTTACAAAAATCATTATAAAAGATAAATCCAGGTATGTATATCTAAAACATTTTTTAATTAGATGAAATTCGCATAATTCGAAAATCATTCTGTGCCGTTTATGAATTAATTACATTTTTATTTTATATAAAAATAAAAAGTTTTGGTCAGAGGCACAGAGAGCCGACTTGGGCCACACGTATAATTAATTAATAATTATGTATATTTAATAAACACGTATAATTGATTAATATTCATTTATGTATGTATTAATTATAAAAAATGGACATTTCCGTTTTCTTTTTCGGCCGAAAATAGGAAAATTACCGAAATTCGGTTTCGGTCTTAAAAGCCTGTTTCGATCGACCCTTAATTATCATTTACTTATAACTAAATGTGCATCAGATTTTCTCCGTAAATAATGATTCAAAAAATACTTCAAAAATGATTTATCTCAAAATGTGATTTAATATATAAATAAATAAATACACGTAATGAAATTTTCCATTAAATTATAACAGTATTTTTATAAAGCATCTTAACTAAAAATTATGCGTTTGGTCATAACTTTGTTGTATTATTTGATAGTATGTACTTTGAACATCAAGGATTCAGTTTTATAAGGCTAAGTATGAGTAGTTTTTCACAACTGACCACTTTAAGGAAAATAAGTAACTAATACGTTAATGGCATGACTTGCAACCATTAATGTGTAATGGACCTGAAAATCTCAATAATGCGTAATTTCTTCAAAATATCACAATTGTTTTGTTTGCTAATAATACAGTCGAACTCGGTTAATACGAGAAATAAGGGAATTATATAAGTCCTCGTATTAACCGTTACTCCTAATACCCGGGAAAATAATGAACTCTTAGAAACACACACATAATTAAATTTATAATATTATTAACTGCTCTAATTATTTAAATGCTAAAATTAATTTAATATCACAAAGCTCCGTGCCAATTAAAACATATTAAACAATTAAACAAAAAAATTCTACTGGCTGGTGAAGCGCTACCGTTGGCAGTCTCTGAATGATTGCTTGAGATTGAGAGCCGAGCTTCCCAGTTACTGGCGTTTAGCAGGACATGAATGAAAGCAGGGCTGCCACAGGAGACTATTTTTATATTCCGTTTCAAACACTATTCTTAAAAAATGAATTTTGTAGTATATTTCTCTTGCAAATGTTGTCAAAGCGTATGTAAAAGATTTTTGTTTTGAAAAAGTGGTGCGAAATAGAATTAAAATAAAAAATAGTCGCCAGTGGCTGTCCTGTGAAAGACTCTAATGCAATCATAAAATAGAAATCGTAAATGTAGGAGGCGGATTCCATTGTTCAAAAAGGAATAAAATGGCGTCAACATTATTATACAAAAGAGCGTCTTTTTTGTCTGCGATTGCTTTTTTTTTTGGAACTTTCTGTTTTCATTCTTGCGGTAAAAACAATAAAGATAGAACTGTGAAACGGAAAAGCAATGAACAGTGTTGCGCGCTATGGATCTTACAGTCACATGATGGGATTCTGTTATTAATTCTACCCTACTTTTCTCCGAAATTTAAATTAAAGTGAACGATGTTTTGCTCGTATTATCCGGTATCCTACTTTTGTACCTCGTAATAAGCGGGTACCGTGTCCTCGTATTAGTCGGGCTCGTATTAACCGATGTCGACTATATATTTAGATGTCTTCACCCCATAAAGTACTACAGCCGATTATCCGCCATTCTATCAACCGCCACGCCCTTTATTTATTTTTTTAAATCAGAAACAAACAGCGAAAATTCAAATGAACATAAGGGGCTGTGCATATATAACGTTATCAACTTTTTGGAAATTTTGGACCCCCTCCCACCCCTTACGATATCATACGTTATCATACCTCGAATCCCGACTTTCGATTTTTGGAATTTTTTTCTTTTGTTTGGAGTGATATACAAATAGGGTTACATTTATTTTTCACATAATTTTTTGATTCAAATGAAGAGAAGTAAAAGAAATAACAGTTTATACATCAAATAACACGTAAAAGAAATAGTTACTATTTAAAAGAATTTAATAATAGCTTTTTGTTACATAATGCATTCAACAGTAATAATGTCTTTTTGCACTTGCCCCCTGCACGAAGAGGGGCAGACAGAACTTCTTATCAACAAAACAAGCGAGCAACACACTTTCTCCTTTATTACTAGTAAACACAAGTATCATTTTAAACATACTTCGCATATGATTTGTCGAACAGCGGATTATACATGCATACACGTATGACAGAAGAATAGCGATGCCAAACGTTGGAGGTGTTTCATATTTTGGAACTGAATAATTTTATAATCATTTAATGATTTTAATAATAACTTTGTACTTTCATAAAAATAGATAACATACTAAAAAAGATAATATACTATTTTGATATAAAGACCAAGTTACAGATAAAAATGGATCAAAAATGATAACGATATCAAACGACAAAACCTCTAGAGATATCTTAGGATATCATGTGCCAGACCCCCCTCCCCCCAAATTGATAACGTTATATATGCATAGCCTCTAAACCCGAGTGAGACAGCGCGATTTTGAGTAAAATGCTTGTCTGACATCAAGAAAAGCAGCTAGAAAATATTTCTGCAGATGAAATCGCAGACTGGCTTAATTATGACAAGAATGATACTGGTTATGGAGAATTAACGGATAACAAAATTATTCAAAATGTTTTGAATCCAGAGAAACTTGAAGCGGATGAATATAATGAATCGGGGAATGATCATCCAAGAGTCAGTGATGCAGAATATGCTCTCTAAATGCATTAATTTGTTTGAGATGCAAGAGGAAGCAGATGCAACCCAAGTACTTTTATTACGTAGAATTCGTAATCTTGCTGCAGTAAAAGCACAAGCAAAACGCAAGCAAATGTGTAATGGATTACTTTCTATGAAAACATGTACTACCTATTTATTCAGCAAAATTCTAAATTTATCTGATAAGTAGATTTCTTATTATCAGTTATGCTTTTATGAATGAAAGTACATAACAAATTTAAAAAAAAAATCTTTTAAGTACTGTCTATCGATTACCCGTCTATTTCGATTATCCGCCACTCCTTCGGTTCCGTGAGTGGCGGATAATCGGAAGTTTACAGCATGTGTTTCTAGAGGAACGTATCCGCCAGTCTGTAAGCAAAAAGAAAAAAAAAAGTAAATGTCTGAATATAAACTTGAAACGGACAGTTTCCTTTAACGAAAAGGTTTAAACGTCTTAATCGCGATCTTTTCATATTCAACAAGCCAGCTGACTGCCACACGAAACACTTACTGTAAATTTCCGATTATCCACCAAACCTTCGATTCCGTGAGTGACGGATAATTGGAAGTTTACAGTATGTGTTTCTAGAGGAATCTATCCGCCAGTCTGTAAGCAAAAAAACTGTGAAAAAAGAAATAAATGTCCGAATATAAACTTGAAACGCATTGTTTCCTTTAACGAAAAGGTTTAAATGTCTTAATCGCGATCTTTTCATATTCAACAAGCTGGCTGACTGTCACACGAAACACATACTGTAAACTTCCGATTATCCGCCACACCTTTGGTTCCGTGAGTGACGGATAATCGGAAGTTTACAGTATGTGTTTCTAGAGGAACGTATCCGCCAGTCTGTAAGCAAAAAGAAAAAAAAAGTAAATGCCTGAATATAAACTTGAAACGGACAGTTTCCTTTAACGAAAAGGTTTAAACGTCTTAATCGCGATCTTTTCATATTCAACAAGCTGGCTGACTGTCACACGAAACACATAACGTTGCAACATCCGTCATTCTCTGTGTCAACCTGGCATGGTGTCAAGACGTTTGTTATGACAGTATTAAGTCAACTGTCTCTTTCCTTAGACGCTTTAGTTCACGGTAAGTAGTGCCTTGTATCTTTGGCCATACATCTGGAGTGTCAAGTCTGTTAACACTTTAGCCGTTGCGCAAAATATTTTTGGAACAAGGCTCCGCTAATCGAGATGGATCGTGAAGAGCGTGAAACAAATGATAATGGGCTTTTCGTGTGCAAAAAAAGATGCCGTTAGCATCCTCTCGCTCTCCCTCTCTTTCCTGGGCACGTTTTACCGACTTAAATTTCACGAAAGTTTTTTTTAAATTTCAGATATTTTAACGATATTTTTACGCTTTTGGAGAGTGGTTAAAGTAAATAATGTTTTAATGTTTAAATTACATTTACAGTGTAACCTCTGAATAACGGTTACAAGTGGGATCGGTGAAAGGTGACAGCTCTTCAGAGGTGGGTGTTATTCAGAGGTTTCATTTTTTAAAAAATCAAAATTACATAAATTTAAATAGAAACACACACAGTCATTTTAATTGATCCTCATTGTTTTAATATAAGAAAATCGGTGATTTGGAGGGTCTTTTTTTTTTTTTTTTTTTTTTTTTTTTTTTTTTTTGCTGCAAATGTCTTTCTCCAAAGAAAAAAATCTGAGTTGATTTGCTATACATCACATCACCATTATGATTTAATAAGAAATTTTGGATTTCACGAAGGTTCATCAAATCTTCAGTATATAGATGTATGTATTAATACTGGAAATTCTGGGTGATTCTATAATTTATTTCCTCTACCTCTCCCCTAGCTTCCACCATTTGCTGTATGGAATCAAATGTGGCAGTAACTGCCAAGTCTTTGACCAGACATGCAAACAAGGTGGCCTTTATGTTAGTTCTGCCTGCCGTTCTAAGAATATTATATAAATTTTCCCAATTATTATTAATGTCTTCGTTTTCTGTTTGTTGGCATATCAAGTAAATTTTGCTTGATCTGCTTCACATTTTGGTTTGCAAATAAATATGAACTTTTACCAGGAGCTATATATAAAAAAAATTCTTCTGACTTTTGAGCGGCCGTTGTTTAGAATTGCTTATTTAGAGGTTTGTACTAATGTTAATGCTATGGAACGTGTTTGGTTCCATCAGCAGGTGGCCGGTATTCGGAGGTTGCCGTTGCTTAGAGGTGGCCGTTAAAGGAGGTTTCACTGTATATTAAATATTTTTCGATAGGTTTCTTTTGCAAAGTCGGTGAGAAAAAGAGAGAGACCTCATACATTTTTTATCACGAACTCTTTTGCAGAGAAAAACGAAATAGCCATTTGATTAGGAAAATATGTAAATTATGAAATTAATATTATTATTACGAAATTTATTATCTCATAATAAATTATTATTATTATTTTAAGTATTATTATTATTATTATTATTATTATGAAACTAATATTCGAAATTATTATATATTCAGGGCTGCCACAGGCAATTACATTTTAGTTCTACCTCGAACCACTTTCTCAAAGAAAAAATCTTTGACATACAGCTTGACAACATTTGAAAGAGAAATATACTATAAAATTTATTTTTTGAAAATAGTGGTGCGAATAGAATAGAAAAATAGTCACCCGTGGCACCCCTGTATGTTGTACTCAACGCCACGGCAACACTATTTGGCGCCTCTCGCGAAACACCTCAATTATTTTTAAATCTATCGTTGGTCTCAGTATTGATAACTCATGACGCCAATGTAGACTATCAATGTATAACCCAATTGATGACGCCCGGTGCGGTGGCACCGCCCGCACCACTCTTGTTGCAGCTCTGATTGTATCTATGCAAATTTGAACAGAAATATATTTCTATATATGCTTCAAATATGCGCATGCAAAATTTCCGCCCATCTTGTGAATTATTTTTTGAGTTATGCTTAAAAAGAATACACACATTGCAGTTTGTTTTGCATAAAAAAATGGCCATAATTTTTTTTGAAAAAAAAAATTATGGCCATTTTTTTTCCCATTCTGACCAGAAAATCAACTTTTTACGACTGCTCTTTCATCTTCACCTAGCACTTCATTTATAATGACTGTTTCATAATAATGCAAGCCATCAGTCCATCAGAAGAAAACGATCCATTCCAAAGGTAGTTCGATTAACTCGGATAATCGGGACTCTACTGTATCTATATTTATATACATATATTTTTTTGTCATCGGGAGCGACACTAAATTCTGAAAAAAGCACAATTCCTGTTTTTTTTTTTTTTTTGTGTGTGTGTGTGTGTGTGTGTTGTTTGATCAAAATACTATCGATGTAATCCAGACCGTATTCATTCACCTGTCACGCATTAGACGATTTGACTTGCTGAGAAGTCCGGGGGCAGTTGAAAGATGATAAAGATATCAGATTAAGGTAGAATTTCTGTCTTTATTACAGGTAGTCTTTTTCTGGAAAAAAGAGAGCGAGAGAGAGAAGAGCACAGAGATGCAACCATGTAATTTTGCTTGTTTTGCACTACAGTAGAGTCCCCATTATCCGAGTCCCGCTTAACCGAGTTTCCGCTTTAACGGAGTTATTTTCTTCTGATGGACTAATGGCTTCCATTATTATGAAACAACCATTATAAATGAAGTGTTATGTGAAGATGAAAGAGCAGTCGTAAAAAGTTAGAACTCTGATTTTCTGCTCAAAATGAGGAAAAAATGGCCATTTTTTTTCTTTTTTTTTCAGAAGAAAAGGATCTATTTCAAAGGTATAAGTTCGATTGAAAAGAAATATTTAAAACTTTGAGCAGGAAGAAGAGGTTACATCTGCAATTTTCATGACACTAATAGAATCACATAGCTGCCAATTTGTACGGTTTCGATATCTCTAAAATTTAATAGAAATGTTTGCCATATTTAATAGTTGACAATTGTTAGATTTCGGCGATTGAATAAGGCAAAATTTACTGATAAGTTTTTTTGGTAAGAAAATATCTTAGAAATTGGTAGCTATGCAGTAGTGTAATACTGTAGGGGAAAAAAACTGCAGCAAAATTGACAACAAAAAACTATCAACGGCTTTTTCAAATAAACAATTTCATTCCCCGTTTTTCTTAAAAATAACGGAAATGTACATAAAAAAAATGTTACTAGTACCATAAAAATGAATGAATTAAGTGAAAATTTATATTTCATCTTCTTGGTTGGTGACGATTTGTGTAAATCCGGTTTATCCGAGTTTTTTGCTTATCCGATGTGAGCTTAGTCCATATTAACTCCAGATAATCGGGACTCTACTGGTATTACTCTGTTTAGGCTGCGTTCGTAATTATATAAATACGTAACACATATAGTCGTCGTTCGGTCCGTCTGTCCATCCGTCTGTCTGCATATAACAGCGCAAAAACTACTCAACCAAATGGTTTGAAATTTAATATATATAATGGTTGCAGAATTTTGTCGAGTCATTTCAAATTTTATGAAAATCGAACAAAACTTAAGATGTTAACCCCTTCGGGACGGGAGCCTATTACGAAATTTTTAATCTTTTGTCACCGTTTTTTAAAAACAGAAATTTGTGTCTTCTTGAATCGAGAAAATGCGCTGATCAAATAAGGCAAATCTTACAGTAAAATTTTACTGGTGAGGAAAAGCAAGGGTTCTGACTTCTGAGCGCTTCATGCGGCACGTATACGTGTCGCTCGTCCTCAAGGGTTGCTGTTATGTAATTGTGGTTAAATGTTCTCACAATATTCACATAAGCAACAAGTAAAGTCAACTGTTTCCCATGGGAAGTAACAACCGCAGATAGAATTAAACTGTTGATGCATGTTTTTGCATCTCTGAGCTTGGGAACGAATTAACAGCCTAACCTCAGATTCCATTTCGAAGTGACCGGGTTCAGACGGATCTCGCAAGCTCTTAAGACGGAGAGTCAAGATTACTACGGAATCGGATAAGAGCGGTCCGACTGGAACTATTGCCTTATTCCTTCTTCACATTAATAAAAATTTTCTTCGGCTGGAACCTTATTCCTTCTTCATATTAATAAAAATGTTCTTCATTCTATTAAATCCTACCATACGTAATTAATTCAGTGATATCCCATGATAGGTAATGATTCTAGGTTCCCATGCTGATGACGTCCTATTTAAGATGAAGTCCTATTATTTCCGTATTACTGAATTTAATATACATGTAGTCGTAATAAATTTTGTATTCATGCATTTTTGCCTAAGAGTGCAACAGCTCTTGCACCAAGATTGATAAAACTAGTTATAGTACGAACGCACCTCATTTGCCACGTTTGATGTATGATTTCCGACTTGTTTAAGTTGTATGAACATAGTAGTATTTTCACCGTATTTGAACAGCGTTTATGGCTTCGGTTCGTCTGCCTGTAAACTTTTGTAAATAGACTTGATTTTCCACGATCTTGATCTATGTTACTGAGGTCTACTATAGCATCTTCCCTATTGAGGATGAAGTGCGTAGTCAGCCGTCGTAGTTCGGGGCACTATCGCCCCGGGACACTTAAAAGAAATGAGATCTATAGACGATAATTGTTTGAAGTACACAATATTAATATGTACTTCATTATGAATTACAAGGATGTTATTATGAAATGATGAATATTAATAATGTTGCAATACATTGAACATTACGAAATTTCTATGCATTATTGATATGCACTATAACATATTTCCTACAAAAAATGAGTGCTTATCCTTTATCGTTCATTTATACAGACACACAAAAGAAATCGGCTACATTACTGTCCACAGACTATGATTATTTGAAGTGTTCTTTATAAAATTGATATACGTTATTGAAGTACGCGATAACTTACCCCGTATAGAAAATATGGCAAGTACATTTGTTATTTATTTACAGGGTCACAAAAAGAACTCCAATGCATGCTGTGAACATTAATTGTTTGGAACGCACTGAATAAAACTGATATACATTTTTAACCAACTGAAGGCTGTTCTTAACTGCTCTGCTCAACAAGCGCAAAACGTTTTGACACATTTACAAATTCATTTTTTAACGGAAAGGTATAAAATTGGAAAGCCTGGCCATGGAAGCGATTTGGAATTGAACTGTTTTTTCCATTTTTTGTTCAATCAATTACCTATTGAGTTATAAGGAATTTTGATCACGGGACAAACACTTTTTTCGCCCGCTCTTGAGTTGGGTTCATTTTTGGCGACCAATTATCTACTCGAGGGATATAGGCCCAGACGCCGGCTCTTGAGTTTCTTTCTTCATCCGCGGGGAAATTTGGTTCAAAACGCCCACTTTGACACTATTTTCTGAAAGATCTATTGCGTTTGCAAAAAAAGGGAAGAACATCTCAATTACATAGTTTCTGAGCAACAACACCAGCTAGTTTCATGCATTTTCGAACAAAAATAAATTAAAACTAATAGTAATAAAAATAAAAATAAAAATAAGCATAAAAATAATAGAACAAAATTTACATCTAATATGATTTGTTTACCAATTAGAATAATTGTGTTAATATTAATCTAAAAAATAAATTAAAACTTATGTCAGAAAGTTGTCCTTTTCGATTTGAGAGAGAAAAAAAAAAAAGGAGGTGGTTATCAATTCGACGTGTATGTAATTTTTTTTTCCTCTTTTAATGTATGTTCACTGATTACTCCGAAACTATGCTACCGATTCATGTGATTTTTGTTTTAATTGAAAGAGTATACTCTTGAATTGGTACCACTTCCGTTTCATCAAATTTAGTTCATTACTTTTTTCGTAATTCAACAAAACTAATAAAATCAATGACTTCTCTTAAATTATCTTTCATTGTTGTAAAAACTGTGTATTGATATATTTTAGCGTCAAGTTGTTGCCAAGCTTGGCACCCTGTGGTGAAATATCGCCAAATTTGGCGAGCAAAATAAGTCGCCATAAATGAAGCCAACTTGGGCTGTAGCTAGTGATGGGCGATTCTGGAAAATTTGAGAATCGATTAAAATCGACATCGTATAAAACAGAATCGATCGCAATAAGAATCGATTCCCATATTCTAGAATCGATACTTGAATCGATATTTCGATGTTCACAGATTCACACAGATAAGCTGAAAAATAGTAATTCCAAAACATAGGGAATCAACAGGGCCGTAACGACTATCTCTCACCCCTCACCTCCATTTATGGAGGCCCTAGACAATGTTAGCGGCCCAGAAGTAAGCTACTACAGACCTTTGAGTCAAATAATAAGGTTTTTTAACTTTTAAAATTATTATTTTTAAGATGTAATTTTGATAATAATTTATATTATATTTAAATTTATCTTTAGAAAAGATCTCGGTCATATAAAAAAAAAGAAAGAAATGATTTTTTTTTTTTTCATCCGGAAAAGATGTACTTTCTACTCTTATTTCCTTCAACCAAACAGATGGGGACTTACTTCCTATAAACTCCCTAAAACGTGTATAAACTTCTTAAAAATGCGCAGATGAGCGAAATTTTGAAGGCTCTAAATTTATTTAGAAAGTTAAATGGTTTTTCAGTCTTTTTAGGGTCTCCTATAAGCGTGGGGGAAACGCAAATATTGCAAATCTTCTTTTAAAATGGCTGTGATGAATGTAATTAACCAATTATTACATACTAATTATCCTCCAATTAATAATCAAAATTCTCCTTTTAATAATATATTTAACTAAAATTTCTTTCCCTTTTTAAAATATATATCTCCTTATCTCATTTACAGTTTATAAATATCTTTCTTTTTAATGTTTACCAAATTTTCAGCTGTTAAGAAAAAAAAATGTTCTCATCCTAGAGCCATTAACAATGAAATAACATACTTTTCTCTGGTTAACAAATAAATAAAAGTATATTCCTTGATTATATGTTTCTTTTTTTTTCTAGCAGTAATCTAAAAACTATGAACAGTTATTGACTCATTCGCTGACATGCAGAGTGCACTCACTGAAACAATAATAAATAAAAAAGAAAAGTATCGAGTTAAACTGATGGCATTGAGCTCACAGTCTATTCATACTAAGTGTATTTTATACTCTTACTTCAAAGAATGCCTTTCGAAAAATAAATTAAGGGGAAATCAGCCCCCCCCCCCCGTCACATCTCTATACTTAAACAATAAGCCCCCAAATCTCATCAGGGAAGCGCTTTATCAGAATAAACTGGTTACCAAATTTGAAGCAAATCAGATAGAAAAACCCATCTATCTAAATTAAGAGGGGTTAGCCCCTGTTGCTCCCTTTATACTTAATGCCCGCCCTTTATGCTTAACCAATGAACCCCCAAAACTAATCAGGGAAGCGCCTTATGAGAATGAACCCAGAAAAAAAAAATTGAAGCAAATCGGATATTTCTATCGAGAGTTATCGCGTTACGTATGTACATACATACAGAAACTGCGGGCACATTAGCTCTCAGGCTTTGATAGCCTGTGAGCTAAAAAGAAAAGTGCCCAGTTAAACTGATGGCATTGAGCTTACAGGCTATTCACACTAACTGTATATTATGATGCTCTTATTTCAAAGAATAATGCCCCTCGAAAAATAAACTAAGGGGGGGATTGCCCCTCCCCGTTTCCCCTCTTTATACTTAACCAATGACCCTCCAAATGTCATCAGGGAAGCGCCTTATCGAAATAAATCGGTATACCAAGTTTGAAGCAAATCGGATAGCAAAACCCATTTATCTAAATTAAGGGGTATTAGCCCCCTGTTCCCTCCTTCATATTTAACCAATGAACTTCCAAATCTAATTAGGGAAGCGCCTTATCAGAATAAACTGGTATACCAAATTTGAAGTAAATCGGATAGCAAAACCCATCTATCTAAATCAGAGAGGGTATTATCCCCTCGTCCCCCCTCCCCCCCTTTAGACCATAACAATGAACCTTCAAATATAATCAGAGAAACTCGTTATCAAAATTAACCGGTATACCAAAATTTGAAGAAAATCTGATAATTATGCATGAAAAACCCATTTATCTAAGCTAAGGGGGGGATTAGCCCCCCGTTTCCCCTTTATACTTAACCAATGAGCCCCCAAAACTAATCAGGGAAGCGCCCTAGCAGAATGAACATAGAAAAAAAAATTGAAGCAAATCGGATATTTCTATCAAGAGTTATCGCGTTACGTGCGTACATACATACATACATACAAAACCGACCGGTACATTAGATCTCAGGCTTTGATAGCCTGTGAGCTAAAAAGTGCCAAGAGCGTGTAACTAGTGGGGGGGGGGGGAGTAAATGAAAGAGGACATTAAAAGCTTTCCAACAATATGTTACACGAGATGATTTGGAATAAACAATAAATATGCCCCCCGGGGGACAGGTAAGGCTCAAACGGTGGGAGGGGAGACCTCAAATGTATCTTTGGTCAAGGTTTCAAAATGTGGATTTGTAATAAAATAGAACGAGAATTGGGCATTTTTAAAATAGCATGCCTATTTTGAACGGCCCTGTAAATTAAGATTGGGGAGGAAGGGGGGGGCGGAAAGGATTAGAAGGGAGAACTTGAAAAATACAACATAATAAACTAGTAACCCAAATAACTAGGCTTCTAAAAAAAAGTATAACGATTTAACCTAGTATTGAATTCAGGGGGTGACCCGGGGGAACATTGGAATGTCCCTCCCGAAAGTTTTGAGATTTTATGTTTTTTAATGGACAAATGTGCATCCCCCCTTACGAAACTCTAAAATCTCCCCCCCCCATCTCGACCGGAGCAGTCTAGAAATCAAGCCGCCATTCAACACTGAACCTATAAAGAAAAAAAAAAACAAGTGGGTGAGTGTGATCACAGATCGCACAGAGGGTTTCGTTTAATATTCATTTCAAAACACTTTATCATTTTGAAAAATCTGTTAGTTCCACATTTCGCAACCAGGGGCGCACTCTATTCTAAACAAATCTCTATCCGAACGAAACTCCGTTTTACATACTATCCGTATATATATTAGTCGAAGGGATTGGGCCCATAGCACTCGAGATAAGTAGGCGCCCCTGGCGGTAAAAAGTGAAACTGAAATATGTAAGGCTATGGTGCATAATATGAAAGAATGGTAAAAGGGGTGTCGGCAAAAGTTGGAAAAGTGCTCCCCGGGTGAAAAGGGCGGAGGTTAGAAAAATTGCTTAAAATATACGTTAGAGCACGGAGGAGTAAATAAAATAAGACTTTTTGAAAATTTTATGATTTGTCGTGTGGTCTGAGGTATTCAGCTATACGTATGCAAAAATTCATGTCTCCAACTTAATTAGGGGCTCTCTTAGAAATAATTGTTTAAAATACATATGTGGTAGCTCAAAGGGTTAAACGTAAGACTTTTTCAAGATTTTATAATTTGTCGCCTGGCCTCAGGTGTTCTGCTATAATAAGCATGCAAAATTTCAAATCTCCAATTTAATAAGGGGCTCAGTTAGGAAGAATTGCTTAAAACACGCATGTGGGAGCCCAAAGGGTTAAATGTACGACTTTTTCAAATTTTTATGATTTGTCGCATGATTGTGTTCAGCTAGTATGCAAAATTTCACGCCTCCAACCTAAATAGAGTGTCACTTAGAAAGAATTGTTTAAAATACACATGTAGGAACCCAAAAGCTTAAATGTACGACTTTTTCAAAATTTTATGATTTGCCGTTTGATGTGTGATGCTCAGCTATAAATATGCAGAATTTCACGCCTCCAACCTAATTAGGGGCTGACTTAGAAAGAATTGTTTAAAATACACATGTTGGAGATCAAAGGGTTAAACGTACGACTTTTTGAAAATTTTATTATTTGTCGCTTGATGCGAGGTGCTCAGCTATAAGTATGCAAAATTTCACGCCTCCAACATAATTAGGAGCTCACTTAGAAAGAATTGTTTAAAATACACATGTGGGGGCCCAAGGGGTTAAATGTACGACTTTTCAAAATTTTATGGTTTGTCATTTGATGTGAGGTGTTCAGCTATAAGTATGCCAAATTTCATGCCTGCAACCTAAATAGGTGCTCACTTAAAAAGAATTGTTTAGAATACACATGTGGGAGCCCAAAGGGTTAAATATACAACTTTTTGAAAATTTTATGATTTCTCGTTTGATGTGAGGTATTCAGCTATAAGTATGCAAAATTTCACTCCTCCAACCTAATTAGGGTTCACTTAGAAAGAATTGTTTAAAATACACATGTGGGAACCCAAAGAGTTAAATGTACGACTTTTTCAAAATTTTATTATTTGTCCTTTGATCTGAGGTGTCCATCTATAAGTACGCAAAATTTCATGCCTGCAACCTAATTAGGGGCTCACTTAAAAAGAATTGTTTAGAATACACACGTGGGAGCCCAAATGGTTAAATATACAACTTTTTGAAAATTTTATGATTTGTCGTTTGATGTGAAGTATTCAGCTATAAGTATGCAATATTTCACTCCTCCAACCTAATTAGGGTTCACTTAGAAAGAATTGTTTAAAATACACATGTGGGAGCCCAAAGGGTTAAATGTACGACTTTTTCAAAATTTTATAGTTTGTCGTTTGATGTGAGGTGTTCAGCTATAAGTTTGTAAAATTTCACGCCTCCAACCTAATTAGAGGCTCACATAGAAAGAATTGTTTGAAATACACGTGGGGGAGCCCAAAGTGTTAAATGTACGACTTTTTCAAAATTTTAAGATTTGTCCTTTGATGCGAGGTATTCAGCTATAAGTATGCAAAATTTCACGCCTCCAATCTAATTAGAGGTTCACATAGAAAGAATTGTTTAAAATACACATGTGGGAGCCCAAAGGGTTAAAAGTACGATTTTTTCAAAATTTTATGATTTGTCGTTTGATGTGAGTATTTAGCTATAAGTATGCAAAATTTCACACCTCCAATCTAATTAGAGGTTCACATAGAAAGAATTGTTTAAAGTACACATGTGGGAGCCCAAAGGGTTAAAAGTACGATTTTTTCAAAATTTTATGATTTGTCGTTTGATGTGAGTATTTAGCTATAAGTATGCAAAATTTCACACCTCCAATCTAATTAGAGGTTCACATAGAAAGAATTGTTTAAAATACACATGTGGGAGCCCAATGGGTTAAATGTACGACTTTTCAAAATTTTATGGTTTGTCATTTGATGTGAGGTGTTCAGCTATAAGTATGCCAAATTTCATGCCTGCAACCTAAATAGGTGCTCACTTAAAAAAAATTGTTTAGAATACACATGTGGGAGCCCAAAGGGTTAAATATACAACTTTTTGAAAATTTTATGATTTGTCGTTTGATGTGAGGTATTCAGCTATAAGTATGCAAAATTTCACTCCTCCAACCTAATTAGGGTTCACTTAGAAAGAATTGTTTAAAATACACATGTGGGAACCCAAAGGGTTAAATGTACGACTTTTTCAAAATTTTATTATTTGTCCTTTGATGTGAGGTATTCAGCTATAAGTACGCAAATTTTCACGCCTCCAATCTAATTAGAGGTTCACATAGAAAGAATTGTTTAAAATACACATGTGGGAGCCCAAAGGGTTAAATGTATGACTTTTTCAAAATTTTATGATTTGTCGTTTGATCTGAGGTGTCCATCTATAAGTACGCAAAATTTCATGCCTGCAACCTAATTAGGGGCTCACTTAAAAAGAATTGTTTAGAATACACACGTGGGAGCCCAAAGGGTTAAATATACAACTTTTTGAAAATTTTATGATTTGTCGTTTGATGTGAGGTATTCAGCTATAAGTATGCAATATTTCGCTCCTCCAACCTAATTAGGGTTCACTTAGAAAGAATTGTTTAAAATACACATGTGGGAGCCCAAAGGGTTAAATGTACGACTTTTTCAAAATTTTATAGTTTGTCGTTTGATGTGAGGTGTTCAGCTATAAGTTTGTAAAATTTCACGCCTCCAACCTAATTAGAGGCTCACATAGAAAGAATTGTTTGAAATACACATGTGGGAGCCCAAAGGGTTAAAAGTACGATTTTTTCAAAATTTTATGATTTGTCGTTTGATGTGAGGTATTTAGCTATAAGTATGCAAAATTTCACCCCTCCAATCTAATTAG
Source organism: Maratus speciosus (assembly GCA_963932465.1). Taxonomy (NCBI): domain Eukaryota; kingdom Metazoa; phylum Arthropoda; class Arachnida; order Araneae; family Salticidae; genus Maratus; species Maratus speciosus. Next base: position 466,835,269 of record OZ010788.1, read on the forward strand.
AGGTTCACATAGAAAGAATTGTTTAAAATACACATGTGGGAACCCAAAGGGTTAAATGAATGACTTTTTCATAATTTTATGATTTGTCGTTTGATCTGAAGTGTCGATCTATAAGTACGCAAAATTTCATGCCTGCAACCTAATTAGGGACTCACTTAGAAAGAATTGTTTAAAATACACATGTGGGAGCCCAAAGGGTTAAATGTACGACTTTTTCAAAATTTTATGATTTGTCGTATGATGTGTGGTGGTCATCTATAAGTATGCAAAATTTCAAATCTCCAACATGTGTAGTTTCTGAGAACGGGCTCTGTGACGGACAGACAGACAGACAGACAGAGGAGCGAGATGAATAGGGTTTCGTCAGATGAACGAAACCCTAAAAAGGCTCTTATACAAAATTTTACAGCAATTCTGCCACTAAAACAGTAAAATTGGAGGAATCTATTCAACCCGAATCGTGGATCATACGCGATGCGATTTGTTCACCCGCATCTAAAAATCGGCATCGAATCTGAACTGAATCGATTCGCCCGAATCTAAAGAATTGAAGTAAATCAAAAATAAGCGATTCTGCCCGCATCTAAAGATCGACATCGGCATCGAATCGAAACTGAATCGATTCGCCATTTCTGATCTTAATTTACGGGCAGAATCGATGCATTAATTTTTTCTTTCTTTCTTTTGTCTTTAGAAAAAGAAAGCGTTAGATTAGTGAAAAATTTCGACTTCCGGTTTTCGAAGGATTTATAGTTTTAGAAGACCTTGTCTGGAATACGATTTGGCTATTTTTATATATTGTCTGTCTGTCAGTCTGTCTATTTGTTTGTCTCTGACAAAAAAATTGTGGGCGGTCTATTTCAAGAACTAATGCATGGAATCTGTTGAAACTTTAGATTCAATTAGACTTTCATATAAATTGGTGGTGATTACTTTTTGATGTAAATCTACCGGCAGGTGGCGCTTCTATGCTGCATTTTTCCCGATTTTCGCAATAGCTCTATCTCAAGAACTAATGCACGGATTTTCATCAAACTTCACATTCAGTTAGACGTTGGCATAAATTGTTGCATATTAGATTTCGGTGTAAATCACCCAACAGGGGGCGTTGTTATGCAGATTTTATCAGCAGTGTTGAATTCAGACAATTTTTTCCGGGAGGGATTTCTGCGGATCCAGAGAGGGACAGTTCAGAGGGATAGGGGATTGGACTTTTGTACATAAAGCATAAAATCTCAAACCTCCTGGGGGGACATTTGAATGTTGCACGGGGGGGGCATGTCCCTCCGGGCTACCCCCGGAATTCAACACGTTTTTCTGGATTTAAACGATTTTAGGGATCATATCTCGAGAACTAATGAACGGAATTTCATCAAACTTAATATTCTGTTCATGATTAGGTTTTCGTGTAAATGATATAACAGGTTGTGCTGCCATGCTGCTTTTTTTTAGCAGTGTTGAATTCAGGCATTTTTTTCCGGGAGGGATTTCTATGGTTCTGGAGAGGGACATTCTAGAGTTTCGGGGGGGGGGGGGGAATTGGACTTTTGTCCATTAAGCATAAAATCTCAAATCTTCATGAGGGACATTTCAATGTTCCGGGGGGGGGGGGGTGTCCACCCGTACCAGCCCCTGAATTTAACACTGTTTTTCAGAATTTACACGATATTAGCGATAATATCTCAAGAAGTAATGACCGGAATTTCATCAAACTTAATATTATGTGTCATTGACATAAGTTGTTCCTGAGTTCGTGTTAATCATGTAACAGGCTATACTTTTTTTTTTTTTTTTTTTTTTTTTTTTTGCATGATATTCGTGATAGCCATATTTCAAAACTAATGCACGGAATTTAATCAAAAACTTCATATTCTGTTACACTTTCAGATAAATAGATCCTTATTAGGCTTGGGTGTATACTGCCCAACAGCTGCCGCTTTTATGCTCTTTGAATTCGGATTTTCCGTTGCGGATAACTAGGCTAATATCAGACGAACATCTTTTTGCACGCTTTTTTTTTTCGCTCTTACACCCTCCCTACACATGAAAGCCAAGGTGTTGGGATGGCTTAAGAGGGAAAAAAGCGTGCAAAAAGACGTTTTTCTGACATTAGCCTAAGAGGGTGTGGGCCGAAATTCAATGATTTGTTAGGAAAATGCAATGCTTATATTTTCTTTTAAAATGCACATACTTCAACGAACCTATCCTTTTTAAATCCTCATGATGCGCATAGGTTATCATTTAAATTTGACACTGTGATAGCGAATTTTGAAGTTTTAACCTTTATGAGGCAGATGAAAGTTTTGGGATTGGCACATCCAACTACTTTATCTTCAATTTTTGAAGGAAAATGAAAATGATATTACCATATTTTGTCTTAGAGACATCGATTAAAAAATTCATAGTATCGATTAAATCGAGTTGGCCATAGTATCGATTAAATCGATTAAAAAAATCGAAATCGCCCATCACTAGCTGTAGCTGACTAATTTGGCGATATTCCCATCCAAATTCAGTAATGGATCCTGGTTCAGTAATGGATGATTCTCCAATCGGTTTCTTCTCATTTGTTGATGGACAGTCATATTTACAATTGGATGATAGCCGTCAGAATGACGAATTTGCATTTTTAAAAGAATTTCAATGTCTTATAAATAATAATAATAATAATAATAAACTGTAAGACTTCAATTCCTAATAATTTTTTTTAGCTATTAGTAAAAAAAGAACACACGTTATAAGATTGAAAAATCAAATCTAAACTTTAATAAACATTCGTTTGTGGTGCCACTTCAAGGAATATATTTGAAGTCGGTTTTATTTTTGGTAAAAAAGTTTATGTTATTGAACGTCGCGAAAATATCCCCAATATAAAAAGTAGGACACGTAACATTTAATGTTCTTTAATAAGATAACACAAAATAGAATTCAGAAACATTATCGTCTTCGAACGAAAAAATATTCCAAGAAGTGCTTTTTCAATTGTGTTATGCATTTTCCAGCGGACTCAAGTTTAGTATAACAGTATTCGTAATAATATACTGATAATAACGGAAAGTGCTTAATTATTTATGCGTGATGCATGATTTTTCATTCTCGTTCTAATTCTGTTAATTGGTAATGAGGTCTGTAGAATGTAAGCAAACACAGTCGGCTAGGTAGAGTGGCTGCTCGGAGCGTTAAATATTTAATGGCAGAAAATACGGAAGGGCAACGTTCTGCATTGGTTATAATTTATTTTTATTCGAAAATGTATGAAACTAGCTGGTGTTATTGTTCAGAAACTATGTCATTGAGCTGTTTTTTTTTTTTTTCATTTTTTTTGCAAACGCAATAGATCTTTCAGACAATAGTGTCAAAGTGGACGTTTAGAGCCGAAATTCCGAGGAAGAAAGAGCACTCTAGAGCGGCCGAAAAGCGTGTTTGTCACACGATCAAAATGGCTTATAACTCAATAGGTAATTGATTGATCAAAAAATGGAAAAAACAGTTCAATTCCAAATCGCTTCCATGGCCAGGCTTTCCAATTTTATACCTTTTCGTTAAGAAATGAATTTGTAAATGTGTCAAAACGTTTTGCGCTTGTTGAGCAGAGCAGTTAATAATATATTAAATTTAAAAAATCAAAAAACCCGACTGCGTAAAAAGCGAACTTATTAATTATTTCTCATCAATATGAAACAATTTTTTATATTACTTACCTTTTTTTTTATTTACTTGTATTGATGACTTTTAAGTTGTGTTTAATTATTAGTTCCTATCTACAAACACTCTTTTGATGAGGCCCATAGATTTGTCTATTATAAAGGTTAGAGTTACAGTAAAAGTAGCGATCCAAAGTACACATCTTCCAGGTTGTGTAATATTTAAACGGAGATTATGACTACAAAATGGTCAATGAAACATCGTCTTCATTTTGAAAGACCTATCCAATGATAGGCCACTCAATAGGGTGCGTAAATTTTTTTTTTCGTCTCTACCACCATTTTTTTTACGGCCGCCATTTTGAATTTATAAAAACAAAACCTATCCTATAACAATCGGAAGATTAAGGCCAATCGATAGAGATCTTATTCATAAAAATCCATCCAGCCGTTGGGATGTTTCGAGGGTATAAAGAAATCCACATACACAGATACGCGTGAAACACATAACCCTTCTTTTCAGTCGGGTAAAAACAGCCTTAAAGCTTAACACTGGTTTCTTTTAAAACTACACTATTAGCAGGAGCGCTGAAAAAAAAATATTTGCATTAACAAACTTAAATAATAAGTAATATTTGCTTACATTTAATTAAAACCAGTGACGTATTCAGGGAGTGGGCTGATGGAGCTGCAGACCCCTCCGAAATTTGTAGAAAATATGAAGTTTAATTACTAAATTTTAGCAAAATGTAATGAAACCTGCTAAGATGAAATTCAAAAGGAACTAGACAAAGATTCCGTTTTAGACAGGTAGGCTTCCTCTTAGAAAGTATGTTATTTTGCTGAGATTACGAAATAACCATTTCAGCCAAGTTTGCCTTGTGCACAGGCTCACTTTACACGCTTTCAATGGGGTAAAAATTAATATAAATTATTAATAAATAAATAAATATTAATCATGCATCCCATTTGAAAAGTATTTGCTAAAATATTTTTTATATATTTTTTCTAACCAAATTATGATTCTTAAGCATTTTTTTTTTCTCTTTTAAACCAGGATGATGCCTAACTCTTTCGTCTCATCTTAAGTGAAATGGAGAGTTTTGGGTGACATGACGTCATCACTTTTCCTGCTAAGGTCGCCCAAGCCGAAGGTCGTGTTCCAATGACCTATTTAAAAAACAGAGGCTTGAGTTGGCTCTTTTTTCGGCCTTTTACGGAAAATGATCATTCGTTCTCTCAGCTCTAATTTCTCGCTGTTCAGTTCAAGAATAATTACAGAAAATTAATGAAAGTAAAAGTAACATTGGATTTCATTGCTGTGTATCAATAACCATGGAAAAAAATGAAGCACTCGAAAATGAGTAAATAGATGCACTCATATCGAATTGAGTAGATTTGGATAAAAAATGATGCTATGCTTTCTGAATTTTGAAACATCACATGTTATCAAACTCAAACGAAACGATAATTTTGTACTTTCTAATGGTTTATAGGACCGGCGCAACGTTGCGTGGGGTCCTGGAAAGCAGCTGTGTGTGCGTCTGCAATGACTAGCGAAATCTACGGCATCTACCTCTATATCTCTATAGCCCTAGGCACGTACGAGGCTGAAAATTTTTGTGAGGAAAACCCAAAGTGTCACCTGATGCACTTAGACTGAGAATTTTAAATGTCTAATAATTCGTTGAGTTATTAATAAAACATCGTAACTCACTCTCATCAAAAATCCATTTATTTGATCCCCAGTCAAGGATAGCACTTGCGCACGCGCACAAACCCATTTATGCATCGGAGGCTAGCAAAGAAACGACTTTCGATTTTATTTATGTTTTTTAATAGTATTGTTTTAAACTAAATCGACCAAACAGCTCAGTACAGTTAAACTTGAAATAGTCTAAGAGTCAAAAATCACGTCATTTTATTAAGGCTCATTTTTTTATGTGTTCTTCCGTTTTATGTACGTTTGCGGACGGTCTGGCAGTCGAAAGACGTTGCGTTTACCTGCGGGAGAAGGGGTTAAGCAAGTCAAAGAACTTCAAAATTACGTCATTTTAGTATGATTTTTTTTTATAACATCTGTTTCTAGTAACTATTTGTGATATTAATGCATTATTGCCAGACGTTACCAATGCCACTAAGACCCTGCCAGATCCACATTTATAGGTAAAATATTACACTTTGGTTAACAGACAACCTACAATTAATTCTACAGACACAAATTCGGTTGCAAAGTTAATGCAGACGGCTTTAAATATGGCAACGAAAGTGCCTGTTTCAAGAAAGTTTTACAGTTTTAAAATTATAAATCACCTTTACGTCATTTTATCAAGCTTAAAAATAACAAGATATTACTCTTAGGCTAGCAGACCACATGTAATTAATTTGCCAGACACAAATTCGGTTGCAAAGTTAATGCCAGAAGGCTTTAAATACGACAACGAAATGTGCAAGTTTCAAGAATGTTTTATAGTTTAAAAATTATAAATCATCTTTACGTCATTTTATCAAGCTTAAAAATAACAAAATATTACTCTTAGGCTAGCAGACAACCTATAAATAATTTACCAGACACAAATTCGATTGCAAAGTTAATGCCAGACGGTTTTAAATATGGCAGCGAAAGTGCCTGTTTCAAGAGTGTTTTATAATTTAAAAATTATAAGTCATCTTTATGTCATTTTATCAAGCTTAAAAATTACAAGAGATTACTCTTTGGCTAGCACACAAACTATAATTAATTTGCCATACACAAATTCGTCGCAAAGTTAATGCCAGACGGCTTTAAATATGGCAACGAAAGTGCCTGTTTCAAGAGTGTTTTATAGTTTAAAAATTACAATTACATAAATTTACATTAACTACACAAAATTAAACATATATATATATATATATATATATATATAACAAAGAAACAACTGTTGCTATGGTAACAATTAAGGATTCACTGTCATTAAATGAAGCCAAATCCCTACAAACTTTCTTGAAGCAGGTACTTTCGTTGCCATATTTAAAGCCGTCTGGCATTAACTTAGCAACCTAATCTGTGTCTGGCAAATTAATTATAGGTTGCCTGCTAGCCAAAGACTTCATCTTGTAACTTTTAAGCTTGAAAAAATGACGTAAAGATGACTTATAATTTTTAAACTATAAACCACTCTTGAAACAGGCACTTTTGTTGCCGTATTTAATGCCGTATGGCATTAATTTTGCAACCGAATTTGTGTCTGGCAAATTAATTATAGGTTGTCTGCTAGCAATCACAGAGTAATATCTTGTTATTTTTAAGCTTGATAAAATGACGTAAAGATGACTTATAATTTTTAAACTATAAACCACTCTTGAAACAGGCACTTTCATTGCCATATTTAAAGCCGTCTGGCATTAACTTTGCAACCGAAATTATGTCTTGTAAATTATTTAGAGGTTGGCTGATAGCCAAAAAGTAATATGTTACCTATAAATGTGGATCTGACAGTGTCTCAGCAATATTGGCAACATCTGGCAATAATGGATTAATATCACGAATAGTTTGTAGAAACATAAGTTATAAACAAAAATCATGCTAAAATGACGTAATTTTGATGTTTTTTCACCTCCATAAACTCTTCTCCCGCAGGTAAACGCAACGTCTCCTGACTGCCAGACCGCCCGCAAACGTACTACACCATAAATCGGAAGAACATATAGAAAAATGAGCCTTGATAAAATGACGTAATTTTGAAGTGTTTTGACCTGCATAACCCCTTTTCCAGCAGGTAAACGCAACGTCTCCTGACTGCCAGACCACCCGCAAACGTACTACACTATAAATCGTAAGAACATATAGAAAAATGAGACTTGATAAAATGACGTAATTTTGAAGTTTTTTGACCTTCATAACCTCTTTTCCCGCAGGTAAACGCAACGTGTCCTGACTGCCAGACCGCACGCAAAAGTACTACACCATAAATCGGAAGAACATATAGAAAAATGAGCCTTGATAAAATGACGTAATTTTGAAGTGTTTTGACCTGCATAACCCCTTTTCCAGCAGGTAAACGCAACGTCTCCTGACTGCCAGACCACCCGCAAACGTACTACACTATAAATCGTAAGAACATATAGAAAAATGAGACTTGATAAAATGACGTAATTTTGAAGTTTTTTGACCTTCATAACCTCTTTTCCCGCAGGTAAACGCAACGTGTCCTGACTGCCAGACCGCACGCAAAAGTACTACACCATAAATCGGAAGAACATATAGAAAAATGAGCCTTGATAAAATGACGTAATTTTGAAGTGTTTTGACCTGCATAACCCCTTTTCCAGCAGGTAAACGCAACGTCTCCTGACTGCCAGACCACCCGCAAACGTACTACACTATAAATCGTAAGAACATATAGAAAAATGAGACTTGATAAAATGACGTAATTTTGAAGTTTTTTGACCTTCATAACCTCTTTTCCCGCAGGTAAACGCAACGTGTCCTGACTGCCGGACCGCACGCAAAAGTACTACACCATAAATCGGAAGAACATATAAAAAAATGAGCCTTGATAAAATGACGTAATTTTGAAGTTTTTTGACCTGCATAACCCCTTTTCCCGCAGGTAAACGCAACGTCTGCCGAGTGCCAGACCGCTCGCAAACGTACTACACCATAAATCGGAATAACATATAGAAAAATGAGCCTTGATAAAATGACGTAATTTTGAAGTGTTTTGACCTGCATAACCCCTTTTCCAGCAGGTAAACGCAACGTCTCCTGACTGCCAGACCACCCGCAAACGTACTACACTATAAATCGTAAGAACATATAGAAAAATGAGACTTGATAAAATGACGTAATTTTGAAGTTTTTTGACCTTCATAACCTCTTTTCCCGCAGGTAAACGCAACGTGTCCTGACTGCCAGACCGCACGCAAAAGTACTACACCATAAATCGGAAGAACATATAGAAAAATGAGCCTTGATAAAATGACGTAATTTTGAAGTGTTTTGACCTGCATAACCCCTTTTCCAGCAGGTAAACGCAACGTCTCCTGACTGCCAGACCACCCGCAAACGTACTACACTATAAATCGTAAGAACATATAGAAAAATGAGACTTGATAAAATGACGTAATTTTGAAGTTTTTTGACCTTCATAACCTCTTTTCCCGCAGGTAAACGCAACGTGTCCTGACTGCCAGACCGCACGCAAAAGTACTACACCATAAATCGGAAGAACATATAGAAAAATGAGCCTTGATAAAATGACGTAATTTTGAAGTGTTTTGACCTGCATAACCCCTTTTCCAGCAGGTAAACGCAACGTCTCCTGACTGCCAGACCACCCGTAAACGTACTACACTATAAATCGTAAGAACATATAGAAAAATGAGACTTGATAAAATGACGTAATTTTGAAGTTTTTTGACCTTCATAACCTCTTTTCCCGCAGGTAAACGCAACGTGTCCTGACTGCCAGACCGCACGCAAAAGTACTACACCATAAATCGGAAGAACATATAGAAAAATGAGCCTTGATAAAATGACGTAATTTTGAAGTTTTTTGACCTGCATAACCTCTTTTCCCGCAGGTAAACGCAACGTGTCCTGACTGCCAGACCGCACGCAAAAGTACTACACCATAAATCGGAAGAACATATAGAAAAATGAGCCTTGATAAAATGACGTAATTTTGAAGTGTTTTGACCTGCATAACCCCTTTTCCAGCAGGTAAACGCAACGTCTCCTGACTGCCAGACCACCCGCAAACGTACTACACTATAAATCGTAAGAACATATAGAAAAATGAGACTTGATAAAATGACGTAATTTTGAAGTTTTTTGACCTTCATAACCTCTTTTCCCGCAGGTAAACGCAACGTGTCCTGACTGCCAGACCGCACGCAAAAGTACTACACCATAAAGCGGAAGAACATATAGAAAAATGAGACTTGATAAAATGACGTAATTTTGAAGTTTTTTGACCTTCATAACCTCTTTTCCCGCAGGTAAACGCAACGTGTCCTGACTGCCAGACCGCACGCAAAAGTACTACACCATAAATCGGAAGAACATATAGAAAAATGAGCCTTGATAAAATGACGTAATTTTGAAGTTTTTTGACCTGCATAACCCCTTTTCCCGCAGGTAAACGCAACGTCTGCCGAGTGCCAGACCGCTCGCAAACGTACTACACCATAAAGCGGAAGAACATATAGAAAAATGAGACTTGATAAAATGACGTAATTTTGAAGTTTTTTGACCTTCATAACCTCTTTTCCCGCAGGTAAACGCAACGTGTCCTGACTGCCAGACCGCACGCAAAAGTACTACACCATAAATCGGAAGAACATATAGAAAAATGAGCCTTGATAAAATGACGTAATTTTGAAGTGTTTTGACCTGCATAACCCCTTTTCCAGCAGGTAAACGCAACGTCTCCTGACTGCCAGACCACCCGCAAACGTACTACACTATAAATCGTAAGAACATATAGAAAAATGAGACTTGATAAAATGACGTAATTTTGAAGTTTTTTGACCTTCATAACCTCTTTTCCCGCAGGTAAACGCAACGTGTCCTGACTGCCAGACCGCACGCAAAAGTACTACACCATAAATCGGAAGAACATATAGAAAAATGAGCCTTGATAAAATGACGTAATTTTGAAGTTTTTTGACTTGCATAACCCCTTTTCCCGCAGGTAAATGCAAGTCTCCCGACTGCCAGACTGCCCGCAAACGTACTACACCATAAATCGGAAGAACATATAGAAAGACGAGCCTTGATAAAATGACAAAATTGTGAAGCTTTTTGACCTGCATAACCCCTTTTCCCGCAGGTAAACGCAACGTCTCCCGACTGCCAGACCGCCCGCAAACGTACTACACCATAAATCGGAAGAACATATGAAAAAATGAGCCTTAATAAAATCAGGTGACGAAAACGTTGCTAGCTCTTAGACTAAAAGACATATTCCGAAAGATCGCACAGATCGCTCAAACGCCGCAATCAATTCTAAAAAAAGTCACAGTTAACCTTTTGAAAAAAAAAAAAAAATTCAAAGAAGGTCGTTTTTCCGAAAAAAGTTTTCCCCCTTATTGCAATGTGCCTCCAGGGCACAATTTTAGAGTTTCCGACAAACCAAAAATGTTCTTAAAGCTGAAATTTTCTTCTAATCGATTTCGTAATTCGTTTTTAAAAATATGAATGTTAACACTTTCAAATACACCGGCGAACGCAGGACACTTCGCGCCTCACGGAGACGATATTTTTTTCTACGCTAAAGGTAATAAACGTCGTATTTTAATAAAACCTTTTTAGAGAATCTCTCAATAGATCATATTTACATCACCATAAAAATTTTGAAACGGCGGGTAGAAATATTTTTTGCAAAATAAAATGTGTGAAAATTTCGACGAAATCCGTAAAAACTTGAGTGTTTCGTCGCAGCTTCGCCCCTCCAGGACCAATTTTAGAGGTACCGACAAATCAAAATTATGTTCTTAAAGCTAAAACTTTCTTCTAATCGATTGTGCGATTGGTTTTAAAAAATATGTGTTTTAACCCTTTTAAATACTCTGGCGAACGCATATCACTTCGCGCCTCACAGAGACGATATATTTTCTACGCTAAAAGTAACTAAACGTCCGTATTTTAACACAATCTTTTTAGAGCATCTCAATAGACGAGATTTACATCACCTACAGAAATTTTAAAACGTTTGGACGGGTAGAAATACTTTATATAAAATAAAATGTTGAAAAATGTTGGCGAAATCAGTAAAAACTTGAGTGTTTCGTCGCGGTTTCGTTTGCTTTCGGTATACAAAGGATCCAAAAATAAAATTACGCAGAAATTAAAATACCAAATAGCATATACTTTCATTCAATATTTTTTCGTGATTTTTTTCATTTAAAATATATAAACTCAGACAAAATGGAGTTACAATATATAAATCATACAAATTTGAGGTTCATCTAAGGGTCATTCATCACGGTCCCGGGCGGGTCAGCTATTAGTATTTGAATAAATCAATGAGATCAAAAGTGAGTACATGATGGTTCATATTTGAACACATCCATGGAATCAAAAATGAATACACGTGTTTCTCAATTTTGAGTACATTTGGATGATCGGAGCTATTTTGAGTATGTGACTATTAAAAATTGGAGTATCAATTTTTTCTTCAGTTATGCGTTTACTTCCTTTTTAACACTTTCCAACAGAGTCGAAAAGTGTTTATGCATTCGGTTTGTCTGTCCGCCCGTCTGGCCGTCTATCCACGCTCTAACTCCTGTAAATATACTCGAATTTTCATGCAATTGATAGAGGTTATTTAGGGTCATGTCAAAACATGTTTGGTATTGTATATGAAGTCTATAGGATTAATAGTTCATTTACAGGGGCACTCAAAAGAATTCCATTACATTATGGTATATGGAGAAAAATCGTTTGCAGAGTATTTTAAGGACATGGCGCTATTTCAAATGTATTGAAACTGATATAAACCACTGAATTTCACTACGATCACGTTAGAACAGGGCATTCATAGCATTTTTTATTCATTTATAGGGACACACAAAAGAAATCGGTTATAGTACTGTATTTGAGTAATAATTGGTGAAGAGTGCGTTTTAAAATGTGGTATGCGCTTTTCGATTTAACAAATTTTTTGCATGTTACTCGTTATATATATAAATTGTATAAACGCATATACAGAGCTGCACAAAAGTATTCACGTACCATTCTCCTCATTAGAGGAAGTTGCTGAAGGGGAATTTTCAACTGAGGTATATGTATTTCTTACGTGAACTTTAATTTTAGCATGCATGTAGTTAATAAACACAAATCTATATATCATATACAGGTCTGCTGAAAAAATTCGGATAATTTTTCGATTGTAGATGGGAACAGCTGAAATTGGGTTTCCAAATGTGTTATGCGTTTCCATAGGGTTGAAATAGACATAACGTTTTAACTTATTAAACGGTGCAGTTTTGTTACATTATTCTGAATGTGGTGGAAAGTGTTTCATAATCTATCTTTGACGCAAGATTTTTTCTTTCTTGTTTTTTTTCGAAAAAGGTGAAATTTGGGATTCAAAATATAGGAATACATACTGTTAAAAATTTTAATTCATAGTCAAATCATTCAATGATGTACAGAAATTAGATGGATGACAATCTTATTCTTCTAACGTTTCAAATATCAATCTTCCTCGTTCAGATATCGTTCAGCAGGCTAAAGCTAAAATAAAAAGATTATAATTAGTCTTGAACATATGATACATTATTTATTAATATGTAATGATATTAATAATAGTAATATATTTTTTTAATATTTGAAAAATAAATGTACACAACTTTTACTGAGAGAGTTTAGTGCCACCTGTTAACATATTAACCATATGCTACAAAAAAGTTGAAATAATGGAAATTAATATTGAAGCACTATGACAAATAAGTGGAAATTAAAATAAAAGAACACTTGCGTGGTCTTCGTCTCTCATCAACATACGTAGATATCGCTTACTCTGTTATAAATTTAGAATCCCTATTCAGGGTTGGAGACCTTTTTTATAACCGCGTGCCAATTTGTTTGCAAAAATATTTTACACGACCTTGACATGCCAACAAATTTGGTGGATTGAAAAATAACGAAAAAAAAACAAACAAACAACAACTTTAAATAATAACATTAAGATAAAAACAAAGCAAAACAAATGGGTAACATACAGGTGAGCTATTACACTATAATAATCATAAAAAAAATAAATAAAAAAATTACTAAAAAATAATTGTGATTAATTGTATTGTTGCATCTCGGAAGGAAAATAATTAATATGAGGTTCGTACTCAATTAATTTCCACAGAATACAAACTTAATTGGATTTATGTGACAACTGCTTTTTATTTGATTTTTTGTATTATTTATCTTAGAAACTAATGACTTTGAGGGCATAGATATATGGAAAAACGCCACTTTTTTTAAATAGCTTTGAAATTAATTTCTAAGTTGAAATAATTTTATCTTTGGTGCCTTTACTAATGTGTTAATTTACTGTATTTTAAAAAGCCGCAATTAAAATTACTTCAATTTCCAATAAATCAAATTTAGTCAAGATTAGATCATCTAGAGTTTGTGTATTTTGTATAATATCAATGTATATTGACTTAGAGTCACAGGTAACAACGTGTCAAAATTATCCTTTCGCGTGCCACTTTTGGCACGCGTGCCACAAGTTCGCCGTCCCTGCCCTATATCAAGGTATGTGATCTAGAAAAGATTCTAGCGAAAAAAAGAGTGATTACACATGCACCAAATATAAAAAAAATTCTGGTCTTATTAGGTTAAAAGCTAAATTCCGAAATCCTGCCCCCCTTTTTTAAAAGTCTCTAAAGATTAAATATACAGTCATATAAAGACATACATAAAATTTATCTAGAAAATCCACAATCTTTTCTCGTACCATTTTTAAAGATACTTCTACATTTCCTTATATAGAACATGTTTTCGAAAAATAATTGCAGTATTTTATAGTTCCCAAACATTTTAAACATTTAATTCTAATATTTAAATCTTAATATGGAAGTATTATGGTGAATAACTATACATTAAAATGAAAAAAAAAAAAACTAAGTTGTATTCATTTTTTATTAAGATGCGGAGACATTTCTTACTCTGGAATAAATTTAAAATCATCTCTTGGTGACATAGAAAAATAAAATAACAAAAGTAACAGTAACAAGTCGGAAATTGTACGTCAAACGTGGAAAATGAGATGCGTTCGTGCTGTAACTAGTTTTATAAATATTCAGATCTTGGTGCAATAGCTGTTGCATTCTTATGCAAAAATTCATGAATACAATTACATATATTATATTATGATTATATATATTAAATTCAGTAATACGGAAATAATATGACGTCTTAAATAGGACGTCACCACCATGGCAACCTAGAATCATTACCTATCATGGGGTATCATTGAATTGATTACGTATGATAGGATTTAAAAGAATGAAGAAAACTTTTATTAATATCCTTTACAGTTTTGATTCAATTTTCATAAAATATGAAATGACTCGACAAAATTCTGCAACGGTCATATATATTAAATTTCAAACCTTTCTTTAGGGTAGTTTTTGCGTTGTTATACGCGGACAAACGGACGGACCAGACGACGACTATAGGTGCTACGTATTTATATAATTACGAACGCACCTAAAAAGTAAACTTTTAATGTTTTATAAGCTCATCAAATAAAACAAAATTTTTCGGTCTCTTATAGGGTGGTGGTTAAATTCCGAATTTCTTTTTTGTGGAGTTTCTTGTGCATAAATATACATTCATATAAGGGAACGCATGTATATTTTATACGCAAATTTATAATCCATCCGGAAAATTTACAACTTTTTTGTCTCATCTTTTTAAAACTGTTCGTACTTTTCTTCATATAGAAAAAAAAAGTGTTTTCGAAAAGTGACTGGAATACTTTAGATCTCCTATGGTGATGGATTCGTTCCAAAATTCCCTTTTTCAGAGTTTCTCATGAAGAAATATACGTTAATATATACACATATACATACATATTTATCTGGAAAATCCATAACTTTTTGCTGCCTCTTGAACGAACCAACATGTTTTCGAAAACGATACTTGTAAGGCCAATCAGAACAAATATGAGATACCTTAAAAAATGGGACTACTGTGAGACATACAAAAGAAGTACCAAGCTTTTTTGTAATTAAATTGGTTTTGTGATATTTTTATAAGGAATACATCATTTCAATAAAGAAGCTAAAATCTTTAACAGCGATTTTACTCACAAATAACGTACAGACATGGCAAAAAAATGCCATACGATCGTTTCGAGGATTTCTGGATCCCCTTCCTCAGTGAGAGAGAAGAAGAAAAAAAAAAAAAGAAAAAAAAAAGAGAGATAGTAATTAAAATGGGTTCGAAGAAGGATTCGACCGAGGGGTTCTTCGAACCCATTTTAATACACTCTCCCTCTATTTTTTTTCTCTTATACTGAGGAAGGGGATCCAGGAATCCTCGAAACGGTCGTATGGGATTTTTTTGTCGTGTCTGTGCGTTATTTATGCATAAAATCGTTGTTAAAGATTTTAGCTTTTTTATAAAAATTCGCACGAAGTTTGATCTATGCTTATACATTTCATTTATATCCATTACGAATACAATCAAAATTTAAGGAAGAATATCACCCAAAATACACATTACACAACGTCAGTTTTTTTATGAGAAAAACTTTCCTGTCAGACCTTAAGACTGTTCTTAAATCCAACGGCGCAACTTTATGACACAAGTTTTAATTCATTTTTGTTCGGAAACGCATGAAATTAGCAGATGTTGTTATTCAAAAACTTTGTAATCAAAAGACGTTTTCCATTTTTGGTAAACGCAAAAGATCTTTCAGAAAATACCTCCGAATTTCCGGACGAAAGGAGAAAAACTTGCCACAGAAAGGAGAAAAACACGTGACCCAAATCGCTTATAACTCAATACGTAATTTATTTATCAAAAGACGGAAAACTTATTTCGATCTCAAATCACTTCAATACCTTGCTTAAAATTTCTACAAGGACACAAGGGGATTCCAGCTGTCATGCTGACTGCAAATACCAAGAATAAGCCTTTCTCTGCATAAGTTATTGCCGCGACCTGTTTTCTTCCTTTCAAAGAAAATACTTTTGAGCAGTATTTTGTTATGAACAATGAATAAAAAATCGTTTCCGGACAAAGTAGCCATCTGGCCACTTTACCCGATCTCTTTGCGGCCACTTTGCCCGGAATGATGCCATTACAATCACTGTGGCCTAGGCCTAGTATCTAGTCTACATAACTTAGCGTTTTCAAACACACTTCATTTAAAAGATTATTTCATACCAATCAAAGAGCATAAGAGCAAATAATTATAACACTACATATTATTTAACTATAATCAAGAAATTATACCACTTGCCTAAAATCAAAAATGCGAAAAACCAATAAGATGAGTTAAAAACTAGAAAAATGGAGCCTTCCACTTCAAAGCCGTATACAATATTACCAGCATCTGCGTGAGGACTGTTTCGCCCAGTTCCCGCGTGGTCACTTACAGCGGGAAGAACTTAAATGGCCACTTTGCCCTCACTGGCCGCTTTACCCTTCCTTCCCTTAATTTCATATGAAAAATAGCAACATATTTGCAAAACATGATTGGAATATTTTAGGTCTTTCTTTTAAGCGGGGTCTTACATTAAAAAATTTCCTTTTTTTATAGCTTGTCATGCATAAATATACGTTCGTATAAAGGCACACATACATATTTATGGGGCATTCTCACAATCTTTTGACTTTCAGGAATAAAAATCTGGTGAAATTAAACTTGCTAAAATAACATTTTAATATGATAGACGAATGCCTTAATGATTCAAAATAAAGTAAAAATGGTCAGCAGCGAAATTTTTTATATTTAACTGAGGTTTTAGTTAAACTTGCGAGTTTAATTTCCTTACCATTTTACACTAAAACTTTTTATTTTCTTCTAAATATTTACTTATAATGAATTTGCATAGTACTACCCACAGGACATTCAAATAAGAAATAATAACAATGTAGTATTTTTAGCACAAAATTTTGGTATAACATTGTCTTAGAGGGGTGTTAAAGAAGGGACGGAAGGTAAAAAAAGGGGGAAGGTATAGGAAAATAGGGACAGTAAGGGAAAAAAAGGGATGGTAAGGATGGGACGGTAAGGAAAATTACCACCTATTTTTAGGCAAATTATGTTAAGACTAAGTGATAGCCACAATGTTCATTGAATTTTAGAAACATTTACATTGGATTAAATAAAAAATAAAAAATTAATTTACCTCGAAAAATGCAGGAATAAACCTTGGGGACGGTAAGACTACCAATAAAGCCATGATGCTTGTAATTGATATTTAAACGCTGATTTAAATTTTGCAGTAAATTTCTTGTCAAAGAATTTTAGACAGTCTTTCTATAGCATACTTCTGCATGAGAAAAAAGTTGAAAAAAATTCTGTTGCTGCATCTGAAGTGATTTTCTG
Source organism: Maratus speciosus (assembly GCA_963932465.1). Taxonomy (NCBI): domain Eukaryota; kingdom Metazoa; phylum Arthropoda; class Arachnida; order Araneae; family Salticidae; genus Maratus; species Maratus speciosus. The sequence continues at coordinate 466,852,967 of OZ010788.1, forward strand.
TATAACTTTAACAAGAGGGACGGTAAGGAATCTAAAACCCAGAGACAGAGTTAAAAAAATAATAACAACCATGAAAATATGTGTGCAGGTTAATTTTTTGCTACATATTTATATAAAAAAATAGTCTCAGTTTCGGAAAAAAATTACATCGAATTACTTTTATTGAAACAATTTTATACAGACAGCTCCAAACTTAAAAATCAGCATCAGGGACACGGGCGGTAGGAGTTTCCTGGATATTTGGACCCCCAACATCGTCCAAAACTTATTTATCTCGTTAATATTGTTATGCAGTCATGCAATGGGATGTTCCCCAGTATATTAAATAAAAAAACCGCCACAAGAATATGAACTAAAATACAAATTATTATTCAGGGACTTAAAAGTCAAAAGATTGTGAGAATGCCCCTTATCTGGAAAATCTACAAGTTTCTGTCATTGTTTTTTAAAAGCTAATTGTACATTTCTTTATGTAAAAACAACAACAACAACAACAACAACATATTTTCAAAGAATGGTTGCAATATTTTATATTTCTCTAACATTTCATTTCTAAATGTGGCTATTCTGAAATATTTGAAACTTAATATGGAAGCGCTGAGACAGATAAGTAGAAATTACAATGAAGAAAACATTTGCGCGGTCTTCATCTCTTATCAATATGCAGAGACGTCTCTTACTCTGTTACAAATTTAGAAACCGCATATGACAAGGTATGTGACCTAGAAAAAAGATAATAAAAGCAAAAAATAAACTTTTAATGTTTTATACGTGTACAAAATGAAACAATTTTTTTTTTCTGATCTCTCATCCATAAATATACATTCATATAAAGATACACATATAGATATTAATCTGGAAAACCCACAAATTTTTGTCGTCATTTTTTAAAAGCTACTCGTACATTTCTTTATAGAGAAAAATAAAAACCCAACATGTTTTTGAAATATGACTGGAATATGTTATATTTTCTAAGTAATTTAATTCTAAAACTGGCTAGTTTGTAAAATTTGAATCTTAATATGGAAACATTGTGGCAGTTAAGTAGACATTAAAATGAAAACAAATCGCTTGAGTTATTTTTCATCTCCTACTAATATGCGAAGGCATTTCTTACTCTGTCATAAATTTAGAATCCTGATGTCAAGATATGTGACCTAGAAAAAAAATTAAAAAAACAGAAAATAATAAACTTTTAATGCTTCATACGTGCATCAAGTGAAATAAAATTTTCTGGTCTCTTAAAAATTCTCTTTTTTAGTTTGTTATACATAACTACATACTCATATATGCAGAGATGAGAGCACTCCGACCCAAATGACTGCTTGCTACCACTAAATTTTAATGGTATTTCTCGCCCTATTTAATGACAGAATTTCTGGGATTTAATAAAGCAAAGAATACTATTAAAATTAAGTGGTGAAAATCAACCATTTGGGTCGGAGCGCTCTCATCACTGTATATACCGTCAATCGGGGCAACTTTTCCTTTTTTAAAAAAATATGTTGTTTGGCGTTCTGGCACGTTCCAAATTCAATTAAAACAGACACTAGTGTTTTCATTTCACAAAGAAGACATTGGACAATACTATTCCTGCTCGTTTTTTGTTTTATGAGTCGTTTTATGACCATTATCAGTAAAAATATTTTGTAACTGCGAAACAGGCGATTTTGGACGTCTAAAAAGTGTTCCATTTCACCATAATGCAAACGTAAGTAAACATTGCCTATTTTGTCTGATAGAGTATAATACACTTTTAGAATCGCTTGAAGTTGATCTAATGTTATTTTTATGGTTGATAATATTAGTTGGCAAAGTTGCACCAGGAACCTTGGGAAGTTTGGGACAACTTTGCCAACCCAGAATTTTGTCATTTGCCTAGATTCTTTCATACCTTTACTTCAAATCGGAGGTTTTTCAATTTGTGTTACGTATCTGAATTAGAATCCGAGCAAGGTGTAGTACCAGAGAAACAAGCAGAACCCGAACAAGATGCAGAACACTTGCAACCTGACGAACCCTGTGAAGAGTTAGTGCAGGACATTGTTCTTCAAGATTATGAGCAATCCTCAATAACTGAAGACATCAAGTTAGCCCAAGATGATAAGAATTTCATACAATTGAAGGTTGGGATGTTTGTAATCGTTAAGTTTTTGGCAAAATAAAGCTTGAAACAATATGCTGCAAAAATCATCCATTATTATGGATCTGGAGAGTTTGAGGTGTCATACCTTAGAACGAAAGACAATGGGTGAAATTTCCATTTTCCTAGTTTTCTTGATGAGGCATCAACGTAGCCAATGTTGTGTATATTGTCGAGCCTCCTTACATAGCAAATAGAGGAAAATCTCGTTTTCTGACAACAATGTTCGATTTTTTTCTAACTGCTATTCTATCTTAAAATCATACTATGCTCAAAATACTTAAAATATGACAAAAAATATTTTAAAATGATGTTAAATTACTTTAATACTTCTTAGTACTTTCAGCTATAAACACAGTCTTCGTCAGGGAATACAAAAATACTGTTATTAACGTCTTAATTTAATAAAGTAATAGGAAAATAAAACGCGAAGGCTATCTTTTTAGCTGAAAGTACTAAGAAGTATTAAAGTAATGTAACATCTTTTTTTAAAAAATTTTGTTATCTTTTAAGTATTTTGCACATAGTGTAATTTTAAGTTTAACTTTTTAAAGATGAATTTAGCATTCATTCTATTTATTTATTTACTATTCTATCTCTTTTCTGTTTTATTGAAATGTATATGTAATGATTTAAATACATTATTTGAATTATAAAATTCAATTTCTCTGTTTGTTTGTTTTTTTTTCTTTTCACTGTTTTTTAGATAGTTGGCAAATTTGTCCCGTTTTCCAATTTGCTTTGCCAACACGGTTTTACTCGCAAAAAGAGTAGAAATGCTTACTCAAATTAGCAAGTTACCACATATTCTTAAACTAGAGTTCAAGACTAATGGTTTAGGACGATTTTCAAGCATTATTGAGCATTATAAGTAAGCAGAATTTGGGTAGGGGAAAAAAAGTGGCAAAATTGTCCCGGTTTACGGTAAATCATTAGATTAAAAAAATACTTGTACATTTCTTCATATAGAAAAGCAAAACAAGTTGGAATCTATCACATGTGAGCCTTTCTCAAATATCATTTGCTTGAAAATATACATTGTTGGTTTAAAAATTTCCATCTCACCAAGAAGACTTAAGAACAACAATGGGAAAATTCATTTTACATTTGTTTTTTAAGATTTATCTTGATTTAATATCCTTAATTAGTGAAACTTTATAAAGTAATATAGATTATGTGTTAAAAAATTCTTTTTATAGCAAAATATTTCCAATAACGTTATTTTCTAAATGTCCTATATATGCTCTATATTTTTCACAAAAAATGTCCTATATTTTATGAATTGGTCACTTCTACCCCTGTTCATGTATAACGTTATCACTTTAAGGGGAAAGGGGGGGGGGTCTAGAACTTGAGATCGTAAAATATCTCTTGGGGGGGGGGGGGGTTGCTTTTTGATATCGTTATCATTTTTGATCAAGCCTAACTTTTCTTTTTTCAGTAACTTTTTCTTTACACCCAAATCGCCTGTTGCCTTTTTTTATTATTATTATTTTTATGTGTTTTTATGAAAATACAAAGCTATTATTTAAGCCATTAAATGCTTATAAAATCATTCCATTCCAAAATTTGGAATACCCATCGTTTGAAATTCCTGTTCTTCTGCTTTATGCGCATGTAATTCGCTGTTATAAAAATCAGGAACATAATACAGTCGAACTTCGTTATCCCGACACTCTAATGTCCAGAAAAAAGTGTCGTCATAAGCGGGGTGTCGCGGTAACTGGAGTAACTGGAGAAAAATGTTTATAAGAAGCTCTATTTTTAATTAATTTAAGTCAATTTTAAATTCATAACTGTTCTTGCAGTTTTAGGCAATAAAACATTATTATTATTAAACAAAATAAACACAAAAACAAAATTTAAAAGAACAAAGATCAGGTTAATGATGGCTGGTCTTTTTAATTGTTAGATATTTCTTACCGCTTAATTGCCGTGCTTATAAGATGGATTAGGAAAAATTGACAATTTTCATAAACCGTCGGGATATCCGGAGTTGAAAGTTATTCAAGGACGTAAAATTCGGAGCTCATTTACATTAAAATCATATACAGAAAATCGGGACTTTGAAAAACTGACGTGATAAGCGGAGTGACGTGAAAACCGGGTGTCAGGAAAACGAGGTCTGACTGTATGCAGGAAGTGATACTTGCGGTTTACCAGTAAAGAAAGAAAATGAATGTTGCCCTCTATTTTGTTGATAAGTTCTGTTTTTAACCTCCCTGGGCAGGGGGCATGTGGAAGAAGATAATATTACTTTTGAATGCATTATGTAACAATAAGTTGTTGTTAAGTACCTTTAAATAGTAACTAACATTTTTAGATGTTATTTGATATAAATTTATTTCATTTATTGATATTTTATTGACTTCTTGAATCAGTTAAGTATGCGACTAATAAATGTTTAATCATAAGTATGTATTACTGCAATAGTATAAAAAGAAAGAAAATGAATCTAAAAATAAAATTTTTTAGACATTTTTAACGATATCATCGGGTGGGCGGGGGTCGACGAATCATAACGTATAATATCGTAAGGGGGGGGGGAAGGGGTCCAAAATTAGCAAAATGTTGATAACGTTATATATACATAGCCCCTAGTTGATTTCATCCATTTAATAAAATTTCTAGTTCAAAGTATTTTTTTTTATATATATTTAATAAAAAGCGGGAAGTTGGAAAGTATGGTATTCTAAGCATTTTAATTGCAAATGTTTCAAGCTTATAATATTGGAAATTTAATACTGAAGCACTATGGCAAATAAGAAGAAATTAAAATAATAATAATAATTGTAATTAATAGTAATAATAGTAATAATAATAAGTAATAGTAATAATAGTAATAATAATAAGTAATAGTAATAATAGTAGTAATAATAAGTGTGTTGCCTGCTGTCTTCATCTCGCATCAACATGCGTCAACTCTTATTCGCATTATATTTGAATCCATATGTCAAAGCATGTGACCTAGAAAAAATACATAACAACCAAAAATAGTGCGTTAATGTTTTATATGCGTACCAAATAAAATAAACTTTTCTGGTCTATTAAGAATGGTGGCTAAATTCCAAAATTCTCTTTTATAAAGAGCTTCTAGAGTTTAAATATACACTCATATAAAGGCACACATACGTATTTACTTAGAAAATCCATAATCTTTTGTCGTCATTTTTTTTTAATCTACTTTTACATTTCTTCATCTGGAAAATAACCCAACACGTTTTCGAAAAATGATTAGATAATTTTTATATTCCGTCCGATAATTTTTATATTCCGTATACTTTTTCCGTCACTTTTTTAAAGCTATTTTTACATCTCTTCGTATAAAAGAAAGCCAAAATGTTTAACAAATTTTGTATTTTTCAAGCATTTTAATTCTAAAAGCCTTATAACATTTTAATCTTAATATCAGGGCCAAAACTAGGGGGGGGGGCAGAGGGGGAATGTGCCCCGTCCGCCAAATGAAGATTTTGTTTGTCGATTTTTCTCACATCTATGTTTAGCACGGTATTGTTAAAATCATCCTGTCTGGCGTATGACAAAGCATAGAAGAATCTAAAGAAGATATGCATAAGGATCCTGTATAAAGCGGAATTTTTTTCGATTCCATTTTCAAGATTTTAATAAATCAATATTTGACAAAGCCAAGGGCAGATCCAGCTCACCATTTAAAGGGGGGTCATGGATTTCCTTTTTTGCGGGGGAGGGGATTACATCTCGTTATGAGAATTTTTTATATTGAAAGCTATTCCGAAATCCAAACTAACTACTTTTCTGATACTTTCGCGAAGTCATTTTCATTCGTAAATGCAAAAAATTAGCATCAATATTCGTAAAAATATCAAATTTACCGATTTTGCTCAGATACCAAGAAATTAAAGAGTTTCCCATTTTCTTATAAAGGCAAGAAAATGTTGTCAAAGTTAGCATTTTTAGCCAAGTTTTACGAGTTGATAGCCACAGAAATGCCGTCGCAAGGGAACAATTGACTGTCACTTCTGGAAATTCAGTTTAAGAAGTCTAACCATTGTCAACGATTAAACATGGCAAGAATTTGTATTCAATTTTAGAGGAAACTAAACCGTACACATTGGCAGCTATGTAATTCTATTAGTGAAATGAAAATTGCACCTCTTCTTTCTGCTCAAAGTATTAAATAGTTTTTTTTCAATTGAACTTATACCTTTGGAATGGATCTTTTTCTTCTGATAAACTGATGGCTTCCATTATTATGAAACGGCCGCTATAAATGAAGTGTTGGATGAAGATGAAAGAGCAGTCGTAAAAAGTTAAAACCCTGATTATCTGTCAGAATGGGGTGGGGTGGTGGTGGGGGGGGGGGATGGGCTTTTTTTTCAGAAAAATTATGGCCATTTTTTTGCCATTCTGACCAGAAAATCAGAGTTCTAACTTTTTACGGCTGTTCTTTCATTTTCTCCTAACACTTCATTTATAACGGCTGTTTCATAATAACGGAAGCCATCAGTCCATCAGAAGAAAATAACTCCGTTAAAATTCTCTTTGTAAATATACTTTGCGGAAGAGGGGAGGGAAAAATCCATGTTTGCCCCGGGTGCAGAAAAGGCTAGTTTCGGGCCTGCTTAATATGGAAGCGTTATGGCATATAAGTAGAAATTAAAATGAAAAAACATTTGCGTGGTCTTCATCTCTTTTATCAACTTGCAGAGACATCTCTTACTCTGTCATAAATTTAGAATCTTTATGTCACGGTGTGTGACCTAGAAAAATAACAATCTCGGACGAGCCTGTTTTGAAAAACGTGCTTCAGTGGTAATGTATTATTATATTATGTGGTAATGTATTATATTCTGTTGAAAGATTTTGTGTAAAGCATGTATCTACCTGACACATTTTAAGTTCAGTGATCAGTTATTCAGAATTCAGATTGTATTGAGATTAATCTATTTGAAGAGGTAATTTAACCATCTGACTGCGTATTTTTTTTTTTTTTCAAAAGCCTTTCGAACAATATATAATCGACCAGTACGTCCTCTGTTATTACATATTTCAATTCATCATGTATTTGAAATATGTAGTTTATTTATCATTTGCATTTTTACACTTTTAATATGGAATTTTTAAAACAAAATTGCTTCAAAAACTGTATATTATCTAAATTGTTCTACAACTGTCTTGTCCGTGAAAATCACGGGCTACGCAGTCAGAGGGTTAAACAGCTTTGTAAAGGGCAGAAAAAAAGTATAGGAAAGGAGAAAAACCACGTTAGATGTCTGGTTCCTATTTTATACCATCAGGGCCCGACTTAGACTATATCTAAGGCATCATTCTTTGGGTCCCCCTTCAATCTATCCATACAAATTGTTCGTGAATCACGCTGAAATGACTAGTACTAAACTTCATACCTATTCTATGTATGCATAAATTTCGTACCAGGTACCATTCACATCTGTATAAAGGGTATCAGAAGAAAGATGGTCACCAAGGCCGTAGCCAATGGGGAGATCACCACGGTTTGATACCCCTCCGAAATTTCTGTCAAGATGATTATAAATATGCCATTAACCAAGCTCACCTCGGTAAAGCAAAAAACTCGGATAAACCGAATTTACACAAATAGTCACCAACTAAGGAAATGAAATATAAATTTCCACTTAATTCATTCATTTTTACTGTACATACTAGTAACATTAGTTGATGTACATTTCCGTTACTTTTAAGAAAAACGGGAAATGAAATTGTTTATTTGAAAAAGCCCTTGATAGCTTTTTTTTTTTGTTGTTGTTAAATGTCAATTTTGCTGCTTTTTTTCTGCAGTATTACGCTACTGCATAGCTACCAATTTCTAAGATTTTTTTCTTATCACTCAAACTTATCAGTAAATTTTGACTAATTCAATCGCCGAAATCTAACAATTGTCAACGATTAAATATGGCAAATATTTGTGTTAAATTTTAGAGGTAACAAAACCGTACAAATTGGCAGCTATGTGATTCTATTAGTGTCATGAAAATTGCAGGTATAGCCTCTTCTTTCTGCTCAAAGTATTAAATAGTTTTTTTTCAATCGAACTTATATCTTTGGAATGAATCATTTTCTTCTGATGGACTGATGGCTTCAATTATTATGAAACAGCCATTATAAATGAAGTGTTAGGTGAAGATGTAAGAGCAGCCGTAAAAAGTTAGAACTCTGATATTTTGGTCAGAATGGAGAGAAAAAAAATATGGCAATTATGGCCATTTTTTTACCCATTCTGACCAGAAAATCAGAGTTCTAACTTTTTACGACTGCACTTTCATCTTCACCTAACACTTCATTTATAACGACTGTTTCATAATAATGGAAGCCATCAGCCCATCAGAAGAAAATAACTTGATTAAAAATAAAATATCCAAAATGAGATAATGATCAAATTATGATCAAATCCCCCTACAAAATATTTTTCTGGCTACGGCCTTGATGGTCAGAACTTTAAGAGATGATAAAATACACTAACCATCTACACTGAGAAAAAAAAAATATATGGTCTGGCATCTAGAATCTAAATTGTGGTTCTAGAAAAAATAGTTCCATGTCATCCCTATACATTCTAGTTCCCTTTGGTAGAGAGTTCTAGAGTCTCCTACTTGAATTCAAGATCGTTTTCCTATATTCTCGTGGTCAAACTTATTTAAAAATCTCTGCAAAATAGATGTGAACACAAGAGGCTAGTTTTAGTAACTATAATTCTAGTTTATGAAACCATTCCAGAAATCAAGCGATAATTTCTCACTACTGAAACGATTCATTATCATTTCATCACCTAGAAAACAAGAGACTAGAAATTCTAGATCATTTCGTCTATTCGGCTTAGTTGTTTACCCTATTCGGATTGTTCGGAAATCTATATTTCTAGTTAAGGGATTCAGAAAATGACTACTTATTCATTCTAGGTGAAGGCGGTATTTTTTTCTCAGTGTACTCCGTCTTTCAATCACTCTTGAGGATGGGGAGGCCCGCATTTCCTTCCAAAACCGTTGCGAATGTAAGAAATTTGGACCTTTCTGCCCATTTTAACAATTTGCACCCTTTTAACAAAATTCCTGATTATGGGGACAGCTGACCTTCATGTCTCTGTGTTAGTCAGGCCCTGTATACCATGCAAGACGTAAAAGCATGAAGTTCATAAGGAATTCAATTTGTATACATTTATTTATTTAGTTAAATGACGTTATTTAAACAAACTAGTTTCATAGATCATTATTTAAGGCTACTGGTCGGCGTATAGAAAAATTATCAATTATGCTTTGTTTTCGTAACAGATTTAAACATTGTCAAAATTTAATAAACACAAAGCTCACTACACTATGACGCAAAAGTTTAGACAATGACGTCATTCAGCTTTAAAATGTAGAATTATGACGTCAGAATTACAAAAACCTGTAAATATATTCAAAAACTGATTTAAAATGCTATGTACAAAAGACAGTCGTTTTATTTGCTATAATACTAATTTTTTTCATAAAAATTCAAATGTGCTTGTCGCAAAAGTTTAGACACTATTCTAAATTTCTTTGAATATTTGCTGGCATATGCAAATTTAGAATCGATGATGTCACAAATTTGGAGTACTTAAGTTCTGCAAACGATTGCGCTTCATAGTCGACATGCCGAGAGCTAAAGAAATTCAAGTGAATGAGGTTTCAAGGATTTGGCAGTTGAAAGGTGAAGGGAAGAGCGTTTCTGAAATTTCTGCTATTATTAATAGGTCAAAAAAATCTATTTATCGAGTTTTATCGAGTGGTTCCGAATATAAAGCAAAATGTCGGTCTGGGAGGCCACGTGTGACAAATGTACGAGAGGATCGCCTGATACAAAGACTAGCGAGTACTCAACAAATGAGCGTACATGGAGTTCAAAGCTCATCGGGACTCTCTGTATCAAAGGATACGATTCGTAGACGAATTTTGGAAAAAGGAACAATCGTTTATAGCAAAATGCAGAAGAAACCAGCTCTGAAACCATATCATAAGTTACAAAGACTTATGTGGGCTCGAAAGCATATGTCATATGGAGAGAAATGGCAGTCAGTCATATTTAGCGATGAAAAAAAGTGGAATCTGGCTGGTCCAGATGGTTGTTTATCGTATTGGCATGACTTGCGGAAGGAACCTCGACGTTTTTTTAGTCGCAGACAAGGAGGGGGCTCGGTGATGGTTTGGGCAGCCTTTTGCTATAATGGACAAGTATCTCTGACCTTCACCAGTGGTCGTCAAACTTCACAGCATTATACACAGACATTAGAAGAAAACCTACTGCCATTTGCTGAGCTTCTAGGGGGTCCTCAGTGGGAATTTCAGCAAGACAATGCTTCAATTCACACTGCAAAACATTCAAAATCTTGGTTTAATTCCCATAATATAAGAGTTCTCGACTGGCCAGCATGTAGCCCAGATCTTAACCCTATAGAAAACCTTTGGAGCATCATGTGTCGCAAAGTTTATAGCAACGCTAGACAATACTCTTCTGAAAAGGAACTTAAGACATCTATTGAGAATGCATGGTACGATATCGATCCACAAACTATGCAAGATTTAGTTTCTTCCATGCAATATCGTGTATATGACGTAATACATAAGCATGGATGCGCAACCAGGTTTTAAAAATTGTTTATTTCGATTTTATTTAATTTGTGTCTAAACTTTTGAGACAGCAGTTTATTTTTGTTACCATTTAATTTATTGCAATATGCACAATTCCACTTTTCTTTGTTATAAATATTGTTTATATGTACAGCACATTAATTTCAAGCAGTGATTTGAAAATTGAATAAATATTTTTCAAAGTATGTAAGAATTTCTTCATTGTCCAAACTTTTGCGTCATAGTGTATTAACTTCCATAAACAATATTAACTTAGAGAGTTAATAATATACGAGTTAATTAATCCATACAAAATAACATTTATGTCTTCATTGTTTAATATATCAAGTTCATTGTTTTGTATACCACAGTTTCACAGTTTCAGAGGTTGTAAAAAGGAACTCAGAAAATTTGGTTTTGGCAGGAATCGTTCGTGTGAACTTCGTGCTCAGAGATGTACCAAGTACAAGTTATGGGAGGAGCTCAAGTACAAATAGTCATTTTCAAATAAATTGAATAACATGGTATTATCAATTATTAATAAATATTCATAACAATAATTTATCGTTTAAATTAATTACATAGTTGAGTAAGGTACAGTCGAAGAAAAAAGAGAGAGACCCATAGATTTTAATTTCCAAATTGTCACTAGCCGTTCTACTGGAAAATATGTCACATCAATTTATGTTTTAAAATATAAAAGCTTAGGGATACATCTCCTATTGCTGGAATTATATCAAACTCTGTAATTTTTAATACGAACACCTTATTTGGACATCAAATTTAGATTTTTTGATAAATTTTGTTTTAGGATACTAAACGGAAAGTCATTCGGTGATCTAGTTCAGGAATGATGAAGGTTTAAAGTTGGGAACTCACAACGTTAAATTCCTTTGTAATCGTTCCAAAAACTACTCCCATTGCCGCTGTAAACATAACTCAAAAACTACTTGGCGGAATAAGATGTTACTAAGCAAGAATGACCGAGCTAAGCTCTGTCTAAATCAGCTATGTGTTTATCTCGATATATTATTCCCACTGAATCATTCTTGTTGTTTTAGATACAATTAGCTTGACCCTGAACCAGTGTTGCCAGATTAGGGACTTTTTTTGTCCCCAGATTGTTCATTGTCACCGCTTTTTTTAAATAGAAATATTCGGCCTATTTAGAAATCGATTAAAAGATTTTAAAAATAAGGCGAATTATACTATTTTAAAAAAGTAGTGACAGTCAAATAATCTGAATTTAAAAAGTCCCCAATCTGGCAACACTGCCCTGAGCCATATTGACCCAAAATGACCCACTAATCGAATTTTTTCGAACATACGACCTAGCCGAATGCTCTTCTCGAGGCTGAAAACGATGGATATAAAATTTAGTGAAAATCGTTAGTCATTTTCTAGATAAAATTAGCTTGACCCACGTTGATTCAAAAATGGCCCACTAATCAAAATTTATCGAACATGTGACCTATTCTAATGTTCTTCACGTACTGGGAAATGGTATAATAAAAAAAAAAAAAAAAAAAAAAAAAAAAAATTGTGAAACCATTTGAACCTTTTTACCTTGACCCTCACCCATCATGACCCCAAATGATTCACTAATAGAATTTTCTTGAGCATGCGACCCAGCCCGATAGTTTTCTTGCCCAGAAACGGTACAATAGAAAGTTTTGTCAAAATCGTTTGAACCGTTTTTTAGGTACTGTTAACTTGATCCTGATCCATTAGGACCCAAAATGACCCACTGATTGAATTTTCTTGAGCATGCGACCTAGCCATAGGTCTTATGTCCGGAAACAGTATAATACAAAAAATTGTCAAAATGTTTTGAGCCGTTTTTTAGATATAATTAACTTGACCCTGACCGATTGTGACACAATAAGGCCCACTAATAGAATTTTCTTGAACATGCGACCTAGCCCAATGGTCTTCTCGAGCCCGAAAACGATAGAATAAAAAATTTAGTCAAAATTGTTGGAGCCGTTTTCTAGATAGAATTAGCTTGACCCACTATTTTTTATTTAAATATTTTTCTTGAATATTTTTAATTTGATTTTAAAATATATTTCTAATTATTTAAAAATTAAATGTAATGGTACTGCCATTTATGTAAGGATTTAATAATTATAAATTAACAATTTTGATTTATTAATTTAAGGATAAAGTGTTTTAAAGGATATATTAAACAAAACCCCCTGTTCGATCTGCGATCACACTTAACCCACTTGTTTCCACACTCTTGATCATGTTGTCCTTTTACTTACCCGTCATAAGTAGTATGGGGTAAATCTTGTAATCGTTTTGAAAATCGAAAAAAAAATTGGACGGATTTACACGTTTCAGACACTAGAGATATCGAAAAACATATTTTTAGAAAAAAAAAATTGCCGTCCGTCTGTTTGTCTGTGTGTGTGTCTATATCCAGAACAAATTGAGATAGAGATTTGAAATATGTAATAATGAGAAGAAACCTATTAAATTTTAGTAACCTCGATTATCCGGAACTATTTTTTCCGGACTCTCGAAATATTCGTTTTGATAAAAGGTATATAAATTTTTTTGAAATTGTTTATTTTAAGGAGTGAATATAAACGATAATAAAAAAAAAAACATAAATTTTGCATAAAGAATGAAGACATTCGGATAATTAGTTGTCGAGATCTTCGTAATCGTATTTTTCACACTCTTCGATTTTTCACGGCGCTGTATTTCCTTCAAATTTCAATTCATATATTTTAATTGGAAATGAGACGCTTAATCCGACGCAGTAAACTGTTAATATGATTATCATTTTTGGAGTTATACGGATGTTTCTTTTGCGCAATTCAGTAAGAGAGCATTTAAAGTTTATGATGTCATCAAGTCACGGTTTTAAACACTGTATCTACCGAACAAATTGAGATAGAGGTTTGAAATTTGGTATGTGCTTAGAATGTAATAGGGCGACAAAGTTTATTAAATTTCGCCATTGAACATTTATTTTCATATTTTATATTATGCAATGCATATCCATGATGGATAAGTATTACAGTGACCCCCAACGACAAGTTTATTTAGAATAAATACATTAAAGTATATTTTAACATGACAGTTTTTCAGTTTTGCTCTTATATATTCATTAGTAAAAGAACCACCGATTATAAAAAGTATACTGTTTGGATTCGTGAAGCATCATTTAATAAGATAAATATTTGAAAGTAACAATATTTTTTTTTATATTATTCTAGCATTTTTATTAAGCAAAAATGCTATTTTATGTTTTGGCGCATTTTAATTTTAGAAATGTATCAGCCAAATAACTAAGAATTTCCTGGAAATTTTTTATTTATAATATGACTGGTATAAATAAAAATATTTTCGAAGCAAAATTTTACAAAATATTTATATAACGAATTTAACAATTAATTTTATTTGTTTACAATTCTTTTGTTGCCACTTTACAAAAAAATCATAATATAATTCTTTTAAAATGCGTAAGTATCGTCTGCGTAAAAGATTTCACCTTTTACATAATAAGAATAAATTGTGTATTTGAATTCTTAACACTGAAAAATACTTTTATAATTGAATGTAAATAATTGAATTTACACAAATTTTAATTCATTAAAAATATGCTATAATTTTCATTAAAAAAAAAAAAAACAGGTACTTTAAAAATTTCATAAAAGAAATCGTAACTCCATGATTTATTGTTTCTTCTGAAAGTATACGTGTTTCATTTTTTATTTGCAAAAATGCGTCCGTAATGGAAAAACATATAAAAAAATTAATTAAAATAATAAATTTTTTAACGTTATTCTGAAAAAAAAAAAAAATATTGTGCAAATCTACAGATCATAATATATTTTTATATTTAATTTCAAGTCAAAATATTGAATAGTTTTTTTGTAAAATGTACGACAAAATGTAATTTGTGTAGCCTAGTAGAGTATTCGCTTCGCTCATCCTAACAAGGAGGCCTTCTGGATGCCAGTTTGTAGTTAAGTCCGGAGATGTTCATTCGTTTATGTAGAATAATGTAACCGCGAACAAAAAGAGAACTTCCAGATGATCTAATCTTGCCTCATATTTCTACATGCAGAAATTTTTTTTTTTTTTTTTTTTTTTTTTTTTGCTCCTGGCTGAGAAAAATCAGGTGTCTGGCGAAACTGGACGCTCCAGCAAACAAAATTGGATCCGTTGTTGACTGGCGTGCTTCTCATTTGAAATTCCGTGACTGGCACGAATATTGGAAATGAAGATGGGATGAGGAATAAGAGCCGTTACAATAATGATGTGGGAAAAGATCGCCTCCGAGAGAGACGCTTCTTGGAAAATGAATCAGCTCTCACAAAAACAAGACAAAAACACCATTACGTGACGATGAAAGAAAAGAAGTCGCCCATTATCTTAGAAAGGTGTGGTCTCTGTATCTCTAGACTATAGAGCTTTTCAACAACTGTGCCACAGCAAGCTGGTGTGCCGTGAAGGAATTTTAGACGTGCCTCGAAAATTTTAAAGGATCTTTAATTAAATTATTATTTTTTTCATTGCTTTTGAATTATTAATTTCTTAATATTACGGTAGTACTATTAATTTTATATTTAAAAGAAAATCCAAAAATAATATTTAGATGAAATAAACGTTTCTCCATTGAAAATATTAAAAATTAAAAAGCATTGTAGAATCCATAGAGAAAATTTTAAGAACATAGCTATCTATCATATCGATGTAGTGATGACCACAATGAATGATTTTGATATTCGAATGAAATATTCGGGCATGCACAAAAGCATGGTTGCCAACCTTCACATTTTTAAAAATCAATTACTACTACCAAAATTTTTGTTAAAAAATAGTAGTAATAATAATAATAATAAAATAGATAAATAAATAAATAAAATTTCTTATTTTAATTAAGATTAAATATAAAAATGTACACAAGAACTATTTTTAATTAATTAAAATTAATACTATTTTATAAAATTTCTGTGAGTAATTGATTAAAAAATTTTCAAAAGTTATAAAATGTGCTTTTTTTATCATTTATTTATTTTTAAACGAAACTTTTGCTGGTAATCAATTTTTAAAAAAACGAAGGTTGGCAATTATGGCGCATGCCCGATTTTTATCGCAAATTTTTAGATATCGCCCAATTTCAATTTTCACAACGTGGAATATAAAAAAAAAAAAAGTGCAATTTAAATGCACTTTATTATTTATTTAAATGCAATTTATTTGAAAAAATGTATCTCAATTTACTTAGTTTTTATAATTTAAAAAATAATTTTTAAGCATTTTTTAAAAATATACCTGATTAAAAAAAATCTTATTGCAGAAGATTAACACGTTTGAATTGGAAAAAAAATGTGAATACTTCGGTATTTCAGATCTTTGGCCATTTCTTTGACTGTTAGCCACTGTTAAACGACTAGTACTACAAAAGTATCACATTTTTAGTAAAGTTTAAAACTTTATTACTTGAATACATAACTAATATTTTTTGCGTAAAACATCTTTTTTAGGTCTAATTGTTGGACAATCTAAAAATATAGATTAAATAATAATAAAAAAAATTAGTCTTCAATTAAAATAATTTTCATCTATGTTTCGTACATCAGGTAGTATTTTCTGTAATCCTGGAAGCCCGTATCGAGTCCTCTGGTATAACTGACAGAACATTGAATTTCTGAAAGTAAGTTTTTAAATATGTTATTGATATATATATATTTTTAGTAAAAAGATAATAATTAACGTGTTTTAAAAATTTATTTATAGAAATTCATTTCAGGGGGTACATTTTAGGTAGCTTTCATTACAAAAAGCTACCTATTGCAGCCGTTCGGAGGAAAGCGATTTCAAAAAATTTTGGTATATTTTCATCGATCATGACTCCCAGACCCCGAAACCACCCTCCGTTAAAAATTGACATATATATATATATATATATCTATATATATATCTATCTATATATATATATATATATATATACATATATCTGACTTATGTCACACTGTAACTCTCGTATTTATGAACCGATTTGGATGTAATTCGGTGTGTACATAGTACATACCAATGTCTTGACCGAGTTCGTTGGCCAGCTTCATCCGCCATTTTGTTTCAAAATGGCGGCCATTTAAAAATTTAAAAAAAAATTAAAATTTGAAATGTGGTACCAAAAAATTGAAAATGGAAAAATATTTTTTCTTATGTATTTGACCTTTATACAAAGATTCCGGAGCAGTTTTTGTTTCGTCTATATCTTAAAAAATGGTTGAGTTATAGCATTTTGAATTTCTAGCGTGGCTGACATTTTGAAACGTCCTGAATTTTGTCACGCGATAAAAGGCGTATTTATGAACCGATTTGGATGTAACTTCGTTTATACATAGTACATACCAATGTCTCGATCGAGTTCGTTGGCCAGCTTCATCCGCCATCTTGTTTAAAAATGGCGGCCATTTAAAGTTTTAAGAAAAATTTAAATTTGAAATATGGTACCAAAAAATTGAAAATAGAAAAAATATTTTTTTCTTATGTGTTTGACCTTGATAAAAAGATTCGGGAGCAGTTTTTGTTTCGTCTATATCTTAAAAAATGGCTGAATTATAGCATTTTGAATTTCTAACGTGGCTGACATTTTGAAACGTCCTGATATTTGTCATGTGATAACGGGCGTATTTATGAACCGATTTGGATATACTTTGGTGTATACATAGTACATACAATTATCTCGACCGAGTTCGTTGTCCAGCTTCATCCGCCATCTTCTTTCAAAATGGCGGGCATTTAAAAAATTTTAAAAAATTTTAAATTTAAAATGAGGTACCAAAAAATTGGAAAATGAAAAATATTTTTTTCGTATGTGTTTGACCTTAATACAAAGATTCCGGAACAGTTTTTGTTTTGTCTATATCTAAAAAAATAGCTGAGTTATAGCATTTTGAATTTCTATTGTGGCTGACATTTTAAAACGACCTGATTTTTGTCACGCGATAACAGGCGTATTTATGAACCGATTTGGATGTAACTTGGTCTGTACAATGTACATACCAGTGTCTCGACCGAGTTCGTTGGCCAGCTTCATTTGCCATCTTGTTTCAAAAGGGTTGCCATTTAAAAAAAAATAAAATGAGGTATTAAAAATTTGGAAAATGAAAAAGATTTTTTTTATGTGTTTGGCCTTGAGACAAAGATTCCGGAGCAGTTTTTGTTTCTGAAAATTTGTTCTTTTGTTTATATCTTAAAAAATGGTTGAATTATCGCACTTTGAATTTCTAGCATGGCTAACATTTTGAAACGATCTTGTATTTGTCACGCGATAACACACGTATTCGCCTATTTCGATGTAAGAAGGCATGTGGATAGTATACATCAATATCTCGACCAAGTTCGCTGGCCAGCTTCATCAGCCATTTTGTTTCAAAATGGCGGCCATTAAATTAAAAAAAATTATGTTTAAAGTGAGTTGCAAAAAAATTAGAAATTGAAAAAGGTTTCTTTCTTAAGTATTTGACCTTGATATAAGGATTCAGGAGCATTTTTTTGTCTGTCTTTATCTTAAAAAATGGCTCAGTTATAGCAATTTCAATATCTAATGTGGGTGACATTTTGAAAAATCTGATTTTTTACCTGCGACAGCACTCGTATATATCAATCGATTCCGATGTGAATGAGCATGTGCACAGCAATTACTAAGGTCTCGATCAAGTTCACTGGTTAGCCTCATCCACCATGTTGTCTTAAAATGGCAGGCACTTTAAGAAATCGCCGAATTTGGCAGCCAAATATAAGTTACTTTAAATAGAAGCAGCTTGGATAAAGCTGACTAATTTCGCGAAATTATCATTCATAATGATCTTGTATTGATAAAAATTAGTATTGAATCTCCTATATTCGGTTTCCACTAAATTGAGCTTCGTGTGTTTGAATGGCTTTTTAAAAAAAGGAATATGAAAGCTACCTCTTCCTCCCGGCACTGGCCGGAAGGACTTTTTTAAGATATAGATACTTTTTTATGTTTGACAATGATTGTAACATTTTGTGTTTGTGTTAATAAATAAATTAAAAAAATAATTTCCCTCCCTGTATTTTTTCTTTCTTTCTTTCTTTTTTTTTTTTTTTTTTTTTTTTTTTTTTTTGAATAATTCAAAGTCTGTTTATAAATATTATAAGTACTGGTAAGACTAGAATATAGTAGATCCATAATTTGTTTCGGGAAAAGCAAATTTACAGCTATTAAGGCGGTTCTCAAATTCCCTGCTCAGTAAACGCAAAACTTTCTGACACATTCTCTGACTAATTTTTAAACGTTATCCCTTTCAGAGGCCAGGCATTTCTGC
Organism: Maratus speciosus; assembly: GCA_963932465.1. Lineage (NCBI taxonomy): Eukaryota > Metazoa > Arthropoda > Arachnida > Araneae > Salticidae > Maratus > Maratus speciosus. The sequence goes on from OZ010788.1 coordinate 466,872,037, forward strand.
TCCAAAAAATGTTCAAATAATTAATTCACACTGCAATTTAGGAACAAATTTATTTGAAAATAATCAAAAGCTTTTCTTCACGTATATTATGAGATCGAAATTGTGCTAAAAACTTACTGGTGCCATTTGGTAGTTTGGGCATTAAAATTAAGCGTTTGCAGACTGCAAACGGCGCCCTCGAAAGGGTTAAGACATAAAAATGTCTTAGTCAGTTAGCCTGACTGTTTAAACAATTTGGAATCGAATGGAGTTTCCCATTTTTTGATAAATGAATTATCAAGTTATAAGCTATTCTTTTCACGTCACGGCCAGTTTTTCACCTTTCCCGCGCTGACACTTACGGAAATTTGGTTCAAAATCCCAACTTTGACAGTATTTTCTGAAAGATCTTTTGCGCTTATCAATAAAATGGAAAACGCCATTCGATTACATAGTTTCTGAATAAAGACATCTGCTAATTTCATGCGTTTCCGAACGAAAAAACAAAAATGAATTGAGAAATGTATCAGAAAGTGGCCCCTGTGTATTTAAGAGCAGCCTTAAGCTATAACGCGTGTCTTTTAATTAAAAGTATGTAAACGGAGCTCGCTGTAAACGAGAGTTCGGCTATACAACGGGTTTGTGTTTTAAAGAAAAAACATTTTCATTTTTTCTTTTAGTATTTATTTTTATTTATTTATTTATTTAGTATTTAGTATTCAGTCAGGAGATCCCTGGTTCGAATCCTGGTCCGGACATTTTTCTCCCAGTTGGAAATTTACATCTAATATGATTTATTTACCAACTAGAATAATTGTGTTAAAATTAATCTAACATGATTTCGTATCCAGCGATTTCTGGAGTTCCGTTACCTGAGATTTATTCTGTTGTGCTGAACCAGGTTTCAGACCAGATGCTATAATCATTAAAGTTAGCTGGGTGAAAAAGTTCCACCAGGTTTGTCCGGGATAGCTCAGATGGCAGAGCAGGGACGGCTTCAGCCAGGAGATCCCTGGTTCGAATCCTGGTCTGGACATTTTTCGCCCAGTTGGAAATTTACATCTAATATTTATTTTTGTTAGGAGCAAGTTTGTCTTGGTGGACTGGCTTTTCTATCTTTCTATCATATCTAGAGAAAGACAAATAGAATGCTTATTCACCAGCTCTCTTAATTTAGATAAAATGAGGTGCATATCCATAACATAATAGACATTAATGAAACCATGTTCCTTTTACAAACAAACATTGCAAATGAAGATGGGAAGAAGAAGAAGAGTATATATGTGGGAAAAGATCGTCTTCGAGTGAGACCTTTCTTGGAAAAAGAGTAAGCTCGCAGAAAACAATACAAAAACATAATTACGTGACGATGAAACATGAAAGAAAAGAAGTCCCCCATTTCCTTAAAAAAGTGTGGTTTCTGTGTGCTCTAGGCATTTTTAGCTTTCTCCTTACACAATAATTATGGAAAAATTAACTATCGATGTTTGTGTTTAACCAGGCTTGTGTTTCATGATAAAAAATTCTTAGTGGTTTCACTCATCTTCCATTTTTTAGGTGCGTTCGTAATTATATAAATACTAGGGGGCTCTGCCCCCTGCAAGCTACGCTCGCCAACCCCCATTCAGACACTGCAGAATCTAAAAGCACGCTAATATGATCGCTTTTTAAAAGATTAGAGAAGATTGAATTATACTGAAAAAACCTGTAGTGATCTCCCTGTAAACGGGTTTCCATTCAATTCCCTTTGATTGCAAAAATTTAAGGCAGAATCAGTTGCTGTTGAGATTTCCAATGGTTGTTTTCGTGTTTGATTCACAATCTGTTGCCTGTTATATCTAAAATCTGTCGCCAAACTATAAGATTAAATGCCAATAATGGTTAATCGTAAATATCATATTCACTTGAGTTTAAGGAAGTTACACGAGAGTAGTGGGGAAAGGACAGTTCTGGCTCAGCCGCAGGCGGGATGGCGGTGCCGCACCGCCAGCGGCACCGCACCCTCGTCCCGCCTGCGGCCCGCACCCCTCCGACACCGTCCCCCCTCCGACACCGCACCCCCCTGCGACACCGCCTCTGGTACCCCCTCCACCACCGCCCCCTAGCGGGAAAAATGGCGTTCTTTGAGTATTTTTCTGCTATAACATGAGAGTTGAACGTTAGATCGACCAGATTATCATACTATAAGATGAAGATTAAATTTACATTTGAATTTTGAACAATCTTTACCTTAATGGGTATTATTTATTAAGAAAAACAATGGAAAATACCAATTTCTGAGGAAAAAAGATGATTTCTGAAGATTTTATTCAACTGTAAGCTCAGAATATCAACATAAATAGAGAAAGTTAAACATATATTTGAATTTTGAACAATCTTTACCTTAATGAGTATTATTAATTAAGCAAAATAATGAAAAATATCAATTTCTTAGGGGGAAAAAAATGATTTCTGTTGATTATTTTCAACTACAAGATCAGAATAACAAATTAAATGGGGAAAGTTAAACATATATTTGAATTTTAAACAATCTTTACCTTAATGAGCATTATTAATTAAGCAAAACAGTGGAAAATACCAATTTCTGAGGAAAAAAGCTGATTTCTGAAGATTTTATTCAACTGCAAGCTCAGAATATCAACATAAATGGAGAAAGTTAAACATATATTTGAATTTTGAACAATCTTTACCTTTGAGTATTATTAATTAAGCAAAACAATGAAAAATATCAATTTTTAATGAAAAAAGCTGAACTTTTTCAAGTACAAGATCAGAATATATTCTTAAATGGGGAAAGTTAAACGCGTACATTTGAATTTTGATGAATCTTTACCTTAATGAGCATTATTAATTAAGCAAAACAATGAAAAATAACAATTTTAAAGGAAAAAAGCCGATTTCTGTAGATTATTTTCAACTACAAGATCAGAATATCAACTTAAATTGAGAAAGTTAAACATATATTTGAATTTTGAACAATCTTTACCTTAATGAGTATTATTAATTATGCAAAATAACAAAAAAAATATATAAATTTTAATGGAAAAAGAGATTTATTTATTTATTTATTTTTTTTTTTTTCCAACCATAAAATGAGAATATCGTCTTAAAATGGAAATTTAAACATACATTTCAGTTTGAGAACAACCCTCACCTTAATTAATTTTGATTAACTGAACAAATAACAAAAGTTAATATGGAATAAAAAGATTAATTTTGTTAACTTTTATACTAGTTTGAGATTTTAACAGACATTTAAACACTAGTTATGTAAGATTTAAAACCTTAGACAAATACGTCCTAAGACATATACTAATTAATCAAAATAAATTCAATTTTCAGCTTAATCAATAACTGAAAATTTATCATTAAAAAAAAAAAAATATATATATATATATATATATTCATGATTGTACATATAAAAAAAAGAGTTTACAAGCTAATTTCCTTAATTTTTAGAAGATTCAACAGAATATTTTCAACAAGTCTGTTATAAGAAAAAGTAATTTCAACCCCTATTCACTATCGTCAACCGCTCACATTCCTTAAACTTGGGGGAACACAACAATAGAGTTTGACGTCACAAAGCATATCGGGAAAATGTTTACATCCAAGAAAAATATAAATTTTTATGCTTCTTCTCAACTGTTAAATGAAAGATAAACTTATATTTTAGTTTTGAACAATCATTACCTTAATGATTATTAATAATTAAGCAGAACAAAGGAAAATATTTCTTTTTTATGAAAAAGACACATTTAAACGAATTCGGTTAACATTTACACTACTTTGAGATTTTATCGTCCTTTTTTAGACGTTAGTTATGTAATATTTAATTCGTTACACGACTATACCCCAAAATATATTCAATCTAATTTCCTTAATTTTAGCAGATTCAACAGAATTTTTTCGATAGGGCTAGTAATAAGATAATAATTCAAGATCCCATTCACTGCATGCTACCCTTAGCATTCTTCAAACTTGGGAAGGGATCACAAACCTTCTCTGACGTCATATTCGAACCAATTTTTTAGTTCGTGTTTACTGCACCTGGTAAACTACAAAGAATAAAAGAAAAAGTGTCCGTTCAAGAAAAATATCAGTTTTTAGGTAAAAAGAGACTGAATTCTTTACAACTGTTACATGAAAGATGTAAACATTTATTTTAGTTTTGAACAACCATAACCTTAATGAATTTTTATAAGTGAAAAAATAACAAAGGAAAATATTATATTTTAATGAAAGAAGACAAATTTAAACGAATTTGATTGACTCTTACACTAGTTGGAAACTGTAAATGAGTAAAATTGTTTTATGAGTTCATTTAATCATTGACACATTCGAGATTTTGTACATATATCCGAATTTTGAATGAACAGCATCTTAATGAATATTAATAATTAAGTAAAACAATGGAAAATATCAATTTTTAAGAAAAAAGATCAGAATATCAGCATAAAAGAGGAAAGATACGAGGATTTCAACTTAAAAGGGAAATTTAAGCATTTATTTCAGTTTTTGAAAAATCATTACCTTACTGAATTTTAATAATTGAACAAATAACTAGGGAGAATATTATTCTTTAATGATAAAAGACAAATTTAAACGAATATGATTAACTTTTACACTAGTTTGAGATTTTATCCTCCTTTTAGATGCTACCTATGTAGAATTTTAACTTTTCAACGAGACACACTTCAAGAAATACTCATTACCAAACAAAATAAATTAATTTTAATCTAATCAATAACTGAAAATTACACATTTTAAAAATATTTTCATGAATGTGCATAAAAATACGAGTTTACAAACTAATATCCTTATTTTTATTACATTTAACTAAATTTTTCTACATTCAAGCTTAATTTTATACACAAAGCATTATTTAAACAAATCCAGTACTTTCAGATTTAACGAAATTCACTGATTTTCACTTTTTTAACCAATCCTATGAGTTAAAAAACAAGAGCACCTCCTATAATTTTATAGCATTGGGTGAAACGAGACGAATTAGCAGCACATTAAAACTTAAACATAATAAAAAAAAAGGTTATTAAATAATTGCTTAGTGCATAACTTTCCCTCAAAATGAAAAACAAATGAATTCTTGAAACCCCCAATCTTACTAAGTAAAAAATAAATAAATAAATAAATAAATAAAAATAAAATAATTATTCGCCCCTGGACGGATTCGAACCGCCAACCCCATGGTTAACAGCCATATGCGCTATCCAATTGCGCTACAAGGGCATCGAAGATTTTTGAATTATTGCAATACTTATCTACATCAAACTCTATTCTTGCTCCTATATATTTTACCATTACATAATTTTAAAAACTGTTTTTTTCATTTATCAGAAAATTATTAAATCACAGAACGATCACACATCAAGTTGTTTCAAATATGAATGTTATCTTTACAGTTTTCTAATGATACAGGGTATACATGAACACAAACTTTAATTTTCAAACATTTCATATTTCAAATAGTCTATATTTCAAACCAAAATATTTGAAATTTTCACACGTAAGAGCAAATATTACTTAGATCTTTTCACTATTACCTTTTAAAAAATAGCAGATAACTACTTTTGAATTAATTTTCCAAGAACTGTAACTGAAATTACATCAACACCTTATAGAAAACCCTGTTTTAACACAATTTCTTGAAATTCAACAACGAATTGACCTTTACAGCAATACTTATCTACATCAAACTCGATTCTTGCTCCTATATATTTTAACATTACATAATTTTAACAAATTTACATCGAATTTGTAAGATTTTAACACTTTGATGACATACACCTCAAGAAATATTCATAATTAAACAAAAAAATAATCTTATCAATAACTGGAAATTTCACATTTAAAACACATATTTTCGTGATTGTACACATAAAAATAACAGTTTACAAACCAATTTCCATAATTTATCACATTCGAACTTAATTTTTACACACAAAACATTATTTAATCATATTCTATAATTTATGATTCAGTGAAATTCGGACTAGTCTAGGTTATTCTGCTCATATTATTAATCAAATTGTCTTATGTTTCACCTTGCATTTCGAAGATTTTCGAATTATCATCCATCAAGTTGCGTAAAACATAAATACTGTCTTTATAGTTTAATGATACATAGTATACATGACTAGCCTGAGTTATTCTATCCATATTATTAACCAAATTATCATATGTTTCATCTTACACATCGAAGATTTCTGAATTTTCATCCATCAAGTTGCTTAAAATATTAATACTACGTTTATAGTTCTAATGATGCATAGCATACATGAATGCAATCTTTAATTTTAACATTTCATATTTCAAATAACCTATTTCAAAGCCAAACTATATGAATTTTTACTACAACGCTTATAACAGAACAATTTACGCTTCACACTTGTCTAATAATTATTAGATATGTATTCCTCAGAAATATTACTACCATATGAATAAGTAAAGAAAATGTAATATATATATATATATATATATATATATATATATATATATATATATATATATATTAAATAACCTCATACCCGAAAAGTATCACAGAAGGAAAATACTAATAATCAATTAAAATAATTAACTATTACATAAAATTCCATCTATTACATATAAAACTTCAACTGATGAATGAAAAATATGCAAATTAGCAAAATAAAATTTACAAAAGTAAGAAAAAAATGCAAGTTATTGAAAATTTAATTAAAAAAAAAAAGGTTTTTGAAATTTGCAAGTTTAACTCCTACCTTAAATGTCATTACCACCATCTCTTCGCAGAATATAATAATCTATGGTTTGCTATAACAGACTTTCTTGATAACATTTATTATACTACTGATTTGTACGCATGCGTGAGTTGTCACGTGATCAAAACTTTTGAGAATAATATAAATTTTCGAAAAGCAGCGCAGCATTTCTCATTTCAACTGTTAGACTTAAGGGAGAAGATAACTTTAGTGCACAACTCTGATAAATTTCCAGATTTTAATTCAAGTGGGGAATCGATTTCTTTGTTAGTGAATAAAGTAAGTTTTAGTATATCATTGCAATATATAATAATAAAAATAAACAATGAATAAATTATTATTTATATATTAAACCTTTCCTAAGTATATAAATATATTTCTTTTATTAAACAGATGTTGCAGCAAGATGAATCAAAACAGCAGCACTCCTCTTTATCAGAAATGGATGATCTGAATGATTCGCTCTTAGCACATGTAGAGTTAAAGAATAATAAATATGTAAGTACTTAGATATGAAATACTATAATTCATATATGAAACGTAATTAGAGTAAATTTAAAATCAAATATTTTATTGTTTGTACTTTAACAAATGTTTTTTATCCATATCATTGAAGAGAATTCTAATTGTTTACATTTATTTCTCTCACAGATGTGTTCTATTTGCTGTAAACATTTTTTAAGTAAATGGAATTTAAAAGAACATACACAGATCCATACAGATGAAAAACCCTATACTTGTGAAGATTGCCAAAAGCCGTTTTCAAGAAAATATGAATCAAAAATGCATACTACATCATATAGTCTATCACCAGCTGTATGTAAACTATGTGCAGATATTCAAGAAATAACCAGACGTTTGAAGAATTTAACAATCAAGGAAGAGATTTAGACTATGTACTCAACCTATTTGCATAAGAGTTACCACAATATCCCAAAACTGAAATTTCGAAGGCACACAGTGGGTGTAAAGAAATTTTTGTTACCCATGATTCTCGTAACCACCATGAATTTGGATATTATTCATAATGTATTCCTTAAATTGTTATAATAAATATTCTTTTATCTGCACTTATCGACGTGTTTATTTATATCTCCTAACATTTTAAACGAAAAACGCTTTCCCATCTTAAAAAATTTCATAAGAACAGATAAAAATTAACAGATGAATGAAAAAATATGCATGTTCACAAAGTTTTCTAGATATACTTACAAAAATGTTTACAAAATAAAAAATTTGCAAGAGTAAAAGACAAAATTCACAAAATTAAAAAAAAAATACAACATAACATTTTTTTCTTCTTACAAAGTATTATAGTATCTTGCAAAGTATTATTACAATAGTATTATAATGGTTGGCCAACCATTATACACTATATTTAAAATATCATTTTTTGAAACTTTTTCATAACTTTTTTGTAAATTTTTTTCAAACTTTTTTGCAATTTTTTTTTCACAAATTTTGTAAATTTTTTTAATTATTTTTTTATGTTATAATTTTTTTTTTTTTACTTTTGTAAATTTTTTTTTTTTTTTGTAAAAATTTTTGTAAAAAATTTTTTTGTAAAAAAATTTTTTGTAAAAAAATTTTTTTGTAAAAATATTTTTGTAAAAATATTTTTTTTCACTTTTGAAAAAAAAAATCTAAGTGTAATTTTTTTTTCCTGCTTTTCTAAAAACTCACATTTGTAGGAAGAAAAAAATGTTATGTTGTATTTTTTTTTAATTTTGTGAATTTTGTCTTTTACTCTTGCAAATTTTTTATTTTGTAAACATTTTTGTAAGTATATCTAGAAAACTTTGTGAACATGCATATTTTTTCATTCATCTGTTAATTTTTATCTGTTCTTATGAAATTTTTTAAGATGGGAAAGCGTTTTTCGTTTAAAATGTTAGGAAATATAAATAAACACGTCGATAAGTGCAGATAAAAGAATATTTATTATAACAATTTAAGGAATACATTATGAATAATATCCAAATTCATGGTGGTTACGAGAATCATGGGTAACAAAAATTTCTTTACACCCACTGTGTGCCTTCGAAATTTCAGTTTTGGGATATTGTGGTAACTCTTATGCAAATAGGTTGAGTACATAGTCTAAATCTCTTCCTTGATTGTTAAATTCTTCAAACGTCTGGTTATTACTTGAATATCTTCACATACTTTACATACAGCTGGTGATAGACTATATGATGTAGTATGCATTTTTGATTCATATTTCCTTGAAAACGGCTTTTGGCAATCTTCACAAGTATAGGGTTTTTCATCTGTATGGATCTGTGTATGTTCTTTTAAATTCCATTTACTTAAAAATTGTTTGTAGCAAATAGAACACATCTGTGAGAGAAATAAATGTAAACAATTAGAATTCTCTTCAATGATATGGATAAAAAACATTTGTTAAAGTACAAACAATAAAATATTTGATTTTAAATTTACTCTAATTACGTTTCATATATGAATTATAGTATTTCATATCTAAGTACTTACATATTTATTATTCTTTAACTCTACATGTGCTAAGAGCGAATCATTCAGATCATCCATTTCTGATAAAGAGGATTGCTGCTGTTTTGATTCATCTTGCTGCAACATCTGTACAATAAAAGAAATATATTTATATACTTAGGAAAGGTTTAATATATAAATAATAATTTATTCATTGTTTATTTTTATTATTATATATTGCAATGATATACTAAAACTTACTTTATTCACTAACAAAGAAATCGATTCCCCACTTGAATTAAAATCTGGAAATTTATCAGAGTTGTGCACTAAAGTTACCTTCTCCCTTAAGTCTAACAGTTGAAATGAGAAATGCTGCGCTGCTTTTCGAAAATTTATATTATTCTCAAACGTTTTGATCACGTGACAACTCACGCATGCGTACAAATCAGTAGTATAATAAATGTTATCAAGAAATTCTGTTATAGCAAACCATTCCTTCTGTGATACTTTTCGGGTATGAGGTTATTTAATATATATATATATATATATATATATATATATATATATTACATTTTCATTACTTATTCATATGGTAGTAATATTTCTGAGGAATACATATCTAATAATTATTAGACAAGTGTGAAGCGTAAATTGTTCTGTGATAAGCGTTGTAGTAAAAATTCATATAGTTTGGCTTTGAAATAGGTTATTTGAAATATGAAATGTTAAAATTAAAGATTGCATTCATGTATGCTATGCATCATTAGAACTATAAACGTAGTATTAATATTTTAAGCAACTTGATGGATGAAAATTCAGAAATCTTCGATGTGTAAGATGAAACATATGATAATTTGGTTAATAATATGGATAGAATAACTCAGGCTAGTCATGTATACTATGTATCATTAAACTATAAAGACAGTATTTATGTTTTACGCAACTTGATGGATGATAATTCGAAAATCTTCGAAATGCAAGGTGAAACATAAGACAATTTGATTAATAATATGAGCAGAATAATCTAGACTAGTCCGAATTTCACTGAATCATAAATTATAGAATATGATTAAATAATGTTTTGTGTGTAAAAATTAAGTTCGAATGTGATAAATTATGGAAATTGGTTTGTAAACTGTTATTTTTATGTGTACAATCACGAAAATATGTGTTTTAAATGTGAAATTTCCAGTTATTGATAAGATTATTTTTTTGTTTAATTATGAATATTTCTTGAGGTGTATGTCATCAAAGTGTTAAAATCTTACAAATTCGATGTAAATTTGTTAAAATTATGTAATGTTAAAATATATAGGAGCAAGAATCGAGTTTGATGTAGATAAGCATTGCTGTAAAGGTCAATTCGTTGTTGAATTTCAAGAAATTGTGTTAAAACAGGGTTTTCTATAAGGTGTTGATGTAATTTCAGTTACAGTTCTTGGAAAATTAATTCAAAAGTAGTTATCTGCTATTTTTTAAAAGGTAATAGTGAAAAGATCTAAGTAATATTTGCTCTTACGTGTGAAAATTTCAAATATTTTGGTTTGAAATATAGACTATTTGAAATATGAAATGTTTGAAAATTAAAGTTTGTGTTCATGTATACCCTGTATCATTAGAAAACTGTAAAGATAGCATTCATATTTGAAACAACTTGATGTGTGATCGTTCTGTGATTTAATAATTTTCTGATAAATGAAAAAAACAGTTTTTAAAATTATGTAATGGTAAAATATATAGGAGCAAGAATCGAGTTTGATGTAGATAAGTATTGCAATAATTCAAAAATCTTCGATGCCCTTGTAGCGCAATTGGATAGCACATATGGCTGTTAACCATGGGTTTGACGGTTCGAATCCGTCCAAGGCCGAATAATTATTTTATTTTTATTTATTTATTTATTTATTTATTTTTTACTTAGTAAGATTGGGGGTTTCAAGAATTCGTTTGTTTTTCATTTTGAGGGAAAGTTATGCACTAAGCAATTATTTAATAACCTTTTTTTTTATTATGTTTAAGTTTTAATGTGCTGCTAATTCGTCTCGTTTCACCCAACGCTATAAAATTATAGGAGGTGCTCTTGTTTTTTAACTCATAGGATTGGTTTAAAAAGTGAAAATCGGTGAATTTCGTTAAATCTGAAAGTACTGGATTTGATTAAATAATGCTTTGTGTATAAAATTAAGCTTGAATGTAGAAAAATTTAGTTAAATGTAATAAAAATAAGGATATTAGTTTGTAAACTCGTATTTTTATGCACATTCATGAAAATATTTTTAAAATGTGTAATTTTCAGTTATTGATTAGATTAAAATTAATTTATTTTGTTTGGTAATGAGTATTTCTTGAAGTGTGTCTCGTTGAAAAGTTAAAATTCTACATAGGTAGCATCTAAAAGGAGGATAAAATCTCAAACTAGTGTAAAAGTTAATCAAATTCGTTTAAATTTGTCTTTTATCATTAAAGAATAATATTCTCCCTAGTTATTTGTTCAATTATTAAAATTCATTAAGGTAATGATTTTTCAAAAACTGAAATAAATGTTTAAATTTCCCTTTTAAGTTGAAATCCTCGCATCTTTCCTCTTTTATGCTGATATTCTGATCTTTTTCCTTAAAAATTGATATTTTCCATTGTTTTACTTAATTATTAATATTCATTAAGATGCTGTTCATTCAAAATTCGGATATATGTACAAAATCTCGAATGTGTCAATGATTAAATGAACTCATAAAACAATTTTACTCATTTACAGTTTCCAACTAGTGTAAGAGTCAATCAAATTCGTTTAAATTTGTCTTATTTCATTAAAATATAATATTTTCCTTTGTTATTTTTTCACTTATAAAAATTCATTAAGGTTATGGTTGTTCAAAACTAAAATAAATGTTTACATCTTTCATGTAACAGTTGTAAAGAATTCAGTCTCTTTTTACCTAAAAACTGATATTTTTCTTGAACGGACACTTTTTCTTTTATGCTTTGTAGTTTACCAGGTGCAGTAAACACGAACTAAAAAATTGGTTCGAATATGACGTCAGAGAAGGTTTGTGATCCCTTCCCAAGTTTGAAGAATGCTAAGGGTAGCATGCAGTGAATGGGATCTTGAATTATTATCTTATTACTAGCCCTATCGAAAAAATTCTGTTGAATCTGCTAAAATTAAGGAAATTAGATTGAATATATTTTGGGGTATAGTCGTGTAACGAATTAAATATTACATAACTAACGTCTAAAAAAGGACGATAAAATCTCAAAGTAGTGTAAATGTTAACCGAATTCGTTTAAATGTGTCTTTTTCATAAAAAAGAAATATTTTCCTTTGTTCTGCTTAATTATTAATAATCAATAAGGTAATGATTGTTCAAAACTAAAATATAAGTTTATCTTTCATTTAACAGTTGAGAAGAAGCATAAAAATTTATATTTTTCTTGGATGTAAACATTTTCCCGATATGCTTTGTGACGTCAAACTCTATTGTTGTGTTCCCCCAAGTTTAAGGAATGTGAGCGGTTGACGATAGTGAATAGAGGTTGAAATTACTTTTTCTTATACCAGACTTGTTGAAAATATTCTGTTGAATCTTCTAAAATTTAAGGAAATTAGCTTGTAAACTCTTATTTTTATATGTACAATCATGAATATAGTGGTTTATATTCTGTTTATAATTATCTATATATAAGGATATGTTTGGTTTTGCTGTTAATAAAACAATTGTTACATTCAATTGCTTACAACTGTTTGTCTTTTGACAATTAAATCATAAAAGTAATACTAGATGGCAGCACCACAATTTGTGTTTTTTTTCGATAAGTTCTATATTTACTTTTTCCAGCTACATTTCAGTTATAATTTACTACACCAGGGGGAATTTTTAGCTAAATTTTGACAATATTGTTTAACGGTTTTTAATTAATTTAATAGTGCATTTTAATTATGTAATTACTTTCTATTTATATTATTTTATATTATATTAACAGTTATTTAACAGTTATTTCAATATGTATTAACTGCATCCTATGGTATCAATTACTGTGATTTCTTAACTGTTTTATTCACCTTAATCTTTACGATATTATGTGTGCCATGTGCGCGTGGATTTATTCTAAAATATTAAACGGTATGGTGTTTATTATTTCATTTTATATCCTATAAATATTTAAATAGGTTTTATTGATTTTTCCATTTCATATTATTTGTTTCTATTCTGTTTTCATTTTTAATCAATTCACTTGATTTTAATGGTTGTTTGGGCACAGGGGAAAATAACTTTTAGCTTTAGCTTATTTTTCCCACAGAAAACAACCATTTTGCTTATATCATTGAATTCTGTGCCCTTGAAAACGTAATTCAATATATAAGCATTTCCATCATTTGTCGGTGTCCACTTTCTTATTTTTCTTCCATAATAATTCTTTTAATTAATTTAATCTTTATATACTTACAGCTTTAATTCATAATATTACGGTTTTTGATGGTGGTAGGTTATGTTTAATTATTGGTTATATATATATATATATATATATATTTTTTTTTTTAATGGTAAATTTTCAGTTATTGATTAAGCTGAAAATTGAATTTATTTTGATTAATTAATATATGTCTTAGGACGTATTTGTCTAAGGTTTTAAATCTTACATAACTAGTGTTTAAATGTCTGTTAAAATCTCAAACTAGTATAAAAGTTAATAAAATTCATCTTTTTATTCCATATTAACTTTTGTTATTTGTTCAGTTAATCAAAATTAATTAAGGTGAGGGTTGTTCTCAAACTGAAATGTATGTTTAAATTTCCATTTTAAGACGATATTCTCATTTTATGGTTGGAAAAAAAAAATAAATAAATAAATCTCTTTTTCCATTAAAATTTATATATATTTTTTGTTATTTTGCATAATTAATAATACTCATTAAGGTAAAGATTGTTCAAAATTCAAATATATGTTTAACTTTCTCAATTTAAGTTGATATCCTGATCTTGTAGTTGAAAATAATCTACAGAAATCGACTTTTTTCCTTTAAAATTGTTATTTTTCATTGTTTTGCTTAATTAATAATGCTCATTAAGGTAAAGATTCTTCAAAATTCAAATGTACGCGTTTAATTTTCCCCATTTAAGAGTATATTCTGATCTTGTACTTGAAAAAGTTCAGCTTTTTTCATTAAAAATTTATATTTTTCATTGTTTTGCTTAATTAATAATACTCATTAAGGTAAAGATTGTTCAAAATTCAAATATATGTTTAACTTTCTCCATTTATGTTGATATTCTGAGCTTGCAGTTGAATAAAATCTTCAGAAATCAGCTTTTTTCCTCAGAAATTGGTATTTTCCACTGTTTTGCTTAATTAATAATGCACATTAAGGTAAAGATTGTTTAAAATTCAAATATATGTTTAACTTTCCCCATTTAATTTGTTATTCTGATCTTGTAGTTGAAAATAATCAACAGAAATCGTTTTTTTCCCCCTAAGAAATTGATATTTTCCATTATTTTGCTTAATTAATAATACTCATTAAGGTAAAGATTGTTCAAAATTCAAATATATGTTTAACTTTCTCCATTTATGTTGATATTCTGAGCTTGCAGTTGAATAAAATCTTCAGAAATCAGCTTTTTTCCTCAGAAATTGGTATTTTCCATTGTTTTGCTTAATAAATAATACCCATTAAGGTAAAGATTGTTCAAAATTCAAATGTAAATTTAATCTTCATCTTATAGTATGATAATGTAGTCGATCTAACGTTCAACTCTCATGTTATAGCAGAAAAATACTCAAAAACGCCATTTTTCCCGTTAGGGGGCGGTGGTGGAGGGGGTACCAGAGGCGGTGTCGGAGGGGGGTGCGGTGTCGGAGTGGGGACGGTGTCGGAGGGGTGCGGGCCGCAGGCGGGACGAGGGTGCGGTGCCGCAGGCGGTGCGGCACCGCCATCCCGCCTGCGGCTGAGCCAGAACTGTCCTTTCCCCACTACTCACGTGTTTACGCCATCAAGTGATTTTTATTTCGACGTTTTATTTGTATTTTTATTAATGTTATACTAATTTATTTGTTCTTTCTTTACTTAAAATAAACAATTATGTCAATTTGTATAATTTGGCGAGTGGTTTGGCGATTTATATAATTTCGCGAAATGGGTCGACGGGAGAAGTAGTACATTAAAAGATTGCTTTGAAACTGAAATTAAATGTCACTTAATGCTATCATTAAGCGGGATGTAAAAAATTTCAAGAACAACAATTGGTCTGATTTCATTACCTCCTTGGCTCCTACGGATAATTCTCTTTGGAATTATCTGAAAAGAGTCAGGAAACCCTTTACCCCTATCCCTCCTCTCCTTACGGATACTGGACATAAATGCCTCGACCAAGAAAAAGTGGAGGTGCTTGCTGATCAATATGAAGGTCAATTTCAACCGCATAGTGATGTTTTTAATGCAGACACTATTGATCGGGTTGACCATGTTATTAGCAGATTTTCAGCCCGTGAGCCTGTCAGATCAATTGAACCGACCACCCCTGAGGAGATCATTGCAGTGATCAAAAATTTACCCAATAGAAAGGCCCCTGGGCATGATGGAATTACTAATTCGGCTATCAAAAATCTCCCTCTCCACTATGCTGGTTATCTAGCCAATCTGATTAATGCCTGCTTCAGTTTTCAACATTTTCCTAGTGACTGGAAAAAAGCTATCATCGTACCTATTAAGAAACCCGGGGAAGACCCTTCACTGGCCAGAAGTTACAGACCCATCAGCTTGCTCCCTGTCCTTGGTAAGCTGACTGAGCACATCTTTCTCACACGTCTGCAACAGTTTCTTCCTGACATTCCTGAACAATTTGGCTTTAGGCCCAAACATTCTACTGCACATCAGCTGCTTAGGGTGGTTGAATTCATCCATGATGGTTTTGACGACTCTGAGCATGTTGGGTCACTCCTTATTGATGTCGCGAAGGCGTTTGATAAGTACCTTCGTGGCAGAACATTCTGCGTTCGCTATGCCAACATCATTTCAACACCTCGCCTGATTCGTGCGGGCGTGCCACAAGGCTCCAAATTGGGCCCCTGGCTTTACAAATCTTATATCTCTGACATTCCCACTACTCCACGCACGTTGTTGGCTATTTATGCGGACGACACTACAGTGACGGCTCGTGACAAAAACTGTCTTTTCATGCACGAGTATCTACAACAGCACATACGTAAACTTGAATCCTTTTTCTCTAAATGGCGTATCAAAATTAACTCCAACAAATCACAAGCTATCATCTTCACTCGTAATCGTTCCATCCCTCCTGCACTCTACCTTGATGGCTCCTTCGTCAGCTTTGGACGGGAGGTTAAGTACCTGGGTGTATATCTGGACAGCACGATCACTTGGCGCAAGCAAATGGAATATAGCGTCCAAAAGTTCTACAAAGCAAAAAATGATCATGCCCATCTCCTGTACAGTGATGAGATGAGTATGGGCAATAAATTGCTGTTATATAACACAGTTCTTCGTCCCATACTTCTCTACTGCGCTCAGATCTGGGGATCTGCGGCTAAGACCAATCTGTAAAAGATCCAAGTTGTCCAAAACAAAACCCTCCGTGGTATTGTTCACAGCCCTTGGTACCGTAGAAATACGGTTATCCATAAGGACCTCAAAATTCCTCCTATCAGAAGTGCCATTAAACACCAAGCTACAAAATTCTTCAACAATTTACCTTCCATTCCAAATCCTACTCTTCAAAATATCACTACTTATGATGAGAGAGCCCGCTGGAGAAGACCTCGTGCCACTCTTCATCTGCCGTAAAACATTGACCCGGGTTAACTTTTAGTTCCCTTTATTACTTGATAGGGCTTTCCTTCCTGGACGTTTTTCATCTATTAATTGTAAATTTTTCTTGTACATAGCTTTTCTTTTTCTTTTTTCTTTTTATATTTTTATCTTTATTCTTAATTATTTTATTATTATATCTTTTAAATGTATGGTGCCTGTTTAGGGCCTTTTGTTTATATTTGGGGGTTTTCCTCCTTTTTCGCGTTCCTGACGTTATGTTGTCAGGCTTCGGCTATGACATAAATTGACTCTACTTCCAGATCTCTACCAGAGGTGCGGAGCTTCGCTCCGGGTACTCTGAAAATCATCTCTTCCAAGTAAAAGTCCTAGTCCAATTAAATGTCATGATTTGTTGTATTGTCATACACGCACCGGGTTTGGCGTGCATTTTGTTTACGACAATTTGCCGAAAACCTCGTTTTCGAATACCAACATATGTATTTTTAAATTACTTTTCTGTTATTTTTAAAATTAAATAACAATAAATAAAAAAAAAAGTTTAATTAATAACTATAGAACAAAACAATTTATAACACTTTCTGTAAATAAAAAGAAAATAAATTCAAATAACATTTATTAATAAATAAGCAACAATAGCTGGGTTAGCATGTCAGGCAAAATACGCCATTTTGGCACCAATTAGGTACAGCTTTGCGTATATGACATCTGTGCCTAATATTTTTCTTTTCATTTCGTTTAAAAAGAAAAAAGTGAAAGCCATTTATTTTAAAAGGTTTCAGTTTTAAATGCAAGTTTTGTATTAAATAAAATGATAATAAAATACAAATTGAATTATGAATAAAAGTAGCATGATACATTTCTTAGTATACATTTAAGGGAGGCCATACTGGTCGCCAAATTAGTTTAAAATAATAAACTTTTCTAAAATATGAAAAATAAAATCTGTTATGATTAAAATTTGAGTTGCCATCATTAGAGAAAAGTATATAAAATTAGAAAAAAAATTAATATTTCGAAAACTAATTCGAATTTAAAAATTCTAATACCAGTTTTGAGATCTGTGGATTAATACGGATTTTTGGTGTTAATTTCATCGCAAAGTATTCCATATTTTAGGAGAAATCGCCATGAAACATAATCAATTGTTTAATCAGTCGTTTCATGGAATCGTTACATAAATTCGTTTCAATTCAGTCGTTTCATAATATCCGTTTCATACATTCGTTTCATTAGGATTTTATATAGAGAGAGTAGACATAGCACCTATAGTCTTCGTTCAGTCCGTCCGTCTGTCTTGTCTGTCTGTCTGTCCGTCTGTCCGCATGTAACAGAGCAAAAATTACCCAACCGAATGGTCTGAAATTTTAAATATATAATTGTTGCAAAATTTTGTCGAGACATTTCAAATTTCATGAAAATCGGATGTATAGTTTAATGACAGGGACAGTCAAAAGTTTTCCGTTACATTACGGCCAATGAGAAAAAAATTATTGCAAGTGCATTTTAATGATGTTACAGCCTTCCGAATGGTCTGAAATTTTAAATATATGATTGTTGCAAAATTTTGTCGAGGCATTTCAGATTTTATTAAAATCGGATGTATAGTTTAATGACAGGGACAGTCAAAAGTTTTCCGTTAACATTAAGGCCAGTGAGAAAAAATTATTTCAAGTGCATTTTAATGATGTTACAGCCTTTCGAACAGAATGAAATTGATATGCACTTCTGAAGTGCACTAAAATATACATTCAGTACAATATACGGTGCAAAAAATTATTATAAAACTAGTTATAGTACGAATCCACCTCATTTGCCACGTTTGGCGAGCAATTTCCAACTTGTTCTTCTTTCAGTAGTTATTTAAAGAAGCAAGTGTGCCTTAGCAGACTGAATTATTTATCTTCGAGGTGCACGTCGCAAAGAGGAGGGTAAAACCTGTACAAATTATGAAACACGGCTCTCTTAAAGGATCCTGTTATTTAAATAAATGAAATAGCAAATGGGTGAAGTCGCATCGTTTATTATTGCGTAAAATATTCAAGTTAAAATAACTAACGACCAGAAAATTAAAAATTCAGAATTTGAATTGTACATATTATTACTGTTACACTGCACTGAAAAAAATGATCTACTTATGAATCACCAGTACATCTACAGATAACCTAAGCTAGCAAAATAACAGAAACCCCCAAATTCAGAATCTTGCGTAGTGAGAGCGTGACATTTTGACCAAGATTTTGACCACGGATGCTATATTTTTTCCCCTATAGGGTGTTAATATAGTTATGTTTAAATTTTAAGCAAATTCAGTAACACTTGTCAAAACGAAAGCTGCATATATATCGAAATCCTGCCTTAAAAGGAAAAATGTACCCCTTAAGGTTGAAAGCTGTCTAAAACGGAACTTTTCTCAGGGATTTAGTAATTTCTTCTTAGCAGGTTTTACTATAGTGGTTACTTTTTAAAAAATAATTAGCAAGTTCATTTGGTAATATAATTACCAATAGACTCCTATAGACTAGTTATAGACTCCTATTTGAATTACTAAAAGAACTCACAGAATTTCTGTGGCACTGATGCTCATAAGTTTAGCTAGGATAAGGCAAATAGAACATGAATTCATCATTAAAACAATTTTTACAAGGGGCTCATTTTATATAACATGCATACATTACTTACATATAACTTTTAAATCGCACAATACACTGTTAAAAAAAAAAAATCCTTGGGAAGGGGGGGGGGGGGGGTAAATAAATAAACGGAAAATATACTGATAGTATGCAGAAAGGAATCAGTGGTGGATTGTCCGCCTAATATATCAATGTTTATGTTTTTTTTTCCATGATCGGAGTGCTTTTATCATAAATAATACCATAACCTAAGCTAGCAAAATAACAGAAACCACCAAATACTTTCTCGGCAATTGAAAGCAATGGTGCGTAATCAATGAGTAGCAATAATATATCAGGTTGTAATGAAAGTTTCCCACCACAGGTAATACGGTCTGTGCAAACAGTTCGCGTTGACGTGTTTGCTCATATTTTGTCAAACGATTTTTGGCATTTGAAAGAAAGAGGCTTGCTTTATAACACTGTGTTGTGAAATTTGTAAAACAAATATCGTTTTCATTAACTACAAGGTGTCTGAAATGGAACTATCACGCTACCAGATTAGAACCATCATTTACTTCCAGTTCTTTTGCAAAGAGTCTGCTACAGAACGTCACCGAATAAAGTGTACAGCTTTAGGTACTAGTGCTGTATCATATGGCACTGTGAAGGTTTGGCGGAATAGTGGTTATATATAAAATTACAGTTAATTATATATATTATAATTAGTATTATGTAATGGTGATTTCGCGGAAAACTTTCGTTACAACCTAATAATAATAGTAATCATAACGAACGGAGTTGCAAGGCATTGAACAGAATTGATTTTGCTGTTCTTCAAATACGGTATTAATTGCTAATAGTATTCTGAATTGTGCTTTTTTGGGCCCCGATACCTACCTTGTTGTCATCACCTTAGCTATGGGGCTGATAACGAATATTAAATTATTGTATTAAGAAGCTTGTATAGTATAAAGTTTCTTTCTTCCTTTTTTTCTTTTAATTAATTAATTAATTTATTTAATAAATTGATCCATTACTACACTGTAAAAAAGTCCTTCCGGCAAGTGCCGGGAGGAAGAGGTAGCTTTCTTATTCCTTATTTTAAAAAAAGCCAACTTATATTATTCAAACACACGAAGCTCAATTAAGTGGAAACCGAATGTAGGAGATTCAATACTAATTTTTATCAATACTAAATCATTATGAATGAGAATTTCGCAAAATTAGTCAGCTTTATCCAAGCTGCTTTTATTTAAAGTAACGTATATTTCGCTGCAAAATTCGACGATTTCTTAAAGTGCCTGCCATTTTAAGACAACATGGTGGATGAGGCTAACCAGTGAACTTGGTCGAGACCTTAGTAATTGCTGTGCACATGCTCACTCACATCGGAATCGGTTGATACATACGAGTGCTGTCGCAGGCAAAAAATCAGATTTTTCAAAATGTCACCCACGTTACAAATTGAAACTGCTATATCTGAGCCATTTTTTAAGATAAAGACAAACAAAAAATGCTCCTGAATCCTTATATCAAGGTGAAATACTTAAGAAAGAAACCTTTTTCAATTTCTAATTTTTTTGCACCTCACTTTAAATATATATTTTTTTAATTTAATGGCCGCCATTTTGAAACAAGATGGCTGATGAAGCTGGCCAGCGAACTTAGTCGAGATATCATGGAAGACGGTAGTATTACGAGTGACGCAGCCTTAAGCCTAAAATCGTATCGTAGAATTCGTAGATGGCGGAACTCATATATACGGCTAACTCGACATCAAAGAAAACGCGAAAAGCCGCCTTTTAATAACTCAGCAGATATAGGTCCTATTGTTCTGATTTTTCTAGAACAGTCTTATATCTGCAGTCTAATCGTATACTGAAATTTTTACATTTCTACGTGCAGTATATTTTGAGATCTAAATAGCCATTTTTAAAGCGAAAGCGTTCGTACGGTATGTAAGAAGTTCCTAATTTTAAAATCTCGAAAACGGTACTAACGATTTTTTTTAAATTGATATATAATATAAATCTGATTAAAACGAGGTGAATAACACTTTTCGTTTTTCGGGGAAAACTCAAATTTTATTTTTAATTCACATTTTTTTCCTCCGAAAATGATCTTATTAAAATTAATATATAATATAAATCTATTTTAGGTGAACTGAATAAGACCATGTGTGTTTCCAGGAAGACTCTTATTCGTTTTATAATAAGCATGAAAAATCGGACTATATTTTTCCACCATTTATGGGAATTTCACCGAAGTTGCGTGTACTGTATTCATGCGCTTAATTTCTTCTGATCAACGTTTAGTGCAAAGTTTACGATCCTTCCGTAGCTCAGTCGGTTAAGTGCGGGCCTCGCAATACATAGGTCGCGAGGTCTGTCCTCTTTGAAGCAGTAAGCATTTTTTTTAAGCATATATATATATATATATATATTTATTTATTTATTTTGTAAATGCAATATATTGCACCTCAGTGCATTATTTATAAGAAATATTTTAAATGAGTTGCATTATTTGCATTACTTTTATAAAAATCATTCATTTGATTTTGTAAGCTTTTCAATGCTGAAGTTTAAATCTAGAATTTTATGAACAAAAAATAATAAAATATAGAACCTAGATTAAAATTATTACTAGTGTTTTAAATGAATTGCATTACTTTTATAAAAATCATTTCATACTTCAGTAAGATTTGTAAAGCTGAAAACTAATCAAGGGATAACGAAGTATAAAAAATTATTTTAAGTCTTTATTAACCAAAAATAAGAAGAATTTTTCATTATCGCTGAACTTTTATTGCATTTTAATAATTTGCGAATCATAACAAATAATATATATATATGTATATATACATTTTTTTTTGTGAAATAATTAATTTTTAAATAATTAAAAATCACTTATCAGGCAGAAATTTGTTGTTAATTCACTAATTAGTCATTTGAAGACTACCGCTTAAGAGCTTAAGACGTTTATTTAAAAAACCATCTGGTAGACAAAATCTAGTGAATTTTGGAACGTCAATTCCGATTTAACGTGAACTAAAATTATGAATAATATTATAAAAAATGAGATATTGGGGTGGGGATGGATAGTAATAAATTTTGTCTTTGCATTTTCCATTATTAATCTTACTTTAAAAATTCATTAATTTTACTTTAAAAAAATGATGAGAATTCTAAAAAATATTTTTTAAGGTAACGAAATTAATGCAATAAAATCTGTTTAAAATCTAAGAACACAGGCTTTTGACGTTTATTTTAATAAATTTTCTGATAGGCAAAATCTAATGAATTTAGATGCGTCAATTTTGATTTAATGTGATATAAAATTAATAATAATAAAAGGTATTTTGAGAGGGGGGGGGGATAATAATTAATTTTGTCATTAAATTTTATTATTCTTAATTTTTTTATATATATAAGAATACTTAACACTAATGAAATTAATGCCTAAAAAAAAAAAAAAAAAAAAAAAAAAAAAAAAAAAAAACCTAGCTCAAGATCTGGAATTTTAACTCTAAAGTAAATAAATGATGGAGAAATATTGTGCTTATTACTGAGTAAAACTGAAGTATTTTAGTACTTCAGAGTCAGTGTACACATTTTCCTCGAGTATTTCAGTATCATTTAATAACATTTAATCTAGCATATTTTTTAAACATTTTTACTGTTAAAGATTTTTTTATTCAACTTCATCAAGTTTGGTTGAACAAATGGCAGCAGCAGCAATCTAGACAGTTAATATTTTTATTCTTTCAGATTTTCAAGTAAGGATTTCCTCAATAAATATTAAATAAAAGTTGAGTAATCTCTTGAAATCAATAGTATTACTCATAAATGAAAACAGGAATAATCGAGAACTCTTTGGATTGCATACATGTTAATTTATTTTTAATAATCACTAATTTGAGTTTCACTGCTCTCGCACTGGATGCCATATTGGAAGGGTCAGAAAACGTCCTTAGATCACGCTCTCAGTTACTTCATTCGTTAACATAGGCTGAATCGGTGTTTAACCATAAATGGGAAATGTATCCACAGAAAAAATTAAGTGAAATAAATCCTCAAATTAAATAATTCAGTTGGCTAACTAAATTATTAAACCGTTGAATAGCATTAAAAATTTCAAGGTACAAAATATAATTAAAATCTGTTTTTGAAGTATTTTACGTTGCTTGTTACAGGATTAGTTAAATACATCAATAATTAAATGCTTCTCTGCATGGTATCGCCATCTATTGCCTAAATTCAGCATTAATAATAAATGGGGGGGGGGGGGGGGATCACAATAAAACTTTCTTTTCAATAATGGGAGCAATAATAATGTATTTTATGCATTTTATACAGTTGTATCCAGTAAATCTATTATCCTACCACCCCAATACAACTATAGATAAAAAACTTACATGATGGGAAATTATTTCTTAAAAAATAAAAAATCAGTAATTTCCAAATAAATTTTATTTGAAAGTATTTTTTTGCTTACAATTTTATTGTATTTTAAATAAAAAGGTTTAAAGAGTAATATTTCTTTATATTTTTCTTAAGAAAGTAAACTTTTTACATAGTAAGTTTTAACAGAGCTTTCTATATCTGTGAAACAAACCATAACACCCCCCCCCCCACCCACATTTTGTATATTACTTCCATATCTTACTAAAAAGTTCTTAAAAAAATCAAATAACACAGCACTCTTTACAATATAAGTATCAGGTATGCTTTTTTTGAAGGGGGGAAGGGGGAAGGGAATTAAAGGTGAATGGAAATCACGATTATGAGTTTCTATCATTAGCCTCTAATTTTTTTTTTATCTTTTTATTATTAACTTAAAAAAAGTAATGATATCAATTAAAAAAACCCTTAACAGGTTAAAAGTTTGTGACGCAGCACTTTATCTTATTGCTATAAGAATTTTAAATATGGAACTTAAAAATAATGATATCAAATTTTAAGTGACGCTATATTTATTTTATCATTTTATTTTTGTTTTATTTATAATCGCATGCGTAAGAATTATGTTAAATTTAAAAGGATGCATAAAAATTTATTCATTGATGCGTTATCATTCACATTTTTCATAAATTCAAACTATGAGTTATAAAAGATATGATATCAAAATTTAAGTGACGCCTTGATGTAGCCTTAAACAATTTGTTTTAAAATTCAATTTTAATTATTTTTGATTTGGATAAATATATTTACACATCTAACCAAAACTTTTAATTTTCCAATACACTGTTAAAAATACCACTTTCACTGAACCTGTACAATGCACTGTAATGTATTTATATGAATAAATTGATTTATCTTTTGTACCACGCTATCCAAAATCAAAAGTAAAATTTATGTAAGTTATTTCTTTGCGTCATTGTATCCAAACTAAGCGAAATATATGCAAATGGATATTATGACGTAAAGAAATCACTTACATAAATTTTACTTTTGATTTTGGATAGCGTGGTACAAAAGATAAATGAATTTATCCATATAAATACATTACAGTGCATTGTACAGGTTCAGTGAAAGTGGTATTTTTAACAGTGTATTGGAAAATTAAAAGTTTTGGTTAGATGTGTAAATATATTTATCCAAATCAAAAATAATTAAAATTGAATTTTAAAACAAATTGTTTAAGGCTACATCAAGGCGTCACTTAAATTTTGATATCATATCTTTTATAACTCATAGTTTGAATTTATGAAAAATGTGAATGATAACGCATCAATGAATAAATTTTTATGCATCCTTTTAAATTTAACATAATTCTTACGCATGTGATTATAAATAAAACAAAAATAAAATGATAAAATAAATATAGCGTCACTTAAAATTTGATATCATTATTTTTAAGTTCCATATTTAAAATTCTTATAGCAATAAGATAAAATGCTGCGTCACAAACTTTTAACCTGTTAAGGGTTTTTTTAATTGATTGATGTATACTATCCACATGCCTTCTTACATCGAAATAGGCGAATACGTGTGATATCGCGAGACAAATACAAGATCGTTTCAAAGTGTTAGCCATGATAGAAATTCAAAGTGCTATAATTCAACCATTTTTTAAGATATAAACAAAAGAACAAATTTTCAGAAACAAAAACTGCTCCAGAATCTTTGTATCAAGGTCAAACACATAAAAAAAAATCTTTTTCATTTTCCAATTTTTTAATACCTCATTTTAAATTTTAAATTACATTTTTTTTTTAAAATGGCAACCCTTTTGAAACAAGATGGCGAATGAAGCTGGCCAACAAACTCGGTCGAAACATTGGTATGTACTATGTATAGACCAAGTTACATTCAAATCTGTTCATAAATACGCCTGTTATCGCGTGACAAAAATCAGGGCGTTTCAAAATGTCAGCCACGCTAGAAATTCAAAATGCTGTAACTCAGCCATTTTTTAAGATATAGACGAAACAAAAACTGCTCCCGAATCTTTTTATCAAGGTCAAACACATAACAAAAAAATATTTTTTCAATTTTCAATTTTTTGGTACCACATTTCAAATTTAAATTTTTCTTAAAATTTTAAATGGCCGCCATTTTTAAACAAAATGGCGGATGAAGCTGGCCAACGAACTCGGTCGAGACATTGGTCTGTACTATGTATAAACGAAGTTACATCCAAATCGGTTCATAAACACGCCTTTTATCGCGTGACAAAATTCAGGACGTTTCAAAATGTCAGCTTCGCTAGAAATTCAAAATGCTATAACTCAGCCATTTTTTAAGATATAGACGAAACAAAAACTGCTACGGAGTCTTTGTATAAAGGTCAAATACATAAGAAAAAAATATTTTTCCATTTTCAATTTTTTGGTACCACATTTTAAATTTAAATTTTTTTTAATTTTTAAATGGCCGCCATTTTGAAACAAAATGGCGGATGAAGCTGGCCAACGAACTCGGTCGAGATATTTGTATGTACTATGTACAAACCGAATTACATCCACATCGGTTCATAAATACGAGAGTTACAGTGTGACATAGGTCAGATATATATATATATATATCAATTTTGAACGGAGGGTGGTTTCGGGGTCTGGGGGTCATGATCGATGAAAATATACCAACATTTTTTGAAATCGCTTTCCTCTGAATGGCTGCAATAGGTAGCTTTTTGTAAAGAAAGCTACCTAAAAAATCTGTAATTCTACAGATGTAAAGTTACAGAAATCTGTATGCTTACTAAAATTTTGCTGCACACTCTACAAAACAAGATGTAAATCTACAAAATCTGTAGCTTTACAAAAGAATCTACTAAAATTTTATCTGTAACCCGGGTTGCAGTTACATAAAATGTTCTATGCATCCCAGTTTCCTAAAAAGAAGTCTCAGTAACTTTACAGATTTTTTGATTTACGGTGCAAAATTGTATATGTTACACGAATTTTTGTTGTTGCAGTTACATGAAATGTTCTAGGAATCCCAGTTTCCTAGAAAAATTTTAGTAGCTTTGAGGATTTTTTTTTTACACTGTAGACACGCTGGGAGAGCCGTATGCAATTCATCTTCTGGTTATTTAGACTCTTCTTTGCAGTGATTTTCTTTCACTTACTTTATTCCAATTTTACAACACACACACACATATACACAGAAATATGCACACGTGGGGACACATGTTTAGGGTTTTTTGCGTAATCGGATTTCTTAAATAAGGCACTTCCGAGTGGTCTCGATTATTATACAGTGTGTCCACGTATAACCTGACCGACCTTTATTTTCGCAACCGTTGGTAATAGATGCATACTTCCAATTACAAAAATGGTCAAAATTAGATGCAGGGTTAAGATAAAAAAAAGTTTGAAGCGAAAAAACAATTTAGTGAAGAATTGCAGAATCTAAATTTTTATACGGTCCCCCAGTCCTATAAGTTATATTTAGTAATTTTTTCTTGTAAGGAAAAAAAAGTCCCGTTATTCTACGATTAAAATTGACCGAGTAATAGCTGTTTAAAGTTGGAGTACATTTTTTGCTGCATATTAGGGGTCATTCACAAATTTAGTAGAAATATAATTTCGTCAGATATATTAAAGAAATGGTTCAGAGTAAAATTAGCATTGCAATATAAATTTGAAATCTTTAATCATTCTGACGTATTACTGCAAAAATGTACAATTTGTACTGAACATTATAAGAGGATAAAAATAAGAGATTTTTGGTTAAATAAAAGGATGAAAAAGAACAGCCTCAATTCTTTACAAAATGATACATATTTTTAAATGCTGTTAGATTACACTGTCTTTAACATTTTGGGTTGTGGCATGTTTTTTAGCTTTTGAAAATTGTTTCTTATGTATTTTTTAGCTCTGAATCTGAAAATAACCTCCATTTTAAACCATCGTGTCAGGAATTTTCTCAAATCGCAAATTTCAAAGTTAAAAAGCTAAAAGTTAAAATTGATCCACCGTCCCCTCCCAACCTCATCGGAACCCTGAGCTGTTCAGCTGTAAGAAACCTAGTATAAACTAAAAAATCTAATAAATTATTGAATTAAATAAAATTTAACTGAATAAAAAAGTCTTACATCTATTTTATAGTATCAGATTTTTCGCTATTTGTTAACCTTGAAATTTGCGATTTGCGAAAAATCTTGACATGATGGTTAAAAGTGAAGGTAATTTTTTGATTCAGCGTTAAAAAATACATAAAATGTAATTATTAAAGTTAAAAAACACAACCATCGCAGGTTTATGTTATCTAATCTAAAACAGTTTCTTAAACTTCTTGACGGTAATCTGTCCGAATTTTTTTGTGTTATCCTCCAATATTATAAGTATGTATAAGACGGTAAGAGTCGAAAATCATAATAATATTGCATTGTCACTGGATTTAAGTCAGTATGTAAAATTTAACTTCGATCGGACATTTGAAAGTAAGTTAAAGTTAAATTTTAAACTGGAATGACGATCATTGCAAGTTAAATAAAACCTTATGAAAATAACGTAATTTTAGTTAAAATAAATCATAGCCTCAAATCCTTACAAAATAAAACACATTAGATTAGTCAAAATACAATTATTTTAACTAATCTTAACTGATAAAATTTAAATCAATCGTAATAATTGTACGATTTCTTTCAAAGCGCAGATACCTTGAAAGAGGTTTAAGTACTTTATACATGACCCCTGAAAGCTTGGTCGAAATCATCTGTTTTGACATGCAAAAAAGTGGTATAAGTCATGCATTTCAAAGTTTCGTAACTCGGTCAATTTTAACGTTAGATGAATGGGACTTTTTTTTTGTCTTACTTGTTAGTGTCACAGTAAATTTTTAGTAAATATCACTTATAGGACCGGGGGACCGTATAAAAATTTAAATTTCGTAATTTTTTAATAAATGTTTTTCTTGACCCAAATCGCTTTAAAAATAATTCTTTTCCTTATTTAAACCATTTTTGTAATTGGAAGTATGCATCTAGGACCAACGGTTGCGAAAATAAAGGTCGGTCAGGTTATACGTGGACACACTGTATACATAAAGCTATTGAAAAAGAATTTAAAGCAACTATCGGTCAGAAATGACCTTAATCATGACCTAAAATATTTTTAATTTCTGACCATATAATTCATCACATTCTTTCTCATTTACCGGTCAGCTTGAAATATTTTTTGGAATGGAACAAGCTCTTGTTTTACCAGAAGTCGTTGACCCACTATAGTGCTATTTAATAGAGCAGCTAGTATTTCGCTCTATTATATTCGCCAGTCGGCTATCTCTTTTGCCATTTCTACTTCTTTGGATGCGGCAGACATCTTCCAGGCGGTTGCCAGGGTAACCGCCGTTTCATCCTTCTCCAATCACTTCACATTGTTTGCTCTCCAAGCAAAGTGTAAATGCCAGTAGTTTTTCCTCCTGTCGAAAAATTCGATTTCTGTTCCATACCATTTTTCTCAACGCTTCAAATATTAAACTTCTGCAAAAATCTATTTTTAGCTATTCCGGAATTTCATGTGTAATTTTTTGCGTATTATGCGTTTTTAAAGGGTAAAAGCAATTTTTGTGGCGCCTATATTATGTCTTTTGCCGTCTTTCAAAATATTCATTTGAGATGTAATTGAAGTTATATTTGCCAGAGTTGTGTTATTGTCAAAAAATCGAATGTTTCAAAAATAAAAATAAACAACTGAAAGACAATAAAATCAACAACTGAATGAAATGTTCAAAAGATACATGAGTGAAAATCAGAAAAAAAGGAAAAGAAAATGCTTTTTTCATTAATTACAGTGTACGCGTACTACGCATGATACTGGCAATACGCAGAAATATCAGAGTAAATACAGAATCTTATATTGTGCTGTTATAAGTTTATGATGGATATATAGTATTTACTGTTATTCTGGAACTGTACAACATTTATACTGTTGTTTTAAGAATTTTTGTCTGAATTAAAAATAATGTCCGCTCTCTGTTTTATATTAATGAAATAGTACTGTCATTAATTTTTAAAAAGTTGCACTTTTTAAATTTTTGTAGGATTCCTATTAACAAACCAGATCATTGAGAATTGCTTTCCTTTTGCTACTACAAGATTACTACAGAAAACTACACACAAGTATCTTTAAAATTGAGTGAGTTATACTAAATTAAAATTTGAAAATTAGAAATGTAAATCTGTTATATATTGCAAGTAAAAATAAAAAATAGACGATATGCAGTTGGCTTTAAACAAAGGATAATTAATGCTTCCAAAAATATTAGTGGTGAAGAACTCCGAAATATTTACAGAAGTATTATTTGAAGAATTCAGTTATGTGTTGGAGGTGAGAGAAAACGTTTTGTAAATTGCTTTTTCTATTTATATCTCAAGGATTTAAGATACATATGTCTCTTGACATGTTCTCTGCTTGAGCATTAAATAATTTGGATGTATTTACAGAGCCCGCTTAACACTTAGAAGTAGGGGAAGCCCGACGTCACACACGGGCCCCCCTATTACTCAACAAATTGCTTTTTTATTTACAAAATCCCTTTTTCGTGTGCTTCAGTAATGTGAAATTTTACCATCAAAGTTTAGAGTAAATAACATTTTTCATATTAAACTAAAACTAACTACCTAGATATACATATGAAAAAGTATTTTATTACATGTTTAATTGTAAATAACCAATTTATTTTGTAAATGACAGATATGGAACTACAGTTGAGAATATTAGAACTTCAAAATATTTTTTGTGATTTACAAATTGCTACATTGTAAGAAAAAAAAAGTTTCATGAGAGAAAAAATGCATTTTTTACCCTGATTGAGTTTCTTTTTTCTAAAAATTAGTTTTGAAGAGTAAAATTAGGGCCCTTTTATATTTCAGTGGGTAAGCACGGGCTTCACGGGCCTATTCCGTAAACAGGCCCTGTGTATTTATGATTAAACTTTTCACACTTGTTAACATGGTTTTGATCTGAACAATGCCATTGTCGATTTGCGACCAGTTCCTATTTTTGCTGATCAAATATCATTTTAAATGGTTCGAACAATTGATATGTCAGATTTTTTTTTTTTCATTTGTCGTAATTCAGCTAATCTTAAATGTGCAGTCCCCCCCCCCCACACACACACACACACACACCTTGTAATGATATTATTGGAGCAAAAAGGAAAAAAAAATTCTAATTGATCAATTTTGTCTAAGGAGCGGGTGGTATAAAAATTAAAATAGTGTAACTTGTTGAAAAATAATGGTAGCACTAATTTCATTAACATAAATTCGTTTCCTACTTTACTTTTCACTATATCAATTTACATTACAGTAGAATCTGGTTACATAGACCAGGGTTGGAAATGTACCGGAGCAAACCGGAACGATGTTCCGATTCGTGGAATTATTAAAAAATATTATTACAGTTTCATACATATAGCTTTCTAGGCTCTCTGTAACTATTTTTCTAATTATATAGAATTTTGAATGCATTTTTTTAAATCGGTTTTTCTACGGTTAAATATAAATTTACTATACAGCAAAGTCTCGATTATCCGCGTTAATATGGACCAAACTCACCTCGGATAAGCAAAAAACTCGTATAAACCGGATTTACACAAATCGTCGCCAACTAAGGAGATGAAAAATAAATTTTCACTTAATTAATTCATTTTTATGGTACTAGTAACATTTCTTTTATGTACATTTCCGTTACTTTCAAGAAAAACAGGGAATGAAATTGTTTATTTGAAAAAGCCCTACATAATTTTTTGTTTATTGAATGTCAATTTTGCTGCAGTATTACTCTTCTGCATAGCTACCAATTTCTAAGATTTTTTTCTTACCTCTAAAACTTACCAGTAAATTTTGCCTAATTGAATTGCCGAAATCTAACAATTGTCAACGATTAAGTATGGAAAA
The DNA here is from genome assembly GCA_963932465.1 of Maratus speciosus. Taxonomy (NCBI): domain Eukaryota; kingdom Metazoa; phylum Arthropoda; class Arachnida; order Araneae; family Salticidae; genus Maratus; species Maratus speciosus. The sequence goes on from OZ010788.1 coordinate 466,903,983, forward strand.
AATTTGCATTCAATTTTAGGGGTAACAAAACCATACAAATTGGCAGCTATACGATCCTATTAGTGTCATGAAAATTGCAGGTGTAGCCTCTTCTATCTGCTCAAAGTATTAAATAGTTTATTTGTTTTTTCAATCGAATTTATACCTTTGGAATGGATCATTTTCTTCTGATGGACTGGTGGCTTCCATTATTATGAAACAGCCATTATAAATGAAGTGCTGGGTGAAGATGAAAGAGCAGCCATAAAAAGTTAGAACTCCGATTTTCTGGTCAGAATGGGGGGGAAATGCCCATGTTTTTTTTGTTTGTTTGTTTTTTTTTCTTTATAGTCAAAATTTTACTATTTTAATGTACATGAAGAGAATAATTTATTTATTTTCAAATAAATTTATTTGTAAATTCTGGTGGTGGTTAATCATTTCAACATTTAATATTTATTTATACAGCTTATCTTTAATTCTGAACGGCCAAATGGTACCCAGAATTTTTTTTTAATTGTTCTGTTATAATGTACATGAAGAGAAGAACTTATTTATTTTCAAATCAATTTATTAGTCAATTTTTCTGGTGGTGGTCAATCATTTGGACTTTTTAGTAACACAATTACTTTGCTCCTAAAATGGTTTGTTTAAAATAAAATGAAATGTTTAAAACAATGTTTTCCCCTGCTCAACAACATGAAAATTTCTGACACATTTGCGGAAATGTTTTTAAACGTAAGCCCATAACACTTGCGGGCCTGACTATTGGAATCAAACAATCTTTTCATGTTTCTATAAATGAGTTACATCTTTTATAACTCAAGATAAAAATCATTTATAGAAAAATAAAAGATTTTTCGATTCCAAAAGTCAGGTCTGCAGATGTTATGTTTGCGATTGTTGCCTCATGATGATCTTTATCGGGCTGTCGGCTATCACATTTAGAAATTCGGTTCAAAACGCCAACTTTAACAGCATTTTCTGAAAGATCTTCTGCCTTTATCGAAAAATGAAACCTCTTCGATTAATAGAAGCATTGCATATTTTTTCGAACAAAAATAAACTCAGAAATGTGTCAAAAAGTAGCCAGTTAGGGTTTGAAAACAATCTTTTAAAAAATCCTGTTTGGTATTTTCATAAACACAAGGGAAAAAAAATACTACGTGAAACATTAATGCAAACGTAAGAACAGTCTCGGTTTTAAATACATCCATACCAAGAACTATTTTTAAAACAAAAAAAAACTCACGCTGCTGTCGTGTAAGTACCAATTTCCCTTTTGCTTCATCCCATTTAATGTTCGCAATTAATACAGAAGACAAAAATGAAAGGAGCCCGTGTGTTTCTTTACGCATCCGCTTCCGACTGCATGCAATTTCCAGCATTTCCGGAGCATGCCCCCTTTCCGGGAACATTTTAGTGCCGTCCTTAACTTCTGGTTAACGCATTTTGACTTCCCATTCAGAAAATCCAGGACATGATAAAATGATAATATTGCGAGATTCTCAGAAGCGGATTTTGCTTTTGGTTGAGGTTTGGAAAATATGAGATAGCGTGACATGCTTCATTTTGTCTCGAGTTCAATTCTTCCTGCTCCCCCCCCCCCCCCCCCCCACACACACACACTCTACCCCTACATACAAATTGAGACAAAAGTCCCTTTGTTCACAAACGAACATGTACAGTACAGTTAGTAAAGAGAGAGAGCTTAGAGAAATTTACTTCTAAAAGTATATATGAAAATCACTTAAAATCATCAAACTAACTTAATACTTGCTAAAAGATATAAAAATATATCTACAAGACAAATAAATGCCTTTATTCAGATATCTTTATTAATCTATTTATAGTGCTTTTTTTTATAGCCAGATTAATTATGAGCATGAAGAATAAGAAGAAAAGTAAGTTCAATGTACAAAATTCTAAGTTATCCACTTTACAATGTTTTCCTGGTTTCTTCGAAAGATTGAAATATAAACTCAATAAATACAATACCTTTCTTATTGCAAAACCTTCCGTTAAAATTAAACAAGTTGGAAATTGCTCGTCAAACGTGGCAAATGAGGTGCGTTCGTACTATAACTAGTTTTATAATTATTTTTTGCACCCCATATTTTACTGAATGTATAATTTTTTGCACTTCATAAAGTGTATAGTCTGTAACATCATAAAAATGCACTTCCAATAATTTTTTCCCTATTCCCCGTAATGTAACGGAACACTTTTGACTGTCCTGTAATTAAACTATACATCCGATTTTCCTAAAATTTGAAATGGCTCAACAAAATTTTGCAACAATTATATCTTTAAAATTTCAGACCATTCGGAAGGCTGTAACATCATTAAAATGCACTTGTAATAATTTTTCCCATTGGCCGTAATGTAAAGAAAAACTTTTGACTGTCCCTGTAATTAAACTATACATCCTATTTTCATAAAATTTGAAATGGCTCGACAAAATTTTGCAACAATCATATATTAAAAATTTCAGACCATTCGGTTGGTAGTTTTTGCTCTGTTATATGCGGACAGACAGACGGACGGACAGACGGACGGACAGACGGATGGACAGACAGACGGACGGACTGAACGACGACTATAGGTGCTACGTATTTATATAATTACGAACGCACCTAAAAACATAAACTGTAAGAAAATAGATCCAATAGAAACCGAATCAATTATCAGGGGTATATGAAATACTTTCACCAAACAGGACGGAATTGTGCAATTTTTTATAGGAATGACTAATAGAAAGCTTAAAACTATAGGGTCAAAGAACATATGCAGACATCAAATGCAACAAGAAAACTACAGCTTTGGCCAGACTATATAATAAAGAAGCTTTACAAATTGATTTAAAAAATAGTATGAATTATTTATCCATCACGATTTTATTTGCCATCCATTATCCGAGAATATAATAGGGATCTTTTTACGCAGTGAGAATATGCATTGATTCAGCCTCCATGGAGTTACCTAAAGTTTGGAAAGAGATGCTCTTCAGAATAAGAAACAATAGTGTAAAATAATTCACATTCACAAATATACATTTTAATTTTTATTATTGATTTCGTTATACTTGATATCATTATACATGAGATCTCGTGATTTTTGTTTACCGGATTTCAATTTAAAAAAAATTTTGCGAAAATATTTGTACCATTATAGATCTTGAGAATCTGAATAAAGGTATTTATTTACCTTGTAAGTGTATTTTTATCACTTTTAGCAAGTATTAACTTAAATTGACTTCTGTTAATTTTTTTACATGTTAATTCGAAAAATCTTGGTAAAATTTACTGAAAATTCACATTGCTTGGGAACCACGAGTCTAAAATATAGGTTTGTGAATTAGAAACTTTCAGGTATAGTCCGCGTACGGTAGCTTGGCTGGAAAACTACAAATTTGAAAAATTTTGGTAAAACTTCTGTAGAAATTTTTGCTGTACATTAGATGGGAGTTGGGAACCATGAGTCTAAAATATAAGTTTGTGGATTAGTGACTTTCAGGTATGGTCCACGCGCGATAACTTCACTAGTGAATAATATAAATTTGAATGAGTCACAATTAACAACAAGCAGAACTTAATTTTTAGTTAACTAGCGCGTTTTCTGCCCCATTTGTGTACTCTAAAAGAAAAAAAAAACCCTGTAGATTTAATGGAAAAAATATATCAGCTATGCTACCAAATAACCCCTGTAGTTTGTAAAGAGAAAATATGTTAAATTATACAGACTTTCTCCGTATGCAACAGAATTTATCCGTAATAATAGACAGAGATGTTATCCAGTATACAGATTTTCTCTGTATGAAAATAATTTATCACTATTATAAAAAGAGAAAACCTGCTACCTAGTACAGACTTTCTCTGTTATCAACAGCATTTATCCGTAGTGTATACAGAGGAAACATGTTGTCCGGTGCGGATTTCCTCCGTAGTATAAACAGAGAAATGTTGTTAACCAATACAGATTTTCTCTGTACGCAACAGAACATCTCTGTAGTATAGAAAAAAGAATCTTGTTAACTCATACAAATTTTCTTTGTATGCAACACAAATTTTCATATATACAGTAACATACATGTATGTTAGCAACATTTTTTCCCCGTAGCATTGGGAATTCTTTTTAGATCGTCGGTCAAGATTTCTTGACCGAACCATAACTTAATGTATATATATATTTTTAATCAATCCTTTCGTAGCCTCTATAATATTGATTTTTTTCTGTAATAAGCACACACATACTTACGCTTTCTGGCAATTAAAAAAAAAAAATACAATTTAACAAATTACAACGACTATTTGGAAAATGATTTTTTCAAAGACTAAAATTTAAGACATAAAAAATCGCACGGAGTTGATCATACATTACGTACGCCACGGATTACATTTTTCGGTATTGTAAATTTTTAAACTTCTACGGAGCTGGTCATTCATTACGTACGCCATGGATTAAACATGGATTATTCCTGGACCAATTTTAAATGAAATTTCATTCTTAAATTTCTAAACATCCCACAATATTACTTTTTCCACCGTCGTATAGAGAAAAGAATATACTTTTAAAAGCAATTTGTTTGAAAGCTGTATATTAATTTGTTTCTGAGTTATTAATTTTTTTTGTTGTAGTTTTTATTACTTTTTTGTCATAGTGGTAACAGAAGTATCCATCTCTGTTGAAAATACAAGGAAAATACAGATTACTGCATAGACCAATCAGAAAACAATACAATGCGGATTCAACCAATAAAACGCTTCAGATATGTTTTTGATTTCTTACCCTGACAGTGTGAGATGAAATCTCACAGTGTTTAAATTATGTTACTGTTTTATTTCTATTGGCGTTATACATCAATGTTCTTTAAGCTTAAATCCATATTTATTTTTGCGCGGGCGATTTCGCTTCACCGCACATCGGCAAGTTCGCTGACGTTCGGCTGCCCCTGGCATGGGATGCTTCTCCTTTGAACTTTGTACGATTGTGATGACGTCATCGGAGCAAGCCTCTCACGGCTTATGCATTGAATGGGTGGCTATCTTTTGGAGGTGTGTCTATTCGCTGTGCGAGGAGCAAATAAAAAATAAGCTTTTTAAATGTTTTCTTTCAGATTTGTTTATTAAGACATTAGCTAATATTTTAAATTCTCTAATAGATTTAAATCTTTTCTTTCAGTAACTTTTGAAGTCCCCGTATTCTTACTATAAATTAAAAATTCCGTTAATTTTAAATCAGAATCTGTTTTGTTGGAGAGCTGTCATGACTTAGTTTTGGTTTTAAAAAAAGATCGCGGGCTTGGGCTCCGATCTGTGTCTGCCGATGAATGTGGAATCCGGTGAAAAGCTTTTGCGTAAACGATGTCTGCGATTTTAACAACTCCTGTTAAATTATTTCTGGATAATTTTTTGATTTATGCTGCACTTTAATTTTTTAAAGAAATATATATCTTCAAATGGAGTAGATGCTTTTATTGGCAAGAATTAATTTATGAGCGGTGACCAACGGGAAGTCTTATCTTCTCTTCTCAAGATGAAAATAAAGGTTGATTGATGCTTATAAGTCTCCTCTTCATTTATTTTACAGACGACACGATCCAAGTAAGAAGTTTAATTTATTTCTATTTTTTTACAATTGCTGACCTCAAAGAACGAAGGGTCTTATTGCAATACTACACAACGCATTGTAACTAAAAAGAACTTCAAATTTAAATTTACCTTTCAAGTCAACGGCCCATAAATATGGATTATAATATATTACAAAATATTTCCATCACAGACAGAGCACAATAACCATTTTTCCAAATGGTTAATAAAAAAAAATCGTGTTTGTCACAAAATTCTTAAGGCTTTAAAAAATATCTTTATCTCTTTCTTTAAATCTTTAAAAAATATTTTTCCCCGCCAAACAACGCGAAATTTTCTGACTCATTTTTCACCCTTTATTTACTGACAGTACTTTAAAGTACCATTAAAATAACTTGTTATAAAATTCATTTAATACATCAATTAATTGTAATACAGTTTAGAATGAATTATAGATACATTACTTTATCTTGTTCCAAAACCATTATGGGTTACACAAAACAAAAATATTTTTTAAAGGATGATTTCTTTTTCCTTTGCATCTTTTCAGCTTTCTTGGAGTTGGGGGGGGGGGGGGGGGGTTCAATTCGGAAATATTTATATACTTCTATTGTAAGAACATTATATTTGCACATTTCCTAATTCTACAAAATACGAAGAAAAATATTTAAAATAAAAGATTTGAATCGGGTTATAAATAACGCACAAAATCCGTATAAATTCAAATTTAATTAATCCTTGTAAAATTTAGTAAATGATTAGGTAAATCTTCTAATGCAGTTTCAAAAATTCTCGAAAAATGCTTTAGAAGATAAAATTTTCATGAATTCATAATTCAGTACATAAAGGGTTTAAACGTAAAAGAATGAAACTTGCTCCCAAGCCATTGTATTGATTTGAAATCGAACAGTGTTCTTCATTTTTCCAAATATGAATTACAATTTGAGTTAGAAGCGATTGTCATCTCAGGACGTCAGTTTTTTTCCTTTCTAGCGCTGTTGCGTCCGAAAATTCGGTTCAGAACTTCAAATTTGACAGCATTTTTAAAAGATTCTCCGCCTTTTACCAAAAAACGGGAAAAACTGTTCGATTACAGGGTTTCCGAGTAAGAGAATCTCCTTATTTCATGAGATCGAGAAGAAAAAAAAAATTAAAAAATATGACAGAAAGTAGGTATTTTGGATTTGAGAACAGCCTTAACCCTTCGTGAATCAACAATTCCGATTTGAAAAATATTTATTCAGATGTTAAATACACAAAATACACACACCATTTTAAGAATGTAAAAAATACTAAAAATATTTAGAACAGAAATAAACTAGTCTTATGCGGCAATCCCAAAACTTTCTGCTATCGCATATATGTTAATACTTCGTGAAAAATGCAGCATAGCAGCGCCACCGGAAAGGTGATTTACACCAAAATCTAATCAGCAACAACTTATAACAACTTCTAATTGAATTTGAAGTTTGATGAAAATCCGTGCATTAGTTTTTGAGATAGAGCTATTGCGGATATCGTGAAACGTTCTGCGTATCAGTAGCACCTGTTGGGCAATTTACACCAAAATATTATCAGGATCAATTTGTATCAGGGACTAACAGAATCTAAAGTTTGATGAAAATTCATGCATTAGTTTTTGAGATACAGCTATTGCGGAAATTGTGAAAAATGCAGCATAGTAGCGCCACCTATTGGGCGATTTATACCAAAAACTAAACAGCTCTATTTTATATCAGGGACTAACTGAATCTGAAGTTTCATGAAAATTCGTGCATTAGTTCTTGAGATAGAGCTATTGCGATAATCATGAATAATGCAGCATAGAAGCGCCACCTATTGGGCGATTTACACCAAAAAGTTATCAATGCCAAAGCCAAATTTTATCAAAGACTAACGGAATCTGAAGTTTTCTGAAAATTGGTGCTTTAGTTCTTGAGATATAGCTATTGTGGAAATCATGAATAATGAAGCATAGAAGCGACACCTGCTGGGTGATTTACACCAAAAAGTAATCATCCCCAATTTATACCACGAACTAACTGAATCTAAAATTTGATTAAATTCCGTTTATTATTCCTTGAGGTAGAGCGCCCACAAAATTTGTGTCACACACAAACAGACAGACAGACTCACAGACAGACATTTTGTAAAAACATGTTTTTCGGGATCTCTGACCCCTAAGACGTGTAAATCCGTCGAAAACCGGAATTCGAAAATTTTCACTAATGCTAATCCTGTGGAAGAAATTTTAAAAGATATCTAGTTTGCATTTCAGTATTTTTAATCCTTTATGTACTGAATTAGGAATTCATGAAAATTTTATCTTCTAAAGCATTTTTCGTGAATTGTTTAAACTACATTAGAAAATTTACATAATCATTTAATAAATTTTAAAAGGATTTTTGAAGGATTGAAGGATTTAGAAGAATTAATTAAATTTGAATTTATAGGGATTTTGCGCGATATTTATAACCCTTTTATTTTAAATATTTTCCCTAGTTTTTGTAGAATTAGGAAATGGTCAGATATAATGTTCTTACAATAGAAATATTTCTAAATTAGAAAACTACCCCCCCCCCCAAAAAAAAAAAAAAAAAACGCCAAGAAAGCTGAAAAGATGCAAAGGCAAAAGAAATCCTCCTTTTAAAAATATTTTTGTTTTGTGTAACCCATAATGCTTTTGGAAAGAAGATAAAGTAATGTATCTATAACTCATTCTAAACTTTATTACAACTAATCGATGGATTAAATGAATTTTATAACAAGTTATTTTAATGGTACTTATAAGTAGCATCAATAGATAAAGGGTTAAACATCTTTTTTGCATTAGCTAGCTGAGATCGATCTGTACAAAGGGCGTTTTTTACTTTTTCGATTTTGTTCACAGGTATTTTTAATGAGGACACTTTCATTTTCGGAACTGGTTTCAAAAGTGAAAGCATCCTCTTGAAAAAAATCTGCAAACAAAATCGAATAAGTAAAAAAGGGCAGATGTAGAGATCAATCTCAGCTATCCAATGCAAAAAAAAAAAAAAATAATAATAATAATAATAATAATAATAAATTAAAAATATAAAAATTCAAACGATATATCTTTAAGAATTTCTTCCATAGGATCAGCATTAGGGAGGTAGTCTTTCCAGTTGACTGAAGTAGGCCCTCAAAGCCAGCTGTAAAAGTAACATTGACTTTTGGCTATGTTGCAGATATGCAAAGCGGTGATACAAAGGATCAATATAAAAAAGTGTCTTTCCGAAAAAGGTTGAGAAAATATTATGTAGTCTATGTATATATACAGGGTTGTTATAATTAAAGTTCGCCTATTCAGAAGGCTCTAGAGCTGGTTCTATGGCTCCAAACGAAACAAAATTTCACTAGTACGTAGTTAAAGAGATGCGCTCTGCGAAAATCGAAAAAAAAATTAGTTACATTTTTCGTCAGTAGGTGGCGTTGCGCCAATATTTAAGGCGATGTTTGCAGATTCATTATATCAATTTCAGTCAATCCAGACGAAGCACACAAATTTAAAAGTTTCAACAAACTTTGAGGAACTGCGAATTGTTATAATTAAAGTTCACCTAATCAGACAGCTCTGACCTATGACTCCAAACAATACAGAAAAATGAATATAATTTCATGTGATGTAATCTGCATCAACAAAAATAAAACATGTCGCTTGGCAACGAGGAAATAACGAAGAATAACATTACGCATGCTCAATGAATCCTTCACCATTTTCAATAACGCATTCCATTCTCAGAATTGTGCTTTCTACAGCATTGCGTAAACTGTCCTGTGAGATTGAGCGAATATGAAGTCTAATACTGTCTTTCAGATCAGAGATTGTCTGACATATGTCTTTAGATACAGAATCTTTCAAAAATCCCCACAACCAAAAATCGCACGGTGTTAGATCAGACGATCGTGGTGGCCAAACTGTTTGAAAATAACGACTTATGATGCGGTCTTCTGTAAAATGGCTTGTTAAGAAAGTCCGAACTGCTCTAGTAATGTGCGGTGGTGCACCGTCTTTCATAAACACGATATTTTGAAGGCAGCCTCGCTGTTGCAGCTCGGGAATCAGAAAATTTGACAACATATTGAGATACCTTCTCCCATTTACGGAACATGTAATGGGTCCTGTGGATGTCAGTTCCTCAAAAAAAATATGCTCCTATCATAAACGTAGCTGTGAAACCGCACCACACCGTCACTTTAGTTGCATGCAAGTTCAAGTTCAAGTTCAAGTTCTGACCACGCAGGGAGGCCTACCTAATGGCTTGAGCTCAACAAGCCCTGCCTGGCTAATTATGTTTACTTAGACTTCTGTTAATTTAAAGATTTAAAAAAAAAAGATGTAACAATATTAATTTCAGATAGCAACCCAGTTGTCTGAGCGTGCTACTATACAATGTGAGGTATAAATTATATAAGAACTAAGCAAGGGGGAAAAAAAAAAAAGAAAAGAACACTAGTTATTAGAAAACTGCACAATCCACACATCCATATGAGTTTTTACAACACTACCTCTAACAGAAAATATTTACATATGACTACTGGTTATGAATATTTTGAAGCACATAATACCGTTAACAATAAAACAGTGAATATTTACAGAACAACATAGGATTATGATCAATTATACAAAAAAACTTAGGAAAAAAAAAGAGACATAAATGGTAATTGTTAAAAGATTACGTACTAGAAATAGACAAGATATAACAATTATCTTAATTAAAGTATTAATATGGATATTAACAATAGCAAAGTTTTTATCTTCACCGTGCATGGTGGCAGGACGTCTATGTACATAATGTCAATGGTAATAATGTTTTTTGTATTAAAACGATAAAATCAATGACTTGGAACAATATTTAAAATATATATATACCATTAGTCTGCAAGATCCAACGGTGGCACGTTATTTTGAAATGTGTATTGACTGTGTTCTATTAGTTTAACACAGTCAATTATTTTTTGTAGCAGAGTTGGGTTTTTTCTTACATATGAGAACCATGCAGACAGTGATGTTGTTCGTGGTTTTCTTAGATGGAAATGCGATAATGGAACTTCTTGGACAACATTAGGATTCTCTTTCGCCCAAATTCGACAGTTGTGTGTGTTCACTTGTCCGTTTAAATAAAAATGCGCTTCATCAGTCCATAGAATATTCCAGGGCCAAGAATTGTCCACATTCATTCGTGCAAGAAACTGTAGTGAAAATGATAGCCGACTTTCGGTATCACTCTGTATTAGTTGTTGCACCCTCTGAATCTTGTATGGATAGTAGCGCAAAATTTGACGCATCACTTTTCTCACAGTGGAAATCGGCATATCGACTTTATTTGAAATAGCTGGCACACTTGCATTACTAAATGATGACTGGCTTGCTAAATCCACGGCAGCAGTAGCAATATCTTCAGTGCTAGAAATGCCTACCTTTTTTTCGTCCTCTGCCAGGAAGAATGTCGAGTTTTTCTGTTTCCTCGAACTTTTTAATCATTTTGTGAACTCCACGATCCGACATTGGTCCACATCTAACATCTTTTAGTTTCCGGAATTCTCGAAGAGTTGCAGCTGCGTTGCTGTTATTTTGATAAAATAACTTCACAAGAAGTGCCTTTTCTTTCAAAGTTACCATTCTCAACAAAGCGTAGATTCAAATGCTTTTCAGAAACAATCAACTGTTCCAGTGTCAAAGAAATCACAGACACACTTTATCAGCAAGTTTTAAATCGTCAGGTGGTTAGAAGGGTATTTCTAGTTTTCGAAGTTGCGACGTCACTTTGACGTCGTTCGTCGAAAATTTGAATAAAATGTGATCTTTTTCAAGCGTTGGGTGAAATTTTGTGATTTTGTGTGTTTCATCTGCATTGACCGAAATTGATATAATGAATCTGAAAAAGTTTACTTTTACCAACTGTGAAATAAAATTTCCTGTATTTTGTTTTTTACAAAATAAAGGAATCTGCAAATATCGGCTTAAATATTGACGCAGCGCCACCTATTGACAAAAATTTTAACTAATTTTTTTTTCGATTTTCGCAGAGCACATCTCTTCAACTACCCACTAGTGAAATTTTGTTTCGTTTGGAGCCATAGAACCGGCTCTAGAGCCTTCTGAATAGGCGAACTTTAGTTATAACAACCCTGTATATTACGCTATCGTACATGGCACAGAAATCGCGATTATTTGTTAATTGTTTAATGGCAATGCCCGAATGAAACGCATCTCATTGGTTATTGAAAAGCATTGTAATTCATCTCCAAACCTATAAGGGTTGCTATAGATTTGCTATAGATTCCTATAAGAGGGGTTACCAAGGGGGACCCTGTTCTGTCGCCAAATGCCACCAAGTTTGTCACCAACATGGCGATGTATCGCCAAATTTGGCGACCAAAATTAGTCACCAAAAGTGATGCCAACTTGGCGATATATCTAATATTTCGCCAAATTCCCATCGACTTCCATTGTAAACCAATAGGATTTATTTGCTTACAGAAAATCAACAAATTGAGATATCTTACTGCAACATAAAGTAATATTCGCTTAAGGGATTATATTAATTATATTTAAGGGAGTCCAAGTAAATTAAATTAAGAGTAATTATGCCGTCGCCAAGGGCGGCTAGTTTGTTAGAATTGTATCTTCTTACTTCTACAAGGCAGGCTACAGTCGCGACTGAAGAAACAGAAAAAAAAGAAAAGAAGAAGAAGAAGCAGTTGCTTTTACAGAGAATAGCGTTTAGTTCGTAATAATACTATTAAGTTGTCCTTTCACATTGCAACTATTTATAAAAGAGCTGGTTATTCGATGAGCACAATAAATAATAGAGCGGAATGAATAAGAAGAGAGGTGACGAAATCAGAGGAATAAAAGGAATCCTCTAATTGACGCAACCGCAACTTGATCTAATTAATGACCAAAACGGCTGGGGTTTTAGCGATTCATTAGCTCTTCTTTTTACTTATCTATCATACGTAGTATAAGGGTAAGACTTGTAATCGTTTTAAAAATCGAAAAAAAAATTTTTGACGGATTTACACGTTTCGGACACTGGAGATTCCGAAAAACATATTTTTAGAAAAAAAAAAAAAATGCCGTCCGTCTGTCTGTGCGTGTGTCTGTAAACACTCTATAACCCGTACAATTTCAGACAGAGACTTGAAATTTGGTGTGTACTTAGTATGTAATAATGAGAAGAAGCTTATTGAATTTCAGTAACCTCGATTATCCGGAACTATTGTTTTCGGGCTCTCGAACTATTCGTTCTGATAAAAGGTGTATAAAAATGTCCGAAATTGTTTGTTTTAAGCAGTGAATATAAAATACAATAAAAAAACATAAATTTTGCATAAAAAATGAAGACAATCGGATAATTTATTGCCGTAATATTTGTAATCGTATTTTTCACACTCTTAGATTTTTCATGACTTTGTATTTCACTCAAATTTCAATTTAAAGATATATTTTATTCGGAAAGGAGACTCTTAATCCGACGCAGTAAACTGTTAGTTAATAGGATTATCATTTTAGGAGTTATAAGGATGTTTCTTTTACGCAATTCAGTATTAGAGCATTTAAATTTTATGACGTCACCAAGCCACGATTTTAAACGCTCTATCTACCGAACAAATTGACAAGAAATACGTTTAAATTTTATTTTGAAATTGCAATGCATTTTATAAACAGTTTACACATGTTTTATTTTCATGGTAAGAATTACGGTGACCCTCGACGACTAGTTTACTTTGCTCTCCATTGATGTATAGTCGTGGGAAAAAAAGAAAACACCCCTACTAACTCTGCAACAAATTATTGTAGAAGAAAGTTCTGGTACCAAACGATTGGAAATAAAGTCTAATTTTAAATGATGCATATAAAATTTGCTCTTCATATCAAAACAAATCCAAACTTTGTTTTTGTAGTTGTTGTTTTTAATAGCAGTACTCTAGTTTGACGCCATAAATAAATTCTACACCCTTCAATTACCCAAAATGCAATTTTTCATGAAATTCGTACGATTAGTTTCAGAGAAATTAATTATTCTACAATGAGCCCATTATAGGGGTTTTATCCAAATTGAAGTTAGGTATTCGACTGTTGAAATGCTGCAGGGTCACTAAGTCCCTTCTATTAATGTATTATTTCTTTCCAATATGACCATTTGACTTATTTAATATGTTTCGACTACTCCCAAGTCCAAATGTTTCAATAAAATGAGTAAAATATATTGTTTTCAAATTATACTTTTCTGCACACCATAGACGGCCCCTTAAGCCATAATTTTGACGTTTTCAAAGCATAATTTGAAAACTACCTCGAAAAAAAATTTAAAATTTTGAATTCGCATAAAGCCGGACATAATAAATATAAATCTATCAAAAAAATTGTATGTTGCAGTTCATATTTTTTTAATATTAATTTTATAATTCATATTATAAAGTTTTTAAAATTAAAAATTCAATAAATTTATGTTTGGGTTTTTTAGTATTATAACCACTCAAAAAATTACCACATTAGAATTATAGTTTTAGGAGAAATTAATAAAAATACGAAAATGTAATTTAACATTAGATGCTCTAAATTTTGAATGTTTATAATTAAAAAACTTATCATCCAAATGACTTGAAATTTCGTATATAGGCATAGTTTGAACCAAAGATTTGAAATATAGTATCAAAATTCGGTGTCGCTATTGAAAAAACAAAGTTTGGACGGATTTTGGTTTGTAGATGATCCCCTAAGCAAATTTTATATATATCATTTAAAAGTAGACTTTAATTCCAATCGTTTGGTACCAACTTTTTTCTACTGCTATTTATTGCAGAGTTAGTAAGGTGTGTTCATTTTTTTTCCCGCGAATGTACAGTTACAAGGAAGAACATTGGAATAAATGCTACATGTACCGTATTTCCCGCTGTATGAGCCGACATTATATTGTTTTACCCTGAAATGGAATATTTTGGATACATTCGGTGTATAAAACAACCCCTTAATTCACTCACTAGAGAAATTATATTTTTTATTTGTAAGGGGGGGGGGGATAAGAAGCGTTTGGAAAAAAGTTAAGTATAACATTTCAAGTAAAGAAAAGCAAATATTGCAATGCTTTTCTGGAAGCAATATGCAATCATTTTCCTAAAAAAATTAATGTTTTCATGACAATAATTATAGAAATCGCTTTCCATTGATGTGCATTTACAGGGAAGGACTTTGGAATACATGTACCGTATTTCCCGGTGTATAAGTCGACCCTATATTTTTAACCCTGAAATGGACATTTTTGTATGTATTCGGTGTATAAGTCGATCTCTTAATTGCCTCACGAAATAAGTTATACTTTTTTGGGGGGGTGGAGAGGGGATAAAAGAGTTTGGAAAAAAAGTTATTTGTAACAATTCTTGAAAAGAGAAACAAATACTGGAACGCTTTTTCTGGAAGCAATGATTTAAAAAACAAGTAGGAAATTGCTCGTCAAACGTGGCAAATGACGTGCGTTCGTACTATAACTAGTTTTATAAATATTTTTTGCACTTCATAAGTGCAAATATTGATAAGCATAAGTAATAGCTCATAAGTAATGTGCATAAGTCTGTAACATCATTAAAATGCACTTGCAATAATTTTTTCCCATTGCCCGTAATGTAACGGAAAACTTTTGACTGTCCCTGTAATTAAACTATACATCCAATTTTCATAAAATCCGAAATGGCTCGACAAAATTTTGGCAACAATTATATACTTAAAATTTCAGACCATTCGGAACTGTAACATCATTAAAATGCACTTACAATAATTTTTCCCCATTGGCCGTAATGTAAAGAAAAACTTTTGAATGTTCCTGTAATTAAACTATACATCCAATTTTCATAAAATCTGAAATGGCTCAACAAAATTTTGGCAACAATTATATACTTAAAATTTCAGACCATTCGAAAGACTGTAACATAATTAAAATGCACTTGCAATAATTTTTCCCCATTGGCCGTAATGTAAAGAAAAACTTTTAAATGTTCCTGTAATTAAACTATCCATCCGATTTTCATAAAATTTGAAATGGCTCGACAAAATTTTGCAACAATCATATATTTAAAATTTCAGACCGATCTGTTGGGTAGTTTTTGCTCTGTTATATGCGGACGGACGGACAGACGGACTGAACGACGACTATAGGTGCTACGTATTTATACAATTACGAACGCACCTAAAAATACATATAATGTTTTCATGACGATAATTATAAAAAATAAAAATAAAAACTTTTAATTATTGCGCAAAATACGTCGGAAATGATAAATTTTGTGTGTCATAAATTTTGTGTGTCTAGTAAAGATCGACTTTTATCTCGTTACTGTTGCTACAGCTACCAACTTCGATCGTCGGATGTCTGGTTTTATATCCGGTGTATAAGCCAATCTCTGAATTTTCTTTGCGTTTTAGAGTTTTAAAAAGTCGATTTATACACTGGAAAATAAGGTACATATTTTGAAATGATACGAAGGAAGGAAGAGAAGAAAGCCTCTCTCACTTCTGTTTCTTTCTCTATCTCTTTATGTTGACATGGAATCAGTGGCGCCAAGTTATATGGGCTAGAGCAGGTGTCGGAAATTAATTTTAAGTGGGGTCCGAATATTTTTGAAATTTTTATCGAGGTCCAGAGAAAAAATCACTTAAGTAATATGAGTGCTTATTACTTTAAAATTTTTATTTTTACTTACACATACATATAATTTAAAATAGAAAAGTCAGGTATTCATTCTGAAAAATTACTACATACATAATGTTCTGCAAATTTTTTAATGCACGTAATAAAATAGAAAAGGCAGGTATACATTGAAAAATTAATGCGAAAAAGTCTTGAACCAATTTTTTTATAGTTTGGTACACGTGATGAACAGCTAATGCGAAAGGTATCTTCAAGGTGGGCGTCCGTTAATCTCGAACGATATTTGTTTTTCAAAAAAATCATTTTGGAGAAAGTTGTTTCACATATATATGTGGAGCTAAACATAGTAGTCAGGTTAATAGATGAAAATGATAAAAAATGAACGAAAGCTCCGCACAAGATCGCAATCTACGACTGACAAGACAAATCCACTCCCTCCCAGACGAATCCTCGCGCATGCGCTCCAACGCAGTCAGCCACTCCCACCGCCACTCATGCGCACCGACGCAGCAGGTCAGTTTACTCCCTTCCACCGCCGCGCCTGCGCTCCAACGCAGTATTTTGTTTTTCACATCATAGCAACTATGCATCACTATTTAAAAAATCAAATTAATCGCGCTATTACTTGTAAGGTATAAGATATACATTGATAAGGCTATCTGTCAAAAGTATCTATTATATGTAAATATTAATAAATTATTTTTTTCAAATTGAAAATTTTTGGCGGTCCAGGCCTTGACCTTCCGCGGTTCAGATGTGGACCGCGGTCCACCGGTTGCCGACCGTTGGGCTAGAGGTCTGCACAAACCAGAAATTCCAGACCCGAACCATGGAAAAACAATTAAATTAGGCCGATCCAGCCTGACTCAATTTCTACAAAAAATTCAGATTTTTCTTAACATGCAATAATGATTCTTTTAAAGAATACCGCATGCATATTTATGGGATAATTTTACAGCATATTTTAAAATTACGATGTGTTCGCAAAACAGAGAATACACAATAGCAGCATTAATGATTACTTAGAGTCTTAGACGTTTCAACATTCAAATAAGGATACATTAAAAAAATTATGTAGTTTAGAATAAAAAAAAAGAAGGGTTAAAAACGTGATAACTTTTGAAGCTGTATAATAAAAAGTAGATTTGTGAAAATATTTCTCTGTCATTTATTAATGCTTTTCTCAAATCCAAAGGAGCTACTTTCTGACAGATTTCTTAATTAATTTCTTTTCGCAAACGCATAAGATTGGCAGGGGTTCTTAGTCAGAAACTATGTAATTGAAGGGCGTTATCCATTTTTTGATAAAGGCAATATATCTTTGAGAAAACACCGTCAAAGTTTGCGTTTTGAATTGAACTTCCGGAAGCGATAGCACAGGAAAGGAGAAAAACCTGCAATCACGTGGCAAGAATCTCTTATATCTTGATAAGTAATTTAATTATCAAAAATGGAAAACGCTATTCGATTCCAAATCCTTTCAATAGTCAGGTAGGTCGATGTTTTGCCTTTACAGTTAAAAATTTGTCGGAAAATCTCAACACAACGCAGTGATAATAAATTCTTTGGTAATTAATTATTTATTAGATTAATATAAACAATTTTCTTATTTAAGTAATGGGAATTACTAAGTGCAAGAGATTTATTATTCCCAAGCAAGGTGCTAGAGTTCTTGACGATCACTTATTCTTTACTAACTAAATGATGCAGAAAGGATTTGGGTATTTGTGAATGTTTTTGAAAGGCATGGTGGGTTTTCTCACGCAACTTTCCTGTAATTAATGCTAAGGGTAAATATCTTTCCATCATTGAGAAAAAGGATAACAGAAATATAACATATATGATACCATTAACTGCTTACCATACCATTCAAGTCACTCTGGCCTATGTGCTTGTGTTCTACTCCATCCATATGATAGAGAAAGTAGCTAATTATAGCTAATTAACTGTTTCCGAAACTAAAGTCATGTTTCTACATCATTTTTCTGGTGGTCGAAGAAGGATTTTTAGTTTGTACTCAACTATTTTTTATTTATTATTATTTTTTTTTTACCAGTTTTTTCTTATATAATTGTTCATTTTCATCTCCCACTTTCGATAATACAGTGGTATGTCTCGATTCTCGAACACATTTCATTTTAAACAATTGCTCGAGAACCGAATTAAATTTTCCCATGAGAAATAATAAAAATACTATTAATTGGTTCCCACTTCTCAAATTACTTCTTGTTTTTATATACCTTTAAAAAATACACTGTGCAATATAATAATTTAAAAAAAAAAAAAATCACAGTACTGTGCATTACATAAGTCATTGACAATTTTATAACATACAAATTTGATAAACATCGTATACATATCTTCATTGGTAAGACTTTAGATGACTTGAGATTAATGAGAAAGAGAAAGAGGGGCATTATTATTTTTAGACTATTAGGACTTTACTAGGCAAACGAACTAAATCTGTGGCTTTAAGATCCATCAAGGATCAGGGTCTTACAGTGCCTTGCCCCGAAGTGCTATGCAGCATATGTCCCAGTCAGGTGGCCATCCTGAGGCGGGGCCCTCGGTCGACCCCGAAGGGATAAAAGGTTCAGTAAACCTTGCTCAGCCGAGACTCGAACTCTCGATCTGTAGTGTGGTAGACAAGCGTGCTGATACTAGGCTAACGCAGAACCTAATTATCACAAATACAAACGGGGTAGCTGCTCAGGGTCCCCCACATTTTAAAGGGGCTCCGGAAAATAAAAATCAGGTACCTTTTCTTAAAAGGGGTATAAATTGCGATTATAAAAGTGTTATAAGGGCCTCCAAATTGATATTTGCCCCGAAGACCCTCATAGAGGATTGTCGGTCCTTCAGATGAGATTCATAATCAGCTGGCCCTGGTTGTTTATGACTCTCATAATACACAAAATTAGTTCGCACTGGATCATTATATGGTATGAATCCAGAGACGTCGCGATGGGGGGTTATTGGGAGGAGGGGGGCTCCCCCTCCAATATATGTGAACTTGGGAGATTTGAGCTTCGAGTTGGGAAATTCCAGATTTTTGAAACACTTTTTCTTTTTTTAAAAAATAAAGTAAAAATTAAGAATTTGTCATTGTTTTTCTGACTACTTTTCTGAGTTCTGTAACAGTAAACTAGTTAAATTATCAAAAGAAATACAAAAAGCAGCCAGACGGAATTTGTAATTGCGTTTCTCCGTGCTACGAAAATATCATACATCTACCATATCTGAATTTCTCTACTGTTGTCCATCTCTAATCTATTAAGTTCTCTAATCTATTTCCTCCAAAACTTTATTCCTTTCTCAAAAATCTCAAAATATCATGAGGCTATTTTAATATGAAGTACGATTATGACTCGTACCCAATCGAAGACAAAATCTTTCGTTAAATGAAACAATAGTTATAACTTTTATGTTTTTAGTTTCAGTATTTTTCCTTGGAAGGTTTTTTTTTTTTTTTACATATAAGTATTGTTATCATTAAACGCACATTGCACATATCATTTCAGTTGGAAAATAGAGCAATTAGTTTCAAGTTGGGAAATTTTTTAATGCTCCTTCCCCGGAAAAATATCTGTAGCTACGCCCCTGTATGATTCTATTCTAGCCCTCGGGATTACACTAGCACTTTAAAGCGAAAGCTGAGTTCCGAGGCGGTCATCGCTGGCATGAATCTATGCTTCACATTCATAAAAACCAACAAATAAATAAAGAAAGAAAATTAGTGCATTCAGTAACCATATGTATAAGAATCTCGAAATGCATGAATTCCATTAGCGTTGTGTTCACTATATCCCATGTGTATACATATTTCCCCCCTTGAAAACTAAAGTAAAAAAAAAAAGAAAGAAAGAATAGAAAGCTGCTTTCACAAAAGAAAGCATTTAGTTTCCAATAACACACTATCAACTTCTCTTTTCACATGGCTGCAATTTATAATAGAGTTTGTTTTTCGTTGAGTACAACAGATAATGGTGCGGATAAAAAGATGTGACTAAATCAGTGGAATAAAAGGAATCATTTAATTGACGCAATTTGATCTAACAAATGAGAAAAATAGCAGGGGTTTTAGCGATTCATTAACACTTCCCTTTTCCTTCGCTCCCCATTCATGTGTATGTACATTTACAGAAAGAACCTTGGAATGCGTGTAGTTTGAAAGGATGCGGAGGATGAAAGAGGAGAGAGTCTCTCTCACTTTTCTGTTTTTTTTTCTTTTTTCTTTCTTTCTTTCTCTATTTTATGTTAGACATAGAGTGGTGTAATAAGGAAATACAGTTGTATTTTGGTTCTCGAACACAATTCGTTCGAAAAAACTGTTTGAGAAACGAATCAAATTTTTCCACAAGAAATAATGAAAATACCATTATTTGATTCCTACCTCTCAAGTTACTGCTTGTCTTCACTTACGTTTAAACAATACTATGCGAAGTACAGTGTAGTAAAAGGTAAAAACATATTACAGTACCGTTCATTACATAAAACAATGAAAATTTTATGACATAAAAATTTAAGAAGCACCGTATACATATATTTATCAGCGGCATAAGGGGCTGTACTGTACATATATAACGTTATCACTTTAGGGGGAGGGGGTTTACCTTTTGATATTGTTATCCTTTTTGATCAACCAAAATTTTCTTTTGTAATTTTTTCTTTACATCAATATAGTGTCTCTAATCTTACCTTTTTTTAGTCTATTATCTATTTTTATGAAAATACAAAGTTATTATTAAAACGATTAAATTATTATAAAATCATTTCGTTCCAAAATACGGAATACCTCAAGTTCGCCATTCCTAATTTTCCTGCCCTATATATAATTCCTCGCTAGAGAAACCATTTTCAAAATGATACTTGTTATGTTTACTAGTAAACAATGGGGAATAATGTTGTCTACCTGTTTTGTTTAGAAGAAGTTCTGCTTAACCCCGTACAGGGTGCCAGTGCAAGAAAACAATATTACTGCAGAATGATTTATGTAACTAAAAGCTATTATTCAATACTTTGAAGTAGTAAGTATTTCTTAGTGTTATGTGATGTAAAGTTATTTCATATACTAGTCGCCCTTGGTGACCAGTTTGGTCTCCAGGGGCGCCATTTGAGGGGGCTGGAGGGGGGGACACGCCCCCCCCCCCCCAAGGAATTTGATATTTCAGAAAATTTATCTGTCATTAGGGATGCACCGAATAGTGATTTTGGCCGAATACCGAATATTCGGCCTACAGGTAAACTGAATACCGAATATTCGGCCTACAGGTAAATCGAATACCGAATATTTGGGTAGCCGAATACTGACTGTTGGGCCGAATTCAAAGTTTACAGATATTACAAAAAACAATTTTTCATAATACTTAACACAGATACTTCCATTTTGATAAACAAGACCTTTTTACAAGTAAACTTTACACACACCCAATTTTCGGCACTTCTTCTCATGATATCATATGTCACAGAAATCAAAGTGACTCTTTTGAAAATGTAGTTACGATATCTTCATTATTGTTAAAGTAACAAATGAAAATCTAAGTTTGGCCTGAAGTAAGATGAGATACACTGTATTTTTGATTTTGACTGATTAAGCAGATTGCGATACTGTATTCTTGGGCAAAAATGGTCTGTCTTGATGTCTATTATCACATCGGAAAGTTTTTTCCTTTTTCTTTAAAAACACTCTTTTTGCGAAAAAGCAAAAGACAGATTATTTACAAGACATTGTTCAGAAACTTCCATTTGTGCATCATTTATTTCTATGCAGGTCATCGTTAATGGTTAATTTTTTTAAGTGACTCTTATCAAACAGCAAATAAATAATGTAACAGCATTCATTCTCTTTGATTTAAATATGATTCTGTTTCCAATTATTCTGAATATCTTTATGAATTGACAGTTAAAAGTAGAAGTTGTGTAAGAATTTTAAAAATATTTTTCAAAAGATATTTTTAAGTATTCGGTTTGGCCGAATAGTTCGATATTCGGCAGACCGAATAGTTTGATATTTTGCCTAAACGAATATTCGGTAGCATGTCCGAATGCCGAAAAGATACCGAATATTTGGTGCATCCCTATCTGACATCACAGGTCACACTCAACATTTTTTTTTCATAAATTCCTCAAAAGCTAAAGTAACTTGTCAGATTTTATTACAATAAAGACACATGAAATAAATAAACACTTTATGCACAGAAACTGATAATTATCAAAAATATTTTCTAAAGACTTTACTATACCAACACTCCCAAGGTGAGGCATTTCTCATTGATGAGTATTTTGTCTAATTTTAAAAAGATATGTGAGAAAAAATTCTATTAATTGCTTCCCAGCCGTGTGCAAAATGATCAAAGAAATATGAAAAAAAAAATGAATGAAATATGAATCAAATGAATAGAATGCTATTTAAAAAGAAAATGATTAGTCATATATACAGATTTATGTTTGGCATTGCCGACGACGATGGTCCTACGATACGGCGCCACGAAAGAGGCGGGGATAATTAATTTGTTTTTAGTTCGATTTTCGTTTGTGGCGGAGGTTATTTTGCAATCGGATTTATTTTTATTATTATTATTATTTAGAGATCTAACACAAAGAGAATATTTTCTTCTGTTTATAGTTTGTGGTTTGCGAATAATTTAGATTTCTACTGTACGCTTTTCATATGGAAATAACTTTAGTGATTATAATATATATTATTTACTCTACTGATGCTGTAGTTGTACGCTGCAATTTACGAAGTCGCTTTCAGTCGTAAGTAAATTTAATTACCATATTATTCCGATAGAAATCAATCGAGCAGTATTTCCTCTTTTCCTGTAAAAGCACCGGGACATTGAAATTTTTAATTTAAGATTATTTTCAGGGTCACGCCAATCCCGAAAGATTGTTATGAGGAAGGAATTGGTTATAGTTAAAAATGTGCACCTTTTTTAGAAAATTTATAAATGTTGTTCAATTATTCGTTAGATAAATAGTAATTTTTATAAATTTCATGCATTTATTCATAAAACACACTTTATTAACATGCCCATAAGATTTTCTTATAAAAAAAGAGAAAATAGACGAGAATCCTTTTTAAGTATGGAGTACCTACATTTTTATTTGATGCCAAACTTTTCTTTTGATAATATTAAATTTAAATTTTCCTTTACCAGCCATTTCTATGTAAAAAGTAGTTTACAAATGATAATTACATTTGAAACATTTTTTAAAAATATTATGCAATTTTTTTCTATTGCATATTTTCAGTATCGGGCTCTCATGACACAAAATGTTTCGGGCTCGGGCGGCCTCGGATTTAAAATCGTCGGGCTCGGGCTCTGGAAAAAGATCCCGAACTCATCTCTAATGCAGACTCTACCTGATACCAAATGTTTTGCAAATTTCTGAATTGTGTGGAATTTAGATCACAGTCTGAAAATGAATGCAGAAAATGATTAAGGAAATTTTTTACTAACAGAAAATCATTGGTGAAAATTTCATATTACTATGAATCACAAAATTTGCAAACTTCTTGGCGTGTTGACTATCACTGATTATCTCGTAACCGATTGAATTTCACGATTTTTTTCCCCGACGATTTGACGAAATTCGCGATTTTTTTTTCCGTGATCGATTCACGAAATTCACAATTCTTTTCCGTGCTCATTTGTCAAAATTCACGATATTTTTGCGACGTTTAACGAAATTCGCTATTTCTATCCGAGATATTTTGACGAAATTCGCGATTCTTTTCTACGATCATTTCTTGAAATTCGTTTTTTTTCTCGCAACCGACTGACATAATTTGCGATTGCTTTACGCGATCGTTTGACGAAATTTGAATTTTTCGCGCGATTCTTTGACTAAATGTGTGATTTTTATCCGAAACCTTTGACAAAATTCTCGTTTTTTCCTTAATAATTCGAAATTCACAATTTTTTTTGCACGACTGGTGAGCAAATTTGATTTTTTTTTTTTTTTTTTTTTGTGACCTAATGTTGAAATCTGCATTTTCTTTCCCGCAACCGATTGGCAATAATCGCTGTTTGTTTCCACGATCTTTGCAATATTTTTTTCACGGTCCTTTTAGGAAGTAATATTTTTTTCCGCGACTAATTTGCCAAACTGACTATTTTTTCCAATTCCAATTGGTAAAATTTAAGATTTTTTATCGCGGTCGATGGGCGATTTGATTTCGCGTAGCTCCGCAAAAAAAAAAAAAAAAAAAGAAAAGAAAAAATACTACGGTCTTTCACGAAAATTATAAAATGTTCCTAGAAGAATCCCATGGTTTTAAAAGACGTTAAGAGGGCAAAATCCCGTACGCTGTTTCAAGCCCTTCCCCTCAAAGAAAACTTTGTTCCAACCTCCAAGAACCTCTTGAAAAGGCCAATTGGTTATTTCTGGAGCAAAACCTGCAAACAAGAAGTCGAAAGGTCAGGGAAAAAGAACTCCATTTTAGACAGGTCTCCGTATTAGCAAGTGTAATTATATGGTGTTTTTTTTTTTTTTTTTTTTTTTCAAAGAAACGAGATTTTTTCTTTCCGTTTCCGAAAGAATTCTTTTTTTGACAGGTTTCATTTTCACAAGTTTTACAGTAAATGTACCTATGCTCTTCAGAGGTTTACTATAGAAAGGATGTTTTAACAGCCTTAGATATACTTGTAAAATGGAAACTGTCTCAAACGGAATACAGTCTTAAACGGAAAACTTTAGTCAGTATTTTGAAAGTAATACCTGCTAAGATGAAAACCTGCTTAAAACGGAATTTTGAATAGTTTCTTGTTTGGAGGGAAGAGAATACCCCCCCCCCCTCCGCTGAACCTCACCCTTGGCTATGCCACTGTCCTCAAAGAAAGCTTTGCCCCCCCCCCCCCCCCCAAGAAAATTCTGAAATGGCGTCCCTGTTCTTTGATAGGAAAGAAAGAGAGAAATTTAATTATACATATTAGAGAAAGAGCAGTGAAAACATTTTGCGTCTTGCTTGTTCAAGATCGCATTGAGAAGTGAATTAAAAAACATATTATAGTCACGCGTGTTACATCATTAAATTTTACAAGTATATGGATGTATTTTCGGCACTTTGATGCAATCGTCCAATTAAGCATAATTGGGTATTTATATTAAAGTCAAAATGAAATAATGTTCTGTAGAGAGTGTTCAGTTTAAAAACAGTCAATTATATTGCTTTTAAGTTCTTTTACGAACCAGAAAAAAAACCATATGCGTTTTCCACATGGCTAAGATATATTGCATATTTTCACATAAAATAAAAGGAAGGAAGTAGATGCAGTCCTTCTGTTTCTTTTCTTTTTATTTATTGGCCGATAAGAGATCTTTCACTTTGAACTTTTTAATGATGTTATATTTCTGCGGCGATGGAAAGAGGGAGAAAAAAGGTTCTGAATCTTTGATTTGGGGATTATACGAGATATCTTCCATCAAGTTCTTCCTTAAGCCCCTAATCAAGATTGTTCTGTAATTTTAATTTGTCTCTGTTTTCTTGAAATTCAGGCTTGGGTTCTGGCTTCGTCAAGATATCTGCCATCATTGATTTGCTCGGACAATAACGTAATTCTATAGTACCATTTTCTTTCATATATTTAATCATGTGATATTTTAAATCAATATGCTTGGTCTTGTTTGTGTATTTTTCAGATTCTATCATTTTTATGCAGGAAATGTTATCATCATGTTATTAGCAAGTGTAATTATATGGGTTTTTTTTTTTTTTTTCAAAGAAACGAGATTTTTTCTTTCCTTTTCCGAAAGAATTCTTTTTTTGACAGGTTTCATTTTCACAAGTTTTACAGTAAATGTACCTATGCTTTTCAGAGGTGTACTATAGAAAGGATGTTTTAACAGCCTTAGATATACTTGTAAAATGGAAACTGTCTCAAACGGAATACAGTCTTAAACGGAAAACTTTAGTCACTATCTTGAAAGTAATACCTGCTAAGATGAAAACCTGATTAAAACGGAATTTTGAATAGTTTCTTGTTTGGAGGGAAGAGAATACCCCCCCCCCCCGCTGAACCTCACCCTTGCATATGCCACTCTCCTCAAAGAAAGCTTTGCCCCCCCCCCCCCCCCTACAAGAAAATTCTGAAATGGCGCCCCTGTTGGTCTCCGCTAAAATTTATGTTTGGGAAAGCATGCTAAGCATTGTATCATGTCACTGTTACTCATAATTTAACTTACTTGGACTCCCTTAAATATAATTAATATAATCCCTTAAGCTATTATTAGTTTTTGTTGCATTAAAATATCTCAATATGTTGATTTTCTGTAAACAAGTAAACTTTATTGGTTTACAGTGGAAGTCTATGGGAATTTGGCGAAATATTAGAGATATCGCCAAGTTCGTGACAGACTTGGTGGCATTTGGACGTTCCATTAAACAATTAACAAATAATCGCGATTTTTGCCCCACATACGATAGCGTAATATATATATATATATAGATAATAGTGATATTTTATTAACTTGTTATCCTCATTTAAATCAGTAAAGTATGCGAATAATAAATGTGTAACCATATCTGTGTATCACTGCAAACGTATGAAAATAAAACGAAAGAAAAAAATTGTAAAAATAAAAAAGAATTTTTAGACACTGATAACGATATCGTTAGGGGAGGGGGATTCGGCAAATGATAACGTATGATATCATAAGAAGGGGGGGGGGGGGGTCAAAAATTTCTAAAAAGTTGATAACGTTATATATGTACAAATTACTGAAAAAATATAATAATAATATATTCAAAACATTCGCCATTTGGATTCTTTGCATCAGAGCTGTACACGCAAAATTGATTAAAATTCCATGAAAATGTAATAACACGAATCAGAGCTGTAATAACATGCAAAAATGACTAAAATTCCACCCACCCACCCTGTGGTATTTATTTAACAGCAGACAATTACGTCATATGTGTAAATCATTACTTCCATTCTACCGTTATTATCTAGCACAATAATTCTACCCTATATAGCAAGTATGTTGCACCAGTAATTATATTTTTTAACTATTTTACAGTAATACATTCTACGTTATTTTTATGATGATATTTTTTAATTTTATAGAGATGGCGTCTAGCATTTTACGAATTCCATTGAAACCACTTCGGTCTTATCTATCCGGGAAAAAAAAGAAATGAAGAAGAAACAAAAAATAAAATAAAGATAACAAAATCTAAATTACGGCAGCTTTCACCGTGAGAATGCTATGCACGTATGTAACTTCTTCATTCGAACTGGTGTCTTCTTGACAGTAGATGACAGCTCTTACTTTCCAAAGCTATAGTAAAAATAACTTGTTGAAAAGCTGAGATACAGCGAGATTTATAACAGCTTTTTTAGACATAGAGATGTTGAAACAGAAACAGATATCTCGAAGGAAAAGCAGCCATCGTCCGCTTTATACAATAAAATTCTTTTTCGTGATATAATAGCTTAACTTCAAATGAATGCCTTAAAAAACAATAATAATACAAAATAAAACATTCTAGACATTTTAAAAGTTAGAAAAAAATATTTTTTAATATGGTGGAGATTTTTTTTTAACTACTTTTAATAAATTTGGTATGTGAAATCGTTTTATATACATTTTGATGAACAAAGGGAAACAATAAATATTTAGTAGCGTAACATTTCGTAATGTAAAGTAGTATATGATTTTTATATCAATATATCAAGCTTTACAGAATAATCGAATTTAATAATAATAATAATAATAATAATAATAATAATAATAATAATAATAATAATGATAATAATAATGATAAAAGATCGATAACACTTTTATGCAACTCCGAAAAGCATTGTGTTGAATTTAATAATAATAATAATAATAATAATAATAATAGCAATAAAAGACCGATGACGCTTTTATGTAACTCCGAAAAGCATTGTGTTGAGATTAAATAACGATATAAATACACTTGCTGCAATTTATTAATTATTCATTATAGAAATAAGAATAAAATTATTAAAATTAGCGATAAAAATGATTTGTGGTGTTTTTAACCATTTGGAAAAATGGTTATTGTCCTCGGTCAGGGTAGGAAATCAAAAACATATCTGAAGCGTTTTATTAGTTGAATCCCGCATTTTATTCGTTTTCTGATTGGTCTATACAGTAATCTGTATTTTCCCTTTACTTTCAACAGAGATGGATACTTCTGTTGCTACTATGACAAAAAAGTAAAAAAAACTACAAAAAAAAATAATAATAACTCAGAAACAAATTGAGATACAGTAGCTTTCAAACAAATTGCATTTAAAAGTACATTTTTTTCTCTATATGACGGTGTAAAAAGAAATATTGTCGGATGTTTAGAAGTTTAAGAATGACATTTCATTTAAAATGGATCCAGGAATATTAATGTTTAATCCATGGCGTACGTAATGTAGAGGTCTGCACGGGCCGGAATTTCCAGGCCCGGGCCCGGCCAGGCCCGAACGAAAGCTATCTTGGCCCAGCCCGGTGTAAAAATTGGAAGTTCGGCCCGATCCCGGCCCGGCCCGTTTGCATTTTTACAGTTCTCGGCCGCCCGGCCCGTACAAAAATCAGCGAAAACAGGCCCGAGCCGGCCCGACACAATTTCTGAAAAAAAAAAAAAATCCGTTTTTTCTCAACACACAATTAAGATTCTTTTAATGAATACTGCATACATATTTATGGGAACATTTTACAGTATATTTTACATTACTATGATGTTCGCAAAACAGAAAACACACAATAGTAAACATTAACGATTACTTACAGTGTTTTAGTCATCGTGTCTACAGACATTTCAAAATGGAAATAAGGATTCATTAAAATATTAATGTAGTTCAGAATAAAAGATTAAAAACATGATAACTTTTGAAGCTGTATAATAGAAAGTAGATTTGTGAAAATATTTCTCTCATTTTTAAGGCTTTTCTCAAATCCAAAGGAGCTACATTTCGACACATTTATGAATTCTACGGTACGGGCCTCGGACCAAGCCCGGGCCCGTGCAGACCTCTAACGTAATGTATGACCAGTTCCGTGGAAGTTTAAAAAATTACAGTACCGAAAAATGTAATCCATGGCGTACGTAATGTATGATCAATTCCGTGCGATTTTTAGGTAGCTCTCTTTACAAAAAAGCTACCTATTGCAGCCGTTCGGAGGAAAGCGATTTCAAAAAATTTTGGCATATTTTCATCGATCATGACCCCCAGACCCCGAAACCACCCTCCGTTCAAAATTGATATATATATATATATATATATATCAATATATATATATATATATATATATATATATATATATATATATATATATCTGACCTATGTCACACTGTAACTCCTGTAATTATGAACCGATTTCGATGTAATTCGGTGTGTACATAGTACATACCAATGTCTCGACCGAGTTCGTTGGCCAGCTTCATCCGCCATTTTGTTTCAAAATGGCGGCCATTTAAAATTTTTAAAAAATTTTAAAACTTGAAATGTGGTACCAAAAAATTAAAAATGGAAAAATATTTTTTTCTTATGTATTTGACCTTTATACAAAGATTCCGGAGCAGTTTTTGTTTCGTCTATATCTTAAAAAATGGCTGAGTTATAGCATTTTGAATTTCTAGCGTGGCTGACATTTTGAAACGTCCTGAATTTTGTCACGCGATAAAAGGCGTATTTATGAACCGATTTGGATGTAATTCAGTGTGTACATAGTACATACCAATCTCTCGACCGAGTTCGTTGGCCAGCTTCATCCGCCATTTTGTTTCAATATGGCGGCCATTTAAAATTTTTTTAAAAATTTAAAATTTGAAATGTGGTATCAAAAAATTGAAAATGGAAAAATATTTTTTCTTATGTATTTGACCTTTATACAAAGATTTCGGAGCAGTTTTTGTTTCGTCTATATCTTAAAAAATGGCTGAGTTATAGCATTTTGAATTTCTAGCGTGGCTGACATTTTGAAACGTCCTGAATTTTGTCACGCGATAAAAGGCGTATTTATGAACCGATTTGGATGTAACTTCGTTTAAATATAGTACATACCAATGTCTCGACCGGTTTCGTTGGCCAGCTTCATCTGCCATCTTGTTTAAAAATGGTGGCCATTTAAATTTTTAAGAAAAATTTAAATTTGATATGTGGTACCAAAAAATTAAAAATTGAAAATATATTTTCTTCTTATGTGTTTGACCTTGATAAAAAGATTCGGGAGCAGTTTTTGTTTCGTCTATATCTTAAGAAATGGCTGAGTTATAGCATTTTGAATTTCTAGCGTGGCTGACATTTTGAAACGTCCTGATATTTCTCACGTAATAACAGGCGTATTTATGAACCGACTTGGATGTACCTTGGTGTGTACATAGTACATACAAATATCTCGACCGAGTTCACTGGCCGGCTTCATCCGCCATCTTGTTTCAAAATGGCGGCCATTTAAAAAAAAAAAAAAATAAAAAAATTTAAATGAGATACCAAAAAATTGGAAAGTGAAAAAGATTTTTTTTGTATGTGTTTGACCTTAATACAAAGATTCCGGAACAGTTTTTCTCTCATCTATATCTAAAAAAAATGTCTGAGTAATAGCATTTTGAATTTCTCTTGTGGCTGACATTTTAAAACGACCTGATTTTTGTCACGCGATAACAGGCGTATTTATGAACCTATTTGGATGTAACTTGGTCTGTACATAGTACATACCAATGTCTCGACCGAGTTCGTTGGCCAGCTTCATTCGCCATCTTGTTTCAAAAGGGTTGCCATTTAAAAAAAATTAAATTTAAAATTCAAAATGAGGTATTAAACAATTGGAAAATGAAAAAGATTTTTTTTATGTGTTTGGCCTTGATACAAAGATTCCGGAGCAGTTTTTGTTTCTGAAAATTTGTTCTTTTGTTTATATCTTAAAAAATGGCTGATTTATAGCACTTTGAATTTCTAGCATGGCTAACATTTTGAAACGATCTTGTATTTGTCGCGCGATAACACACGTATTCGCCTATTTCGATGTAAGAAGGCATGTGGATAGTATACATCAACACCTCGACCACGTTCGCTGGCCAGATTCATCAGCCATCTTGTTTCAAAATGGCGACCATCAAATTAAAAAATATATATATATTTAAAGTGAGGTGCAAAAAAATTAGAAATTGAAAAAGGTTTCTTTCTTAAGTATTTGACCTTGATATAAGGATTCAGGAGCATTTTTTGTTTGTCTTTACCTTAAAAAATGGCTCAGATATAGCAGTTTCAATTTCTATTGTGGGTGACATTTTGAAAAATCTGATTTTTTGCATGCGACAGCACTCCTATATATTAACCGATTCCGATGTGAGTGAGCATGTGCACAGCAATTACTAAGGTCTCGACCAAGTTCACTGCTTAGCCTCATCCACCATGATGCCTTAAAATGACAGGCACTTTAAGAAATTGCCGGATTTGGCAGCCAAATATATGTTACTTTAAAGAAAAGCAGCTTGGATAAAGCTGACTAATTTCGCGAAATTCTCATTCATTATATTGATAAAAATTAGTGTTGATTCTCCTATATTCGGTTTCCACTAAATTGAGCTTCGTGTGTTTGAATGATATAATTTGGCTTTTTTTAAATAAGGATTATGAAAGCTACCTCTTAATGTCTTAAATTTTAGTCTTTGAAAAAATCATTTTCCAAATGGTCGTTGTAATTTGTTAAATAGCATTTTTTTTTTTTTTTTTTTTTTTTTTTTTTTACAGTTTCTAAAACATTATTTGAGAGGGGGGGGATCCTTTTAGAGCGAAAGGGCTGCAGAACACAGAATACTTTTTAAATTTACGTTATAAATTTTAAATATACGTACGTACATAAAAGTCCCGGAAGAGAAACAGATATTTTGAAAGAGAAGCAGCTATCCTCTGTTTTATTCAGTAAAATTATTTTTGTGTTATTCTAGTAACTTAACCTCAGTGAAAAATTTTATTATGATTTTTAAAGTAATATAAGTTAGATTTTATTTTTATTTTTTTAATACGATGGGGAAACTTTTTTTTACTGCTTTTAGTGAATTTGATGTGTGTATTATTATTATTATTATTTTGATCTGTATCTATATATATCGATGAAAAAAATTGATTGCTGCATAATAATTTCAAAATTGCTGGATTTATAAACACATAAAAAAAAGTTCATAATATATTTACTTAACTTTGAAAATTATTGTGTGGAGATTGAAAATAAACATAAAGATATTTGGAAAAATATTAATAATTTGATTAAATAATTAGTTATTAATTATTAATTGTATTTATATTAATTATTTAAATCCCAGTAGCAGAAACAGTGCAGCACAGCAGCGGGCGTTGCAGTTTATTTTACACCTTGCAGATTAATCCACTAGCTTAAAAAGAAATGCTGGGCTTAAAAAATAGCTGAAATTTACTTTAAGTCTCTAGATTTATGGTATTTATTGTATACTTTTATTATATTTTCTCTATAAATGTAAATTTTGCTTGTTTTATGGGTTTCTGTTATTTCTTATGATAGTAGGATTAGTCTAGCATTGTTAGGTCGCAGATAAATTTTAGTTTGCTGCAGACTGACGCAGGAAATTCTGCTTCTGGGATTTAAATTAATATATAAATAAAGAAAAATATTAAATCAAAAATTGAGGGCTGTATTTAAAGTGAAATTCCGTACTCGATTGTTAACCGAGAGAACCCCCTTCTTGATCAAGGCACCTTAAGCACCACTCAAGCAGTCAATGAAGCTTGCTAGATTACACGACAGCAGAAGAAATTAAAAAATATCTAGTCGTTTCTATCACAGACGGCCCCTTAAAACATCCTTTTGCCGTTTTTTAAGCATAATTTGAAAACTACTTGGAAGAAAAATGTGAAATTTTGGATTTTCATAAAGCAGGACTTAATAAAACTAAATCCATCAAAAAAACTGTAGGTTGCAATTAATAATTTTTTCGAATATTAATTTCATAATTCACATCATAAATTTATAAAAATTGCAAATTCAACATATTTATGCTTGGGTATATTAGTATTATTGCTACACAAAAAATTAGCACATTAGGAGCATAATTTCAGGAGATATAAATAAAAATATGAAACTTTAATTTAACATTAGAAGAACTAAATTTTGAATGCTTATAATTCAAAAACTTATCATTCAAATGACTTGAAATTTGGTGTCTAGGCATAGTATTAACTGAAGATTTGAAATATCCGGTTAAAATTGGGTCTTACTATTGAAAAAAAATGAAGTTTGGATTCGTTTTAATATGTAGTTTTATGTTTCTATTGTATTCAGATGGTTTACAGAATTTAGAAGAGATCGAAATTTTCTTTTGGATGAAGAACACACATAAAGATTGTTGTCAGATGGCCGAGATATTAATGGCCGAAAAAATGGCCGAGATATTAATTAAAAACCTATCTAGAAAAACACGTGTAGGATAAAGGCGGTGATACAATCTACTTTCGAAGCGCGTTTTGCACAATGCTAAGTTCAAACTTTGTATAAAGTCTTTGCTTTAGATAAGGTGAATCATAGTGATAAATAGTCAACGTACAGAACCTTTTGTGAGCGAGTGAAACTCGCACTTAACCTATTTTTTCTCTTGGCATTTAATTATTTTAAGAAAAACAATTTCTGCTGCTCCCATCTACAATCGGAAAATTATCTGAATTCTTTGAGCAGCTCTGTATATGATATATAGATTCTACATGCATGCCAAAATTTAGTTCAGTTAAATAATACATATACCTCAGTTGAAAATTCCCCTTAATAAGGCGAATGGTACGTGAATTTTTTTGTGCAGCCCTGTATATGAGGTATAGAATTTATATACAACGAGTAACATACAAAAAATTAGTTAAATTTAAAAGTGCATACCGAATTTTAAAACGCACTTCCAGCAATTATTACTCAAAATCAGTATTGTAACCGATATCTTTTGCGTGTCCCTGTGAATGAGTGACAAATGCTATGAATTATGAATGCTCTATTCCATCGTAATCATCTTGTAATGAAATTCAGCGATTTATATCAGTTTTAGCGTAATCTCATTAAAAAACGATTTTTTCTCATATACCATAACGTAAATTCTTTTGAGTGCCTCTGTAAATGAACTATTAATCCCACATACTTCAGATACAAAGTATTATCCATCCACAATGCTTGTGAATGGATAATACTTAAGCAAAAAAGCAGCAAAAAAGACACCCGTCTGACATTGGTCTAAATAACGTTTATCAATTGCATGAAAATCCGAGTATGGGGCATTCTCACAATCTTTTGACTTTTAAGGAATAAAAATGTGGTGAAATTAAACTTACTAAAATAACATTTTTAACTTATAGACAAATGCCTTAATGATTCAAAAAAAAAAAAAAAAATGGTCAGCAACGAAATTTTTTTTATTTAACTGACGTTTAAGTTAAACTTGCGAGTTTAATTTTACTTAAAATTTTACCGCTATAACTTCGTATTTTCTTCTAATTTTTTTCCTCTAATGAATTTGCATAGTATTCACAGGATATTCAAATAAGAAATAATAACAATGTAGTATTTTTAGTTCAAAATTTTGGTATAATATTGTCTTAAGGCTGTTCTCAACTGCTCTGCTCAACAAGCGCAAAACGTTTTGACACATTTACAAATTCATTTTTTAACGGAAAGATATAAAATGAAAAAGCTTGACCATGGAAGCGATTTGGAATCGAACTGTTTTTTCCATTTTTTAATCAATCAATTACCTATTGAGTTATAAGCAATTTTGACACGTGACACGGCATAGTGAAGGGCGATTTCGATTTTTTTAATCGATTTAATCGATACTATGGTCAACTCGATTTAATCGATACTATAAATTTTTTAATCGATGTCTCTAAAGGTCATATCATTTTCATTTTCCTTCAAAAATTTAAGGTCAAGTAGTTGGATGTCCAATCGTAAAACTTTCTTCTGTCTCATAAATGTTAAAACTTCAAAATTCGCTATCACAGTGTCAAATTTAAATAACCTATACCCATCATGAGGATCCAAAAGTATAGGTTCGTTGAAATATGTGTATTTAAAAAATATATGTAAGAATCCCATTTTCCTAACAAATCATTGAATTTCGACCCACACCCTCTTAGATGTCCGCAACGGAAAATCCCAGTTCAAAGGGCATAAAAGCGACACCTGTTGGGTAGTATACACCCAAGCCTAATAAGGATCTATTTATACGACAGTGTAACAGAATATGAAGTTTGATTAAATTCCGTGCATTAGTTTTGAGATATGGCTATCATGAATGTCATGAAAAAAGCAGTATAGCAACGCAGCCTATTACATGATTAACACGAAAGACTCAGAAACAACTTACGTCAATGACTAACAGAATATTAAGTTTGATGAAATTCCGTTCATTACTTCTTGAGATGTTATCGCAAACATTGTGTAAACCCTGAAAAACAGTGTTGAATTCAGGGGCTGGTACGGGTGGACACCCCCCCCCCTCCCCGGAACATTGAAATGTCCCCTAGGGAGATTTGAGATTTTATGCTTAATGGACGAAAGTCCACCCCCCCCCCCCTCTCGTAACTCTAGAATGTTCCTCGCCAGAACCATAGAAATCCCCCCCCCCCCCTCGGAGAAAAATGTCTGAATTCAACACTGTTGATAAAAGCAGCATGGCAGCACAATTTGTTATATCATTTACACAAAAACCTAATCATGGATAACTGCATTGTCTAACAGAGTATTAAGTTTGATGAAATTTCGTTCATTAGTTCTTGAGATATTATCCCTAAAATTGTTTAAATCCTGAAAAACGTGTTAAATTCAGGGGGTGGCCCGGGGGGTGACATTCCTCCCCCCGCAACAAAGCATAAAATCTCAAACTTTCTGGGGGGCATTTGAGTGTTTCGGGGGGAGGAGAATGTCCCCCCCCGGGGCACCCCCTGAATTCAATACGTTTTTGTACATTAAAAATTGATGAAATTTCGTTCATTAGTTCTTGAGATATTATCCTTAAAATTATTTAAATCCTGAAAAACGTGTTGAATTCAGGGGATGGCCCGGGAGGGTAACATTGCTCCCCCCCCCTCGCAACATTCAAATGCCCCCCCCAGAAAGTTTGAGATTTTATGCTTTTTGTACATTAAAATGTACGAAAGTCCAATCCCTCCCCCTCTGAACTGTCCCTCCCGGAGAAAAATGTCAGAATTCAACTCTGCTGATAAAATCAGCATAGCAACGCCCCCTGTTGGGCGATTTACACCGAAACCTAATAAGCAGCAATTTATGCCAACGTCTAACTGAATGTGGTTTTATGAAAATCCGTGTATTAGTTCTTGAGATAGAGCTATTGCGAAAATCGGGAAAAATGCAGTATAGCAGCGCCACCTGCCGGTAGATTTACATCAAAACCTAATCCTCAACAACTTATGTCAACGTCAAACTGAATCTGAAGTTTGGTGAATATTCGTGCATTAGTTCTTGAGATAGCAATCTTGCGGAAATCATGAAAAATGCAGCATAGCAGCGCCACCTGTTGAGCGATTTTCACCAAAAAGTAATCAGCACCAATTTATATGAAGGTCTAACTGAATCTAAAGTTTCAACAGATTCCATGCATTAGTTCTTGAAATGACCGCTCATAATTTTTTTGTCAGAGACAAACAAATAGACAGACTGACAGACAAAAAATTTATAAAAATAGTCAAATCGTATTCCAGACAAGAAGTTCTAAAACTATAAATCCTTAGAAACCGGAAGTCGAAACTTTTCACGAAAACAACACTTTATTTTTCTAAAGACAAAAGAAAGCAAGACAAGATGAACGCATCGATTCTGCCCTTGGATCAGAAACGGTGAATCGATTCAGTTCAGATTCGATGCCGATGTCGATCTTCAGATGCGATCTTCAGAATCGTTATTTTTTTGATTTACTTCAATTCTTTAGATGCAATGTCGTATCGTTATGTTTTGATTTACTTCAATTCAAATCGCATCGCGGTCGATCCACGATTCGGGTTGAATCAATTCTTCCAATTTTGCTGTTTTAGTGCCAGAATTGCTGTAAAATTTTGTATAAGAGCCTTTTTTTACTTTCTAGGTTAAATCAGTGTTGAATGCAGGTATTTTTCTCAGGGAGGGATTTATGCGACTCCGGTCGAGATTGGGTGGGGCGGGGGGTGCATTTCAGAGTTCCATAGTGGGGGGGGGGGTGCACATTTGTCCATTAAAAAGCATAAAATCTCAAAACTTACGGGAGAGACATTTCAATGTCCCGGGAGGGATGTCCTCCCGGGCTACCCCCTGAATTCAACACTAGGTTAAATCGTTATACTTTTGTTTAGAAGCCTAGTTATTCAGGTTACTAGTTTATTATATTGTATTTTTCAAGTTCGTCCCTTCTAATCTCTCCACCCCCCTCTCCCCTTTTCCTAGCTAATCTTAATTTACAGGGCCGTTCAAAATTTGCATGCAATTTTTAAAATGTCCAATTCTTGTTCTATTTTATTATAAAGCCACATTTTGAAACCTTGACCAAAGATACTTTTGAGGTCGCCCCTCCGACCGTTTGGGGCTTACTTGCTCCCTCGGGGTGGGGAGGGGGGGGGGTATTTTTTGTTTCTTCCAAACCATGTCGTATAACATATCGTTGGAAAGCTTTTAATGTGATCTTTTATTTTCTGTCTCTAGCCTTCCTTCTTTTTGGTAAGGGTCAATCGTGCTCCAACTTTTGTATTGATATTTTTGATAGTAATTTCAAAGGAATATATAGTTATTCTTTCGGATTTATTGTTTTAAAGGCAGAACTGCTGTCAAATTTCGCATAAGAACCTTTTTATTTCTAGGTTAAATTGTTATATTTTTAGTTTAGGAGCCAAGTTATTTGGGTTACTAGTTAATTAAGCTGTACTTTTCCAGTTCGTCACCAATACAGCCCCCCCCCCCCCATCCCAGGTTTCTTAATTATGGTCAAATTTCAATGGGACCTTTTTTGACATTCTTCCCGAGTCATTTGCTTACCAACTAAACACTGATATTATATCTCCAGCTCTTGGTGAGCACTATTTATGAATGGTAATAACAAATTTCGTCTCTTTTCCATTTTAAACTTATCATTCTTGGTTTAAAGCCACGTGATTCAAGGTTCTCGTTAGTTAAGCGGTATTTCACAAGTTTCTCAAAGTGTTTGTGTAAGTTGTATTATAAAAATTCCAGTCGTTTACAACCAAATTTACTGATTTATGATACTTTGAATTTTATGAAATTTCGGAGCTTTCCGAAACTAAAGGATCCCCTGTATGTTATTAATTTTTTTCAAGGGTGTAGGTATGAAAATACGTGCTAAAATGCTTTAAATCCTTTTTTTTTAAATAATATAATTAACAATTTAAACAAAGTGATTCCCGAGAATTTTGTACTGTTTTAAAAGGGGACCACATCTTAGAATGTAAGGGGGGTAAAAATTCGAAACTTGGACAGGGCGATGCAAAAAAAGAAATTCTCCTTTCAGAAATTCGAAAAAATATTATCTTAATTACAAGCTGAGATATTAATTATTATTTCACTAATTGGTTTATTTCTATTAAAGGCTTTTTTTTAAAGGCAGTCACGTGATTTTTTATAGCAGCATTAACGTTTTCTACCGTTTAGCGTGCGGTTCTTTGACGGCGGGCTGAGATAATTACTACCTTTTCAATATAAAAAATTTTATAAGTGTTCATACCACTATTTTCGAATAGTAATTTCACAAATATCTTGAATTCTTGCTTAAGACTACCACGCCCTAGACTAATGTATCTTCGGATAGGTTGTATAAAAGAGTTTAGTTTAGATACACTTTTGTTTTGAATAGACTGCGCTCCCTGGTGGTGGAATATAGAACTAACAGACCGCGATTTTATTTAAAGTAGAAAATCTAACAAGGCGATCTGTTCGAAACTTTAAGATAGTTTATAACACATAAGAAAAAGTTTAAAAAAGAATGGTGCGAAAATTTCGGGAGGAGGGAGGGGGGGAGGCCGCTAGAATTTTTTTGTAAACCTTAGCGTTCCTTACCGTTTTAGGTGGGCTTTTTGACGGAGTCCTGAGATAAATGCTACTTATTAAATATAAAAAAGTCAAAAGTTTAGTTACCACTATTTCCGAAAAATAATTTCGGCAAATAGCTTAAATTTTTGATCAAGATTGCCACACTCTTGAGTAATATATCTACTGATAGGTTGTTTAACGGAGTTTCGTTCACAGTTTTGTTAGGAATAGAGTGCGCACCCTGGTGGTGGAATCTGGAACTAACATAACACGATTTTGTTAAAATTAGGAAATCTAACAATGCGATCTGTTTTAAACTTTAAGATTGTTTATAACACATGATAAAAAATTATAAAAAAAGAATGGCGCGTCACATTTCGGGGGTGGGGGGATAGAGGGGAGGGGCAAAACAAAATTAGAAAATATAACAGGGCGATTTGTTTGAAATTTTAAGATAGTTTATAACACATAATAAAAAATTTTTAAATGATGAATGTCAGAAATTGGGGGGGGGGGGTACACCTATACGGTGCTGTAGGCAGCGGGAACCCGGTTCGCGGTTCGTTCGCTTCGAGATTTCATATTAGGGGGAACCCGCTAGTTACTAGCTATAATGTTAAAGATTTCCAAGCAATATACATGTGCGTCCACTATCCTTCTAAGACAGTAAAATTAATTGATTTTTATTTCTTCTGAGAAAACTAAATTTTCACGTCTTGCAGCGACGATTTTTTTTTTTTTTTTTTTTTTTTTTTTTTTTAAATAAAAGAACTTTAATAAACTTTGCTAGTTGCATTATTAAACTCAAATTGTAAGAATACTAAATCGGTTCTTATGGCAACGTGAATCATGTCCCTGAAAATTTAAATTTTAATTCAGGCTGGAAGAAATCACAATGATTTAATTACAGGGACAGTCAAAAGTTTTCCGTTACATTACGGCCAATGGAAAAAATTATTTCAAGTGCATTTTAAGGATGTTACAGACTTTCGAACAGAATGAAATTGATATGCACTTATGAAGTGCACAGTTATAGTACGAGCGCACCACATTTGCCACGTTTGACGCGCAATTTTCAACTTATATTTAACCGAGATCTTTCTTAAAAAATAAATTTAATTAAAATCTAAATTACAATATTAGTAAAATTACATCTTAAAACTAATAATTTAAAAGTTAAAAACTTTATTATTTGACTCAAAGGTCTGGGCTTACGACTGGGCCCCTGACTTTGTCCACCCTCTAAATGTGAGGTATGGGAGGTGGTCGCTACGGCTCTGCTGATTCGCTAAGTTTTGAAATTAATATTTTTGAGCTTATCTGTGCGAATCTGTGACTATCGAAATATCGATTCAAGTATCGATTCTAGAATTTGGGAATCGATTCTTATTGTGATCGATTCAGCTTTATACGATGTCGATTTTAATCGATTCCTGAATTTTCCAGAATCGCCCATCACTACACGGCATTTTTCTCCCCTTACTGACTGGATTTTCGTCTTTCGGTCGGAAGTTCGGTTCAATATGCCAACTTTGGCAGCATTTTCTGAAAGATCTATTGCGTTTACAAGAAAACGGAAAATACAGTTCGATGACATAGTTTCTGAATAACAATACCTTCTAGTTTCATGCGTTTCCGAACAAAAATGAAT
This sequence comes from Maratus speciosus, assembly GCA_963932465.1. NCBI lineage: Eukaryota > Metazoa > Arthropoda > Arachnida > Araneae > Salticidae > Maratus > Maratus speciosus. Next base: position 466,944,884 of record OZ010788.1, read on the forward strand.
TAAAACTTATGTCAGAAAGTTGACCCTTTGGATTTGAGAACAGCCTTAAAGGAGTGTTAAAGAAGGGGCGGTAAGGTAAAAAAAGGGCGCGGTATAGGAAAAAAAGAACGGTAAGGGAAAAAAAGGGATGGTAAGGATGGGACGGTAAATGAAAATTGCCACCTATTTTTAAGCAAATCATGTTAAGACTAAGTGATAGCCACAATGTTCATTGATTTTTAGAAACAGTTATTTACATTGGGTTAAAAAAAAAAAAAAATTAATTTACCTAGAAAAGTGCAGGAATAAACCTTGGGGACGATAAGACTACAAGTAAAGCCACGATGCTTGAAATTGATATTTAAATGCTAATTTAAATTTTGCAGTAAATTTCCTGTCAAAAAAATTGAACCATTCTTTCTCTAACATACTTCTTTCTGCACGAGAAAAAGTCGAAAAAAATTCTGTGGCTGCATCTGAAGTGATTTTCTGTATAAGTTTAGCAAGAGGGACGGTAAGGAATCTAAAACACAGGGGCAGAGTTCAAAAAATAATAACAACCCTAAAAATGTGTGCAGGTTAATTTTTTGCTACATATTTATATAAGGGGCCTCCGTGGCCGAGTGGTTAAGACACCACGCTGCTAATCGCTTTAGAGCGTAGGAGGCTTGTCGGGTTCGACTCCCGCTGGCTCCATTGCACACTCTTTGTGGAGCTCCCGGATGTAAAAATTCTCTGTGTTGTAAATTTTATTGTGCTATCTCGTCCCTATATGTCGGCGATGACTTATAAGCGGGCCTTGTTGTCAAGCACACAAGTCTGATGTATGTGTCCAATAAAACAAACAAACAAACAATATTTATATAAAACAACAGGCCTAGTTTTGGAAGAAAAAAATTACATCGAATTACTTTTATTGAAACGATTTTATTCAGACTGCTCCAAACTTAAAAATCAGCATCAGGGACACGGGACGGTATAGGAATTTCGTTGTATATTTGGACCCCCAACATCGTCCAGAACTTATTTATCTCGTTAATATTGTTATGCAGTCATAAAATGGGATGTTTTCCATTATAAGAAATTGAAAAAAAAAAAAAAATCAAGAATATGTACTAAAATAAAAACTATTATTCAGGGACAGAAAAATATAGAAAAGTCAAAAGATTGTGAAAGTGCATCGTATACTTACGAGAGTTAGTGTGTGGACAGACAAACCGAATGCATAAACACTTTACAACTTTGTTGGAAAGTGTTACAAAAGAACATGTAAAATTGTGTTTATGAAAGGCTCAAGTAAAATTGATTTCACTTTAATTGTACAGTAGCAAAATAAGAAAAGTATTTTATTCTAAAATGAATTACTTTTACACCATCCCCATATAAAAGCTATGTGTAAAAGGCATCTCCAGAAGTTTCTCAGTGTTAAGAAGATCGTCTGCGAAAAGAATAATCAGCTGAATTTTAATTTTGGAATAAAACTCCAAATCCCATAATCCTCTTTAGAAAGTCACTCGAACGAAGAAAACAGTGTTACCAAATTTGTGGCAACATTAAAAGAAAAGGGAACATATAAAAAGAAAGAAAAAGAGAATTCACGCTATTATCCCATCAACTTATTCTATTTCAAGAAAAGGGATTTGTAATTTATAACAATGTCATTGTCAATGATACTTTTTCGTGCTGCTCCGATGAAAGTACCAACAGGAAAGGTAATAGTAGTTCAACAATCTTGTTTTTAGAATTTTTTCCCCCTAGCTACTTATTTGAAAACAAGATTTAATGCTTCTTATGAATTTGAAATGAAGTGAAAAAATGTTTCATTTTAAGTACGCTTGGAAAATGTATTTTGTTACTTTTTCCACATACAGAATATACTTTAAATGAGATTAAAAAAATAAATAACTAAAGTCTTATTTTTAAATACACTGAAAATTCTTCTATTTTTAACCAAAGGGCTATTATAGTCGAAAGATTTTTTAAAGGAATTTTTATGCGTCAAACTGCATAATATTGTAATATTATATATATACTGTGATAGCTTATTTGTGAAGAGCTTACATATGTAGCGAGAATTTGGTTTTAATGGTCAAAAAAGAAATTAAATTGCTGACATGATGTACAATTGTATAATCAGTTCTAGCAAGGAAAATTCGGATTTAATCCCTTCGGGACCGGCGGCTTTTACACAAATTTTATTCGGTTGGCACCGTTTTTATTCAAAAAGATTTCTATGTTTATATAATCACGAAATTGCTCTAATGAAATACAGAAAATATTACTTTTTTTATTACCGGTGCATAAAACAAATTCTGAATGCAGATTTTGAAGGTGCATATATACACCCATGGCCCCGAATAGGTTAACGAACAAAAGTTCTGCGAATTCCCCCCCCCTGCCCCCCCCCCCCCCCAAAAGAAATTCTTAGTACAGAAATTTTTTTTTCATGTGTGTTCAAAACTATAAAAAGAAACACGTTGCGAATTTTGTCCCCTGTCAATAAAGCTTAATTTTTACTTATTTATGTATTGAATTTAATTAGAGGAGAAATATGGCAAGAATGTGGCAAAAAATGTTTCACTTTAAATATTTTTTTTTATTAAAAAAGAAGAAATCGTGATTTCTTCGATTACTTTTGTAATATTCTCTCCCAATTATAAATTTATATTTGAAAAAATATGAAGTTTGTTAAATTACAGGGAGAAATAAATTACATGATGTAAATGTAAAAACGCAACACTGTCCGTATAAGAGCAATCTATGAAACACTTTTAGCAATTTAATTCTTATATTTTTTCTTAATTTATGATCTGAAATTTTAGACTTTATTACTGCGAGAACTCTGTTATAAAGAGCAAATGCTATGACACCTACATTTTCGCCCTAACCGAGTTCGACTGTAAATTGAAATAATTACTTAACGTTGTAGAGGAAGCATAAAATAACAGAAATAAAATGAAAAATAATTCGAAACCAAAACCTAATCATTAGCTTTGAAGAAATATTTATCGCATTTACATATCACTTGCAGAGCCATATACATTAGAGATCTCGAGCTCGGGGTCGGGTTCATTTTCCGGAGCCCGAGTCCGGCCATTTGAAATCGGAGCCAGATAAATTTTATGTCACCAGAGCCCGATACCCAAAGTACGAAAATTATTAATAACATTTTTAAACTGTTTCAAGATTAATTTTCTCATATAAAAATATCTTCTTATAATCTTCCTAAAGTGACTCTTCACTAACTTGAAAACATCAGTTCGCTAATGTTAAACCTATGGGCAGGTTGTTTTCCAATTTCTCGTTTAAATTTGAATATTTTTAAACGATTTTGTTTGCATAGGATAGCCTGAGGTCGATTTCTAATAGTACAATTTTTCACTTTTTCGATTTTGGTTGCAGATTTTTTTAATAAAGGTACTTTCACTTTCGGAACCGGTTTAGTGAAAGTACCTTTATTAAAAAAATCTGTAAACAAAATCGAAAAGTGCAAAATGGCCCTATTAGAGATCGAGCTCAACTAACTATCCGATGCAAAAAAAAAAAAAATTGTTTAAAAATATTCAAATTTAAACGAGAAATTCGAAAACAACCCGCCCATAGGTTTTACATTAACGAACGGGTGTTTTCAAGTAAGTGGAGAGTCCCCTTAAGCAAGAGATATCCCACGAGTTTCAGTTTAACTATTCATGCTAGTTTAATTTTGATTTCGTTTGGAAACTTAGTAGTGTCGGTAAAGACTTCTGAATGAGGGAATTTTTATTATAATAGGTCTTTACATAAAGTTTAGCGCAGAAATAGTATCTTATGAGTCACTCAACCCTTTTATTCATTCTATGATCAAGCGGTTTCGAAGACCGCTCACAGTACAGGGTCATCGAAAAATAATGCCTAGATTTTAAAAAAATCATAACATCGGAGCCTTTTATGTTAAATGAGTAATTCTTCCACTACACGATAACTGGTGAACGCAAGTTTGGTTTTAGTTCACCAGAATTCGTTTGCGTGTCTGTGTTATCCGCGGATTAGTTGCGCAGTCGCCAAGGTCAGCCGACGCGCCAGACTGCAGCTGCTCAGTACGATGTTGACCGTGCAACAAAAAGCACAGTGCGTGATTTGGTATGTGGAGTCAAAGTCAATAGTCAGTGTACAGTGGCTTTTTCGGTGCTTTTTGTTGCACGGTCAACATCGTACTGAGCAGCTGCAGTCTGGTGCGTCGGCTGACCTTGACGACTATGCAATTAATCCGCGCATAACACAGACACGCAAACGAATTCTGGTGAACTAAAACCAAACTTGCGTTCAGCAGTTATCGTGTAGTGAAAGAATTACTCATTTAACATAAAAGGTTTCGATGTTATGATTTTTTTAAATCTAGGCATTATTTTTCGATGACCATGTATTTATGGAACAATTTTTATCACAGCAGTTAAAATTAACTGCTATTTGCGGTCATACAGATCGTTGTTTTTTCCTTTTTTCGCGGTTTAACTTACAATTTTCAGTTTAACTATAAATACTAGTGAAATTTACTAATGCTTTTGCATAACTCATTTGTTTTATTGGAAATGGGGCAAAAACCCACAGCAATGGAGCAAAAATACGCACTGCGTATCTTCGCCCCACCACTGCGTACTTTTACCGCAACCGATGGGGCAAGATACGCAGAGCAGTGTTTTTTAAAGATTGCAATTTCTCACAGAATTATAAATTGATAGAATGTCGGTTGATGGTGGCACTTGCGTAAGGTTCTAATCTAACATTTTAAACGCTCATTACATAAGTTTAGACCAATGTGTGCGTTAAAAATAAAAATGTATGGAAAGTGCGTATCTTTACCCCCACCTACTCTATATATCAATGTCTCGGAAACTAATGATTGGAATGAGCTGGTAATTTATATAATTTTTTTGGTATTATTACAATTGTGGTGCGTTTCATGTACAAATTAATGTAAGTCATAATTCATAGTTTTTATTGTGAAGTTATTAATAATTAGCTGATTCGCCAGGCATTGCCCAGGTCCGTCAATTTTTCCAAACGAACCGTGAATAATTAAAACTTCGATTCATATTAAAATTTTCAAAAAACGAATCTCTCAGAAGAAACCTTTAAAACTGGTCACTATCATTTTCTTTCAAATATATGCGTCAAAAAGTATGCCTAATATTAACCAAGTTCAAAAATTATCATGCACTATTATAATTCTTGAAATATATGTGAGCTGAACTATGCTTTTAGTTCTAGTGCTTCAATCTTTAGATCACTTCAGTAACTTCTGTAGTTTACCCTTATGAACATTTTATATGTTCCTTTTTCTGGACATTTTTAAAAACTGTTCTGCATTTTTAAACTTTAGCATAAATCCATAACTCATGCATTTTTCAACAGTGTTATGCTGCCAGTGTAACTTACCAAAGTAACTTAATTAGCGTAGTCGTTAACTGTATCTTATGAATCGTTTTTGTTTTTGCCTTGTCTGTATTTTTTTAATTTCCTTTTCTTTTGTATATACCTAAAAATAAAAGCTCACGTAGAACTTTGTGAAAAGACAGAAGTTTATCAGCCCCTGGAGATAGATATGCAAAAATTACTGCAATTTAAAAAATATATATTTTTGGAGTGAATTAGTTTTAAAATTATAATTTTTATTAACCATCTGGAAAAATGGTTATTGTCCTCGTCAGGGTAGGAAATCAAAAACATATCTGCAGCGTTTTATTATTTGAATCCGCATTTTATTCGTTTTCTGATTGGTCTATACAGTAATCTGTATTTTCCCTTTACTTTCAACAGAAATAGATACTTCTGTTGCTACTATGACAAAAAAGTAATAAAAACTACAAAAAAAAAAAATAATAATAATAACTCAGAAACAAATTGAGATACAGCTTTCAAACAAATTGCATTTAAAAGTACATTTTTTTTCTCTATACGACGGTGTAAAAAGAAATAGTGTGGGTTGTTTAGAAGTTTAAGAATGAAATTTCATTTAAAATTGGTCCAGGAATATTAATGTTTAATCCATGGCGTACGTAATGTATGACCAGCTCCGTAGAAGTTTAAAAATTTACAGCACCAAAAAATGTAATGCATGGCGCACGTAATGTATGATCAACTCCGTGCGATTTTTTATGTCTTAAATTTTAGTCTTTGAAAAAATCATTTTCGAAATGGTCGTTGTAATTTGTTAAATTGCATTTTTTAAAAATCTTTATCAGAGTATTTTTATTTGGATATAATTACAATTGTTCCGTGCACAATAAGACACCCCCCCCCCCCCCTCCAAACGTTAACTATCCCATCAACATCCAGATAGCAACACGAAAAGAATTAACAGAAAAGATTTCTGTCTCAGACTTCATTTCATTATTTTCTTTTCTTAGATCCTTTGTGTCATTTTGCGCAGCGGACTTAATCTGGAATCTTGTAACTTTTTGTCCTTTTGTCATTGTTAATAGACATTATTAAAAAAATTAATGTAACAACCATAGCTGAGAAAAGAAATCATATAATATCGGTCGGCGTGGAATATTTCGTTACGCTTGATGCTTTTTCCTTCGAGGTCTTCAAACTTCAGCCGTTCCATCTTCTTTTGATTCTTTTTCTTGGCATAACAATGGCTGACCTAATCGTTTCATCTGAAGATAAAACACTTCTTTTTTTTCTTTACCGTCTTGATCATAACTATGCAGCCGCTAACAAGTCTCACGAATTAAAGACTTTGTGCCTCGGGTTGACTACTCTCAAACTGTGGATACGTTTGTAAAAATACGTTTCCAGGTAACCTGTGTTACGGTAAAAAATAAAATAAATAAAACCTTCGTATTCACAAAATAAATAAATTTTGATTCTCTTGATGCGGGTGGAACAGGATTCTATTTTTGTAATTGATACTTCTGTAACCTACTTGATAAAAATCAATGTCTGTCATTCGGTGTTTTGTTATTATTTCTGAACATTTATTTGTTTGCATGGCTTGGTCCATTTGTGAGTTAATGCCCTCGTTTAATCGAACATAAATTTAATTTGTTAGCCATGTATAAGTTATGCATACTTGTGCGTGTGTGTGTGCGTAAGAGTCACCAGACGTCTGTGTTCTCTTTCGACAACCCTAGTTCTTACAACTAGTTCTGGATAGCGTCCTGGATTGTGTTCAGTGTTGTCAGATTTTTATTTCATCCAATCGGGAATTTGAACTCGTAAAGCGAAAAAAAAAATAATCTAATATATAAAAATGAAAATTTGTCTGTCTGTCTGTAATGCTATACAAATCCACAGTTTAGAAGACCGAATTGTGAAATGTTACATACATGTGTATTAAAACATGACCGAGGCAACTAAAGTAATCCGGAATCGGAATAACTTATAGTTAATTTTAATTAATTAAAAAAAACACAAATTTAACAGCGATTTTCAATCAAATTTAACTATTTTTCGTTATAGCAGTTACCTAAAATTAAAAATCCACAATAAAATTCTTACCACAAAAATTATCTTTTTATTGTAAGACGCATTGCATATTACGTACGCTACCGCTGCACTAAAAAGCTGTAGCGGGTATTACGATAATTCTTTTACCTCACATGCAAATAATTAGAGATATACATATTACGTACGCCACTCTGCAATAATAAGAAGCTTTAGCGAGTATTACGATAATTCTTTTACTCCGTTTTATCGTCTGCTGCCATAGTAACAGGATACATTAAATTTCATTAAAAAAAAAAAGGCACAGTAGTAAAAAAAATATTTTACTAAATCGAATAGTTATTTTTTATTTTGGTTTTTGAATTAAATTCATGAACTTCCTATGATACGCAATAGAACACTTGAGTGGAACTTAAGATGTGTTCTTCTGACGAGATCTAACTATAGAACATTGCGTAGAATCTACAATGATTTAAATAAAAAATTTTCATTCATAAGGTATAAATTCTGAACATTATATGACTTTATGAACTTTGTGGACTGGCTTTTATGGTTTTTGAACATTTTAAAAACTACAAAGTTGTATCAGAATTGCTGATATTTGATCTGTTAAATTCAAGCTTGGATATATTTTTAGTTTTTATATATGATTAGGAATTTATTTCTAAGACAATTGCAATATTGTAAAAAATTGTCTATAAATCCTGTTTGCCTTGTTTTAACAGCTTGAGACATGTGTCAAAAATTGTAAATGCCCTAAATTTCTGTATACCATTATGTTTTTCTTTGTAAGTGTAAGGGCACTTACTTTTTTATTATGTATTATATTTAACTTTTCTTTGGTAAATACTTGCTGGTTTTCTGGGTCTGTTGCCCTGGTTGTGGCTTTGGCTGAGTCATGGAAGGGAATTTCCTGCCTAGGTTTTTAACACCTATGCCAGATTCTGGTTGGTGCCTAGGTTAGGGTGATCTAGTCCTTGACATGAATTGACGTTTTGTACATTTTGGTGTAAATCGCTCAACAGGTGGCGCTGCTATGCAGCATTTTTCGCGATTTCCGCAATCTATCTCAAGAACTAATGCTTTGGTTTTCAACAAACTTCAGATTCAGATATACCTGGATATGAATTAGTGCTGTTTATGTTTTGGTGTAAATCGCCCAACAGGTGGTGCTGCCATGCTGCCTTTTGCAAAATTTCGGCAATAGCTCTATCTCAAGAACTAATGCACGGATCTTTATAAAACTTCAGATTCAGTTAGTCCTTTATATGAGTTGGTGTTGTTTACGTTTTGGTGTAAATCGCCCAATAGGTGACGCTGCTATGCTACATTTTGCAGGATTTACACGATTTCCGCAGTAGCTCTATCTCAAGAACTAATAGACACATTTTCATCAAACTTCAGATTCAGTTAGTCCTTGATATGAAATGATGCTGATTACGTGTTGATATGAATCGCCCAATAGGTGGCGGTGCTGTGCTGCACTTTGCACGATTTCCTCAATAGCTCTATCTCAAGAACTAATGCAAGAATTTTCATCAAACTACAGATTCAAGTATACCTTGATTAATATTGCTGCCTATTATGTATTGGTGTAAATCGCTCAACAGGTGGCGCTGCTATGCTGCATTTGTCATGATTTGCGTAATAGCTCTATCTCAAGAACTAATGCACGAATTTTCCCCAAACTTCATATTCAGTTAGACGTTCACATAAGTTGATGATGATTAGATTCTGGTGTAAATCACCCTATAGGTGGCCCTGCTATGCTGCATTTTACTGGATTTCCACGATTTCAGCGTTAGTCATATCTCAAGAATTAATGCACCGAATTTCATCTTTTTAGAATCCTCATGATGATCATAGATTGTCATTTAATTTTGGCACAGTGATAACGAATTTTAAGGTATTGACATGTATGAGATGGAAGAAAGTTTTGGGATTGATACATCCGACTAGTTTGTTTTGTTTTACTTATCTGAAATTTTGATTTATTTGATTTTCCACTACAAAATTAAAGAAGATTAATTTTTTGCGTTATCGCAAAGCCGACCAGTGTGATTACATAAAGCGATTAGCTTCTTTAAATAGAGTAGTAGCGTGGAACTGTATTTATTAAACCTTAAGGCTGTTCTTAACTGCTCTGCTCAACAAGCGCAAAACGTTTTGACATATTTACAAATTCATTTTTTAACGGAAAGATATAAAATTGGAAAGCCTGGCCATGGAAGCGATGTGGAACTGTTTTTTCCATTTTTTGATCAATCCATTACCTATTGAGTTATAAGCGATTTCGATCACGTGGCAAACATGTTTTTCGCCCGCTCTTGAGTGCTCTTTCTCCCTTCGCGCGGAAATTCGGTTCAAAACGCCCACTTTGACACTATTTTCTGAAATATCTATTGCGTTTGCAAAAAAATGGAAAAAAACAGCTCAGTTACATAGTTTCTGAACAACAACACCAACTAGTTTCATGCATTTTCGAACAAAAATAAATTAAAACTTATGTCAGAAAGTTGCCCTTTTGGATTTGAGAACACCTTTAAGTTATCATTCCTCCGTGTATGCATCACTGCGCAGTCTAGGCTTAAGAAAGAGACATAAAAAAAAACATTAAAAAAAAAAAAGTTCTAGATCGGCATTGGGCCTTCTGATGGTGAAAACTGTTTTTCGATAGTTACATTACGTAATAAGTAGCCACCTAATAAAATTCTTCCATAGGTTAACATGGGATTTCGCGATCGACCAGGGAAAAACTGTATTGTTAAAGCGCCCCCTTGACACCTCTCCAGAGCAATACTTTAGCAATAATAACTGATATTTCTTTCTATACCGCCTAATTTAAGGGTGTATTCCAATCCAAAAACTGCTTATTTTCTGATTCATTTTTAAATTCATTTTTGCTCTCAAACGCATCAAACTAAGGAATTTTCTTATTTAGGAACTACATAATAATGTGCCCTGCTTCTCGATTTTTTGATAAATGCAGAAAAGATTGTACAAAATGCTGTCAAAGTTGGCGTTTTGAACCGAATTTTCCGAAGCGGGAGATCATGGAATGAAAAAAATGCCCATACTTAGAAAATAATTGTTTAAAACTCAAATTCTAATTAATTGAGCAAAAAAAAAAAAATGAAACGCCTCTTATACATCTCTTCAAAAATCACCTCAGCAAGTTTCATGTTTTTACGTTTAAGGCTGTTCTGAAATCGAAAAGGCAACTTCCTGACATAAGTTTTAATTTATTCTTGTTCGAAAATGCATGAAACTAACTGGTGTTCTTGTTTAGAAACTATGTCATCAAGCTGTTTTTTCCATTTTTTTGCAAACGCAATAGATCTTTCAGAAAATAATGTCAAAGTGGACCTTTTGAACCGAATTTCCGCGCGAAAGTAGAAAAATCACTCAAGAGCGGGCAAAAAACGGGTTTGTCACGTGATCGATATCGCTTATAACTCAATGGGTAATTGGTCGATCGAAAAATGGAAAAAAACAGTTCAATTCCAAATCGCTTCCATGGCTAGGCTTTCCAATTTTATATCTTTCCGTTAAAAAATGAATTTGTAAATGTGTCGGAACGTTTTGCGCTTGTTCAGCGGAGCAGTCAAGAACAGCCTTAAAAATGAGTCTGAAAATGTCTCAGAAAATTTCGAGCTGTTGAGGGTGGAAAAATATTTTTTCGAATACACCCTTAATATGAGCGAGCACAGCTTAACCCTTTCGGATCTCATTTTTTTTCCATTTTGAGAAAAAAAATTACTTTTACGTTAGTAATGTTAATAGTATTTTATGTTAGCATTGAGATATTTAGAGCAATTAATAACAGTAATTATTTTAAGTATGCGTATATTTTTAAGATTTTTATCATGTTAACTGGTATTGCGAGTAACTTTTAATACGAGAAATTTTATAATTTCCTTGCCTCTCATATTAAATGAGTTCGACTGTATTTGATTAAAAAAAAGAAAAACTAAATACATCCCGAATTCGTTACGGACATAGCATCTGATTTGCCAAAGAAAGTTATTTAGTGTAGCGGTTGCACAAGCAGTCTTATATACCATACATAGTTGTCAAACACAGATGCCACTGCCCACCGCTCAGCCCTCTCAAGCAAAATTACTATTAATAAACGTTTTAAGAGGATTAATGTTTACTCTTCCGACCTCAAATACGTCACAACGTCTTCTCTTCCAAACCCTACGCATGCTTCTCACGTCCATAATAGGCAGTAGAACTCCGAGATCCTCTGAATGGCATGCATACATTATTTAACAAGTGCAAGCAGTGAAACGGATTTGGAGGCGGATTGAACAAGATATTTTACTTTTCTGTAACGCATACCGCATCGCCTCGATTCCAAGACGCGCTTTTCCCTCCTCCAAAATCAAATTTATTTAACTGGATGCGTCTTGCAATTAAATACGACTCGCAATACTGCAAAAGCAAATGTGTAATGTTATGTTAGAATTCTTTTTAACCCCTTGAGGGGCGGTGGTATGTTTATGAAACCATTTAATTTTAATTACCAAATGCCAGATTGGCACCAGCATTTCGCTAAAAATAAATTTCTGTTTATTATGTGTGGGAAATATATAGCTTTTTCTTATTTACAAATAAATTTGTTTCCAAATTCCGGTGTCATTCATTAATTTCAAAACTTTAGCAATTGCTTTGCCCCCTCTGAAAGGGTTAATGCGTTATATTAGAAATGTAGGATGATATAAACAAGTCATACGCAACCTTTTATTTTCACGGGCCGCAAACTTGTGTTTGCTATGTTAGATGTGCGCAACACATTGTACATTTATAATAACGTTAAAAAAAGATGAAATAAAGTATCAAGATAACATATTTAGTGTCACAAAGCAATAAAACAAAATCAATATAATTAATATTAGTTATACTACAATAAGTATAAAACGTAATTATATAATAACGCAGAATTTACAAATTCTAAAGATAAAAAAATTAGGAGTCATTATTAGATAAGAATTTTGCTTAATACAAACTTTTTTAAATTTCTGGAAATCTAAAAATATTAAATTTAACATGGACAACATGTTACTTATTTTCTTTGATTAGTGTCGAAGATTAAAAAATATGTACGGTTTTACACAGCAGACTGCATACGAGAACGCCAGTTTCAAAACTTGTCTTATCCAGAAGATATTTGATCTTCTGAAATTGCGAAAAACCTCTGACTGCGTCTATTGGTTTTCATTGTAAACCAAGACTTTACAATACCAGAAATACACGATAAAACTAGTTTTATCAGATTGTAGTATTTTTCGATGCAGGTTCACCAATAGAGTAGATTGATAGAAAAAATTCGATTTTTCAAATTTTGGGTAAGGCGAGTTTTGAAACTCACGTCCTCATATAACAAGAAAGAAAAAATCATGCGTCAAGAATAGATTATGAAACACTTTCCAACACATACAGAATAATGTAACAAAACTGCATCATTTTAAAAAATTTAAAATATTACGTCTAATTCAACCGTATGGAAACGTACATTTCAAAACCCAATATCAGCTGTTCCCATCTGCAATCGGAAAATTAACCGAATTTTCTAGAAGCCCTGTATAGGATATATAGATTAATATATAGATAGGATATCTATTAACTACATGCATGCCAAAATTTGCTTTATTTGAGAGATACATATACTTCAGTTGAAAATTTCCCTTCAGCAACTTCCTCTAAGAAGGAGAATGGTACATGAATACTTTTGTGCAGCCCTGTATATGAGGTATAGAATTTATATATGACGAGCAACATACAAAAATTAATTAAATTTAAAAGCGCATACCGAATTTTAAACCGTACACTCCAGCAATTATTACTCAAAAGACAGTACTGTAACCGATTTCTTTTGTGCGTCCCTGTAAATGAATAAAAAATGCCCCGAATGCCCTGTTCTAACGGGATCGTAGTGAAATTCAGTGATTTATATCAGTTTCAATACATTTGAAATAGCGCAATGTCATTAAAATACTCTGCAAACGATTTTTTCCCATATACAGTAAATTCTGTCTAAGGCGGACTATGTGTAAGCCGGAAATCTGTCTGAAATTTTTTCAAGTCCCGGCGAACCCATAGAAAATAACATTAATTTTTGCTGCATAAGCCGGAATCTGCCTAACGCGGAAACGGAAACTGTTTTGAGGTCCCACCAAAACCAAAATTTTGCATAAGGCGGAAAAAAAGATATTTTAAAAACGAAAGGCATTTCGTTTACGAAACTTTAAAACTGATTATATACGTCAAATACTCTATGTCGAACTCAATAATAATTAAATACCGTAATACTTCAAAAAAGTTAATTCAAAAGAAGAGAAACTATTTAAATTTTAAGGAATTCTTGCTTACGCCATTTTTCCTATAAAAATTTGTATTTAAAAGTTATTCTTATTATTACTAGTAGAGTACACATTTGTGAAAATATGTATTGCCTAAAGTAAAGTATATTATGCTTGTAGTATAGTAAGTATGTGATGGAAAGAATATGTCTTTCCAACAAACTTTAACTTTTATCTATAAACTATGATGTTATTATATACGAGGCAGCATATAAAAAGAAGCATTCGTATGTCTATAATGGAACCTGAACTAGGTTAAGTGCATGTCTTGGTAAAGTATCATACAAATAAAATTTACGATACTAATAAATCTACAAAAGTCATCGAAATGACGATTTATAGTTGTGTAGGACATCATGAGGGCATAACAACGAAATTTACAGCTGACCTTTGACCAGAAGGACCACACACACGGAATAAAGTAAAAATAAATATAACTGGGTACAGCAAAAACTCAACCTATAAGGTTGCGCCACATAAATTCAGAGTCGACCAATGATATTCGCCTGTATAGATGGGTGGCAACTCTGTATGCAAATTTTCTAGCTATATAGTATAATTTTATGTTTGCATAAATAATGTAAACAGGACAATGTCCGTTTTTTTTTATTTTTTAGTGTGAGTAAAGAGACAGACTTCACTTGCAAATTTTATCCCAATGCTGATGGCAGCAAAAAAAAATAAGATGCTGCGGTTGGATTTTAGCAGATGCTGTACCATGAATAACATATAAAATATATATATATATAAAAATAAGTTACCCCAACATTGGCTTAAAAATTCATGTGATGCCCGATTAAGGATTAATATTTTGTGACAACATTTATTTGGAGACCTTTTGTGCCTACCTGTGGGACGTTCTCGGAGCAACGAGAATTCTACATGCTGCCGGGGGCAGTGGATCAGGTAGTCCATTATGATTTTATTCCATTGTTTTTACCAGTAATAAGCATTACCTATGAAAGTAACGGACTATGGTGATATTTCACGTGTTATAAAATTAATTAAATAGATTGATTAATTAAAATAGGTAAATATATATATAATGATGTGCATCAGCATTACTATTAAAATATATAACCCACAATATGTAAATAACTTTTTTTATTGTAAATTTTCTCCTATAATAAAATGTAATCAAGTTTGAATATGAGTAATCTTTTCCTTATTTTAATTCTTAATTAATATTTTTCTCTTATAGATGTGGGAATGTAAAATAAATAATCTATTTATCTATATGATTTACTAAAAAAATTATTATATAAAAGAAATTACAGACTTAGAAGGTAAACGATCTCCGAAAAAAATAACACAGCGCATTGATTAATTATAATTTTAAAATTTAATATATTAAATTTTCTTTGGATTTCCCTGAAGGGAATTGTTAAATTACATCGTTTACCTAGAGTCATTTGGTGCTATCACTGTACGAATAATAAGAATCATAAAAATTAATTTCCTCTTTTTAAATTTATATTAATCAACCTCATTACCCGTGTTGCAATGTATTAAAGTTATGAATATTTTTTAGCATGTATATATCATTCCAGCATAGGGGAGTGAACAAGTTGAAATGGTGCCTTAGCCTTTTCCTAATTATATTAATTTAATTAATTTAATTTTAGGAGACCGAACCATAGGTTATTAATAAAAAAAAAATTCTTTTTCCTTTTTTTTTACGTGTATCACCATAGTCGGTTTTAGTAGTACATATGAATCGGCAAACAGAAATTACTATACTACAAGAGAAAATATTATTGTGCTCATTATATAAAATTATTATATATATGTATATATAACTTACAACAGAAATTGAAAAACAAAATTTCTTTGTGTGTTCACTGAGTAATGAAAATATCTTATGTACATTGTAAACTTCAATAATAATAGTAATTATATGTTTGATGGAAACAAATGAGTAAATTAATATGATAAATACAATCACAGTACTTGATAAATAAATAATTTTGGTCATAATTATTAAATCACTGTGTATAAAATTTGCAAATTTAATGCAGTTAAGCGAAATTAACAGTTTGCTATTTTATAATACTGTACATTTTTTTTTTAAAACCCTTTTCACTATTTCGCAGTGTTGATGTGTATTACTATGTTTTGAAATTTTATTTACATGTATAAAATTGATACTAATAACTAGGCGTTATTTTTGATGGTATATTGTGTCGCTCTTGATAAAAAAAAAAAAAAAAAAAAATATTACTTAGTTTACATTACATTCTTATTTAATGAGTAATAATTGTAAACGTAAAAGTCATAGAGATAATACAAGGGTAAGTGGAGTTACAACTAGGAAACAATTAAAAGAACTGGCAAATACAAAGAAAGAAAGTGGTGTAGATTCAAATAATAATAAAAGTAGTAACAAGAATATAAATAATAACAATTGTAATAAGAAAACTACTATTACGATTAACAATACACCCCAGAAAAACAAATACATCATGGCCACTGACAAAATAACTGCCGAGAGTGTAATTGGTTTACTACCTAATTATGATGGAAAAAGAGAATCTAACATAAATTCCTTTTTATTACAATTTGATAATTTAATCAATCAAACCGAATTAAGCCCGATTTCTAAATTAACGATTCTAGAGGCAAGAATCGTTGGTCCCGCTAAAGAAAAATTAATGAGGGATGAAAACTTATTTTCGGAGAGTAATTTAGACAATTTCAAAAAGAAATTAAAAGAATTATTCGAGATAAAATGTAGTTTTAGTGAGGCACAAACAAAATTTTTTTCCCTTAAGCAGAAACCGGATCAAAATATGGCGGACTTTATATTAGAATTTAAAGCAGCAGCGGACTTATATATAAAAAAAAAGTGGACAGGATATTGGGGATGATAATGACTCCAAATTTACGCAAATGGTAAAGTTGTCTAGATTTCTGGATGCAATTAGAAGCGATTTTAGCTTAGAAATTCGTAAGGATGCTCCGAAGGATTTTAACACTGCATGTGAGATGGCATTAAAATTAGAGAGAGCTTTTGCACATGTCGATGTTAAAGATCTCAATAATGTCACTGCTAATAAGGACCCTGAATTAATGAAGGAATTAGTAAAAATGAATATGGAAAGTGCGGAGAAAATTAAAATATTGACTAGTGAATTAAACAACATTAAAGTACATATGAATTCGAATGCAAATAATGTAACTAAATATTGCGATTATTGCAATTCTAAAACGCATTCCAATCAAAATTGCTGGTTCCAAGGTGACAAAGACCAAAATAAAAGTAATGCCGCTGAGAGAAACAAAACAACCCCTCATAACGAGCAGAATTCAGATAGGAAAGGCGGAAGAGATAACAGTTACCAGTATCAGGGAAATTTCCCACAAAATTCTAAATTTATGCATCAAAATTTCCATCCGAACCCTATGCATTACACACCTCCTAACTACATGTATTACTCCCCACCCCCTCCCCACCTAAACTTTATACCCCCACCCTACCCCAATTTACCTAATTACAACTACGGTTATAATCAGGACCATTACAATTCATATAACCAGGGTAATGGGTATGGAGGATATACAAGTGGAAATTATCAGAGAAACTACCATAGAAATAATAGAAATTCAGAAGAGGATAAAAACAATTCTCACAAAAACAAATATAAACAAAATAAAGATTATGAACAGAAACCTAAGGACAAACAGGGAAATTAATTGAGGGACTTACAGATTCAAATAAAAGGTACCCGCGTAAGTCTCTCATGGACGGGTCACACAATTCTTACAAATTGATTGCTAGCGTGAAAAGTAATAATATAGAAAGCCTTCCAATTATTAGTTTTGAAATAAAGGGTATTAAAATCACCGCCTTGGCAGATTGTGGAGCTGCGGTCAGCCTGGCCTCACCCTCCTTATTTGAGCAACTAAAGAATGCAGAAGTTAAATATAAAAATTTATGTAATCAGGTAAAAATTCAAACACTCACTAATTCGACAATTGCTTTCAAACAATGTATCAAATTAACCTTCAAATTGGAAAATGTATTCGTGTCAGGTGCATTTTATATCACAAATTCAGATTTTGGCCGTGATTATAATATGCTACTCGGTTTTGATTTTCTCAAAACAAACAAAATTATTTTGGATTTTGAGGATAAAACCATGAAATTAAAAAATAAAAACATTACACTGAATTTTCTCAGAGACACATCTCAGGGGCAGATAAACAATTTCTCCATCTCCCATTAGTACAAATGACAATCATGAACCACAGGAAATTAACATAAAAAAACAAAGAAATAAAAACAAAAAAAGAAAATTATCACGTAAAAATATTATTTCAGCTAAGATATCTCAAAACTCAGAGATATGTCCAGGTGAGAGAGTAATTACTGAATTAATATGCCCAAATCAATTTATTATTAATGACACTATAATGTTAGAACCAATTAAACATAACATTAACATACATTATGACACATCAATTCATGAAATTGGCAAAGATAATAAAATTAACATAATTATCAGGAACGACTCGCAGCAGAAATTAAATTTAGTAGAGGGAATGAATATCGGAAGAATTTCCAAGCATTTTGAGATAACGTCAGAAAATGAAAATAGCAGTCAAGAATCAGATCCAATAGTACAAGTTAACAACATTTCTTTAGAGGAAATTCGTGAACGCAGAAAGGCGGAACTCAGTCCAGAGGATTTTAATTTACAACATCTGGATACTGATACACAAGCAAAATTACAAGAATTATTACTAAAGAATGCTTATGCATTCTCCAAAAATTATTACACTCTTGGAAAAACATCTTTAGTTGTACCCAGATTTAATTTAATGCACAATTATCCTATACAAACAAAACCATATAAAACGGCACATAGTGTAAAGGAGTATGCTAAATCAGAAATTGATAAGCTTTTGAGAGCTAATATAATAAAGAAATGTCACTCTGATTACGCGTTTCCAGTTATTTTTGTAAAAAAAAAGTTACACAGAAAGGCGAAAACGTAGAAGAAGTTAAATACCGAGTCGCTGCTGATTTTCGTTTGCTTAACCAAATTTTGCAAAACTATGCCTATCCGATACCTGACATAAAACGGATTTTGCAGACAATAGGCGGCAAAAAGTACTACACTGTTCTAGATTTACACTCGGCCTTCTATCAAATCGTTTTAAGAGAAGAAGATACAGACAAACTTGCTATTATTACAGAACATGGAAAATTTTCTTATTTAAGACTACCTTTCGGCACACGTCTCAGTACGGCTTACTCGCAGAATTAATGGATATATTATTAGGACACTTTGATAAAAGTCAAGTGACATATTTCATTGATGATATATTACTGGCAACAAACTCATTACAGGAAATGATAGAACTATTAGACAAGGTACTGAACATATTCATTGAAAACAATATTACAATTGAACCAACTAAAATGCAACTCTGCATGGAAGAGATCGAATTTTTAGGATTCACCCTTAATAAGGAAGGAATTTCACCTTCAAAAAGAAATATTGACAAAATTCAAAATTTAGCTAGACCTAAAAATAAGAAAGGAGTCAAATCACTCCTTGGTCTCTCCAATTATTTTAGATCACTTATTAAAGACTATTCTAAAATAGTAGACCCTTTAATTCATCT
The DNA here is from genome assembly GCA_963932465.1 of Maratus speciosus. Lineage (NCBI taxonomy): Eukaryota > Metazoa > Arthropoda > Arachnida > Araneae > Salticidae > Maratus > Maratus speciosus. The sequence continues at coordinate 466,964,290 of OZ010788.1, forward strand.
CACTAAAGATAAAGTAAAATTTAAATGGTCGGAAGTAGAAGAAAATGCATTCAAAGAAATTCAGGCTGCTATTATACAGAATCCTACTTTAAAAACCCCTGATTTTTCGAAAGATTTTATTCTAATCACGGATGCGGCTAAAACCGCAATTTCGGGCATATTGGGACAAGAGTATGATGGCGTTCTCCAACCAATTGAATTTTTTGGAAGAAAATTAAGAAATCCTGAGAAGAATTACCCTAGTTTTAAATTAGAATTACTCGCCATACACGAGGCAGTAATGTATTTTAAATACATTTTAACAGGTAGGAAATTCATTATACGCACGGATTCCAAAGCCCTAACATATTATTTAAATTTAGAGAAACAGCCTGATATTGTAGCTACATGGATCGACAATCTCGCACCGTTTAGCTATGAAATAGAATTTATTCCGGGTTTTGCCAATCCAGCAGATTATTCCACTCGTAATTTAAATAATTTAACAGCTAGGAACGAACTACAAAATTCACTATTTGTCGTTAATAAAGATTTGGTTGATGAAAATATCAAAGAGCAGCAATTACAAGATGATAAATTAGAGAAAATTATCGGTAAAATTAAAAACAACAAACAGAATAAAATTACTCGAAAGTTTGTTCTAAACCATAAAGATATATTAATTTTAAAACCTGGATCTGATGGCAAAGAATTACTTATCGCTCCAGAGTCACTTAAAATGGAAATAATAAAAGATGCACATAAACCTCATTTTGGTTTTAAAAAAACTTATGATATTATAAAGAATAGATTTTATTGGCACGGAATGTACCGTGATATAAAGAATCATTGTAATAAATGTATACCATGCAATACTACCAAACAGCACCAAACAATCAAGGTGCCTACACAAAAAATAGTAAAGGACCAAGAGGTAGGTTCAGCAATTCCTATTGATTTAATAGGGTTACTCCCTATGTCTTTGAGAAAGCATAAATACATATTTGTTATTGTGGACTCGACGTCAAGATTCTTAGAAGCTGTTCCTATTCGCAACTATGAAACCCAGACACTTTTGAACGTACTGAACGGATACTTTAGCCGTTATGGTTTATGTAAATCCGTAACTTTAGACAACGGCAAATATTTTCACTCTCAAGTTTTTAAAGAATACATGGATTCCTTAAATATACAATTAAAATTTAGCAGCGTTACTCACCCAGAAACGAATGGAATTTCTGAAGTTACGAATAAGATATTAAAAAATTCGATAACAGCTATGAGTAAAACTACATTAGAGTGGGATACTAGACTGGACTATTTTAAATTACTTTATAATACTTCCCCTCACCGCGCAACAGGTTGCCCGCCATCTCTCTTATTCTTTGGGAGAGATATTAGAAACCCATTTTCCATCCACCTTCCCACACAAGATATTATTACAGCAACATATGTGCAAAATAGAGTACAACATTTGGAAGAAATAAAAAAATTTGCGCTACATAATCAAGAACGAATGTTAGCCGAGTATGTTAATAACGACGAAATGCAGAAAGTAAAATTTTTAAGAATCGGGCAAGAGTGTTACCTAAAATGTGTGGGTACACCGGGAGTATTTCAGCCTAAATGGAGAGGTCCTTTCGAAGTCGTAAGAAGGTTTCGCAATAATAATTACCTTTTAACAGAGCTCCAAAACCCGCTCAAAGAGCCAATTAAAAGGCATATTTCTCTATTATTCTCAACAACGAAAGTCGAGTCTAGAGCATGCCAAATTCATAACGGGTCGGAGCAGGAAGGTAATCAACGTACATAAAAGTCGTTGGACATATATATATTTTTTTTCATATATTACTGTATTTATGAAAATAATATGCGTTATTTCATTTATCATATATCGTTATATATGTTATTATCCCCTTTTTATTATTCAAGATTATTCGTTAATTTATCAATGAAATGTTTCATGTACATTTGTGTTGTATATAGATATTTTTTTTTTCAAGTGTAATTTGTGGGTTATACTACACATGGTTAAATTCTCAGAGAGGACATTATATACACATTATATGGGAAATTTAAGTGTAGGTGTGCTATATACCTGTATATATATATATAAAATAAAATAAAATACATCGTGTAGAACAGCCGGTTATTTTAAACCAATTTTTTTTTCTCCCCCAACACGCAGCGTAAGTTTGGGAGCTGTGGGAGTTGTTTACGATGATGGTCAATGTTTTGAGGAGGAGCGCCATCTCGTGGTGCTAAAAGCGGAATTTTTCTCCTCTGTCCGTCTTTTTAGGCGGAGGAGAGAGATTAGTTTCCCCCCACCCCCACCCTCCAACCTGCGCGCCAGAGAGTGAGTTTGCTTTGTTGCTTTAGAATGGCCAGTTTCGAAGGAACAATTTTGTGCACATAAGGTTTTGATCAATAAAAAAAAAAAAAAAAAAAAAAAAAAAAAAAAAAAAAACATTGGTACAATTCTATGGCATGCAATAAATGAAATTTTGCTTACTTGTCTTCAATCAGAGGCAGGCTGGAATGAGACGTCCTGAAGTTCTGCTTCGCTTGATTTATTTATTTATTTTTTTTCCTGGTCGTATCAGTCCTCAGAGAGTCAACTGCAAAGTATAACATATTATGAGTATCCTAATTTTCAAGCATTTTTATTATAAAATATTATACTTTTTTTTCTTACTTTCTTATTAATAGTAAAAATAAATTAGTTTAATTTTAATATTTATTAATACCTTGGGATTTAGCGGCTAGTCCTTATAGCATGTTTCTGCCAATAGGGCTGACATAAATTACAGTTGAGGCAGGGAATATGCATTGTTAGTTCTTATTATGAAATTTGCTATACATAAAAAAAAATTTTTTTTCTGTAGTACAACAGTGTACATATTATAAAAATTATTCTTTTTTCTTATTTAACAGGGTGAACTTATCACTATTTTACTCTCAAATAATTGAAGTCACGCAGTAAATTTAATAATTAAAAAAAAATTAAGTTAAATAAATTAAAAAGTATTACTGTTACTCAGTCTATTAATTGAATTGTAAGGTCATATAAAATATTAATTATATAAATATTGTCATTTAAATTACATTACACTGGATTTTACACGAAGATAATAAATTATATTTTCTTTCTCATGTTCATTAATTAACAAACAAAAAATAATTTTTTAAAGAGGATTCCGTTTTGATTGCCAATCTGAAAATTATTCAGGGTTTGGGCAACACTCCTTTTATTCTAATTCGAATTAAGTAAACAGTTCCTTTTTTCAAAAAAAAAAAAAAATAATAAATAAATTTTTTCACGTAACAATAAATAAATTAAATACTAAATATGGCAATAAATAAATGATGTATTGCTTTTATAAATAATCAGGTAACTAACGAGGAATATATCAATGTTTAAATAAATTAGGCTATATTACCTAAACCTTTCTTGTTTTCTGCAAATAAAAATAAACAAATATCTTTTTAGCCTTTAATTACATAAATTAAATGGGATCTCTCAATTAAAATTTTATACCCTTGGTTTCTGGTAATTTAGTACAAAATAAATCGTACCTGTTTATGAGAGTTCCTTCTCTTGTAATGTTGATTCCCTTGTTGCTGGCAACAGGGTGGTGCACCGATCTTCGTTATAGAGTGGACATTCCTTATTAATAGGCACGGCATCCAGTTTTTCCGTAGCATTCTGTCTCCACCGCTAATTAAATTAAGATAAAATTAAGTACAAGGGTAGTCATCTAAGTATATTTTGTTATGGATGTAACAAGAAGAATAAAATGTAATAATTAGGAATTTTGTAGATTAGATCCTCATATTTTTTTGTTGGATCCGTTTAACCCCCCCCCCTCATTTTTTTTTTTTTTTTGTTCGCACCGAGTTATTTTTTGTTCAGACTCTACTTACTTCGTAGGTAGGTTTTCACAGGCTAATGGGAATTAAAACATAAGGGTTAGTTATATACCTCCTGTAGGCATAACACAGTTTAGTTTAACACTGTTAAATTATGCATATAAATAAATAAATAAATAATACATTTGTGATTAACATTTAACCCATAATTCGTAAAAATACTAGTACCTGTGTATAATACAATGTGACTCTCATTACATAATGCATATACAAAACATATAAAATAATGAGATGTTTAGGTATTGCTTATGATAAATAATAATATTAATAGGAGCGCATAGATTGGCCAATCTTTCAAAAAAAAAAAAAAACATACCTAAAATATTACTTATATTTTATTCTCCACAACAACATTAAAACATAAATTATAAAAACATTCAATCATTGAGTGATATTGTTTTTTTTAGCGAGAGTTACATATATTTTTTTATAATGTTAGTCGTGCTTACGAGGTACACGTCAAGACTACTTTCTTACCTTCAAATTGTTGTTTCATACCTCGACTAGTACTATATTATACAAACCTTAAGGGGTACCAGTAAAACTTACTCTTTCATTTCTGTTCTATCCATTGGAGCCAGCAGATCTGCGCCTTTTAGATTATGCGATTTAGGCAGGATATTGTCTTGCTGATGATGTTTTCTAAAAAAAAATAAAAAAAAAGATTATTAATGAATGTTGCAGTTATGAAAATATACATTCTCGCAGATTCCTAGTGTTGAGTCCAATGTGGCACGATTTCAGTTTTTTTTCTTTGTGATTCCAAACCGGCGACGCTATTACGGTGGCGACTTGATACTGTGGGAAAATTCATGTAATCAGCTCACCCCTCAGTCGGTCCCGCGCTTTTGCAGCACAGTCCATAAATTTTCATGGGGGGAGACAAAGTGATTAGGACTGTAACGAGTTTTTTTTTATTTATCGATAAGTGGATCTTGCAACCAGTTTTCTCCTAGCCGAGAGAGGAATGAAATGTCTCTTCCTGCTCTTGAAATGAATCGGATTTGCGCTTAGGAGAAACCTGATTCATTTTTTTTTTTTTAATCAAATATCATTTGTTAAGTCAGATAATCAAATACGAGCATGTTTGTTTTAGTGGCAGTTAGCGATTCAGAAGCGATGTATATGTAAATATACACCACTTATTTAAAATAAATAAAAAAAAAAAATAAATAAATAAAAAAAATAATTAATAATAATAATAATAATAATAATAAAAACACATACATTCTATCAGCGAAACACTAAATTAAAGAACCAGTAGATTTGGATGATATAAAAAATTTATATCGTATGTTCACGAGTTCATAATGTAATAATTGTATACAAATTTTGTCTCTCTGAGTATTTTATTATTATATATGAAATATAATGAATTGTCTTTTATGTGTAATGTTAGTTTAATGTGTAACTGTTTGCCTATTCATATTTACATATCGTATGGTAGAAATTTGGCTTTTATTATCTTACTTATTCCAAAATTGGTTGCTTTGATATACAATTGGCTAATTTAACATTAAATTGTTGAGTGCTAAATTGCAAACAATGGAATAATTAATAAGTACAGTGCAATCTACTACGACAGTTATGCCTCGACGACGTGATCCGTACACCAGAACTGTTGGCGTATAAAGGACTTGCTATGCACATCTTCAAGCCATCCAATCCACTATGATACTCAGTGTGTGTCAATGACTCTATATATACAACACAGGACAGGATGCACACAAAGTACTGGGCAATGACATGAGACTTTATATTCCAGCTGAAGGAGCAGGGTCAAGCAAAAAAAAAAAAAAAAAAAAAAAGAAACACGTTGCACTGAATTTCTTTTTTTTTCCATATTGGAGGCGGAGATGATGGAAAGAATATGTCTTTCCAACAAACTTTAACTTTTATCTATAAACTATGATGTTATTATATACGAGGCAGCATATAAAAAGAAGCATTCGTATGTCTATAATGGAACCTGAACTAGGTTAAGTGCATGTCTTGGTAAAGTATCATACAAATAAAATTTAGGATACTAATAAATCTACAAAAGTCATCGAAATGACGATTTATAGTTGTGTAGGACATCATGAGGGCATAACAACGAAATTTACAGCTGACCTTTGACCAGAAGGACCACACACACGGAATAAAGTAAAAATAAATATAACTGGGTACAGCAAAAACTCAACCTATAAGGTTGCGCCACATAAATTCAGAGTCGACCAATGATATTCGCCTGTATAGATGGGTGGCAACTCTGTATGCAAATTTTCTAGCTATATAGTATAATTTTATGTTTGCATAAATAATGTAAACAGGACAATGTCCGTTTTTTTTATTTTTTAGTGTGAGTAAAGAGACAGACTTCACTTGCAAATTTTATCCCAATGCTGATGGCAGCAAAAAAAATAAGATGCTGCGGTTGGATTTTAGCAGATGCTGTACCATGAATAACATATAAAATATATATATATATAAAAATAAGTTACCCCAACATTGGCTTAAAAATTCATGTGATGCCCGATTAAGGATTAATATTTTGTGACAACATTTATTTGGAGACCTTTTGTGCCTACCTGTGGGACGTTCTCGGAGCAACGAGAATTCTACATGCTGCCGGGGGCAGTGGATCAGGTAGTCCATTATGATTTTATTCCATTGTTTTTACCAGTAATAAGCATTACCTATGAAAGTAACGGACTATGGTGATATTTCACGTGTTATAAAATTAATTAAATAGATTGATTAATTAAAATAGGTAAATATATATATAATGATGTGCATCAGCATTACTATTAAAATATATAACCCACAATATGTAAATAACTTTTTTTATTGTAAATTTTCTCCTATAATAAAATGTAATCAAGTTTGAATATGAGTAATCTTTTCCTTATTTTAATTCTTAATTAATATTTTTCTCTTATAGATGTGGGAATGTAAAATAAATAATCTATTTATCTATATGATTTACTAAAAAAAATATTATATAAAAGAAATTACAGACTTAGAAGGTAAACGATCTCCGAAAAAAATAACACAGCGCATTGATTAATTATAATTTTAAAATTTAATATATTAAATTTTCTTTGGATTTCCCTGAAGGGAATTGTTAAATTACATCGTTTACCTAGAGTCATTTGGTGCTATCACTGTACGAATAATAAGAATCATAAAAATTAATCTCCTCTTTTTAAATTTATATTAATCAACCTCATTACCCGTGTTGCAATGTATTAAAGTTATGAATATTTTTTAGCATGTATATATCATTCCAGCAGTATGCTTGTAGTATAGTATGCAAATGAAGAATTCTGATCTTCACGATTCTGAAAACGTTGAAGACAGTGGTGATTTTAAACATATCAGGACTGCTTGAGAAGAATTATGTGACTCGAAAATATTTTTATTGTTCAAAGAAAAAAAAATACCGATAATAGCAGACTTACCTAAAGAAAAAACAAGGATCAATAAAAGATTATTATTTGATTCTTTAAGCTACTACGTGAAATATGAGGTATGTAATTGTATTGGTTAAATTAAATGATTTTCAATATATTTGAGAATTAAAGCAATTTCGTATTGGTAATATTTATTATTGTGTTTAAATAATGTTTTACGAAATTATTAAAAACAACAAATTTAATAACAAGTCGGATTTCAATAAAAATTTCATTTTAAAGAACGATAATAAAAGTTGCGAACGTAAAAGTTATACGATTTGTGTTTTTTTTTTGGTGACGGGGGGGGGGGGGAGCTCTTTTGCATAAGCCGGAATATTGTCTACCACGGAAAATTTTCTCAGTCCCTACCGATTCCGCCTTAGACAGAGTTTACTGTACCATAATATAATGGAATACTTTTGAGTGCCCCTGTAATTTAACTATTAATCCTACATACTACATATACAATACCGAACGTGCTTTGTTGACGCTAAATAACCTTTATCAATTTCATGAAAATCCGAGTATATTTACGGGTGTTAGAGCGTGGACAGACGGACTGACGGACAGACGGCCAAACAAATCTAATGCATAAACACTTTTCAACTTTGTTGGAAAGTGTTAAAAAAGAACTTTCGTCTTACGATGTTTTAAATTACCTTTAAATTAATTAGTATAAATAACCGGAAAGAATATTTCTTCCTATATAAATGTGTAAAACATTTGTGAAGGTTCTAAATATCTTTTAGGCGCTTTTAAAATTATTGTAAATGTGAAATAATGATTGTGTGTTTCGAACAACACATAAAAGGTCGGTGGACAAGATGCGACCCGTGGGCCGGAGGTACAGAGGAAGAGATATCTTAGTAGGAGGAATAGAAAGTAAATTTGAATAATATGAAGTGCACATATGTATACATACGTATTTTCTTTTAATTATTATCCTCTTTATTTTTTATTTATTTTAGTTTCTACTTTTTAAAGCTTCCCAACATAGTTGAAAAGTGCTTATGAATTGGGTTTCTCTGTCCATCTGTTGGACCGTCTGTCTGTACGTCTGTCCGTTCTCTAACTCGTGTAAATATAGTCGGATTGCCATGAAATTGATATATGTTATTAAGACTTACTATGATCAGTTCGGTATTGAAAATGAAGCGTGTAGCATTGATAGTTCTTTTACAGGGACATTCAGAAGAATTCCGTTACAATAGGGCCTATGGGAAAAAAATCATTTGGATGATTTACTATTTATGTTTCACAATTTGAAACACATTGACGTTTATTTACAGGGACACTGAAAAGAATTCCGTTACATTACGGTCTCTGGGGAAAAATCGTTTGAGGTATATTTTATTCCTGCTATTCTATATCAAACATATTGAATTTGATATATATCTCTGAGGTGCACTGCAAGATGCTTATTATAAAATAGCGTTGCATAGCATTCTACCTTCATATACAGTGGCACACAAAATAAATCGGTTACATTACTATCTGCAAACAATAATTGTTGAAAGTGCATTTTCCGCTGTGGTATGCACTAACATTTTTTTCCTATACATTACTTACAAGGAAGGTCTCCTTACTGGGCATACTCAAAATATTTTGAAAAAAAAAATACTAATTAAACTACTTATGTATGTAATAAAGGATCAGTCAAATTTAGCGGCGGAATCACAGTAGAAAGTCTGTAAAAAAATAAAATACTTTCGACTATTTTGCCCAAAAAGACGAAAACGTCACGGGATTTGTCGAGCAGTATTTTTCCACGGCAAAAGTAAACGATTTTAATGCACCTGAAAGTTGCTTGTTAATTGATTTTTATAATGCGTGTGTAAATAGTATTTAATGAATTTAAACTTAAAGAATGAGAGAGTTTAATAAATACATTTTTTTTGTATTATATATTTATGTTGCTTGTTATTTAATTTTATTACTTTAAAAACAATCATGTATAAAAAATATTTTCATATATTTAAACGTATTCCTGAATAAAGGCAAGATTCATTTAGCAGTTATTCATTTCAATATCAAAGAAGTCGGTTGTTCCCATAGCAATAAAGTTGAATTGACAGTGCTCAATTGGACTTAATTTTGTTATTGAAACAATTTTAATTAATTTAAATTCTGTTTTAATTCATAAAATTTGATAGTTAACTTTCATTATAAATAAATATATATACGTCAAAATTATAGTTAAATCAAACTAAAACTGACAAAACTAAAGTTATTTTCATTAAATTTATTTAAACAAGTTCAATATGAAACGTTTTTATCTTAACCCCTTCGCGAAGGGAGCGTTTTACGAAATGTTCATTATTTTGCTACCGGTTTTAAAAAAACAGTAGTTTGTGCCTTTTCAAATCGGGAAAATGCTCGGATTAAATAAGGCAAATTTTACACGAAAATTTTACTGGGGAGGATAAACAAGGATCCTTAGGCCTTTTTGCGGCACGTATACGTGTCGCTCGTCCCCAAGGGGGTTAAAGAGTATTTGACATAAAAAAGTATTTTTTGAAATTTTATTCCATCGCCAACCTGCGATAAATCGCCAAATATCGAAATTTTCATTATTTTTTTACGGACGCTCTATCAAGTTTCCGCCGAAATTTTTTTTATAAACATATCTATCCTTATGAGTAGAACATTCTACAATTTTTTTCAGATTTTTCGGAGTATGCCCGTATGGAGACTTTCCTTGTTAGTGTGTAGAAATTGTAATGATCACATAAAGGGCTGCACAAATCATCTAAAGTACATTTTCGTTTTAGGATAGAAATTGATGAAGAGCATTTTCAGCTGTTCTATGCGTTTTCTAACTGAACTGAAATTTAGTATACTATGTATTATATGATAAATCTATAGTTCTTATATAATATCTGGGTTATCTGGGTTGCACAAAAAATTCAGATGTGATTCCGACTATTGATTGTAATTGCTGAAATTGTGTTTTGAAATGTGTGATGTGTTTTACAAATTGTTTATTTAGACATCACATTTACCTTATTAAACTGGGAAGTTTTATTACAGTATTCTGAATGTGTTGGAAAGTGTTTCGTAATCTATACATACTTTATGCATGATTTTACGTTCTTGCTGAGAGTTTAAAATCAGAGAAGACTCGCATATGTGGACGGCTAAAGTCTAATCGCTTGTATTCAGAAGCTCCTCTGATGTTAATAAAATGTTTTCACACGAAATAAACAGTTTTGGAGTATCAATGTGTATAATTGTATTTCACGTCACAAATCTCAAGAATTAAATATCCTGAGACAATTTAGTAATGTTATTATAAAAGAAATGAACCTGAAATTGCTGATTGGGAGTTTCAAATATTCTACAGTAGGTGGGGGTAAAGATACGCACGGGGCACAGATACGCACTAGCTGATTTAATATGAAGCAACTTTTCTACTATCATGACCGCTAGGTAGCACTTTGGTTTCAAATATAGTAGTTGTGTGTTCAAACCTTGTAAAAACAGAAGCATTCCGTGCCAAAAAGATGAGGTAATTTTAAATTCTCTAATTTTGATCTAATATTTTAAAAAAATTCACTTTATTGTTTAGCTGACAATGCCTCGAATTTTTAAAAATCCAAAAATTCAGTGGAGAACAGAAACTCTTTAGTTGTGTAGTTACCGTGAAGTTTACCTTGGTCGCAATTGTTTAAACTTGTAGGTAGCCTTTTAAGCAAAATACTGCAGAATGAGGTAAAAGTGCGCATCCGTCTTGGGGCAAAGATACGCACAAGTTTAAGATGCGGGGCTTTGCCCCATCGTTTTAGCTTAGATGCAAAGCTTTCCACAATTACGTTGTGGAAAGCTTTATATTTTTCTAAGTTAGTGTATTGTATAAAATATAATAGCTGCTACTTAACTAATATAAGCTAGTTAACTAGCTTTTCCTTTTCTAGTTAAGTTTTTTTAAAATATAGAACGTAGGTATCTACCTACCTGCTTTTATAAATCAATATTCTTGTTCCATGAAGCAATTTTGTTTTAAGTCTTAACCCTTAACTCCTGTTAATGGTCTCACAGACCGCTGCTATAATCAGTTTTCACAGTTTAACTATTGATGTTAGTTTAATTTTGATTCGTTTGGAAACTTAGAAGTGTCCGTAAAGACTTCTGAATGAGAGAATTTTTATTATAATATGCCTTTACATAAAGTTTAGCGCAGAAACAGTATCTTATAAGGCACTCAACCCTTTTATTCATTCTATGATCAAGTGGTCTCGGAGACCGCGGAACTCGGAGTTAAAAGTTAACTGCTGTTTGCGGTCATACAGACCGTTGTTTTTTCCCTTTTTCGCGGTTTAACTTGCAACTTTCAGTTTAACTATAGATACTAGTGAAATTTACTAATGCTTTTACATAACTCATTCGTTTTAGTGGAAATAGGAAAAAAAAAACCCGCAGTAATGGGGCAAAAATACGCACTGCTGGGGCAAAGATACGCAGAGCAATGTTTTTTAAAAATTGCAATTTCTCACGAAATTATAATTTGACAGAATATTGGTTGATGGTGGCACGTGCCTAAGGTTCTAACATATAACCTTTTAATCATTCGTCACATAAGTTTAGACCAATGTGTTCGCTAAAAATCAAAATTTATGGAAAGTGCGTATCTTTAGCCCCACCTACTCTATAAACTGAGTTCAAAATAAAAATGCCCATCCTCCTTTACAGTCGTGGAAAAAAGAGTAAACACCCTCTACTAACTCCGAAACTAATTATAATAGAAGATAGTTACTGGTACCAAACGATTGGAAATAACGTCTACTTTTAGATGGTGTTTATAAAATTTGCTTAAGGGGCCATCTACAAATCAAAACCAGACCAAACTTTGTTTTTTTTCAATAGCAACACTCAATTTTGACACTGTATTTTAAATCTTTGGTTCAAACTATGTCTGGAAGCGAAATATTAAGTCATTGGATGATAAGTTTTTGAATTATAAACAGGCAAAATTCAGAGCATCTAATGTTAAATTACATTTTCATATTTTTAGCAATATCTCCTGCAATTATAATCCTAATGTGGTAATTTTTTGTGTGGTTATAATACTAAAAAGCCTAAACATAAATACATTGAATTTTTAATTTAAAAAAATTTATAATAAGAATTATGAAATTAATATTCGAAAAAAAAATATGAATTGCAACCTACAATTTTTTTGATAGATTTATATTTATTATGCCCTGGTTTATGAGAATTCTCAATTTCAAATTTTTCATCTAAAACGTTTTCGAATTATGATTTAAAAACGTCAACATGCTGATTTAAATTCGATGATATTCAGAAAAGCATAATTTGAAAAAATAAATATTTTACTCATTTTATTGAAACATTTCGGCTTAGGAATAGTCGAAACATATTAAGTGAGTCAAATGGTCATATTTGGCAAGAAATAATACATTAATAGAAGTGACTTGGTCATTCTGTAGCATTTCAACAATCGAGTATCGAACTACAATTTGGATACAGCCCCTAAAATAGGCTCATTTTAAAATAATTAATTTCTTTTAAACTAATCGTACGAATTTCATGAATTTAGGCTAATTGAAGGGTGTAGGATTTATTTATGGTGTCAAACTTGGGTATCGCTATTGAAAAGAAATAAAGTTTGGGTTCGTTTTGATATGTAGATGCCCCTCCCCCTCCCCCCTAAGCAAATTTTATATACATCATTTAAAAGTAGACTTTATTTCCAATCGTTTGGTACCAGTAACTTTCTTCTACAATAATTTGTTGCAGAGTTAGTAGGGGGTGTTTACTTTTTCCCCCCACGACTGTACAGAGTTGTGTTTTCAGAAATAAATTACCAAACATTGACAACAGAAAATAATAGTCTTTGGCTAGTAAGCTCATGTGATTTAATTATTTTCCCATCTGAATGGGAGGGCTTGAGCCCCATGAACCTCTCTACTTTTCCCATACTGTTTTTTTTTTTTTTTTTTTTTTTTTTTTTCCGACTTATAGCAGTTGTATAGTTCATTAAAACTGAAAAATAAAAACGTTGTCCAGTGAGAAGAATTAAAAATCGCAAATAACTTATAATTAGATTATTACTCGCAATGCATAATTTATATCGATTTGAGATCAGTGATCTCAAGGTGTTGTAATTCAGAGCAACCTGCGCATCATCTAATGAGATAAAAAGAAACTGTCATTTATTAGTTAAACGTTCTAGCAAGGTTTCATTCCAGTAGTCTTTGCGCCTATAATATCATATTGCTGACGCGTCTTTGTACAGGAAGATGTATGTAATTTGAAATCCCATGTATTAATTTCCATATGCAAGTAAGACTTTAAGTTGCAATCTTATGCGGTTGCTGATCCGAGAAAGGGTAACAGACCTGATATCGCAACTGCATAACACTAGAACAGCGGAAAATTTTACTCAAGTTTTTAAAAAATATTTTACACCATAATTTTTATTTAAAACTATTTGACTTTTATTTATTTAATTTATTTTTGTGGTATTGGAAAGTAGGGGAATGGCGCTCACTTAAGGGAAAACATGAATAGCTAGTCAAATTTAGACAAAAAAATCAATATTTTATTAACAAAGTATACCTCCAAAGCATAAGAAACAGTTTACAATCAACTAATTTTCATAGAAGTTTTAGGAATTTTTTTATCGTTTTATTTAAATGACCATCGATTGAGCGGCAATGCCCGACATGGTAGGGTAATTGCACTCAGAGTTTGAATACAACATTTAAGTAAGACAAAAGTCACATATATAGTTGTGTGGTCTTTTCACACCACTGCAGACTTTTTGCAACCACTTTACACATATTTTGCACTTATATTGTGCTAGACATATAGTGGGCTACTTTTTTTATATTTAGGTTTTTTGATTTTCACCACATTTTTGCAATCGTAAAATTCTCCTTGTTTAATGACATATTAATAAAGGTGAAAACAGGGAAATTTTACCATTACAAAAAAGTGGTGTCAATCAGCAAATTTGAATTTTTAAAAAGTTCCCACTGGCAACACTTCTTCTGGAATTCCATGCGAGCGCCATTACCCGTTATCGCCTTTATTGCATTATAATTGGCCTAACGACGCACTACAAAAATAAATAAAACCATGAAAGTATAGCTAAATGTATATATTTTGTAGACATAATGAGTAAATTAATATTTGAAAATAAGAGTGTACACTTATCTTCAAGTTAGATGTTATAGAATTTTATAATAAAACAACTTCAAACTAATAACGTGAGGATACAAAAATACTTTCCTCCCGACGGGCACTAAATCCTTACTGGGAACTTAGGATGAAGTTCGCTAGGTGCCGGTACCGATCGCACGTTTTCAATTCTATTCTGTTTAGAGATATTTGGTGACCGGGATTACCCTTCTGTGCGTCATTACCCTACTTTCCCCTATATATTCAACTCATTTTATGGAGAAATTGCTAGTCCGAATCGACATTTATTGATTTGGTACAAGTCAAATTGACCTTTCATCTTGGTTCTACTGTTAAATTGAGATTAAGTTCCTGGAGCTATTATAATCAGAAAATGACTACATTTTACTTATTTTAAGTACGCAGTTTTAACAGTGTAAAATGAAATAGCTATCACTTAATATACCTCTCGCACGATTTCAAGATTACGATTTAAAACTCCATATGCATTTTAACTACCCCGCTTTTTACTTTCGAAATTGTTTAAATTAATATTCCTATTTATATCCTTTCTTAACTTTGCTTCAAGAGGTTTCGTATTTACCTAATTTGTTTGCTAAGATATCTATACTTTTAATTTTTGTATATCCTCTTTAAAGTGTTGTGTTCGCTCTTCTCCAAAGGCACTTTTTAAAAATTTGATCAGTTACACTTAATTCTTTTATCAACTCGCAAAAATTAGACATTAATTCTTTTTTCAACTCGTCAAAATATGATATTTCAAGGGATTGCTTTCACCAACGCCCTCTAGATATTTGAGAAAGCCTTGAAACGCGTCACGAAAACGTCACACAAAGCAGGCAAAGCAACGAAAAAAGATCATTCTTTGGCTCGCAGATATCCACGAGACAATGAGTGACCTTTTTTAGGGTTTTGTTCATCTGACGAAACCCTATTCGTCTCACTCCCCTGTCTGTTTGTCTGTCACAGAGCCCGTTCTCAGAAACTATATATATTGGAGACTTGAAAGTTTGGATACTTATAGAACACCTCACATCAAACGACAAATCATAAAATTTTGAAAAGGTCTTATATTTATTTACCCGTCTGTGCTCTAACTTGTGTATTTTAAGCTTTTTTTTTCAAACTGAGCCCCTAATTAAGTTGAAGACTTGAAATTCTGAATGCTTATAGCTGAACAATTGCGATCACACGACAAATCATAAAAAATTCAAAAACTCTTATATTTACACCTCCGGTCTCTAACTTGTGCATTTTAAGCAATTTTTCTAACCTCCACACTTTTCACCCGGGGGGCGCTTTTCTAACTTTTGCCGACACCCCGTGACCACACTTTCATATTATGCACCATAGCCTTACATATTTTAGTTCCACTTTTTACCGTCAGGGGGTGCCTAACTATCTCGGGTGCTATGGGCTCGATCTCCTCGACTAATATTTCTATAAATAGGTTGTAAAACGGAGTTTCGTTTGGATAGGGGTTTGTTTAGAATAGAGTGCGCCCCCTGGTTGCGAAATGTGGAACTAACAGATTTTACAAAAGGATAAAGTGTTTTGAAAGGAATATTAAACGAAACTCTCTGATGCGATCTGTGATCACATTTACCCACTTGTTTGTTTTGCTTGCTTTGTGTGACGTTTTCGTGGCGCGTGTCAAGGCTTTGTCAAATATTTAGGGGGCGTTGCTTTCACCCAACCTTCGAAAAAAATTCTTAACTATAAAGCAAAGCCATGGTAAGATACGTAAATTCTTTCCTATGCGAAATAAATTTGTGTCTAAATTGCACTACACGCATTTTAAAGCGCTTTGGGCGGGAATTTTTTACGTGATCATAATCATTTGCTTGTGGGATCTGGTTCTCTATTCGCAATATTTGCTATTTATAGTAGTAAAATCAAGAATTACATGATCCAATTATTTTTAAACTAGTAAATCTGCAGATCAGGAGCCTCAGCGTCATCTTTGCAAGTCATTGTTTTTTAACACTCATTGCGTAATATTCATCTTCCTACAAATCGCTTTTTAAAGTTTTCAAATTACATAAATATTTATAAGAATACAAAATACTTCGTAAAGTTTCAGAAATTAAATGTGTTAAACAAGTGGCTATACACTGATGTTCTGAAGTTCTGATGAGCTGCTAATTCTGGTAACTTTTTAAATCAAAAATTGCATTTCTTCAGGGGGGCTGTGCCCCCCTGAACCCTCCGTAATTTATTTAAGTTTACATTCGTAATTTTTTATTGATTGTGCAGATGGTTATAGTATATCATAAGTTTTTTTTTTACGCTGTGATTTATAAGGATAAGCATAAGTTTTTTTTTTTTATAAATTAATAACTTTAAAATTTAAAATAAAATCCTCATGTTAACCGTACGCAAACAATAAATCTTGAAGTGACGCCAAAAAATGTAACCTTAAAATCCGCTACATTCGACCGAAACACAACGGCGTGCTTAAAAAAAGAAAGAAAGAAAAGAAAAATATTTTTAGTAATACAGTTTTTAATTCATAATACGATGAAATGCTACTTTAGAATGCTTAAATATAAGCAGATCATTTTCATTTTACAGAAAAAAGGCACGGATGAAGTCAAAGAATTCGGTCCCTGTTCCACGTGCTTGTTTTGTTTGGGCCAAATAATGGCATTTAAATCTGGGCGATAACGCACATCATATTGCAAACTGTTTTTACGGCATACTGCATCTCCATCTATCTCTTTCCTCCGTAAATAATAGTTCATTTTATTTTAGCCAAGGTCTTTTTATTCCAACATCTTTTTTTTTGATAAATGACGTCTAATTCATCTGCTATTCGTACTTACTCAAAACCTTTCATCTTGTTATATTAAGAAATACTTGAGAGTTTTCTTTTTATTCCCAATATGTCGCCATATTAATTTTTTTATTCATTTTCCTGTTTCACGTCAAAATCTTTCAATTGAAAATTGTTTAAGAGAAAATATTATTCAGGGTTTTGATTTTCTTGGCAACGATTAAAGAAACATTGATAAATTTTATGAAAAAATGTCACATTATTCTCTATGAAAATAATGAACTTTTGTATTTTTAAGCAAAATATTTGTATAAAATAAATAAAATATTGCCTATTTTTATTTCTGGGGCTAAAATTCATCTATATGCAAAAATACAAATGCATTAATTCATCCGTTTTGACGTTGGCTTTACTCAAACATTATAGACGCATTTATACTAATATTATTAAGACCAAATTCGTTGCTAGGCAACTGATGAAAGAAAAGGTAAAAAATGAAATATGTATTATGTCAAATTGATAAAACAAAATGCTTTATATTATTGGAAAACATGCATAAAGTTCCCCCAAAAATTATAAACCTAATTTAAAAAATCTCGCAAATATATTGACATAATTTCAAACTAATTGGAATAATTTAATAATCTTATTTAAAAATTTCAGCATCCAAAATTTACCATTTAAATCCATTTTTTATATGAGCCATTTCTTTCAACAAATGAAAATTTTAAAATCGTCTGACTTGCCATAGACAAGCATTACAGAGCAAAATAAAATGTTCTATATTTCCCGAACGAATGAACCAAATTTAACCAAAAACTATACAGCTAAGTCCGAGTACCTCATCAACATGCCCAATTAATTTCAAGCCGATCGGATGCTTTTTGCGGCAGTTATCGCGGAACAGACAGACAGACAAACGGAAATCAAAACTTTTCGTGTCTCCACAGTAAGCCTTCACTGACGTTTCGGCAAATATTTATTCTAGAAATTTGTCTTTCACATTGCCGCCAGAAAAACACTTATACTATTAACTGTGCCACCAAAATGTGTCATTAATTTTAATGTTTTATTGCTTACTTAGACTAGATGCTAAAGAATCACCATTTGGAAACTGTCGGCTTATTTTGGAGTTCTAATTATTACTATTATAATTATTTTAAATGTACTCTCTATCCTATGATATCTCTATTCGTTCAGTGGCAATAATTTCAAGCCAAATTTAACGAAAGCATCCTGATAATCTTTGGACTCGATTACTAATTTGATTAAATCGGCGATTTTTGGGTAGGCGATCGGGGATATTTACTCTCAAATCATCACATAAAGTTAATAAATCTACTTTTCTCGTTTTATTCAAAAATAATATTATTTCTTTTGCAAACATAACCGCAAAATAAAACTATCAAAAGTTCTTACATTCACATCCGCAGAGAGAAAAGATGCGATTGTGAACCAATTAGCTGACTTGTTACGGAGACTTCACAAATTATCTTCGGAACGAAAACCTTTTAAAATTCAAATCGTGAGACCAATAACTTTTTAAATGCATATCTCGGTTCTTATTACATATACATATCTGTTGAACTCCCCTCCCCTTCTCCCCCGATTTACTTTGTAGGGTTTTTAGAGAATTCCCAACTGAATACTAAATCCTTCTTGGAGAACCAGAGAGTTACCTGAATTAGCAGAATTAATTCAACTGGAACATGAGATAGAGAATTTTCCTCCCCTTGTGTGGATGTAACTTTAAAAGCACTTTTAAGGCTGAATGTACGGATAACGATCTTGGGGAAAGTTAACCGATCAGATAAAAGTATTTAGGAATGCATATATATATATAAATCCTGGGGGAGACTTACATCCAGCAGTGGATTTAAAACGATTGATGGATGATTACAAAAATAAAAATAAAAAAAATCATGAAACCTCACAAGAAAGTTTTCATTATCTTCTTAGGGAGAATTTTTTCTTGATGAGAGCTACGAATGAAACTGCGAAAACTTTAATCAGGTTCTTAATAATTAAACATTGTATAATGAGGAAGCCTCTATAATAAAAAGCTATGCGTTGCTGAGGACGGGCTTTTTCGCTAATCGTTGCCACATATTAATCTCTGAAAACGAAACATTTGAAGTTACTGAAAAAATTAATAGCTCGAAAAGTATTTGTCAGAAAATTGTTGGACAAACTGCGTTAGAAAGGTAAACAATTGTATTTTTCTTGATATAAATTTCAAATCTAATGTTTATGCCATTTTTCAAGTATTGAATTTCAAACATTACCAAATTTCACAATGTAGTACCATAGCAAAACCTTCACCGTAAAAAGATAATGATAACGGCGATGTGTCCTGACCTGTTTACTGGTTGTAGCACGAGTCACAAACCATAGTAGCCTTATTATTATGTTAAAATATAAAAGTGAATTATGATGTCACGATTGCATGATTTTTATTTAATTCTCGACAAATACTAGATGCGTCATTTCTTTTTAGTTGTGAATAATATAGATTAATTCACGTATGACCTCATATTTAAAACGTATATATGGTTAGTGCATGGCTTTTACAAGAGAAAGTGATATCATGAAGGACTTTTCATGAGTTTACATTTTTTTTTCAGGAATCAAGACTATATATTTAGGGTTAGGAAACATTTTTTTTAAATACTGATATAAAAGCAAAATTTTTCAACGCTTTCAATATATTAAAAAAGAGAGCATATTTGCACGAAGTTCATAGTCCGTACAGTGTTTAATTTTAAAATTGATTTTTCTAATCAAACATGTTTAAAACCCCGGGCAACGTCAGGTATTTCAGTTAGTTCTTAAATAATAGATCATTTTTTAACTCAATTATTCAATTGGTAAATAAATAACATCAGTTGTAAATTTCCAAAAATGGGTGAAAAAGTCTGGGCCAGGATTCGAACCAAGGATGTCTTGACTGAAGCCGCCAATGTTCTATCAATTGAGCCATCCAACTGAGATTCGTCCGGGATGGCTCTTAAATAATAATTTATTTAACCCTTTGTTGATCTGCCACGAGTTTTCTCATCTTACTGGATTAAACTTAATCGACTGAGAGCATGTTTTGAAGCTTTATCTGCACCTATACATATACCATGAATTAAATCAGAAAACAACCCGGGAAAAAAAAACAACTTTGGAAACTCTTCTTCTTCACTTAACGTTAAAAAAAATCAATAATTAAACAATTAAATCCTCTTCAAAAAATTATTTTACTGATTTACTGCCATTAAAATAAAAAGTCTTGTTCAGTATTTTGTTTTCTTTTTTTTTCTTTTGTGAGTTTTTGAAAATGTTTCGGATATTTAATTTCATTTTACTATAACAAGAGCAAATCTTTTTCATTTTAATTTATACAAAAAACTTAAAATTCACAACACAAATATTCAGATGTTCATCGCCTTGTCAAATCTAATCTTTAATAAAATTGATATTAATTCTATAATTCATGGCAAAAAATGTAACTTTCCCATTAATAACCTTCAAAAATCTAAAATATTTAAATATCCAATTAGTATTGGATGAAATATTTTTAGTGATTGTGCCTACAAAAGTCGTAATGCTTCTGTTTATCTTTCATCGACGATGATCTGTCGAGTAGTCTTGGCGCGTAGATTTTTTGCATTGTGGTGGAATTTGCATGCAAACTCTATCACTGAACTCGTTCCATGCCAAGAAAACTGAGGGAGGAAATAGAAAAGGGTCCCAGAGCCATACATTTTAAAAATATATAAATTAATGTGTTATGGAAGAAAATATTGGTTTCTTTCTAAATTCAACATTAATACTATTGCAAAACAATTCCCACATGACATTGATTTCTTTATCTATAAACTTTCAATATTATACAATAAACCTATAGCATATTTTAATCAATAGAAAATATTCGTTATCAATCAACTCACTTTTGCTCGAATGAAAAAAATTTCAGAACTGATTGTCATCAATATGCAACATCTCTTCCAACAAATTACAAATCTTCACAGTGACTTTGTTATTGCATATGTTGGTAAATCTCCAAATAATTATGCCATCTTTTCCAAATCTTATTCCCATCAAATTCTTACATCGACAATTTCTTCTAATAATTCATAAAAAAAAATAACGAAACTACACTCATAGACAATCGTAAAATTCATAGTTATTATAAACTACTTAATAATCCCTTTACTAACTTTAATTATCTGTATTTAGTTCTTGTACCTAAAATTTCACAAATCATCCATTAAATTTAGAACTGTAGGGGAGAATGGGGATGAAAGGTACATTTTGTCTTTATACGCTTATAAAATAAAAACAATAAAAGATATCACTTTCAAATTTGTGCCTACTTCTCGTCTAAAACCTTTGCTTTGATACTACTAAAAGCTCTTATCCTCAAGTACAGTAATTAAAAATACATATCCATTTTTTTTAATTGGGAAAAATGTCCCTTTTAACCCCATTGTAGGGGATGAAAGGGACATTGTGCGAGGTTGAAAGGGACACACATAAATAAAACACTTTTATGAACATTTTTCTTTTTACTTGTGATTAAATTATTCAAAAATAAAAGATAATATACACTAATACAAATAAAATATATTACAACATATGATAACAAAAACAAGAAAAATAACATGTTTAAGCCTATTTGATATAAAACAACTTTAAATCAATTAAAAATTTTAAGAAAGATTTAGCTCTAGCTGTCTCACCACCAGTTACGGGTTTAGGTAATTTCACCACAATATCATTAATATTCACATTATTCATGTCAATAGTATCAGTAAATACAAAATGGTTTTATTCTGTTTTTTTCCTGCAAAAATGTACTTTGAATTCATTACGAGTGCTTTTCGGGAGTTTGTGGCTATAGTGCGACCCGAACATCACCATGGTTATTCCATTACTTTTCGCAAATTTTATTGTCTTAATATTTATATTGCTTTCATACATATCAAATAAGAGAAGAGCAGGATCAGTTTTGGAACAAATATAATTATTAGCTAATGCACAATTGCTTTAAAAAACTTCTGCGGTCATTGAACAACTTTGATGAGAAAGTCCAAGTTTTTCGGATGGGGCACCTCTGCGAATGAACTCTTTGAAATTCTTCCTTGAGAAAACGAATACTGTTGAACAGGGTTACCTGATGCAGAAACAAAACACAAATGTGTGACAAGTTTACCACGTTCAGCTGATGTTATGTGAGAAAATTGTTTTTCACTACGTTTTGCTACTAAATTAGGTGGTTTGTGCTCTATCATTAAGACTGTTTTATCACAGCTATATATTATATTCTGCGTAAATGTATAGCGATACATAACTAACTGAAGGTTTTTAAAATATATCAACATTAGCTTTGTTGAAAATTATACTTCTTGTTAAACTAATGGCTATAGGTTTCTTAAGAGGAAGTAATGAATTTCGTTGCATAAAATCTTGGAACCAATCAATTCCAGCTTGCTTCTTTGTTTGCCAAGATAGGCACACATTTGGAGAGTTCAAAGCAATTGAATACTCATATGTACAGTTGTCAAACTATAGTTGATGTTAGATGCTTGGAGCAAACATGAAGCTAACTCTTTTTATTGAGCTTCACTAAAGGAAGCTTGATAGGAACAACCTGAGGGGTGTCCCTTTCAACCTCTCAGTTTCTGTCTCTTTCAACCCCATACCCACCTAGCGAAATTAAAAATGTATTCATGCATGAGAGTATTTTAGCTAACAAAATATACCGATATTCACATAAAGTACATACTTTACAATGCTAAATAACATAAATATTATAATGTTAAACACAATATTACTTTCTTAGAGAAAAAAAGGAAAGCAATTTCAAAATTTACTTTTTCATATCAAAAACATAAGGATTATTAAGACAGAACAAGTATAGTCATCGATTGAGCCAAAGTTCGAACTTAGTACATTTTATTGTCTTCCTGAAATTTTGAGTGTCCCTTTCATCCCCAGTCTCCCCTAACTATTGGTTGTAGTACATATAATAATAATAATAATAAAGCTAACAAACTTCTATTGAAAATACCAAATCAAATACACACATATTGCTAAAATTGATAATACACGCGGTATGAAAAAAAAAAAATCTGTCAAATTGTCGATATTCCCAAAGATCGGTACTCGGTAAAAAAAAATATGAAGACATTTGATTTCAAACATCTATTTAACAATATAAATCTGTTAAAACATTTTATTTTGAATGCATTTTCAAAAATTTTCAACATCAATTGACTCATCCTGTACATGTGGATGCAGTGTACTTTTTTTCATGCACTAATTTCACTATTTATAACAGCTACATTATGTAAGATAACACTACTTTTCTACCATAAGTCTGAATACCATAAGGTGTATGCACTTCGAGTTTATTTTCAGATTTTATGTAATTATGAGTGTACATTTAGTAACAGTAGCATTCTTTTGTATCGCTGTATTGATGAAACCATTTTTAATCGAAATAGATCATTTACACACACACACTTTTTCTAGTATTACCAGTAAATTAAAATTAACGGAAAACTTTCTATCCAATAATACAATTAACTTTTTAGACTTGAAAATTAAAGTGACTGATAATAAAAGTATTAATGTCATTTATTTCAAATGTAAAGATTTTCAATTCACGGTTAATAATTTTTCACATTTTACAGTGGTGGAAAATTGGCGCAGAGGTGGAGCCTATTGACACCACTAAATTTTTATGGTATTATTCAGTTTAATAAAAACTCAAAAATTTGATCATTAGGTAAGAGGCAAAATACTACTATAATTTAGTGGTGTCAATAGGCTCCACCTCTGCGCAATTTTCCACCACTGCATTTTAAGTCTTGTCTTCAGTTATCAATTTACAAAAGCATATTGTTTAATCATATGTTTAGAATAAAGAGATTACGTTTTTCTGATCTTATAACTAAAAATATTAAACAAATAATTTATAATGCATTGCATCATGGTTTTCCTAAAAAAAACATCTATTCCCTAATATGCAATTAGCACGTCCATCATGTTATTTATATTATAAATGGTAGGGTGGATAAACGTTAGAGTATGGAGGATGGGAGGTGTTGTTTGGATATAATTAATTCAATGAATAATTTTAGAAGTATTATATATATATGTATATATATATATATATATATTAAAAAAGTAAAATAAATAATAATAATAAAATGAAATAGCAATACACAAACAAAATTGGCATGCTGGGTGAGTAGCTCTTAGAGTTCGAAGGATAGAGGAGGGGGGAATTTAATTCGAATGGTTAATTAATGTATAAAAAATAGAGGGTTATTGCATAATTATGCATAACAAATTAATTATTTCTCTTAATACTATACTTGATTCTGTAACACTACATTTCGGGCTAACCTCAATAGTTTCGGCTCCTTATTTTATGTTTTTTATCGATATATTAATTTCATTATTTTTTAATTATTAATTAACTTTTTCGCTTTATTTGGGACATTGTTTAAATATTCTTCATTTCAAATCATCTATCATCTTATATTTATATACATAAATATATTTTGTTTTCTTTAACTGTTCAACACTTGTTTTCTTAAAATCCCACTGCCTTCCTCCTTTTTTTACTTTACTTTTCATAAGTATTTTTATTTAAATACCCTTTTAATATTAATTTATAAATGTATTTACTTTATAGGGCTTCGTTCATCTGACGAAACACTATTCGTCTCCCTCCTCTGTCCGTCTGTCCGTCTGTGACAGAGCCCGTTTTCAGAAACTATATATGTTGGAGACTTGCAATTTTGCATACTTATAGCTGAACAGCTCACATCAAACGACAAATCATAAAATTTTGAAAAAGTCGTAATTAACGGACGTTATCCTTCTATATATATAAAAAAAAAGTTTTGATTTGGAAATGGACCAATGAAAATCTGCGTAGATATTCCCGGCAGATCGAAAAAACTTTAAACTTAGAATTAAATGATTACATGTTAAAAGCAGGAAAATTACGTCATAAGAACCATATTTACGCTTGAATTTTAAAAGAGAAACAAAATGTTAATATAAAAAAATTATTATGCGTTAAAACTTGTAAATGGAGGAAATTACGTCATATTTAAAATGGCCAAAAAATATGGCAAAACAATTTAAATTAACAAATATATTTGCGCGAGATATTTTGAGATAATCTTTTCAACTATTATCGTGAATTCGAAGACAGCGCAAATAATATTTCCTTCTAATAACAAAAGCATTTTCACCTGAATATTAATAAGAGAAATAAAACTTAGGTGTAAATTACGTCAGATTTAAAACGATACATTTAAAATGAATTATATAAAAGAACTATCTTATAGCGCTGTTAAAAAATACCCGGAGACAATGACACTGTTTACTTAATTCATTTTACATTAGCTTATTTTTTAAATTTTAATTAAATGCGAAAACAGCCATTGTATCTCTTAACAGCAGCAGATTTGGTCTTAAAAATCCCCAATCCAAGGAAAACGAATGGAAACCAGTTTACAGAGAGATCGCTACTGTTTTTTTTTTGTTTGTTTTTTTTTTTTAATTTTTAATTTTAATTCAATATTTTTAAAGCCGATCAAATTAGCGTGCTTTTTGGATTTTGGTGTGCCTGAACGGGGGTTGGCGAGCGTAGCTCGTAGGGGGCAGAGCCCCCTAGTTAACTAAAAAAAAAACCCAATTACAAGATCGGAAAGGCATTCATAATTCAACAACAGCATGGATTTTTTTTTTTTTTTTTTTTTTTTTTTTTTTCAAATTACAAAAACGAGCTCTTCCACCGATTAAAAACAGGTGTCATTTTAACGGCAGATAAGGACTGGCGATTTCTTTAAGGCCCAATTACTTTTTTTCTACTCATCCCAGAAATTCGAAATTAGTACCACAAGACGGGGAAAAAATCAGCTTTCAGAAATTCTAGAAATTATCTCGATCGTACCATAAAAATTCGAAAATTCGTTAAAAATCGAGAAAAAAATCTTTTATTTTCCTTCATTTGTGAAGGCGAGAGATGTCTGATGATATTGAATTTTCGGCGATAACGAGAGAATATAAAACAGGTACGTTTCGCGGTCAGAAACGGACTCAGAATTTTTATACAGGACCAAATTTTTTTTAATATCGATTTTTGAGCTACGATTTTTACGCCGACGTAAAGTTTCACTTTCTTTCAGAATATGTCTTAATTTTTTTAATTTCGACAATCGGAAGAGAAGGTAATTAATTTTTTGGTAATTAATTCCAGAATTGCATTTTTTCCACGGCAGGCTACGTGACAAGGAAAGAAACAGAGATAAATTTTTATACTAGGGTTTGATAATCACAGTACAAAATTTTTTAACTATTGATTTTACAAATTTGGTTTTTTCGCATCTGGATGTTATTTCATATGCTGATTCAAAAAATCTTAAAAAAAAAAAAAAAAAAAAAAAAAAAAAATGTTCGACAACTTTCCGATTTATGAAAAAATCGATTTTTAAACTTATAAAAGAAATGCTTTTTCGCACAGGCAATTGACGGGTTATTTATTAAAATTAGGAAAACTAAAGAATCGTTCGCTTTTAAACTTTGACAAAGTTCATACCACATAATAAGAATTTTATAAATTTGAGGTGAGTTGATGAATTTTTGTTGGGGGCTGGGTGGGGGGAGAGACTCCGTCAAAAAGTGGCTAATCTAAAAAAAAAAAGAAAGAAACTGTTACGCATTTGGTTACGTCTATTTAATAATGGTGCTGCCATTTATGCAAGGAATTATTAATTTTCTAATTAACAATTTTGATTTGTTAGTTTAAGGATAAAGGGTTTTGAAAGAGATATTAAACGAAATCCTCTGTGCGATCTGCCCCGCACTTACCCACTTGTTTCTCCACCCCTCCCTATCCCCTTATTTATTTTAATTTTATTATCTTATTTTATTTTAAATTAAGCGCCAATATATAACATGTAAGTTTATCAAATTTTGCTATCAATAACACATAGTTACTTTTCAACTCCTTCCATTTCTTTTTATTTCGAGGTTAAATCTAGCTCATATTTGTATCGTCTACCCTCGACAAAAGAAGAAAAAAAATCAGACTTAAGCCCCAGATTAGTTAAATTATTTTTATTTTGAATTTATAAATCTTGAAGCCAAACCATTTTATTTTTTGGAAATTGCATAATTAATTCATTGGATTTCTTTCTTTCTTTTCCCGTTCTTCTCCTTCTTTATTTTATTACTAGCTGTTAGAATAAAAAAATAGTCTCCAGTGGCAGCCCTGATTAGGCGAACACATAGGGGTTCCGAAAGTATACTTGATTAACGAATTCCTCCAAGATGCTTGCAAGATCAATACTTCTAATTAGGTTTGAATTGGTTCAGTATTTTCAGACGTTATCGTGGTGACAAGTTTTGGATTTTTTTTTTTTTTTTTTTTTTGCATTTTTGCGAAATTCTAAATGAAATGTTGCAGCTACTTATGTGATTAACAAACTCATCCATGATATGACAGATCAATTTACTGCCCCAATTACGTTCGAATTGGTAAAGTATTTTGGACATTATCTTGATGACAAGATTTGCATTTGGTCATTTCACAATTGGTTAAATTATCTGTTAATTGTAACCATACGATATTTCGATGTACTTGTAAATTTTCAAGATAACACGTTAGCTAAGAGTTTTGCAATATCTTTAAATCTGCACAGAATTCATTAGTAAAATTTTATATCAACTTTCGGTTTATAAATTCTGCAAATCAATTTTACTTTTATGTTTTTTTTGGAATTCTGTTGTTTTTGTTTTGCTTCTCTTTTAGTTTTTTTTTTTTTTTTTTGTCACAATTGATCGGGCAATTTGAGTGTAGTACGAATGCTATGGCATGCTTTACTTAAACAGAAATCAATTGTGTTTCATTTGTATTGTGAGATATTGCCTTTGAAAACGTGTTTCATAGTGTAAGATTCATTCATTCTTCTTCTTGTGTTTTTGCGTTCCTTTTGTAATTTTTTTTATCCTATATATTTTCTTCTTCCATACTTTTCGAAATACTATAGTATATAGGATATACAATAATATAGTATAAAAATTTTTTTATTTATTTTGGACGATTTTTCCATTATTTAAATGGTTAATATTTACAAACAGTTTTATTATATATGTATGTTACAATATTAGATCTATCTCCTCGATTTCTCTGTACTATTCTAAATTACTACTCTATATTCACTAAATCCTTATTCTTAAATAATCTCTATCATTAATTCTGTTAAATTCCTTTAATTTAATGTCTCACTTTTCTAATTCATTTAATTAATACGCTTTTAGTATTCTTAATTTAAATGTTCCATTTCCGATCTTTCGCATTTTAGAATGTTCTTTGGTAGCCATTTTTATTTTTATTTCAGCCAAGATTTACCTTCCCGCGCTTTATTCCGGAGTTCCTTTTTGCTTTATTATCCCTTCACTCGCTCTGTCAGTACTCTTTTCATGACGTGATTTCTTTGCATCTTAATTGGTTTAGAGCGCGTACTACGTCAAAATTGTATTACTACGCTTGGAAAGTAAAAAGCAGTTACGCACGATTCTCCAGCAGATTTGCTGAGTTTTTTTAAATGTAAACTGCCCCCTGGCTCTGTGTCTGACATAATGACATTTGTTCTAAAGATTTTACCCTTTTTATGTAATCAAATGATTACTATTGTCGATAGATGTTTCTACATCGAAGTTATTGATGGCACTGCATCGTGAGTTGTGAGAACTGCTGCCCGATCATATTGAATAAAATCTTGTGAACAGTATTGCTTTCGTAACTCATCTCCTGGAGAAATCCCAATCTTCATTTCCATTGTTTTTTGTCATAAGCCACTTGACTGCTAATCATCTTTAATGAGAAATGATCATCGTATACAAAGATTAAGCTGTTCAATTAAACAGGCGAAGCTGTTGCTCTAGTTTCCTTTACTACATGTTCGTACATCTATGCGCCAACTCCATGCTACATTCATGAGATCGACGAATTTTTTTTCCAGTAACCCGATATCATAACAGATAAGCCGGCAGGATTTATCGTAACATGTATATACAGCGTGTCCTCTAATTCATGAGTCAAACTGTAAAGGAAGGTAAAGTACACATTAAGAAGCAATTTTGGTATAGCAATGTGGTGTCGGAAACGAAAAGTTTTGGCGAAAAGCAAGAAATGCGGAGGAAATGAAAACAAGCGTTTTATTGACATACCAATTACAATAAGTGCTCAAATGTGCCACCATCGATAGATACCTGACAGCATCTAGCAAGTGATTGGCGTACCCTTTCCAAGGTTTCAGATATCTGATCTGTGAGACACCAGTTGACTCTGATGAGGATCTCACTGCAAGACTTTCAGTCTTTGCTGCGAATGTTCGTGAAATACTTGGAATCTGCGAAAAGGTACGCCAATCACTTGCTAGACGCTGCCAGTGACACATTTGAGCACTTACTGTAATTATTATGTCAATAAAATGCTCGTTTGAATTTCCTCCGCTTTTCTTGTTTTTCACCAAAACTTTTCATTTCCGACAACACATTGCTATACCAAAATTGCTTCTATATGTGTACTTTACCTTCTCTTACAGTTCAGCCCATGAATCCGGGGACACCCTGTATATACAAGTAGTATATAAATGAAATTGTTGCAATAGGTCGATTTCTAAAGAAATCAACAGAAAAATGTTAAGATGAATGTATTTTCTGGCAATTATTTCATATTTAAAACTAAAAAGTAAAGCAATGAAAGCAATGAATAGAAAATTTCTGTTTATAATTTTTTTGTCGAAAGGGTGTAGGAGGGGAAGAGGAAAGGGAACGCCGCCAAAATTCCTTGCCTTGGCAGAACAAAATCCTCCTTAGTATGGAGATGAAAACTAACAAAGTATGCAGGTAATTTTAAAGTGAAAAGTTATTTATTAACCTTAGCCACTCTGACGGGTAAATATTTGTGTATGTGTTATTATTGCGATTATTTTAAGCCACAAAATTTTCCTAGTGAAGCTATCTATTTGCTTTTCCGAATATCGTTTATTTATTTATTTATTTATTTATTCGAATATTTAAATGTCAGAGCGGAGATACAAGTAGTAATAATCATCAGAAAGCATTTCTTTCCTAAAGAGAAGCACTCTTTCCAGAGGAAATTCTTGACCTCTACCGTAGAAAGAACCATCAAGTGATGGAATGCGGTTTCTCAAATGTTCTTAGAGCCAGAGGGAAAAAAATTTAAGAAGAAAGCAACGCTCAGCGTTTCACCTTTCCTGACTTAGCTCCTAGGTCGCGAATAGCGGTAATTGGTGCATGAGAGTTACTTCATTCTTTTACACAATTGTAAAATGGCAACATCTCAGAAGTGGATGATATCCGATCGCACATAAGTAGGTAGTTCATCACGGATACGAAGGTTAGAACCAGCGATTATCATGATTCGAAGATAGCCGCTCACATCAAGATCTCGATGAAGAGATTAAAAATTATCTTGGAGATAATCTTGATGAAGAAAATATGACATTTTCTTACACGAATACGTAAAAGATAGAGATTAAGATTAAAAAGAAATTAACTTATATGCTGAATACTTTACATACATACGTTTACAATGCGAATTGGCATAATTACTTTGAAAATTTAATTAAAAGTAATGGAAATTTCCTATGTCCTATTATCTTTTTTTTTTTTTTTTTTAACAAATAAGATTATTGTTTGACTGATATTATGTCATTCTAAATTGTATTAAATAACAAACTCTTTCCTTATATATGTTTAATTAGTATGAAATTGAAGCTTATTTAACTGCAATAAATTATTAAGCGACGGAATGGGTCGTTGCTTTCTGTAGCCAGAAAATAGTAGTATCATTTACGATAAAAGTGTTCAGTCATGGAAAGAAACTGTTGTTGTACTGTCCCATCGATCCGAGGGGCGATCCGCGGCTCGCTCAGGAAAAGTTTCGCTCCCCTAGACCGCTCTAATATTTTTTCTTGGCTGCACACATCTCAAAAACTTCCAATTTGTGTATTAAATTTTAAGGCTTCGTTTATAGATTCTCATTAGTTAACAGATTACTTAAGGGAGAAATCTGCATTATCACAAAGAAATTGAAATATCGAAAGCATTTGGAGGATCGGTAACCAAAGAGGTTTATTAAGTTCGAGGCAAACGTTTACAAAAAATTGAGGCTGAGTTCAGACAACATTTGCTTAAAAATTTCAAAAAATATTTCCCTGGGTTTTCTTATCCAAAGGTTTTTGTGGTCATCAACAAAAAAGGGGTTTCAACAAAAGGAAGAGATGGTGATAAACATGTCAGGGATATTCTCCGCTGACTTCTGCTTCTGACCTATTACTTCTTTTTCTTTCTGACCTATTGCTTACTTCTTTCCTTATTATTATAGATACTCTTTTTCCAGTATTTCAATTTATGCTTAAGAGGGCAAATTTTAATTAGAAATTTGTCTAAGGTTAATTAACCTAATTCTGGAAAAGTGACCCTGAATATTAATTAAGTGATTTAATTTAGTTAAACTTAGTATTATTATTATTATTATTATTATTTAAAACTTATATGGATTTATAAGTGTATCACGGCTAAAGTAATTCTAAGAAATCCACGTAACATAAGTTTGTCTTATTAATATATTTTTATATAAAAACAAGATATTTAAATGAAAATAATAATATCCAAATTTAATATTAAAACTTGCTACTGTCTGTTAAAATTATGAACAGAAATGTGGGTCATAGTATACCAACACTATTTTCGAACACATTTCTGGATTCATTGTTGTTCATAGACATTTTATTTTTCTAATATAGTATCTCTGAGTACCTTTTCCAATACCTCTGATTAGTGGACTCTTCCGGAGAATGGACGCATTAAGTTGTCCCGAGATTTTCACTACTCAGAGGTTTTGCTGTATTAGAAATAAAGAATTCTATGTATCCGTCACAGCATGACACTGTAAAAAAGACAGAAGTTTCTTAATTAGGCAAATATAATATAACTATACGAACTAAAATACACAATACAGTAATATCTCGACTTACGTCATCAATTCGTTCCAAGACTAGCGACGTAAGTCGAAAATGACGTCAGTCGAGGTGCATTTAGATGAGCAAAAAAGGATAAGTAATAAAAATTCACCAAAATCTAATGAACGTATTCTATTGTATTTAGGGATTATGTTACATACATTTAACATTAGTAAAAAAATGCGTTTGGAATACAAGAATTTGGAATAAGTCACTAAGTTGTTAACTTACAACTTATTGTTCTTCTAGCTGCCCCGTTCGAGCCTTTGAGCATGGGAAAACATCTTGCAATGAAGTTTGAACCGATTTTTTTTTTTTTTTTTTTTTTTTTTTTTTTCCAGAAGCTTTTTCTAAGCTTTTCCTAGTCGTTGTTACACTTTGCTCGTCTGAATCAATATTTTCAAGAATGGTCATTCCAGCTTCAATAAGGTTTAGTGCTTCGGTTAACACTAGAACGCCCGGAAGGAGTCGAATCGACTCCGACCAAATGTTTAAATGACAATTGGAGTCAGAAATTTTTTCATAAAATAAGTTAAATTTAAACGACGCAGAAATACGTTAAATAAATCAGTTAAATAATTTTAAATAAAAATTCTGGTGTGAAATATTTTTGTGAAGCTTGGGTAAAAATTTCCGGGCGTTCTAGTGTTAATTTTGCAACCTTCATAATCTTTCCCCTTCCTTCTAGGCTCGAAATCTTCATCTATTCCTCCGACAGTACTTTGTTTCTTTAATTCAATAAGTTCGTCGATGGAAATTATGAGTTCAACAACATCTTCAGCATTCGTCTCTAAGTTGAGTTCTCTTCCATTTTCGATGATTTCATCCCCTCTAAGTTTCATCCATTAAGAGGCTACTTCAATCAAACGAAAAGACCCGTTCGCCATTGCCTATGGAAGAAATTTATAAAGCTATCTCGGTCGCAATTCAATATTTTTAAATGATTTCTTTTGCATTGAATAGTTGAGGTCGATTTGTACAATGGCCGTTGTTTACTTTTTCGATTTTGTTTACAGGTATTTCTTATGAGGACACTTTCATTTTCGGAACCGGTTTCGAAAGTAAAAGCATCCTCATAAAAAATATCTGCTATTGAAATCGAAAAAGTAAAAAACGGCCTGCATACAGATTAATCTCAACTATTCAATGCAAAAGAAATCATTTAAAAATATTGAAATGCGACCAAGATATATCTTTATAAATTTCTTCCATAGGATTAGCATTTAGCGAATACGTCTTTTCATTTGACTGTAGTAGCCTCTTAAGAGAAATACGCAATCACAATTTTCACATGTTTTCTTAGTCTCTGCAAAGGAAAAGGACACAGTCTTTTCGAAGCATCTCTCTTTTTTTTTTTTTTTCTTTTTTTTTTTTTTTTTTTTTTTTTTTTTTTTTTTTTTTTGCTGAACTTCACCCCATGTATCCCCTATGACTGTGACCGCATCTGAGATGTCAAATTTCTTCCAAAAGTCTCCAGAAAAGTTAAAGTGCATCATAATTAAGGAAAAATAATTTTCCAGGAATGACGACGTAAATGCGGGTGACATAAGTCGAGGGGACGTAAGTCGGGGTACTACTGTAACCTCTTCCAAGATACCCATGAATCCGAAAAGCGCTCTTAATCTTTAGAAACTTCAGAAACCAATATATTTTCAAGATTTAAAAAAAAACATTTATAAAAAGAAAGTTTCTTTTGTTGCCACTGATTTTCAGAAGCGTTTCCGGGTAGTTTTTATAGCGTATTAATCATAGTTTTCTCAACCCGGAATATAGGTTTTCGAATGCTATCCATTCTCAAGTAAATATTTTCATGTTCAACATACATGTTTTCCAGACAAACACGATAAATTAACAGCATATAGCCGATATTACGGTTTGGGAAAACTGATTAACACACAATCTAATATATGAAAATGAAAATTTTTCTGTGTCTGTAATTCTTACGGATCCACAATACAAATCCACAATTTGGAAGCCAGAATTGTGAAATGTTGCGTACATGTGTAATTAAAGCACGTAACTAACTAACAACTAACTAACTAACTAACAACTAAAGTAACCCGGAATCGAAATAATTTATAGTTAATTTTTAATTAATAATAAACAACCAATTTAACATCAATTTCCTATCAAATTTCAATATTTTTCGTTATAGCAATTGCCAATAATTAAAAATCCACAATAAAATTCTTACCACAACTATTACTTTTCTATTGCAAGATTTCCGCGTAAAAATGAAAATGAAATAAATTGACGAATTTTAAAAAAGAGAATATTGCGTCATAACCTTTCTATTGCAAGATTTCCACGAGAAAAATGAAAATGAAATAAATAGTTTGACGATTTTTTTAAAAAAGTTAATATTACGTTATATTGGAAATATAATGGACGTCAGGAGGTGAATATATAACGTTACATGAGTTTGAAAAAACGTATTGAAACATGATAAAACCTGATTATGGAAATATTGGCTTATTTTAACATTTTGAGGTTCTCTGGATTTGTTTTCGATATTTTTAAATCTATTCCACATATATACGTGCATATTAGAATTTCCACAAAGGTTTAGGTCCCTAAAGCTCATTCTGAGTTAAGACCTGAAATAAAAATGGCTTTACTGGGTTTTTTTCTTATTGTTTGTTTTATACTGCAAATGTTTTATTTTTTCAAATTGGAAATTTTTTTTTTCAAAACAAATATTCTTAAAATTCCTGGCAACGCCGGGTACTTTAGCTAGTACACTAAAAAAATTACTCGAAACCGTTTTCGAAAATCAGTGGCTGCAAAAGAAACTTTGTTTATGTAAACGCTTCTTTAAATTTCGAAAATATGTTGGTTTCTGAGGTTTCTAATGATAGGGCTTTTTGGAATGGTTAGCTCAGAAGAGGTTAGCGTATATTTCCGCCCACGACTACATTATATTTTCATAGATTAAGGAGCATTTGTCTTTTTTTACAGTGTATAGTCCAGAAAAGTGAGTTTTCCTACAATGAGTAACATTAAAAAACGAGATAGGTCTTCGTTAGATCTTTGTCACAAAATTTAAGGCTGTTCTCATATAAAAACTGGTAACTGTCTGATGTATTTCTGGTTATTTTTATTTGCAAATGCATGGCATTGGCAGATGTTCTTATTCAGAAACTGTAGAATCGAGCAGTTTTCTCCATTTTTCGGTAAAAGCAAAAGATTTTCGGAAAAAGCTGTCAAATTTGCCTTTTGTAATCGAATTTCCGAACGCGAGAGTGCGGGAAACGAAAAAAAAACTGCTGTGGTTAGACAGCAATCGCTTATAACTCAAGATTTAATTCATTGACCTAAAAAATGAAAAAAAAAAAAACTGTTCTATCAGAAATAGCTTCTAATAACCATGCCTGCAAGTGACATATTTTTACGTTTAAAATTGAGTCCGTAAATGTGTTAGGACATTACGCGTTGGTGAACGGTAAAAAAATAGTTTTTTGAGAACCACCTTAAATAATAAAATGAAAAAATGGATAACATATTTTGAAAATTGGAATATATGGATCATTTTAAAATTTTAAAAAATTAATTAATGGTCTTTTATATTATATATATAGAGAGAGAGAGAGATTTTTTTTCTTTCAATATTTATTCCATCCATCGTACAAAAACACTTCTTAGGAGTTTTTTTTCTTTTTGTAGTAATAACATAAATAATGAAATTTTAAAACTCCACCTTCTCTTTAACACTATACAGGCCACTTGACGCATTTATGCGTCATTTATAAAACTATCGTTAAGAAATTCTAAATTCGCCCCAGAAAGTTCGAATAGTTATTTATGGTTATTATAATGATAGACATTTCGGGAATAAAAAAAAAAAATTAGTATGAATTTTTTTTTCTGGTGTGAACTCGAAATTTCTAAATAAAAAAACTGTTAGATTTGGCAATACTGTTGGCGGCCTGTATAGTTTTGAGACTGTTCTCAATTGCTCTGCTCAACAAGCACAAAACTTTTGACACATTTTCAAATTCACTTTTTAACGGAAAGATATAAAATTGGAAAGCCTGACCATGGAAGCGATTTGGAATCGAACTGTGTTTTCCATTTTTTCATCAATAAATTACCTATTGAGTTATAAGCGATTTGGATCACTTAAAAAAGACGTTTTTCAACTTTTCTTGAGTGGTTATTCTGCTTTCGCGCGGAAATTCGGTTCAAAACGCTCACTTTGACACCATATACTGAAAGATCTATTGCGTTTGCAAAAAAACGGGGAAAAAACAGTCCTATTATATAGTTTCTGAACAACCTGCTAGTTTTATGCATTTCCGAACAAAAATAAATTAAAACTTACGTCATAAAGTTGCCCTCTTGGGTTTGAGAACAGCCTTAAGAGTTACGTTAGTCACGGGGAGAAAGGAAAACTCTTATGTTTATCCTATGTAAGCTTTATTTTCAAATTTCTCGCTTTGATTTTAATATTTTTGAATGATTTTTTCTTCTTTTTTTTTTTTTTTTTTTTTTTTTTTTTGCATAGGATAGCTAAGGACGATCTGCAACCGGGCTAGTTTTTAATTTTTCGATTTTGTTATATATATATAACCATTAATTAAACATTACCCCAAAAATCATCAAAAACCGCAATATTGTCAATGATTGACAACAAAGTGCCACAAACCAACAATATAGAACTGTATGTATAAAATAAAGTACCTTATACCTAATTACAAGAATTAACATGGAAGAAAAAAAAAAAGAATATGGATTCCGAAAAAAATTGAAAAACTTATATATCGAATTACGTTTTCAAGAGTACAGAATTCAATGATATAAGCAAATCGGTTGTTTTCTGTGAGAAAAAAGTTATAAGCTGAAAAATTTTTCCCCCTGTACTCAAACAACCAATATATAACAAAAGGAATAGCCCCAAGATGAAAACAGAACATAATCAAATGACATGAAATGGAAAAAAAAACTACAACCCATTAAATATTCAATCTATAGCAATAGAAATCTTACAAAACATACCGAATTATTCCCAGTAGATTTTCAAAATATATTCCCGCACATGGAATCCAAAAAGCATGATAGATTAAGGTGAATAAAACAGTTAAGTTAACACAGAAATTAAAACCCATGGAGTCAGTTAATGAATGTTGAAACACCGCGATAAATATAATTAATATAATATAAATAAAAAAATAATTACATTATTTATAATACCTAAAAACAATTTTAAATTGTTTAATAACAATTTTACAACATTGCCAGTATTCAGCGTTAATTACCACCAGGTGTAAAAAATTAAAATTATTACTTTATTAGAAGCTTTAAAAATAAAAAAAAATTATGGTGCTGCCATCTATTATTTTATTTTAAAAACAATTATTATTATACAAATGTCACTAAAAGAAGAACCTAATACATGCTAATGAAATTAAAATATATCAACTGCATTCCTACACACATCCTGATACAAACAATACCATACTGTAATCAATATTCAAAAAAATTTTTAATAAATTAAATGTTAATAAAATGCTTACAATATATTCTATTACCGTACCATTAAATCTACGCTGAAAAATTAAAAAAAAAATTAAACTTGATAATATAGGGAATATAGCTATATGCTATAAAATAAATTAAATTATATATTATAAAAATATATAAAAGTCTTAATATTTATCATTACATATAAAAAATGAACAGGAAAGAAAAAAAAATAAAAAATAAATAATTAATTAATTATAAAATAAATAAATAAAAAATGGATGTTTATATAAGATTGTCAGTTTCTAAAATTCCCAATAGCCTAAAGAACACAAAATATAATGTGTGAATTATCCTTATATTAGGCATAAAAAAGCTAAAAAAATATGATTGTGACAATCAAACATATAAACCGATAATTAATCATGGAATACAAAGTTGAAAATAAAACAATATTAAATAGTATAGAGGAATAATAATATAAACTATTTACCCAATTTTAATGCATACAGTATAACATTAGTTATATCAAATAAACTTATATGCATAATAATCACTAAAAAGATGGTATACTATTATTAATTAATATGATATTGTCCTGAGTAAACAAAATTAAAAATAAGTTAATATTAAATATGATTAAATAAGTTAAAGTTAATATGAAATAAAAAAGAGGAAAAGTCACCAATTACATATAAAACATCAAATCAACATCCATAAAATACGTAATAGAAATGTAGTTATAATACAAAAGCCCCATTTTTTAAAAAATATAAATTAACCATTGCGTATTATCCAGACAACACCACCCTCCTCTGTACTCTAACATCTACCCACCCAACCATCCTATAGTAATTGTTTATTATTATTTTACAATTTTTAATTTTTTATAAATATTTTTTTTTTATATAAATTTTTGTGGTAATTTTGTTTACGCCTGTGTTAATTATTTTTTCTTATAGATCATGTAAGTACTAATTGTATATTAAAGAATATATGAATTTTTTTGGAAAACCATGATTTAATGCATCATAAATAAGTTTTTTAATATTATTGTTAATTAGATGAGAAGAACATAAACATTTTATTCTATATAAATGATTAAGTAGTATATTTCGATATACAGAATGATGAAGACAAGATTTAAAATTTGTAAATGTATTAACTTTGAATTTAAATTCTTTACGTTTATCATATAAATCAGTTATTGTTTTGTTGTCTTTTATTGTAATTTTAAGATCTAAGAAGTTAATTGTATTGTTAGATAAGAGGTTTTCCGTTAATTCCAAATTAGTGGGATAATCAACTGGAAATTGAGAAATTTTAGATTGATCAGTGGCAATTAAAATTATGTCATCAATATAACGATATAAATGGAGATTATTATTAGTAAAAGTACGTTCATAGTGATATAAGTATAAGTCTGATAATAAACTGGATGTACAGCCACCTTGTGGTATAGTGACTTGCTGTAAATATAATGTGTTATCTTGCAATATATAATTATTATAGATAATGAAGTTTGTTAATGATTTAAAATAAGCGATATCAATATTAGATGGTAATTCCAGTTTTTTATAATACTTTTTAAATAATGCATTTATAATATTATGTAAATCTAATAAGTCTATATTATTAAAAAGATCTTTGAAGTCGTATGTCGTTATATTATATACACAGTTAAGATTTTTTAAAATATTGACCAGTTGATAGCTATTTTTTATACAATGTGTATTATCATTGTTTGTAGTAAGTATATATAATTGATTAAGAATTTTTAATAGAAGTTTATTGGCTTTATTATTATATGTATTGCAACCAATAGTTACAGTCCTAAATTTAATTGGATTTTTATGGATTTTGGGAATAAGAACTAAATAAGGATAATTAAAGTTAGTAGATAGAATATTTAATAGTTTATAATAACTTTGAATTTTACGATTATTTACAATTACATTTTCATTAGTTTTTTGAAAAGATTTATTAGAAGAAATACAGGATGTAAGAAGTTGGTGATAATAAGATTTACATATGATTGCATAATTATTAGGAGATTTGTCTACATATGTAATAACGTAGTTTTTTTGTCATTTAGTAAATTGTTAGAAAAAATGTTTTGTGTTAATAGAAACCAAATCAGAAATATTATTTTTTAAAGCCATAGTTAATTTTTCAATTACTAATATTTTCCATTGATCAAAATATGCAATAGGTTCATTGTAATAGATTGAAATTTTATATATAAAAATATCTATATCATATGTAAACTGTTTGATAATAGATTTAACAGTAAATTTAGATGGAAGTCTATATTTAGTACCAAAACCCATTAGTTTTTTTCAATTTAAAATCATTAACAATATTAAGATTTCCAGTGATTATATGTCCATGATCATTGTTTATATATTTTTTTAGATTGGGGTCATTGCAATTACACGGAAAATTACTTGCAGCAGATGTATTTTTTGAAAATGTATTGTAGTTAAAAATCTTTCTACCAATTGTATTCGGATAGTTAAAGGTTTTTGATATATGAAGATTATTAATAGGAAAATAACAATTTTTATCGTTAATTATAGAATTGATATTAATTTTATTAAATATATGATTTGAAAAAGTTATTATCATTTGAGTATTCGTATTTTGAATTTTATGGGTTTTTTTTTTTTTTTTTTTTTTTTTTTTTTTTTTTGTAAATTAATATTTAAAAGATTAACCCTAGTCATAATGAGATCAAAATAAATATCAAAAAAATGTTTAGAGAAAGTTTTACTTAGAAATACATTTAAATGTTGTATAATCTGTTTCTTTTTAATAGCAAATATGTATTTTCGAATTAATAACCAATTATAATGCTTTAAATATTTACTTTGAAGATCATTAATTTGTTTAGTGATATATTTTTTAGAAACTACACCTGAAGATGAACCCTTTCCACGTTTGTTTCGTGTTTTTTTACAATTTAAATTATGATTAAGAGTAAGATAAATTGGAGAAAAATAGTGTTATTTATAGATGTGAAGACTTTGACAGGTCGATTAAATATTTCAGTATTACGTCCATAAGGATATATTGTGTTGTAATATTTCATGTATGATGATTCCATATAAAGCCGTTCTGATTTATTTTTTAGAATTTGAAGGATTTCAATTGTCGTATTTTTAAATTGATGTTTATGAAAATGTGCAATTTCAGCGGTAGACTGTAGATGTTTTGCTTTGTTTTTATTAGAGTCTGAACGATGATGATTGATACGTTTATGAATTGGACCTGATGTTTATATATATATATATATATATATATATATATATATATATATATATATATATATATATATATATATATATATATATACTAGCAAACCCCGCGGCTTTGCTCGCGTAATAGTTGAAATATGTCAAGTGATATTTATATGTCTAATTTTTATTAAAAGGTACTAACTAAATTTTTATTTTATTAAAAGGTAATATTTTATTTTATTAAAAGGTTTTGTTATTAAAAGGTACTTATTACTTTTAGGAATAATTCAAAAATTACTATTTAAAACACAGTTTGATTAAACATCATTATTACACTGCATTAGGCAGAAATGAGACTTAAATTAATAAAACGAAATAAAACTAAATAAATGATAATTTAGAAAATATTTTGAAACTTTCATGCTCAATTAATACACTCATTTCAGTATTCATTTGAAGTTTTAAATTTTTTAGAAACCATCTTCTTACATCTTAAAATTAACTATCATGTCAAATTCCAAGTCCTACCACCTCTCTCAACGAAAAAGGCTATGTTGAAATAGGAAGTGTCACCATTAATTTGCCAACATTAATTTTGAAATCGGTTTGTTATTTCCTAATATTCCACAGAAAAGTAATTTAGAAAGCTTTTAAAGGCCTTTTTTAGAACGTTTGTTGTTCCTGTGAACCCCGGGTGATAGATTCATCGACATAAAATATAGCCTGTGTAGGATCAGAGACTGTTACCATTGATTCGCAACTATTACTTTTATAATCGGTTTATATTCCCTGAAATTGCATAGAAATCGTAATTTAGGACTTTTCTAGAATGCTTCTCCCACCTCCCCTTCGCTTCACCCCTTTTTAATCCGAATTTATTTTTGACAGTCCTTCGAGGGCATTTATATTTTATAAGTAACTACCATGCCATATTTAAAGTTTCTAGCCTTTTCAGTATCACAGAAATCGCAATTTAGAACGCTTTTAGCTCCTGCAACCCTCTGGTGGTAGTGGCACAGACATAAAATATAGCTTATGTTTGAGCAGGTTCTATCAACAACAATTTGTCAGCATTATTTTTTTAATCTTATTTGGTATTTGATAAGATTGCATAAAAATTGTAATTTATAACGCTTTTCGCTCACTTCATCTTTTTAAATTTGGAATTGTCTTTCGGCTGTTCTTAGAAAGCAGTTGCATCTTGTAAGTAAATACCATGCCATACTTCAAAGTGTAAGACCCCTCAGTTGTGCAAAAAACGCAAATTAGAAAATGCTTTGCTTTTGCAACCCTCAGATGGTAGTGACAGCAATATAAAATATAACCTATGTTATAGCAGGGACTGTCACAATTGATTTGCAATCATTACTTTTGAAATAGCTTTGGTATTTCCTGAGATTGAGTAGAAATCGTAATTTAGAACGCTTTTCGCGCATTTTTACCCCTTTTTAAATTTCTATTTTTTTCGAAACTGTTCTTAAAGATCATTTATATTTAATAAATATGTACCTTGCCTAATTTTAAGTTGCTAGCCCCTACCGATCACAAAAATCGAAATTTAGAACGCTTTTTTGCTCCTGCAACGTCTAGGTGATAGTGATACCTACATAAAATAGCGTCTATGTTAGAGCAGAGGCTGTCAGCATCAATTTCCTACCATTACTTTTGAAATCAGTTTGATTTTTCGTGAGCTATTACTGACAAATCGGCATTTAGAACGTTTTTAGAACGCTTTTCGCGCATTTTGCTCCTGCATCTCCTCTGGGTTAGTGGAAACAGATATAAAATATATCCTATCTTGGAGCATGATCTGTCACCATTTTTACACCATTTTTACACCAATATATTTGAAATCGGTTCAGTACTTCCTGAGATTGCATAGAAATCGCAATTTAGAACGTTTTTTACAACGCTTTTTCCGCATTTTGACCCCCTTTTAAATTTTGATTTTTTTAGGAAATGTCCATAGATATCTTATAACATTGATATCAAAAACTAGCTACCATTCCAAATTTCACGATTCTAGGCCCTTCCGTAACGCAAAAACCGCAATTTAGAACGTTTTTTTCTCCTGCACCTCCTTTGGGGTAGTGGTACCGACATGAAACATAGCCTATGTTGGAGCAAGGGTTGTCATCATCATTTTGACGCCTTTATTTTTTAAATCGGTTTGGCATTTCCTGAGATTGTGTGGAAACCACCATGTAGAATGTTTTTTATAACGCTTTTCGCGCATTTTCACCCCTTTTAAATTTCGAATTGTTTAAGACCTGTTCTTAGAAATCCTTTATATCTAATAAGTAGCTAATATTTCAAATTTCATATTTCTAGGCCCTTCAGTAACGCAAAAATCGCATTTTTAGAACGTTTTTTGCTCCTGCACCCCCTTTGGGGTAGTGGCACCGACATAAAATATAGCCTATGTTCTAAGTTGGACTAACACCATCATTTTGATACCATTACTTTTGAAATCGGTTCGGTAGCTCCAGAGATTACCTCTAACAAACAAACAAACTTTACTTCTTTATAATATTAGTATAGATATATACATACCAGGTGTCCTAAAAAAGACTGACTGATTCTAAAATTCAGTAACTTGCAAACGGGGACAGATATTTAAAAAATTCTTGCAGGAGGGTTATGCATGAGGTCAAAAGTTTTTTTACAGTGATTTTCGATTTTAGTTCGAATTACAAACAATAGATGGCGCTGCGATCAATAGACGTTAAATTAAGGCTCGTTTTTTGGTACTTCAGGACCAACTCAATATATTTTATCTCCTTTTTCTGCATGGAGGAAGAGAAAGTCCAAAAATCGAACCTGTATTTAGCGCCTATTGCTTACAGCGCCATCTATTTTTTGTAATTCGAACTAAAATCGAAAATCACTGTAAAATAACTTTTCACCTTATGCATAACCCTCCTGCAAGAATTTTTTAAATATCTGTCACCGTTTGCAAGTTATTGAATTTTAAAATCAACCGGTTTCAAAAGAAAAAGTTTTTTTTTTTTTTTTTTTTTTTTTTTTTTTTTTTTTTTTATAATCTGAAACCAAAATCGAAAAAGTAAAAACTAGCCCGGTTGATGCAAAAAAAGTCATTAAAAATTACTAAAATCAAAACGAGAAATTTGAAAATAACGCCCCCATAGGATTAACATTAGCGTTCTCGTTTGTTCGCGTCACTGAAGTAGCCGCTTAATATACGAAATTAAATAACTATTCATTTTATGAATAAACAGAACACTAAATTTTTCAAATTTCAAAAATTTTTTAACTATTTAATCAATTTCTATTCTAAGATCTTTTCTTTTTATAGCTCTGTAAAATTAAACGAAGTTTTAAGTTTTATAATGATTATAAAAAATCGAATTTTGATATGTTGCACAATAGAAAGTATTTTGTTTTACCTTACTTTTGATAACCTACGTAGAATTGCAAAACAATTTGAATAAAAGCCAACTAATTTTTACTCAAGGTTTCCAGTTTAAAATGGCAATAGAACAAAACCGGCTTCGAATTCTCTTATTAATTTATTGTCTATGATGAAGCAGTATTTCGTAAATAGTTA
This sequence comes from Maratus speciosus, assembly GCA_963932465.1. Taxonomy (NCBI): domain Eukaryota; kingdom Metazoa; phylum Arthropoda; class Arachnida; order Araneae; family Salticidae; genus Maratus; species Maratus speciosus. The sequence continues at coordinate 467,008,911 of OZ010788.1, forward strand.
CTATTTTATTCAAGGTTCAATTGGTATAAATTTAACAAACGAAAATTGAAACTTCTTTTGTGAAATCAAACAAAACAATAAGATTCACTTGGAAATTCTAAACGTAACTTATTTGAGAGTGTCCTCCTAAATATTATTATTATTGGTGAAACTCATTGTGGAAATACTTATTGTTTCTCTATTATAAGCATTTTTCTGAGCATTTCTTGCATATTTAATAAACACAATTCTTTTTAGAAAAATATTTCTAACGTCTAATTTCCTAGATTAATTTTAACACAATTATTCTAATTGGTAAATAAATCGTATTAGATGTAAATTTCGAACTAGGCGAAAAATGTCCGGACAAGGATTCGAACCAGGGATCTCCTGGCTGAAGCCGCCAGTGCTCTGCCATTTGAGCTATCCCGGACGAATCTGATGGATCTTTCTCACCCAGCCAACCTTAATGATTATAGCATCTGGTCTGAAACCTGGTTCAGCTCAACAGAATAAATCTCAGGTAATGGAACTCCATAATTTATGGTTCCAGAATAATGGAACTCCAGCGATTTCTGGAGTTCCATTACCTGAGATTTATTCTGTTATTTGAATAATTTGGCGAGTGGTTTGGCGATTTATATAATCTGGCGAAATTGGTCGACGGGATAATCAAGTAGTACCGCAGCGGAATTGGCGTTAATTCCCCAATCAAAGAGAAATGAATAGAAAACCGTTTATAGGGAGATCGCCACTGTTTTTTAAATGATATATCAATCTTTCGAAATCTTTTTAAAGCCGATCAAATTAGCGTGCATTTAGAGTCCGCGGTGTCTGGATGGGAGTTGACGAGCGTAGCTCGTAGGGGGCCGCGCCCCCTAGTTACCTAAAAAGAAATCTTTAAGTGCGATTTCTGGAAAATCAGTTTTTCGTTATTTCCATGTTCGATAAACTTTATTACATAAAATTTTTTAAACATATTTCAGTGAAAATTTGTCAGAATGCTTTTCATGTTACTCACTATGTTCTAAACTAGAATTCAAGCTCTAAGTGATAGTGTAATTATTTTATAGGTACTCGAATATAAAAAGAAAATGATAATTTTCAATTTAAAAAATATATTTTGTGACATATTTTGAAATATTTCAGTTAATTTTGTAGATATTGTAAAACTCCTAGTTCAGTGCGCAGTTAAGTGTAATAGTAATACGTAGTATAAAGGAAGTATATTTATTTGAGGGAAGTATATTTATTGTGCACACTGTCTGTCGTAAGCATGAAATTTTGCTAAAAAAAAAAATGCTAAAAACCCAATTTTTTAAATCGATATGAAAATATTGCTAGGATTTTATGTTTTTTCATCATTCTATATTACAATTGAACTAAAAATATGTGTATTTATTCAATATTGAACAGTTTCTCTCTATTCTAAAAAAAAAGTAACTTACGCTGTCACCGCCGCCGCCAGTTTTGAATTTTTTGTGACCGGAGGTTTTTCTCCGTTAATATTTAAAAAAATATTGCATACAAAAATATGCAAATCGGCGGTATTATAGAGAAATGTTTGATAAACACGCTGATGCAGACAGTTTTCAAATCGAAGAATTATTTTAAGAGATATTTAATGCTAAAGTTGGACAAAATCGTTCCATTAAAAAAGTTTAATAGGAGCAAAAACTATACATGTGAATTAATTCATTTTTAGATCATTTTATACGTTAGAATTTCCCGGTGTGCAGACTGCGCTTATTTTTTTTTTTATTTGATTCCTTTTTTGAGGTTTTATTTCTATTCTAAATTAAAATTTTCAGCATTTCGAGAGATATTTTTTACTTATTTTAGAAAATGGTATTAATTTAAACTTTTGCCAACTGTATAAACAGCGCAAGCAATAATGTTTGCTTCAAATTAAAAATTTATTTACACGTGACTATTATGAACAGAAAAAAAACTTTCAATTTAGAATTAAATAATTACGTATAAAAAGTAGGAACTTATTGAAAATTACTTCATAAAACTATATTTACACGTGAATTTTAAAAGAGAAAGGATATTGTAAAATAATAAATTCAATAACATGCATTAGAAGTCTTAAATAGGAGAAATTACGTCACATTTACGTCACATTACACTTATTACGTTAAATGAATAAAAAATAATATTGCAAAACAGTTTAAATTAAAAAATTGCGCGAGACATTTATTTAATATTTTGAGATAATCTTTTCAACTATTTTTGTTAGAACAGCGTAAATAATATTTCATTTCTAACAAAAGTATTTTCACGTAAATATTAAAAAGAGAAAGAAAAGTTTGGTGAAAATTACGTCAGATTAAAAACGATGCATTTAAAATGTCTTATTTAAAAGAACTTTCTTTTCGCTTTGTTAAAAAATACCGGGAGACAAAGACTCTGTTTACTTAATTCATTTTATATTAGCTTATTTTGAAATGTTTAACTAATTTTATTTAATCAAAGACGAAAACAGGCGTTGTATCTTTTAACAGCAGCTGATTTGGCCTTAAAATTCCCCAATCTAAGAGTAATGAATAGAAACCCGTTTATAGGGAGATCGCCACTGTTTTTTAAATTATAATTCAATCTTCCAAAATCTTTTTAAAGCCGATCAAATTAGCGTGCTTTTAGAGACTGCGGTGTCTGAACTGGGGTTGGCGAGCGTAGCTCATAGGGGGCCGTGCCCCCTAGTTTTTTAAAAAGCGCTCCTAGTCCTAATGTAGGCAAATACCTCAAGAAACTTAGATTACATTTTTTTTTTCAAATAGCATCTATCAAAGAACTTATTTTTTTTTCCTTTTTAAAATTTGCAAAATAATAATAATAATAATAATAATAATAATAACATTTTCACTTTGGGACCGATCCCGAACTCGTGTCTGGCTTTGGCTCAGGATGAACTCGTCTCATTTCTAAAAAAAGCTATGTTTGGAAACGTTGTACTCGTACGCTTAAAAACGAGTCCGTACATGTATCAAAATTTCCGGTGGTTGAACGGGGAAATTTTTTTTTTTTTTTTTTTTTTTTTTTTTTTTTTTTTTTTTTTTTTGAGAATAGCCTTAAAACTAACGAATCAAGAAAGTCGAATTTTTACAGCTCAATTAAACAAAGTTTATTTGTAATTAGTTTTAAATAGTTCTGTTTGAAAATAAATTCTTTTATACATATAAAATAAAAATGATTTTAAAAATGTCCAATTGAAAAATAACTTTTTTTTTCAGAGGGTATCTGGACGGGACTCCCCCTAAATCATTTACCGATTTTTTACGCCACTGTTTATAAAGCATTACGGATAAACAGATGAGAAGACAGATAGAGTAACCAAAATCATCACTATTGTTCAACCGAGTTGGAAAATATAAGGTTGTTTTCTTTTTCACTATAAAAAGTTTTTACTAATCACAATATAAAACAATTACGTTAATTTTCCTTCTCACCATATATTATATCCTTCTCCACACATGATGGTCACAAAATGCGTTGTGTTCGACAAGCATCATTATGCATTTTTTTTTTTTTTTTCATTCTATTAGGCTTATTTGCGTGGTTGTTTCTTCATTATGTAATAAAGAAAAAACAAAACGAGCACATAACGAAAATCACTTATGAGTTGATGATTATATGTCATTGAATCTATTTCACGAGTATTTAGAGCGTAAGGAAAGCACGATTCGCGAAAGATAACAGGGATAACCGGTGAACTAAATGGACAATTTTTTTTCTCATCTGATAGAAAGTACAAAGAAAATTATGATATAAAGTAGTTCAGAGCGACAAATTTATTTTGGGATGTTAACCATTAGAACATTTTGCTGTTTCTCGAGAAATTTTTTTTTCTATTTTTAAGTTATGATTTTTTGAATTAAGAGGTCTCAAGACTCTTAAAATTGGAATGAATGAAAAAAAAAAGATCATTTTCAACATTAAATATCATAAAATGTATATAATTTAAAAACACAATTTTAATTGGAATGAAAGATATAAGTATGTTCTTTCATTTCGTGTATTTAAAAAATTACAAGAGAAAGAATTATTATTTATAGGGCGCTCCAAACTGTCAGACATTTACCGAGCATAGAATTATTAACAGCTTACGCGCAGGATTACAAAATAAATTTTGCAACTAGAATAAAAGTTTCCGTGTCTAATTATACTTCAAACTATAGTAATTACCCTGAAACTAAATAAATTTGTATTTAAAGCATTTTTATATTTTTAATACGAAGTTGTATTTAGCTAATACAAAATTCTGAAAATTACAACAGTATGGTCACCTAAAAATATTTTTCATTTATTTTTTGTTTTTATGCTATTGTATAAATTATTGAGTTAAGGCTGTGCTTAACTGCTCTGCTCAACAAGCCCAAAACTTTTGACACATTTACAAATTCATTTTTTAACGGAAAGATATAAAATTGGAAAGCCTGGTCATTAGAGCAATTTGGAATTGAACTGTTTTTTCCATTTTTTGATCAATCAATTACCTGTTAAGTTATAAGCGATTTCGATCACGTGATAAACACGTTTTTCGCCCGCTCTTGAGTGCTCTTTCTTCCTTAGCGCGGAACTTCGGCTCAAAACGCCCACTTTTACACTATTTTCTGAAAGATCTATTGCGTTAGCAAAAAAAAATGGGAAAAACAGCTCAATGACATAGTTTCTGAACAACAACACCAGCTAGTTTCATGCCTTTTCGAACAAAAATAAATTAAAACTTATGTCAGAAAGTTGCCCTTTTGGATTTGCCCTTAAGTCGGTTCTCGAAAAAATATTTTCCCCGCTCAAAAACGCGAAGCTTTCTGACATATTTATAGACTCATTTTTAAACGCAAAACCATGGCACTTGCAGGCCTGACTATTGAAGCGATCTCGAATCGGATGGTGCTTTCCATTTGTTTGATAAATACTTATCCAGTTATAAGCGATTGTTTTCTCATGACAACAGGTTTTTCTCTTTTACCGCGCTGTCGTGTCCGGGAATTTGGTTCAAAATGTCAAATTTGACAGTATTTACTGAAAGTTCTTCTGCCTTTACTAAAGAAAGGAAAACACCACTCGATTACGTAATTTCTGAATAAGGACACCTGACAATTCCATCCGTTTCTAAACAAAAAGGAATTCAGAAATGTGTCCTGAAGTATCTCCTTTGGATTTGAAAACAGTCTTAAATTAAAACGTTTTCTAGATCGATCATTTAAGAAAATTCTTCAGAACATTTTTTTTTTTTTTTTTTTTTTTTTTTTTTATGTATGAAATTATTTAAAATTGATGTAACAAACAAATTTCTACAAACACTTTTATTATTCTTCATTAAATTAAATATCTGCTCACCTTTTTTACATAATAAAAAATATGATAATTATTGTTAAGACAATGCTGGTTAAATATGCGATGAATTGTCTATTATCCTTTCCCCATTGGAAAAAAATATTTAGCTTTATTTTCTTCAAAAAAGTAAAATCACAACTTTCCTTTCATCCAATATTTTTAGTCGTTAGAAATATTCACGGAAAATTTAAAAAGTGAGTGATAAGTAAATATTACGCTAAGTGTAACAAAATAACTTGCTGAAAGCTAAGTGCTTGCAGATTTTGTAACTTTGCCAAACTGATGTTTCTGAAGTTCCTTACGTAAATGATACATGGTGCAAAGCTGTCAACCTCTTCTCACTCTATCCGTTTTAAAGGCCATTTTTTCACTTACAATGATGCTTCTAAATATAATACTTCGTTTACTGTCACTGCATTTAAAAGAATACGACTTTATAGATCAACCGTTTAAAACAAAAAACTAGGGGATATTTTTCTCTCTTTTAGTATTTCTTTTCGCGAAATAATAAAATTGCTTTTCATCTAAAGTAATAAGTGTGCTTCAATCTTTCTATCATTTTTATCTCGTAACTTTTATTTGTCATTGCCTAAAATTAATTTGTATGGCCTATCCGCGTTTAAACTCACAGAAATCCTAAGGCGCGGACCAGTGGTGTAGTCGTAAAAAATACAGGGGTATACGCTCAAAGCAGAGGGTATACGCTCAAGGCAGAGCGTATACCCTAGAGTGTACCGGGTGTCCCAAAAAGGACTGACTGATTTTAAAATTCAATAACTTCCAAACGGTGACAGATATTAAAAAAATTCTTGCAGGAGGGTTATGCATAAAGTCAAAAGTTTTATTACAGTGAGTTTCGATTTTAGTTCGAATTACAAACAATAGATGGCGCTGTAAGCAATAGTCGCAAAATACAGGCTCGATTTTTGGTCCTTTCTGTTGTTCCATGCAGAAAAAGGAGATGGAAATGTATTATCCGGGCCACGAAGTACCAAAAATCGAGCCTGAATTTAGCCTCTATTGATCGCAGCGCCATCTATTGTTTGTAATTCGAACTAAAATCGAAAATCACTGTAATAAAACTTTTGACTTTATGCATAACCCTCCTGCAAGAATTTTTTTAATATCTGTCACCGTTTGGAAGTTATTGAATTTTAAAATCAGTCAGTCCTTTTTGGGACACCCGGTATATACTATAGCTTTCTTGAGAAACAGAGGGTATACGGTGTTCCTTAGAAAAATCCAGAAGGTATATGGCGTATACCTCCGTATACCTCCACTACATCCCTGGCTCGGACCAGAAAAGTTTTAAAAGACGAAAATTGACGGAAATTTGATTGCTGATTCGGAAACCTATAATTAATTTAGACTATTATAAGAACATTTAAACATATAAAATAAGTTGATAAATATATATGAATAGGTTTTAAAACATAAAAACCATCGTAGATGTTAAAATGAAGTTGTAAAAACTTGACACTCGAGCGCTTTCAAAAGTCGCTCGGGTGTCAAGTTTTTATAACTTCATTTTAACATCTACGATGGTTTTTATGTTTTAAAACCTATACATATATATTTAGCACCTTTTTAACACTTTCCTAGAAAGTTGAAAACGTTTTAGTGGTCATTTCATCTCTATGCTGCTTATTATATCGTCTCTCGATTATACCTGAAACAAAATAAAATTTAATTTCAAAAGACAATATTGAGTATTTGCAGTTGTTTGTATGCATAAAAATAATTTATTTCACCACCAAAAAAAGAGTCACCGAAAACTAAAAGATTCTAAAAATCTCAACAGAAGTTAAAAATTGAACACTTCAGTATGCAAAAGAAGTCTGTTAGCCATTTTGTATGTAGCGATATGTTGCAAGCCTAATCTGTGTAAAATAAATAAATAAATGAAAATAAAAAATCTTGAAGTATCAGAGAAAATTCATAAACATGAGGAACATACTATTAGTGCTATGGAAAAGATAAAGACCGGTAAGAATTATAAAATAGTAAAATTAAATAGAAAAGCGTGTATTATTATAATTATACCTAACTTAATTCAACAGAATCACTCAGTACTAGTCACTTTAGTGTGTTATAAATAAATTATGAAAAAAATCAGGTCTGCTGACATCATTTTCATGAGTACGCCAGTTACAACCTGGTTACATGACATCTAGTTAACAAAATAATCGGATTTTATCAAATCTTTTTGACATTCTGGAAAAGTATACCACCACGATTTTAGATACGTTCAATATAATATAAAAACATATTTTTATTCCATTAATTTTCAAATTATTATTTCAGAAAATTAGTTCTGAGAATGTACCGTTCTGAGAAAATGACTTGTGTGTATCAGTTTGTCTGATCGACTTCTCTATTCAGCTTTCGGGGAAATGAAAGGATCCGCGGTAAAAAATTCATATGTTTTTAGGGTGGACTACAGCATATTTCCTAATACCGATAACAATAACAAATGCTGTTCTTTTACAAGACCGTATAAAAGAATACGAACTCACGATCGTCTGTGACTGTGAATTATTACCCGCTTACAGTCACTTTAATAACATTATTTATCAACAAAGTTTTATTATAATATTCAAATGTGTTTACGATTTTAATCTGTCACCCAGTCTATATGTCTAGCTGGCCTGAAATATTCTAACTTGGGTTAAATGAAATATAAAGGTTTGCGATAAATCTTTGAGTGTGTTTTTAAGGTGAATTATAATGGTTGCTATTGGAAATGAAAAAATATCACACGTATTAATAGTACTTGATAACCAAAATGCATTCAAATTAATTATCGTTAGGAGCGCGCAATTTTTAAATTGGAAATTTGGCAATGATAAAATGCCCCAAAAGGAAAATTTCACAATTTTAAAAATAAATAAATAAATAATCTAAATAATTGCCTTTCAGATGTAGTGTAATCAAAGAGCTTACTGTAATAATACAAAACGAAGCGAAATTGAGGGAAATTTTAGTAACCTCAAACGAGTTTACGACTTCAGCTTTTCATATGTCAGTTTCTTCTTCTGTTTATGTGCTTGTGATTATCCACCTGCTTTTCTAAAAATATTTGAATCCGGGCGAAATTTGAAGATTTTATTGAATTAAAAATCATACAAAATTTCCTATTGAAAATTCCGACTGTCATCAAAATAGTTTTCCTTTCTTTTTCGCTTTCATTTTTCTTTCCTGCTTTTCTTTAAAGTGCCACAATAAAGTTTGAAAAACGTTGCCATTTCGAAAGGATATTGTTTAAATTGTATTCTAATGACATCAGTACTATCTTTAATTCGATTATTTATTGTTCGGATCGGAGATTAAAATGCTAAGAATAATCGATAATTAATCTTTGCATTAAATAAGGAGACTAATGGATCCTAAATTCCATTGTAACTGTCAATGGAGTTTAGAAAAGTTAGGAGTAATTTTTTTCTTTTATTTATTTTTATTAGTTTTTCAAATGAGAAAAAAATTTAGAAAGGATGAAAATGCAGAAAGACTGAAAATCGCTCGTTCTTTTTCTTTTCGTTAAAGTGCCACAATAAAATTTGAAGTACGTTATCGTTTCAAGAGAATATTTCAAAAATTGTATTCTAATGGAATTGGTATTTTCTTTAATTCGATTAATTTGCATTTTATTGTTCAGATCAGAGATTAAAACGCGAAGATTAATCGATAATTAATCGTATTAAATGAGGAGATTAATGGATCCTAAATTCCATTGTATTTGTCAATAGAATTTAGGAAAAATATATTTTTCTTTTATTTATTAATATTAGTTTTTCAACTGAGCACAAAATTTAGAAAGGATGAAAATCGCTCAGTCATTATCGATATAATCGATAACGAATCATTGGATTAATCTTTAACGGATGTGACTAAAATTTGTCACACAACTGATGTGATCCGGTCTCTCAGACCCCTCGATTAAAATGAATAAAAAAAAATAACTCAAATGGTTAAATTTACTTAAATTTTGTCCTAACAATATCGTTGTACTTCTCTTAGGAGCATGTGAATTAAATTGCATGAAAAAGGTATTTTATTCATATTATTTAACTTCAGTACAGAAAAGTAAAAAGCTGTAAAGGTGTTTACAGCTGGGAGTCGCGGGGTCTGGGAGTGGAATCCAGGAAAAGTTACGAGTAGTTTTTTTTTCTCCTTTTATTTACGACTACTATTAGTTTTTTAACTGAAAAAATGTATAGCGAGAAAAAGGATAGAAATGAAGAAAGAATGAAAATTGCTCTAACTAATAAAATTATGAAAAAATTTAGCATTTCAAAAGGATATTGTTTAAGTTGTATTCTAATGACATTGGTACTTTCTTTAATTCGGTTAATTTGCCTTTTATTGTTTGGATCGGAGATTAAAGTGTGAAGATTAATTGATAATTAATCTTCGCAATAAATGAAGAGACTATTGGATCCCAAATTCCATTGTAACTGTCAATGGAATTCAGGAAAAGTTACGAGTAATTTTTTTCTCCTTTTATTTACTACTATTATTAGTTTTTCAACTAAAAAAAAAAAAAAAGAAAGAAAGAAAGAAGAAAGAAAGGATAAAAATGTAGAATTAATGAAAATCGCTCTAACTAAAGTAAAATTATGAAAAAAAACAAACAAAAGAGCTTGAATGAAAAAAGAAAACCTGGTTCTTTAATTTTAATCAAATCTCCTGCACGAGGGATTTTCTTTTCAATCCAGTAAGCGTCATTAAAAAAAGTAACCAGACAAACAGGAGATGGGAGGGGATAAAAAGTAATAGAATGGTATGCATAGACTAGATCCCCCTTATTTTTTCCATTTTCCTTTTTTCGCCCTGCTACCACGTCAGGTTTTTCACCAGACGATCAATTGTGGAACCCAGCAACCCAGGATTTTCCGTTTCCACCTGACTCATCATTTGAAAAAGGGATGAGGGAATGAGCTAAGAGAAAATCACGGCCAAGGACGATGGCAATACTCCATAACAAGAAAAATAGATTAGATTAGATTTTTACTTCTACAACCTGCTTTCAAGTGAGGTGCTCCTTGTAGAAGAAAATAAAAAAAGAAAAGTTGTCTGAGTATCTGAGGGTGAAGGATAGGGAGAGGGGAAGGAAAAAAATAACTGCTGAACTTTAACTCAGGTTAGTGCAGATTTCAAAGATTATGTTAAGCAGTGAAACGTTTGTGTAAAAACGTATTATTGACTTTTTTTCAAAACTGTCTTTATGGCAGCTTTCGTACAAAGACTACTTATCAGTAAAAATAAGTCTCGTTCGTATGCATTCATTATTAATATTAAAAAATACACGGAGTCACAAAAATATTGAAAAATACACGGAGTCACAAAAATATTGAAATATGCTTTAAGGTTTTACCTGTTGGAGATATGCAGACAATGTAAATTTCAAAAGTGTTCAAAATAAGGTAGAAATTAAGATTATGTTGATGAAATAGTCACACCATTATTATTTTTTAAAAAATCACACTTTTTAAATCTTTATGCAATCCCCTGGTTCAATAACTTAAGAATTTTTTTCTCCATGCTCTGAAGAGTACAGCAGTAACAATTTTATTCTTCTATGACTGAAACTCACTGAGTTATTATAATACTTTGAATTTTATCAAAATTTTAGTGCCTAAAAAATCCTTTTTTTTTTTTTTTTTTTTTTTTTTTCGTCGGAAAACTCCGAAATTTCATAAAATTTAAAGTATCATAATTCGGTGAGATTTGGTTGTAAAAGAATGTAATTGTTATTGATTTACGTGTCAGAGTATGGAGAAATTTTTGTTTTCTAAACATAACTTATATAGCCGTGTAAAAATTTTAAAAGTGCAAATTTTTTTTAATTAATGGCAGGACTATTTCATCAACATAATCTTAATTCTCACTTTATTTTGAACACTTTTGAAACTTACATTGCCTACGTATCTCCAGCAGGTAAAAAATTAAAGCGCATTTCAATCTTTTTGGGACACCGTATATATAGTAAATTCTTCCGATTATCCACCATTCACGAAACCAGGAAAAAACCGTCGGATAATTGGGGGTACGTACAAGGCCGTAGCCAGAAAAATATTTTGTAGGGGTATTTGATCATGATTTCATCATTATCTCGTTTTGGATTTTTTTATTTTTAACTAAGTTATTTTCTTTTGTTGGACTGATGGCTTCCATTATTATGAAACAGCCATTATAAATGAAATGTTAGGTGAAGATGAAAGAGCAGCCGTAAAAAGTTAGAACTCTGATTTTCTTGTCAGAATGGGGGAAAAAAATGGCGATAATGTTTTCTGACATTTTTTCCCTATTCTGACCAGATAATCAGAGTTCTAACTTTTTACGACTGCTCTTTCATCTTCACCTAACACTTCATTTATAATGGCTGTTTCATAACAATGGAAGCCATCAGTCCATCAGAAGAAAATGAACCATTCCAAGGGTATAAGCTTGATTGAAAAAACTATTTAATACTTTGAGAAGAAAGAAGAGGCCACACCTGCAATTTTTATAACGCTAATAAAATCACATAGCTGCCAGTTTGCACGGTTTTGTTACCTCTAAAATTTAATACAAATGTTTGCCATATTTAATCGTTGACAATTGTTAGATTTCGCCGATTGAGTTAGGCAAAATTTACTGGTAAGTTTTAGTGGTAAGGAAAAATCTTAGAAATTGATAGCTATGCAGTAGCGTAATACTGCACAACAACAACAACAACAAAAAAAAAAACAACAACTGTGCAGCAAAATTGACATTCAACAAACAAAAAACTATCAAGCCCTTTTTCAAATAAACAATTTCATTCCCTGTTTTTCTTAAAAGTAACGGAAATGTACATCAAAGAAATATTGCTAGTACCATAAAAATGAATGAATTGCGTGAAAATTTATATTTCATCTCCTTAGTTGGTGACGATTTGTGTCAATCCGGTTTATCGGAATTTTTTGATTGTCCGAGTTGAACTTGGTCCATATTAACTTGTATAATCGGGACTCTTACTGTAGTTGGTTTTCGAGGCTTGACTCTGTTGAGTTAATGGCATATTTATAGTTATCTTGATAGAAATTCCAGAGGGGGATCAAACCCTGGTGATCCCCCTATTGGCTACGGCCTTGCCTTGAGTACATATTTATTATCATATAGATCAGGCATGTCAAACACGTGGCCCACGACCGCAAGATACCACGCCATTTCGGTCCCGGCCGAATATTTGGCAGCATTTTCGGTAACTCAGATTTTGTTCCGAAAAAGAAACCGAAACCGAATATTCGGTAGAACTCTGATTGTTACGTAATATAGTAGAAGTTATATCGTTATATCTAAGCATTATGGAACAATATTACTCTTTTTCCACTTTGGGAAATTTTATGCTTTTCATCCATACGATTGGGACTAAGGACTAAAGAGATAAAATAAGAATAGAAGGAATAGAAAATAAAATTGATTTCATTTTCAATATATTGATAAACATTTTCCAGAGGCCATTACATTCTTTTACAATAAACAATAATCCTATTCGATTACATTATTTTCCAGAATGCATTCATCCTCACTTCTAATACAAGGATAATATGTATAATAAATAATAATAAAACTAGTTTTATCTTCGCTTGACATGAAACTTTACATTTGAGTGAATTAAATTATGCATAAATCGGACGATTTAATGTAATTTTAATAAATTATTCATGTAAAGTTCCGATTTTCCCCGTAAAAAATAGAATTGGAAGACTTTTCTAAGCTTATTATGTCCATCGAAATTCGTGAAACTTGACATTGTGCACATGTCATTCGTAAATGCGGGTATTAATGTCAGTAAGACAACAGATCTAAAAAAGAATGGGGAAAATAAATAAACAAAAAAATACTGTATCATTCGTAACCTACTGTCACAGTATATTGCTTTTTCTTTTTTCAACACTATTATTATTTAGATGTTAGCATTAAAACTTGCCGAATCTTGTGATCTTATACACGCGTCAGTTTTCATCCTTTAGGAATGAAATAAGATTGATTTTAATATATTGATAAACCTTTGCTAAAGGCAATTGGATCATTCATCCAGAAACAAACATTTTCAGTGTTAAATTCTCTCTCTCTATATATATATAGCCCCCGGTACGGTATGCTATTTCTTTCTCCCAGCTTATTTTGTGTCGGATCCAAAAAATAACGTTACCTTACAGAAGCCAGCCGTAAAACAAAGCAATACATTTAAATACTCTCAAGCAATTTTTTAAACTCCTAAGCATCGCACATTTTCAATTTTTATATCGTCGTATTGGGGGAAAAAAAGTACTTTTAAATACAATTTGTTTGAAAACTGCATCTCCATTTGTTTTTGAGATATTAATTTTTTTCTAGTTTTTAGCGACATTTGTTTAATTTTGGCAACTCAAGTACTCCATTTCTGTAGAAAGTAAAGGGAAAATAATTGAAAAATAGCAATTATATCTTTTTGTTGCCACTTTCTCTTAAAAACTGGAAAAAAAAAACATCAAAATACATTTTGAGAAAAATATAGTAAATGAATGATTTATGATAAAACATGGAGCTATTATAAACTATATTTAATTTTAAGTATCTATATTAATGTAAATGATGTCATTTTACATAAAATAAAAGCGTGTGCTTTAAGTCTTAAAATTGAAATATGTTTTGCACTACAGGAGAGTCCCGCTTAACCGAGTTATTTTCTTCTGATGGACTGGTGGCTTCTATTATTATAATACAGCCATTATAAATGAAGCGTTAGGTGAAGATGAAAGAGCAGCTGTAAAAAGTTAGAACTCTGATTTTCTGGTAAGAATGGAAAAAAAATGGTCATATTTTTTTTCCCCATTCTGACCAGATAATCAGAGTTCTAACTTTTTACGGCTGCTCTTTCATCTTCACCTAACGCTTCATTTATAATGGCTGTTTCATAATAATAGAAACCACCAGTCTACCAGAAGAAAATGAACTAATGGAAATGTCGGGGGCGACACTAAATTCTGAAAAAACAGAATTCCTGTTCTCTAGTTTTTTTGTTTGTTTTTTCTCAAGTTAAGGCTGTTCTCAAATCCAAAGAGGCTACTTTCTGATGCACTTTCAGATTCATTTTTGTTCGAAAACGCATAAAGATGGCAGGTGTTGTTATTCAAAAACTAATGTAATCGAAATACGTTTTAAATTTTTTGGTCAACGCAGCAACAGATCTTTCAGAAAATATCGTCAAAGTGGACGTTTTGAACCGAATTTCCGGACGAAAGGAGAAAAAAAACAGCCAGAGAAAAACCTGTTGTCACGCAACCAAAATCCCTTATAACTCGTTAAGTTATTTATTTATCAAAAAATGGGAAACTCATTTCGATTCCGAATCGCTGCAATAGCCAGGCCTGCCAACTTTGTGCTTTTGCGTTTAAAAATGAGTCAGGAAATGTGTCAGTAAGTTTCGCGTTTTCTGAGCAGGGAACTTGAGAACCGCCTTAAATGGAAATGAAAGCTTTTTATATGGCTTTGGACTTATATAACATCCTGCCAGTATTTTCCCAAATCGGTGATGAATATGTTATTAAAATTGTTTTTAAGGGTTTCGTTCATCTGACGAAACCCTATTCGTCTCACTCCTCCGTCTGTCTGTCTGTCACAAAGCCCGTTCTCAGAAACGATATATGTTGGAGACTTGAAATTTTGGATACATATAGCTGAACACCTCACATCAAACCCCAAATCATAAAATTTTGAAAAAGTCTTATATTTACTCGTCTGGGCTCTAACTTGTGTATTTTAAGCTTTTTTTTTTTCTAACTGAGCCCCTAATTAAGTTGAAGACTTGAAATTTTGAATACTTATAGCTGAACACTTGCAATCACACGACAAATCATAAAAATTTCAAAAAGTCTTACATTTACCACTCCGGTCTCTAACTTGTGTATTTTAAACATTTTTTCTCCTTTTCACCCGGGGGGCACTTTTCTAACTTTTGCCGAAACCCCTTTGACCACTCTTTCATATTATGCACCATAGCCTTATATATTTTAGTTCCACTTTTTGCCGCCAGGGGGAGCCTTCCTATCTCGGTGCTATGGGCCCGATCCCCTCGACTAATATATCTACGGATAAGTTATAAAACGGAGTTTCGTTCGGATAGTGGTTTGTTTAGAATAATGGTTTGTTTGAATACCTTGATATCCATGGTTTAATATTTAAAAAGTGTATAAAAATGTAAGATAAAATTCAAGTAATAAAAAATATATATTATAAATCGTTAGCTGCATAAAGCTTCAAATTTAGGTTTTAGAGAATGAGGCTGATAAAAATAAAATTAATGGCAGCTTTTAATGGTCGTGTAGTTAAAAAAAAAAAAAAAAAAAAAATAGATATTGTTATTTTTTCAAAAAAGGGGCCGTAGTAAGTAAAAATAAATGCTGAACCCAGCATTTTTAGGTAAATTTCTGATAAAAAGCAAGCATAATTGGTTGTAAATTATAAGCTTAAAATTCTTTCACTTCATTAAATAGGTTAAACTGACAGCACCATCTATCGCCTTAAAGAAATAGGAATCACTTATGGAATGTAGAAATTTGTCACGATTTCAATTATTACTCTAAAAACAACTAATTAAAAATTCAAGAATTTTTCTAATGAAACATTCAAGTTATTTACCGTCAAATTTTGGCGGGCACTATCTGGTATGTTATTTATGATGCTAACACCGTTTTTCTCTTCACATACTAAAGGCACAGCGATAAATGAGGTATTTTTTGAAAAGCTCTGCAAGCGGCTTTTGACATAGTATGTTACTTACTATCGTTAAAATACGTTATTTGACAAAAAGAATTGCAGTTAATCAAAAATTTATGAAAAAACGTATCAGCAAATAATCTCAAATATTGTGATGAGAAAACTTGCACGTGTCTATTTTTTTCTTTTTTAATTGATAATTCTAATAGAATTTTTACATTTAATATATATTTTTAGAATGCCCATTAGCAATGCAATACTAAAAATCATATTTATATGAAAAATAGCAATAACGTTCAAATAAAGTTAGGAAACAGTCGAGTTAACAGTCGAAGAAATTTCCAAAGATCGTTATTTACAATCAGCCTTTTTGATTGTGTTCATTTCAGTGGATTAAGCGCGCAATTCATGTCCTAAATTTGTGTTTATTTATATTTTATTGTTTTATTTATTGATTGAGGAATGTTTTTATTGCATTATGGAATACGAACTAGAATCAAATGATGAGCTATTTATATTAATTTAATTACAAGCGGATTTATCTTTCATAATCGTTTGCACGCGATAGAGATAGTTTAATAATAATAATAATAAATCATGCTTGAAAATTAATTTAAAAACAATAAAAACTGAGTAAATTGCGATAGTTTTCAAATAAATTGCATTTGAAGGAACATTTTTTTCAGTTATTCGAATTCTAAGGTGTAAAAATTGAAAATGTCCGATATTTAGATGTTTAAAAAATGTCAATAAATGTTAATAAAAGTTAAATTTAATCGTCTGCTGTTGCCATTCGCAAAATGACGTCTGCATTACGCACGGACACGTTTGTCCCTTATAATACAGATAGATAGATAAGAATCGCCCAGACGATTTAATCCAGATTTTCGTAAATTAGACACACCACGTAAAACTTCGATTTTCCGGGAAAAAGAGAAAAAGTGAAAGATCTAAGTTATATTAATTCTAAGTTCATTTTAATGAAAATCCCTAAAACTGTCTTTGTGCACATCAAATAGTAATAATACTAGCCAGACATTATTAATATCACGACATAGGAGGCCAAAAACTAAAAAAGAATAGAAAAAAATGGTATCATTCGGGTAACTTACTGTCACAAAAAACTACTTATTTTTCGGACGCTATTATTATTCAGACTTTAGCATCAAAGCTTACAGAATCCGACGATGCTATGCATGCGTCACTACTGTTCATCAAGCACGCGGTTAAAAATAATGAAACCGAAACTTTGCATAATAAAAGTCAGGCAAGCTTACATCCCCCGGTACAGAAGAAAGGATGGAATTTATTTCTACGCAAGGCTGGTGACATTTTCGAACTTGCTCTCTCTGGCCTACTCCAAAGGATGTATGAAAAGATGACTATCATTTCTTCCTTTTCCTGCCAGGGCACATATCAACGACCTCTTTGACCTTGACTGTTGATTTTGCGGAGCAGTAACCTGTGCATTTAAGTTGTTCTGTGTAAAATGCTCCAGTAATTTGGAGGTAATTTAGAAGCTAGTGGAAGATCAATGTCAGACATAAAATGAAGTTGGCGAGATCAAGCTGTTTTCAAAACGCTCATGAAGCATCAATTTTAAAAATTGTTAATACTCTGAATGTTACCATTTTTTTTTATTATAGTAATAATACTGTAGTTAATCTCAATAACTTACAACAATTTCGCTTTTTGCGAAATTATTTTTACATAAACCATATTGGTTGTAATCTTTTGAAAGAATTTTTAAATTCCAATTGCGCAAAAACATTCAAGCCTGGAGTCGAACTCAGGAACTCTGACTGTGCCAACTCTCTGCCAAATGAATTATCAACTTGACCGACACAATTCACTCCAACAATCTCATGATATTAGTTGGTGGCAGTCATAGGCCAAAGAACGATTACCTATGGTTATAATTACAAATTTATTTTAATTCAACCATATTGAAAAAAAAATTAAAAAGTTCTTTCAGGGACTTCTACAAACAATATAGTTGAGGTGCGTTTCGTAAGTGCATATGCCATGACCATGGGTAAATGAGTTTCTTTGACTTGTGTTTTCTTCATCTGTGATAGCTGCAAATTTAAAGATTAGATTAGGATGCCACCAGTTTGTTAGAGTGAATTGTATAGACCATAGTTCGCCAGGATAGCATTAGCACGCGTGGATTTTTTCACTCAATTGGAACAGCCTTAAGGGTGTTCTCAAATCCAAAAGGGCAACTTTCTGACATAAGTTTTAATATATTTTTGTTCGAAAATGCATGAAACAAGCTGGTGTTGTTGTTCAGAAACTGTATAATTGAGCTGCTTTTTCCATTTTTTTGCAAACGCAATAGATCTTTCAGAAAATAGCGTCAAAGTGGGCGTTTTGAACCGAATTTCTGCGCGAAGGGAGAAAGAGCACTCAAGAGCGGGCGAAAAACGTGTTTGTCACGTGATCGAATTCGATTATAACTCAGTAGGTAATTGATTGATCAAAAAATTGAAAAAACAGTTCAATGCCAAATCGCTTCCATTGCCAGGCTTTCCAATTTTATATCTTTCCGTTAAAAAATGATTTGTAAATATGTCAAAACGTTTTGTGCTTGTTGAGCAGAGCAGTTAAGAACAGCCTTAAGACAATGTTATACCAAAATTTTGCACTAAAAATACTACATTTTTATTATTTCTTATTTTAATGTCCTATTCAAATTCATTATAAGTAAAAAGTTAGAAGAAAAAAAAAGTTATAGTGGTAAAATGGTAAGGAAAATTAAACTCGCCAGTTTAACTTGAACCCCAGTTAAATAAATAAAAAAAAAAAATTCGCTGCTGACCATTTTTTCTTTATTTTGAATCATTAAGGCATTCGTCTATAAGTTAAAAATGTTATTTTAGTAAGTTTAATTTCACCAGATTTTTATTCTTGAAAGTTAAAAAATTGTGAGAATGCCTCATATATTAAATTTCAAAACATTCGATTGGATATTCCAAGGCGAAGTTATATGCGGACAGACAGACAGACTGACAGACCAGATGACGACTATAGGTGCTACGTATTTATATAGTTAAGAATGCACCTAAAAACGTGGATAGACTTTCATGGCAGATAATAATCAAACAGATGAACAGAAATTATAAACGCTTTTCAACTAAGTTTGGAAAAGAAAAAGTAATAAGGTGATATTACTTATTGTTAGAAAAAGAAGAAAGCAAAGTTTAGTGAGGATAGTCGATGTATAGTAGAGTACTGTATACTTCTTATTGATCCTTGAATCTGCAGCCTAGAGCTCCTATAATACCCTTATAGGAGCCTTACTGCAGCCTCAATTCCCAGTAATGTAAAAGCTGATAATCTATCCCCAAAGAATGCTGATGAAAATTCTATGCGCCTCACTAATCTGCTAAAATGCTGAGTTAGAAATGTCTTTCTTTCAAACACACTGCCTTGAAATCTGATATCTAATCGATATATTTTTTTATAATTTACTGAGGGATTCAAAGGAAAGAAAAAAGAAGTTGTTTTTATCCTTCTAGATGACGCGCAATTGCAAATTTTACGAAAGACGCGATTTTTTTGCAACTTTGTTCTCGCAAATGGCACCGAAATTAAAATTCAATTTTTACTCTTGATATTATGTATAATTGTATAATTGCTCTTCTAATGTGTCTCTTAGTAATGTCATAAAATATCTTAAACCACGCGCCTGATCTGCTTAAGGCTGTTCTCAAGTTCCTTGCTCAACAACGCAAAATTTCTGACACACTTTCTGACTCGTTTTTAAACGTAAAGGCATAAAATTGGCAGGGCTGACTATTGAAGCGATTTGGAATCGAAATGGTTGGTTGGTTGTGTTTATGACGGCCAATTATCAACACGAGGGATATAGGCCCAAAGGGGGGGAGTGCCCTTCGTGGGGGTCTTTCTAATGAAATCAAATGCTTATCGAGTTATAAGCGTTTTTGGACACGTGACAACCGGTTTTTCTGCTTTCTGTGGCTATCACGTCGGGAACTCGATTCAAAACTTTGACAGTATTTTCTCAAAGGTTTTGTGCGTTTTTCAAGAAATAAAATCGAAAATCTTTTGATTTATACAGTTTCTGAATAATAACACCTATCAATTTCATACGTTTCCGAACAAAAATGAATTAAAAAATGTGTCAGAAAATAGCTCCTTGGGATTTGAGAATAGCCTTAAATTCGCTCAATGAAAGATTAAATACCCATTACAGACGTTTATCTAACTTGGCTTGTCTGCCCGTTAGGCTTAAATCTTGCAATCCAATTTTAACACACTTCTTGTACTACAATTGATCATATATTTGGTAGCGTAACGCATTTCCGGTGACAATACAATATTCTGTAAAAAAAACTATTTGAAATTTACTGCCGACACCGACAATCCTCAGGGGCCAAAAACTTTTGTCCAATAAGGACACGTAAACCTCACTGATAGATTCAGAAATAAGCTGATGTTCTTCGATTGAACCCTGACATGGTTGGTAAATGCGCCGTCTTTCAGTTCCGCGCAGAGAGTAAATGGATGTGGGTTCGATCCTCAGGAGGGCGTTGGTCGATTTTTTTTCTTCTTGGGAAGCTAGATTTAAATTGTATATGTATATGTATAACCATTATAAACCATTACAAATTACCTACAAAAATTGTGAAAGTATAAATAATAAAGGAATTTAATCAAATTAAAAATTATATAGAAATCAACATATAAGTCTATAAAACTGATCCCCATAACATTTGCAACGCAGATTTTAAAACATAGTGAAAATAGGAAAAAGGTAAATTTGTAGAACCAAGGCAGATTCATCAGGTCCTATACCTTGATTACCACAAAAAAAAGTGTATATATATTAAACAAACTCATAAAAAAATCACTCGCAGTTTAATTTATTTATTTTTAAAAAGGTGTTTGTTTAATAAACTTCTTATTCTTTTTTTTTTTTTTTTTTTTTTTTTACCTTTTTAGTACGTTATAATAAAAACTTGTCTTTAAATATTTTTTTTTAATCATAATTTATTTAAAATTCAATTCTCTTTTCGTTTTGTAATTTCACAAGTGGTATAATTCTTTTTTTTTCCTAGGTAGTTCCAATTTACAATTGAAATTATAAAGATTTTGGAGTGAAACACTCAACTATACGTAAGTATAGTTAACCACTAAATCAAGAACTATATTAAGTAAGAAAGTACAAATATGAAATGTGTAAAATAAAGGAATAACTTAGTCACTAAAAGTAAATAAATAATGGAAGTAAAATATTTGTATGGCAATTTATTAAAACGATATTTATGTCATAGAAAAATCATACATAACTTATCGATGGACAACTGACAATGAAAGATGTATTAACGTCCAGCCTGTCAGCGCCCTATCTAGACTTTTAGCCACCAACTCTAGGTTCGTTTAGTTTTGATAGGTTTTCATTTAAAAATACAAAATCATACAAATTCGGAGGTGAACGATGCCAAAGGCGGGCCCTCAATATTAAATTCGTTTATAAAGATTTTTGCTTAAAAATATAAAGTCATTTTAAATTAGCCTTTAACTGATGTTACCGGTCTCACAGACCGGTGCTTTTTTCAATTTTCATAGTTATACTTGCAAATTTCAGTTTATCTATAAACACTACTGAAATTTTGTTTCGTTTGGAACTTTAGTACTAACACCAGAGACTTTTGAATAGGTGACTTTTATTTATAACACTCCTGTACAAAAAGTTAAGTACAAAAACAACATCCTATGAGTTAATCGCGGCTTTTATTCATCTTTCGATGGAGCGGTCTCACAGACCGCTTCACACTAGTTATGTGACAATTTCTGAGACATCAGTTAAAGGTTAATGTAAAATCATTATTCAATCATATCGAGCAAAGCCGGTCGGGTTGGTTAGTTATCGAATAAATTCATGTAAATTTGTATCACTTATTGGCCAACGTACGGACTATACTTTTTTTTTAACGTAGTTCTAGGTACTCACAAAAGAAGAAATTTGAGGAACATTTAAAATAAAGGCAATTTAAAAAGGAAAAAATATTTATTTTAACATATTCTGGTGCATAAATATGATTTGCAAATAAGACTTTTTTTTTAACTTATTGTTTAAGATTATTTTTAATTACATTTTCATTCTGTTATTTCAGAAACGTTTAGGTATTGTTCTTTTGAATATAAACAATGCCGGATTTTCTTTTCTCAAATTGCACTGTTATGAAATATGTAACCTTTCTTCTTTTCAAAAGTCAGAAAAATTATATCCGTATATTTATTCAATCAAGCTTGCTTTTATTGTTACGAAATTTTCGTCTTTTGTTAATGTGAAAGCTGATTTGTAAATAAATCTTTAAAGAATTTCTCTTTAAAGAATTCTTTTTTATTCGGTGAACATCTCCCGAACCCGAAGGGAATCTTCTAATCGAACACCAGGGGTCTGTCTAGACTTTTTTTCCCAGGGTCATGTTTTTGTGAAATTGTGGAAAGCCTTTTTACATTTGTGAAAAATCTTATCATAATTTTGGGAATTTGAAATGATCATTATATTCAAGTTCTTGTTTCTACATTTTAAAGAAGATATATGTATGTAATATATATATATTTTTTCTTTATATGTGTAAAAGTGACAGGTCAGATTTTACTTTTAAATGATTAAATTTGAGAAATGTTCATTTTGGACATAGAAAATTCTTGTGAAAGACCTATTTTTAAGACAAACAATTTTGTGAAGAGTACTGTTTTAAGGTGAAAAGTTTTGTGAAGGGTCCTGTTTTGAGACAAAAATTTTTGTGAAGGGTCCTGTTTTGAAATGAAAAGTTTTGTGAAGGGTCCTGTTTTGAAATGAAAAATTTTGTGAAGGGTCCTTTAAAAGACCCAATTTCTTTCTAAATAGATCCCTGAACACATAAACAATGCTCCGTACAAGCCAAAAGCTGGTATCAAAACTGGGAAAGGAGAGGGGTAGTAAGTACTCCTCGCTGGATTTTGAAATGTAATCAGCTAAATTTTCATTTAGTGATTTAAGTTTAAAAAAGAATAAAAAAAATAAAAAATAAATAAATAAACCATGTAAAAAACCGCTATCTAGGATGCGGATACATACAACTATTTCGAAATCTTGCCCCTGCCTGGGTTGCTTTCTACGGTGCCCAATGCCAGAATTTCAGGTTCAACCTCTTCCTATATCGTCACAAAGAAGAAAAATATAGACTTTCCATGGCTTATATACTAATACAAACTATGAACATACAGAGCAGTCCAAAAGTAGGTACTATACAACAGGTTCGTACTGCAATGTACAGTCGAGGAAAAAAAAAGTAAACACCCCCTACTAACTCCTCAACAAATTATCGTAGGCAAAAGTTACTGGTACCGAACGATTGGAAATAAAATCTACTTTTAAATGATGTATATAAAATTTTCTTAAGAGGCCATCTACATATTAAAACTAATCCATTCATTTTTTTCAATGGCAATACCCAATTTTATCGAGATATTTCAAATCTTCGGTTCAAACTATGTCTAGACACCAAATTTCAAGTCATTTGAACAGTGCTTGTAATGTTAAATTGCATTTTCATATTTTTATTTATATCTCCTGGAATTATGCTCCTAATGTACTATTTTTTTTTTTTTTTTTTTTTTTTTTTTGTAGCAATAATACTAATATACCCAAACATAAATACGCTGAATTTGCAATTTTTATAATTTTATGATATGAATTATGAAATTAATATTCGAAAAAATTATGAATTGCAACCTACAATTTTTTTGATGGATTTAGATTTATTAAGTCCTGCTTTATGGAAACACAAAATTTCACATTTTTCTTCCAAGTAGTTTTCAAATTATGTTTAAAAAACGGCAAAATGATGGTTTAAGGTGCCGTCTATGATAGAAGTGAGTAGATATTTTGAAATTTATTCTGCTAACCTGTAATCTAACAGGCTTCATTTACCCCTTGAGTGGTGCTTCAGGTGCCTTGATCAAGAAGGGGGCTCTCTCGGTTAACAATCAAGTACGGAACTTTAATTTGGATACAGCCCTTAAAATACGCTCGTTTTAAAATAAATAATTTCTCTAAACTTATTGTACGAATTGCATAAAAATTTGTTTTTAGGCTAATTGAAGGATGTAAAGTTCATTTATGCTGTCAGAATTGTGTACTTCTATTGAAAAAAACAAAGTTATGGTTCGTTTTAATATGTAGATGCCCCCCTAAGCAAATTTTATATACATCATTTAAAAGTAGACTTCATTTCCAATCGTTCGGTACGAGTAACTTTCTTCTACGATAATTTGTTGAGGAGTTATAGTGGGGAGTGTTTACTTTTTTTTTTCCACGACTGTACATTGACAGGAGAATGGGTAAATTACAGGCAGTGCCGGACTTTACCTACGAATGGCAACAGCCCTCTGCTGGTATATACTCTCCTAAAAAGACTGGACGAAAGGGAAGCAGTGTTAAAATGTACAGTCGTGGGGGAAAAAAAGTGAACGCCCCCTACTAACTCCTCAACAAATTATCGTAGACGAAAGTTACTGATACCGAACGATTGGAAATAAAGTCTACTGTTAAATTATGTATGTAAAATTTGCTTAGGGGCCATATACATATTAAAACGAATCCAAACTTCATTTTTTTCAATGGCAATACCCAATTTTAACGAGATATTTCAAATCTTCGGTTCAAACTACACCTAGACACCTAATTTCAAGTCATTTGAATAATTAGTTTTTGAATTATAAACATTCAAAATTTAGTGCTTCTAATGTTAAATTACATTTTCATATTTTTATTTATATCTCCTGAAATTATGCTCCTAATGTGCTATTTTTTTGTGTAGCAATAATACTAATACACCCAAACATATACGTTGAATTTGCAATTTTTATAATTTTATGATATGAATTATGAAATTAATATTCGAAAAAATTATGAATTGTAACCTACAATTTTTTTTGATGGATTTAGATTTATTAAGTCCTGCTTTATGGAAATCCAAAATTTCACATTTTTCTTCCAAGTACTTTTCAAATTATGCTTAAAAAACGGCGAAATGATGGTTTCCGTCTATGATAGAAGTGACTAGATATTTTGAAATTTCTTAAGCTGTCCTGTAATCTAGCAGACTTCATTGACAGCTTGAGTGACGCTTAAGGTGCCTTGATCAGGAAGGGGGCTCTCTCGGTAAGCAATCGAGTACCGAACTTCAATTTGGATACAGCCCTTAAAATACGCTCGTTTTAAAATAATTAATTTCTCGGAAACTTTTGGTACGAATTGTATAAGAATTTGTTTTTAGGCTAATTAAATGGTGTAGAATTCATTTATGCTGTCAGAATCGTGTACTGCTATTGAAAAAAAAACAAAGTTATAGTTCGTTTTAATATGTAGATGGCCCCCTAAGAAAATTTTATATACATCATTTAAAAGTAGACTTTATTTCCAATCGTTCGGTACCAGTAACTTTCTTCTACGGTAATTTGTTGAGGACTTGTGTTTACTTTTTTTCCCACTACTGTACTTTAGGCCTATTGGTGTTTTTCTTCTATATACCCGCAGATGACGAGACATGGGTGAAGTCCATATGAAGCGTAGTTAACTTCTTATGGCCCCGAAACTTTTATGGACCCCATGATCAGATTTACCGCTCGCCCCCCTGACATAATAAAAAAAAATCTCAGAAAATAATAAACAATCCTAGAGCATGTAATTGTATTTCGCGTTAAATTTCATAAGAGTTAAATCTCCTGATAGTACTTTGTAATATTAACTTGAAAGAAATGAAATTTTGGATTTAGAATTTCAAATATTAACTAAAATGAGTTCAAAATAAAATTGCGACTTGCAGAGCTAATAGTCTTGGTCTGCGGATGTACGGTCGTGGAAAATAAAAGTAAACACCCCCTACTAACTCCGCAACACATTATCGTAGAAGAAAGTTACTGGTACCGAACGATTGGAACTAAAGTCTACTTTTAAATTATGTATATAAAATTAGCTTAGGGGGCCATCTACATATTAAAACGAACCATAACTTCATGTTTTTCAATGGCAATGACCAATTCTGACAGCATAAATGAAATCTACGCACTTCAATTTGCCTAAAACAAATTTTTATGCAATTCGTACCATAAGTTTCAGAGAAATTAATTATTTTAAAACGAGCGTATTTTAAGGGCTGTATCCAAATTGAAGTTGGGTGCTGGATTGCTAACCGAGAGAGCGCCCTTCTTGATCAAGGCACCTTAAGCAGTCCATGAAGCCTGTTAGATAACAAGGCAGCAGAAGAAATTTCAAAATATCTACTCACTTCTATCATAGACCGCCCCTTAAACCATCATTTTGCCGTTTTCTAAGCATAATTTGAAAACTATTTGAAAGAAAAATGTGAAATTTTGGATTTTCATAAAGCAGGACTTAATAAATCTAAATCCATCAAAAAAATTGTAGGTTGCCATTCATAATTTTTTCGAATATTAATTTCATAATTCATATCATAAAATTATAAAAATTGCAAATTCAGCGTATTTATGTTTGGGCACATTAGTTTTATTGCTACACAAAAAATTAGCACATTAGGAGTATAATTTCAGGAGATATAAATAAAGATATGAAAATGTAACTTAACATTAGAAGCACTAAATTTTGAATGTTTATAATTCAAAAACTTATCATTCAAATGAAATTTGGTGTCTAGGCATAGTTTGAACCGGAGATTTGAAATATCTCGTTAAAATTGGGTATTGCCATTGAAAAAAATGAGGTTTGGGTTCGTTTTAATATGTAGATGAACCCCTAAGAAAATTTTATATACATCATTTAAAAGTAGACTTTATTTCAAATCGTTCGGTACCAGTAACTTTCGTCTACAATAATTTGTTGAAGAGTTAGTAGGGGGTGTTTACTTTTTTTTTCACGACTGTACTCTTCAGAAATATGATATATTGACATAGTTTATAATTGTGTTGATATATTGGGTTGGTCGAAAAGTAATTTCAGTTTTTTTTTTTTTTTTTTTTTTTTTTTTTTGTGAAAATGAAAGACGATTTTCTTATAGTGCATAAATATTTTGTTGAAGTTGAATTATATATTCTCCATTTGGTCCAATACCTTTTGCTATACTTCTGATAGTTTCATGATTCCACGCTCATAAAACGTCTTATCTTTGCTGGCAAAACACTGACCCAAGTCATTTCTGACGTTCTCATTTGAAGTAATGATTTTGCCATCTAAAAAATTTGGTAGAGACCGGAGCAAGTAATAAAACGAAGGTGCCAGATCTGGAGAATATTGTGGGTGTCGTATTACATCCCATCCAATCTGTAAAAGCTTTTGGCGAGTTACCAAACTTGTATGAGGTCTCGCATTATCGTGGTGGAGCATTATACCTTTTCTATTGATCAATTCTGGGCCTTTTCTGTTTGGGTGAATCATTCAAATTGTTCATTTGATGAAAGTAGACTTCAGAAATGATCGTGGCATTGTCCGCTAAAAGATTAAAAAAAAAAAAAAAAAAAAAAAAAAGATTCCCTTGAAATCCCACCAAACAGACAGCATCATTTTTTTTTTTTTTTTTTTTTTTTTTTTAATGAATATCCCGTACTGGTACGTAAAGCTCTGTTTACTGGTACGCGAAAGTCCGATACGTCAAATGAAATAAAAAATACAACAATAATGCTGGATTGCTGGAATCCGAATTCAAAAAGATGAAGGTAACAGAATTTTGGTTGGTGAGAAAAGAAAAATACCCTCTGATACCCGTAAAAGCTCTAAAATTACTGCTTGTTTTGAGCGCAACATATGTATATTTGTTTGAAGCGTTTTCTCTTCACTTCTTTACATGAAAAACAAATACAGGAATAAACATAAATATCGAATCTGATTTACGTCTAAAACTAAGATTGAACCAGATATGAGGAAGCTGTGTTTGGTAAAGCAAGCACCACCCGTATCATTAGCAATACAATAGTTCTGAAATTAATAGAGTCAAATCACCCTAGTATTGCAGATTTTTTTTCAATCAAAACACTATATTTTGATAATGTACATTTTATTAAAATGTAATGATGATATTACCTTTTATTTGAATGTTAATATAAATCAGTCAATCTAAGTATCAATTTAATAACGTAATAATGCAATTAAATACAGTAAAATTTGCTCAGACGGAGCACAAAAGACTGGAAAAAAACTTTGTTTTAGACATATTCCATTTACACATGTTTTTCTGTATAAACACAGAGTTTGTAACTTGGCGGTACGCGGAAGTATGAACTTCTATTTAGTGGTACGTCGGTCTAAAAGTTTGAGAACCCCTATTGTAGACAACCCATTTCTCTTCCCTAGCGAAGATTCGTTCAAAAATGGATCATTTTCTTGACGTTTGAGAAGTAAATCACAGACGTCAATACGACGGAGCAAATTTCTGTCTGTAAGAACGTATGGTGTGTGGAACCCATTTGTCGAGTTGTGAAATAAAACAAAGCGTTTTCACGTGATTATGAACGGTCGAATTGTAATCTCTCACAACAAATGTAATCTCTCAGCAATCTCATCAGTTGTTATTCGGCGGTTTGCATCAATCAACGGTTTTATTTTGCCTTCATCAGCTTCAAATGACCTTCCAGAACGTGGTGCATCGCCGCAATTGCCGGAAAGAAATTTTGCAAACCAGGTTTGGCACTGGCGTTCTGTCAGTACATCTTCTCCATGCACATCGAATAATTTTTTTCGTGCTTGAACATCATTTTTACCTTTTCGATAGTAAAAAAGTAAATTATGCCGAAAATGCTGATTTCGACTTTTCATGTTTGATAGGGCACCAAACAGAAACTATTGCGCAGAATCTAACAAACCTTGCTATATCACCTGCCAAATAATGACAATGTGGCTTAAGTGTGAAGTTGACTGTGAAAAACTACAATTACGTCCTCTGTTGAGAAAAAAACGAAATTACTTTCCGAACAACTCAATAGTTTGTAGCCTTTTTTATATACAGAGCAGTTTTTATGACTAATTTATTAAATATTGAAGACAGAAAATAATGGTCTTTTGGACAGCTGTGCTGATGTGACAATTTTCAATGGAATGTTCATTAGTTCCATGAGCCCGTTCATCTCCAACGCCCCTGTTTGGCTTCTTTTAATTGTAATTATGTCAATTTTTACTTTCCTCTATCTTTACAAGAAGATTGGATTCGTGAAAAATTTAGACATTCAGTTTTCGATGAATTTATGCATTTTAGAAAGCCTTAAACACGATTTGGTTGCTTTTAGAAAATGTCCGTCCGCGAGTCTGTTTGTTCGTGTGTCTATATGCAACACAAATTTTGTGGCCGCTCTATCTCAAGAACTAATGCACAGAATTTAATCAAACTGCAGATTCAGTTAGACCTTGCTAAATTGGTGTTGATTAGGTTTTGGTGCAAATTGCTCCGTAGATGGCGCTGCTATTCTGCGTTTTTCACGATTTCCCCTAAGCTCAAGAACTATAATGAATGGAATTTCATAAAACTTTATATTCTGTTAGGCCTTGACATAAATAGAATTTTATTGGGTGAATACTGCCCAACAGGTGTTGCTGCTATGCGCTGTTTTTCGCGATTTCCACGGTAGCATAATCTAAAAAACGAATAGATTGCCATTTAATTTTGGTTTCAGACGATTTGATTTATATAAGAAGAAAGTTTTGTGACGGCCGCAACAAACTAGTTAGATTTGGTACCAAATTTTGCCGCAAAGATCAGCAAGATCATGATTCCAGCTGTGGAAAAAGCTACACTTTGACAGCTTGCAAAACAACAGCGTAGTCATAAAAAAGCTTTGCCGATATGTGACCATACCGTTCAAAGAAACGGGATTCTATTTTGTATGTGGTTATTGTATGGCATGGGCTCAAGAATGAGGTAAAGAACAAAAATCGAGCTCTCACAGTCACGATTACAGTGACAAAATTTCGAAACTTTCAAACGGAAACATCCAATTTTTTCATCACAAAATTATATTCACGGGGGAAAAAACATAAATGGTATTAAAAAAAAAAACTAAGTTTAGCAGTGGAAATGGCGACGTAAAATAAACACAAATAAAAGCCAGTGAGAAGATAACAAATACGTCAACTTAGGTGACAGAAAACAATTTTCGCAAAAATCAAATAATTTTGACAAAAAACAAATAATTTTACTCGGATTACAAAAATTTTAAGTGTTTGCCTGCAACAGACGATCACGCATTGTATACGAGGGTCTATGGGCAACAATAAATCACAGTCTGAAGATAATCAAGAATCTCACGTTTAATGGTGTTTTCTTACTTTGCAAATTTGACGCATTTACTTAGAATTTTAAATGTACTAGGACTAAGAGGCAAAAACCGATTGAGGTGTATTCGGGTGACTCTGCCGACCACGGACACACAAAAATGCAGTAGATGACAATATAACCAATTTGTTCTTGCAGCACACGTGTAAGCATGAAAGGGTCTTCTTTGCGTTTGTTTTATGGTGCAATTTCCACAGCTAAACTTGGGCTTTTTAATGTCTTTTATGTTTTTTCCACAGTGAAAACCATTTTGTGGTAAAAAAAAAGAATGTTGCCATTTGAAATTTTCGAAATATTGTCACTGTAACCGTAATTCTGAGACCTCCATTGTTGCTTGCGCCCCACCAGTGGCCGAGAGGTTCTGCTCTCAAAGCTGGTAGACGGGAGGTGTTGGGTTCGATCCCAATCGCGCCCGTCGGCCTAATCGTTCGGAGTTTTCGTGGTTTTCTTCGAACCTTGGTTCTCCAAGCGTTAATACGGGTTATGTTCCCTTAGAAAGACCTCCACGGAAGGCACTCCCCCCTTAGGGCCTATATCCCACGTGCAGATAATTGGCCGACA
The DNA here is from genome assembly GCA_963932465.1 of Maratus speciosus. Lineage (NCBI taxonomy): Eukaryota > Metazoa > Arthropoda > Arachnida > Araneae > Salticidae > Maratus > Maratus speciosus. Next base: position 467,039,837 of record OZ010788.1, read on the forward strand.
TAAATACAACCAACCAACCAACCATTGTTGCTTGCTTCATTCTCGAGCCTATGCCACAAAATAACCATACCACAAATGGCACCCCCGTTTACTTAAATGGTACGGTCGCTAGGGGCTCATGTATCGGCAAAGTTTTTTTTTTTTTTTTGAGGACCAACCTGTACTTTCCCACATTAACAATGTTGATGCAGAAAAGCAATTTCTGATATTTTGCATCAAACTTCGAAATCTTCTTTATTTTGGTTCTTTTAATCAAATTATCTTATGTCCACAATTAGGTAGTGATTTTTTAATAGTTACAGATAAATTCACACTGGAATATATAAATATTCATAAAACATTGTTCTTGGAATTCTATGTATAAAACAATAAGTAGTTAGAAATGACCGTAATTAACAAAAGAAGTTACAAGAAATGAATTATATCAAACTAATAGATGCTACCTATTGTTATAGGGGAAAATGTTTCTAAATGACAGTCATATTTAATACTTTGACCCTACGGAGATAAGTGATGTTGTTTTCATACATTGCCTTTTTAATCCTTTTAACTCGGTATCAGATTTTCAGTTTATTACGCATAGTTAATCAATGTCTTTGTTACTTAAAAAACAATCCGTGATCTATAATTAAGAGACCACAGAAGTAGCAAGTACAAAACACACATCGAGCGCAAGTCATGAAAGAGTAATTATTGTTTGAATTCAGCGTAACATTTCTCAGCCTTGAAACAAATAAAAGGATGCCGGTACAGAATCAACAAGCCAAAATGGCAGTCGAGCAAGAAGAGATTTCGTTGCAAACAAAACATCTGTCGTTCATATCACGTGCTACTTAGAAAAAGAAAACAGGTGTTCTCTTCACGAGATCCCCAGACAACCAGACTACTTTACTAGCAGGAAAAAAATCTTGGCCAGATTTCGTTTGTTGAAGATTTTTCGGCTAGAACTAAAATTACTTTGTTCCTCCGAATTCGAAAAATGATGAGCTTTTAGGAAATCCTCCCTTTTTAGAGTTTCGTTCATCTGACGAAACTCTATTCGTCTCATTCCTCTGTCTGCCTGTCCGTCCGTCTGCCACAGAGCCCGTGCTCAGAAAGTATATATATGTTGGAGACTTGAAATTTTGAATACTTATAGCTAAACACTTGCGATCTCACGACAAATCATAAAAATTTCAAAAAGTCTTATATTTATCCCTCTAGGCTCTAACTTGTGTATTTTAAGTATTTTTTTCTAACTGAGCCCCTAATTAAGTTGGATACTTGAAACTGTGCATACTTATAGCTGAATACCTGCGATCACACGACAAATCATAAAAATTTTAAAAAGTCTTATATTTAGCCCTCCGGTCCCTACCCTAACTTGTGTATTTTAAGCATTTTTTCTAATTCAGCATCTAATTAAGTTGGAGACTTGAAACTTTGCATACTTATAGCCGAACACTTGCGATCACACGACAAATCATAAAAATTTTTAAAAGTCTTATATTTACGCCTCCGGTCTCTGACTTGTGTATTTTAAGCATTTTTTCTAACTCAGCCCCTAATTAAGTTGGAGATTTGAAATATTGCATAGTTATAGCAGAACACTTGCGATCACACGAAAAATCATAAAATTTTCAAAAAGTCTTATATTATTTACCCCTCCACGTTCTAACTTGTGTATTTTAAACAATTTTTCTAACCTCCCCCCTTTTCACACGGGGGGCACTCTTCTAACTTTTGCCAACACCCCTCACGTGATATGTCATTGCACAGCGCTTTGACCACCCTTTCATATTATGCACCGAATCCTTACATGCACCGAAGCCTTACATATTATAGCTCCACTTTTACCGCCAGGGGCCGCCTTCCTATCTCGGGTGCTATGGATCCGATCCCCTCGACTAATATATCTACGGATAGGTTGTAAAACGGAGTTTCGTTCGGATAGTGGTTTGTTTAGAACAGAGGGCGCCCCTGGTTTCAAAATGTGGAACTAACAGATTTTTCAAAAGGATAAAGTGTTTTGAAAGGAATATTAAACGAAACCCTCTTTGCGATCTGTGATCACACTTACCCACTTGTTTAAATGTAGCATTAGAATTAGAAGTTTCATAGTTACAGTTCCAAAGCATATAGAGTCCTGCACCGAACACGGATCTAACAACGATCGGGTTAAACAACCCGATCACGATGAAAATTGTTTGTAAATAGTAGTAGGCAAAATAGTGACAGTCACCAGTGGCACCTCTGAAAGTGAGTGTTACTATTTGAAAAAGCAAAGATGGTACAATTTTTAATATGTAAGTAAGTGCCGCTCCAAATCCTAACCAATGCATAAGATGTAATAGTAGGCGTTATTTCCAATCTGTTGGTACTGGTATTGATTTTATAATTGTATACGCAGATTAGCAACAGGGTTAGTTTGATTAGGGGAGGGGGGTCTTTTTTTAATGTTCCTAGACTGTACATATGTTTCCATAGGGGTCATCCAATAATTACATCAAGTAAATTTCGCGTTTTTTTTACACCTCCCTCCCTACACTCTAGTGATATCCCCCAGCCTCCTATTGTGATGCCACTTTTTTTGCAACTATTGATTTAGATCTAATTTTATGAAAGAAAACGTTATAGGCACGATCTGCTAGTATATATCTGCTAGTATAAACACCATAAAACCGTTACGTTAAGGCTCTTCATCAGTCAGATCGATCTCAAATTCGCCCTATAGCAAGGCCGTATCCAATAGGGAAGGGGGGGGGGGTCGTCAGGGTTTGATCCCCTTCCAAAATTTCTAACTGGATGACTGTAAATATGCCATTAATTATGAGTTACGACAGTAAATATATAAAAATATAAATTCTACGCTATTATATCTTTTTTTGTGTTATTCCACCAGTACGTTCCAAAAATGAAGGCAAATTTTTAGATGTCTTTTAAATTCAAACGAGTGTTATCGGAATATTGTCATTTTCGTATTTTCAGGGAAATCTTATATTTTCTGTTACATGCACCAAAGAAAAAGCACATTCTCGTTTATAAAGCCGAGGTTTTTGTTCTATAATTGTGACAAAGTGACTTCGTTTTCTCCTGATTGTCTTTTAACGATTTGTGAGCGGGAATTTAACGGAGGTCCGTTATTATGATCCCCATTGCATTTTTATTTATTTTACCTGTAATGCCATCATGGTTAACACGGGCAAAGCCAGATGGTTCTGCTAGTACAGTAGAGTTCCAATTATCCGAGTCCCTCTTAACCGAGTTTCTGCTTTAACCGAGTTATTTTCTTCTGATGGACTGCCATTTTTTTTTTCCCATTCTGAACAGAAAATTAGAGTTCTAACTTTTTACGGCTGCTCTTTCATCTTCACCTAACACTTCATTTATAATGACTGTTTCATAATAATGGAAGCCATTAGTCCATCAGAAGAAAATGACCCATTCCAAAGGTATAAGTTCAATTGAAAAAAACCATTTAATACTTTGAGCAGAATGAAGAGGCTACAACTGTAATTTTCATATCACTAATAGAATTACATGCCAATTTGTACGGTTTTGTTACCTCTAAAATTTAATACAAATTTTTGCCAATATTTAATCGTTGACAATTGTTAGATTTCGGCGATTGAATTAGGCAAAATTTACTGGTAAGTTTTAGTGGTAAGGAAAAATCTTAGAAATTGATAGATGTGCAGTAGCGTAATACTGAAAAAAAAAAAAACTGCAGCAAAATTGACCTTTAACAAACAAAAAACTGTCAAGAACTTTTTCAAATAAACAATTTCATTCCCCGTTTTTGTTTAAAGTAACGGAAATGTACATCAAAGAAATGTTACCGGTACCATAAAAATTAATGAATTAAGTGAAAATTTATATTTCATCTCCTTAGTTGGTGACGATTTGTGTAAATCCGGTTTATCCGAGTTTTTGCTTATCCGAGGTGAGCTTGGTCCGTATTAACTCGGATAATCGGGACTCTACTGTACTAAAAAAAAAAAAAAAAAAAAAAAAAAAAAAAAAAAAAAAAAAAAAAGAGTCCAAAATAAAAGTGCGACTTGCAGAGCTGATATTGCTGTCCTTATCTGGATTTACACTTCAGAAATATGTTGATATAGTTTATAATTATGTTGATATAGTTTATAATTATGTTGATATAGTTTATAGTTTTGTGATATACAGTTGAAGTATGCAGTGATAGTCTTCACAAGCTTTCGAATAATTTTTGCTAACTTAGTTGTTGTTTGAATCAGTGGCGTGGCGTGAAAATTTTCGGTGGTCATCGCAATTATTTAAGTTTGTGGTGAAAAATTATTAACTCTAAAATTCAATGGTTGAATGTTCAAAAAAGAAACTTTAATTCTTACCTTCACTTATACATGAACTCCAAATGTTCTGCTAAAACTGGATCGTAGAGTTTTAAAAGCATATTAAGAGTTTTAAAATATTGCTTGGTCATCGCCGCATCCAGCGATGACCGGACGCCACGCCACTGGTTTGAATGTATGCATTTGGTAATAAAACATCTGTACAAAATTCCAGACGACATTAATTTGGTAAACACTAATCTCCAAGTAGCATCAACACAATGGGGCTCTAAACTTATTTGCAATGACAAATAAAATTTTCTTTTCTAATAGCTATGTTATTCAATTATTCGAATGCGTAATAAAACGTAATAAATGTTTTAACTTCATTTACCTCTATTAAAATAGTAAAAAAATGAATCTAAAGTAAGATGATAAAAATTAATTTTGAGGTAGAAATTCCCTTCCGAAATATTATTCTGGCTACGTCCTTGTCCTATGGACTTGGAATGCACCCTCATTTTTTCAAAATTCTCTTCGGAAAATTTAAATCTCCACTTTCTTTCTTCTGCATGCTTTTCTTCAAGAATGTTTCTTTATCTTTTATTTGACAAAATAATTCTAAAATATGTGCTTATTTTATATTTTAAGTGTTAAAATCTCAGTAAAGCTGCTGAGGTGAAAATAAGACTACCACTTTTAAAAGAAAGCAAAAAATGTTAATTTTCCGAGAAGAAATTTGAATTGGATTTTCGTTGTCGGACTACTAATAACAGGCGTTAAGATCTTGTGTGCTTTTTAACACTTTCCAATATAGTTGAAAAGTGTTTATGAATTGGGCTTGTTTGTCCGTCTGTCCGTGTTCTAACTCGCGTAAATACACTCGAATTGCCATGTAATTGATATACGTTACTGAGATTTCCAAGGCATGTTCGGTGTTGAAAATAAAGTGTAGTATTTTTACTTCATTTACAGAGGCACTTGAAAGTATGCCGCTATATTATGATCTGGGAAAAATCATTTGCGGCTTATTTTAATGGTGTTACGCTATTTTAAACATAATTTATATACCTTATTGAGGTACATTAGAAAATGGTTATTATAGAATATGTTATGGGTCGCACTTCCAGTACGTGTACAGGGGAACTCAAAAGTATTCCGTTATATTATGGTCTACGAAAAATAAAATTGTGTGCGTTCTTTGGTGCAAACATAATGAAATTTACATGAATAAGATGCACTAAATCATGCTTTCTGTAAAATGGGATGAAATGCATTTATCATTCATTTACAGGGTCACATAAAAGACTCCGGCTATATAATGGTCTGCGGGGTTCAAAATTGTTCGCAGCGTATTTTAATTAAACAGATTTACTACAAAATGCTTGCAGTAGAATATGAAATGCATCGCATTTAACATTCATTTACAGGGACACATAAAATATTTCATAAAAATTGTATAGGAAGTATTCTCTATTAGGGATGATTACTGAGAGTGCGTTTTCTGTTACGGTATGCGTTTTTAAGTTTAACTTCAATTTTTGGATACTGCATGTTGTGTATAAATTCTGTACCATATACAGGGCTACACAAAAGAATTCGAATGAATTACTGAGAATGAGCGTAAGTTGCTTAAAAGTTTTCGTTTATTATTATTGAGTTATATATTTTCAAGCTCAAACATAGTTAGAAAGATATGTTTGTAAAATATAAATAAAATATACAGGGTTGTGCAAAAAAACTGGATAATTTTTATACCATTCATTTGTGAAAACAGTGATTCGAAAGTATAGATTAGGCAGAAAAACTATTAAAATGACAAACGTCAGTTTCTTTGAATAGCTCTGAAATAAATTCCAAAGTTGCCATAACTTTACTATCGGAATTTAGTAATGTCTAATAACCAATTATTGCCAATAGTTTTGAAATATCGTCTTTGTTTTATAAAAATTTTGAGACCATAATTAATTGGATTGTAATATAATATGCGGCAATTACTTTTTTTCAATTTCCCTTTAATCGAATTTAGAAAAGATCAGTCGCGATTTTGTGTAATCTCACTTTATTTTGATTTAGAGCCACAACAATGTCGTGCCAAAATTATTCTTTCGCGAGCCAAAAGTGGCACGAGTGCCATAGGCTTGTCATCCCGGCTATAATAGATCATATACAGAGCTACACAAAAGAATTGGAGTACATTTCTCGCTGTGGGCGGTAATTGTTGAAATCTGGTTTCCAAGTGTGTTATGCATTTTCTAAAATGTTTACTTGGGAATCTTTTTTTCCCTTTTTAAACGGCAAAGTTTTGTGAAAGTATTTTGGAAGCAGGGTCGCCAGTTTGGCCTCCATTTTTATTCAGAAATTTAGAGTTCATACCAGAAATAAAGAATAGTATTTTATGCTTTATTTAATAAGAGACATTTATTTGTCACATAAAGTAAAAATTCTTATTTCAAAGTTTTCAGTGTGAGTTTTAAATTTCGGATTAAAATTGGAGGCCAAACTGGGACTTGTAACCCTGTTTGAGAGTGTTGGAAAATGTTTCATAATCTGTGCTTGGCGCATGACTTTTCTTTCCTGTTTTTGCTTCAATGTGTTGCAATTCAAAGAAAAATAGATCTAATAAATACTACCTGAAAAAATTATACGTTTAAAATTAAATTCATTGTGCTGCTTTAAAATAATGCCTTAATTCGTAAGCATATTTTAGATGTGACGACGTAACTATAGTTATTATTACCCCCAATCCCTGTCACACTTTGTGGACCCCCCCCCCTCACTTCTTTTGAAGTGTAATGTAATTAACTGATGACCCCATATATATATATTATTAATCATTAACACTTCTGATGATTAATTACAAAAAAGAAAGTATTTTTCAATATTAAAATCATTAAAAAAATGTTCGTTACTTTTCCTATACTACATGTATTGTTAATGTTTTATATGAAGTGCATTGTGATTTAGTGTATTAAACTTGAGCCGATCGATAACGTTAATGTTTTCTGATCCCTTCGGTATCGTTAAACACAGGTTATTTTGCCATTAAAAAATAAATAAAAAATAATAATAAAAACAAATTCAACTATTAATTAATTTGAGATTATGCATCCGATTGCATATGCTTAAATTGAACCGGGATTACGGTTAAAAACCTTGATAATACAATTATTACACATAGTGATATTAAATAATAATAGTAAGTTTTTTTACTGTTTTAAATTTAAAACTCAAAATTTTACATGATATCACAGGTGCATTCTCGAAAACAAAGCAGTTTTTCAATTTCACTTTTTCTTCTTCAACTTAAAAAGTATAATTTTGCAGCACACAATACACTAAAACATTATTGTCTGCCCTTTTTCCCTTCAAAACTCTAATTTGTAATAAATTTATGCATAATAAATATTTCTACCGTCACTTCTAGTTAGTTAAACTGCAGATTTGTTCTTTTTTAAGATATATTAAATTAATATTCGACATTAACATAGAGTTCATGACACTGTCTCAAATTACTGTTTTATAAATGCTGTTAAATAAAATTAAAAATTAACATTAATTAATAAATAATACTTTTTACTCATTTTTTCGTAAAAAACTAGATTAGTATGTTACATTTATTGTATTTTTAAATTAACAAACAAAAAATGAATGTTCTATTATTTATCCAACTATTATTTCATAAAAGAATCGATGAACAATTCCATCTGCTTTTGAATCATAGCACAGAAGTCAATGAACTCATGTATCATCGATTTTTTCATGCCATTATGGAAGTATATGGTAGATTGTTGAATCGTCTTTATTCGCCTTTTATTGTTAAAGTTCGATAAATAGAATTCCGGAATAATTTTAATTACAATAAGTGCCAAAGTCAATGTTTAGTAGCAATATCGCGTTAGATCCTGGTAGAAGCCGAAATACTTTCTTTTAGAGGGATGCGGAGATCTAATTTTATTTTACATTTAGATGATGTATTAGACCTGGAGGCGACTGAACAAACCATCGCCTACTCGAGTTGACGTCTGAAATTCCAAGATTAGACAGAACTCGATTGGCATATTAAAATGAAACTGGTCTGCCAAGTCAAATCTTGGTGGAAATCACTTGCAGACCCGATTTTAGTGGTTGATCGGTAGGTTTATCATTGTGTTTTCCTGCATCAACTGAATGAAAACATGGATGGTTGGCAGCAGGAAAACGCAATGGTAAAAGCTAGCAGTCAACCACTAAAATCGGGTTTACAGGTGTTTTCCACCAAGATATAACGTGGCAGACCAGATGCAACTTAATATGCCAATCGAGTTTTAATTAATCCTGGAATTTCAGTCGTCGGCTCGATAAGGTGATTGTTTGTGCAACCGCCACCCGGTCTTGTTAATAAAATACACCTCACCAATCAACTACTCCAGCGAAACACTGACAATTTGAATTGTCAAAGAAAAATTAAGGGGACTGGGAAGTCAAATATCATCAAAAATCGATTTTTCAAATCGTGGCGTAAAAAATACAGATTCTGCAGATTACAAGTATGTATAATTTATGTACCTTTTAACTCTCAAACACTGATTATTTATTAACCAGCTTAAAAAATGTAAACAAACATTTAAATCCCATTTAATCCACATATCTTTTTCAATTGTTTTACTTTAATTTTGATTCAGCATATTTGAAAAAAACATTTACTTTTGAAAATGATGTTTTTTTTTTAAAGTTGCACCACATTTTTTTTAATTTTTTCGCTAAATATTTTAATTTTTTTTATAAATTAATATTTTTAAAAATGCTGAATCAAAATTAAAACTTATATATTTCTGTTTATTTAAATGAAAAAAAAATGAAATTCTATAAATAATATTCTAAGTTATAACGATTTTAATTTACCCCACTTTTTTAATAAATTTAAAATTTAAAATTTTTTTTAAAATAATTATGAGAAGTTTTATCATGTGATTTTGTTTACAAATGATAAAGTTAACCATCAGAAAAAAATTCAGAATTTTTTAATTCAATGAATAAAAATTATTTTAAAATGTGTCCCGGACCCCCTTAAAGTAACACATGCTTTTTGTATTTCTCTCAAAGTGGGATTTTTTTCATGCAATGGTATACTTTGTGAAAATCTGCTGCAAGCAGTGGCACCAACTCTTTTAAAACATTGGGTGGGCGCAAAAAATTTTGAGTAAAATAACACATACATTTTTCTTTCCCTAAAATAAGTGCATGTGTGTGGAGTGAGTGATGTGGTAGCGAATGACTAAGGGGAGGAGCGAAGGACTAAAAAAGATAATTCGATGTCAATTTATGTTGTTATTTTTTTCAAAGTAAAATATGAAATTATTATAATTTAATAAATAATTATATCATAATATATTTTCAAAAGTTCTTCCTTGCAAATACATTAGTATTTATAATAATTCGCATACAAATTGCTAACTACTGAAAGTGCAAAAAACAAATGCCAATAAAAACATACATTTTAGTCACCTAATTTCATTATCAATTCAAGAATTTAAAACAGATGGCAAAATATGCAGGAAATTTGTTTTCGAGAGAAATTTTATTATACATCTGCTGGAGTTTACAATGTTCCTGCAAATCTAATTGATGTTCTTACTATTTTTCAAACAAAATTATTTTGAGAACGTCAATAAAACCAAATTTTATTTCAGCAATTAAATAAATAAATAAGTAAGTAAACCAATGGAAATTCGGTGTGGGGAAAGATCAAATTATTGCACGGACTCGGGTCCCCTGGCCCATATAAGCTGGCCCCACTAGTTGCAAGTACATCTCTGTAATTTTGAAATACGATATAGTAAGTGTTATCAAAACTTTTGAATCTTTTTTTTTTTTTTTTTTTTTTTTTTTCCTTTTTCTTAGGATATTTTTGTAAATGGGGAATATGTGTGACAAAAATAAGCAGATTTCCAATAAGTAAAATTTATCAATTTTTTAAAAAAAATTTGGCAATACTTAATAAAGATTAAATAGATTCCGTATATAAAATTAAAGTACTTTTTGATCATCACAAAATATTTCAAAGTTTTTCATTAGTTTTTTTAAAAAGTGCACCAAAGTGATAGCTTAAAACTTTCCCGAGGAAAAAATATGTAATAAAAGATCAAATTATTGCACGGACGCGGGCCCCCCTGGCCCATATAAGCTGGCCCCACTAGTTGCAAGTACATTTCTGTAATTTTGAAATATGATAGAGTAAGTGCTACCAAAACTTTTGAATCTTTTTTTTTTTTTTTTTTTTTTTTTTTTTTTTTTTTTTTTTTTTACGTTAGGATATTTTTGTAAATGGGGAATATGTGTGACAAAAAAAAGCAGATTTCTAATAAGTAAATTTTATCAATTTTTTTTTTTTAAATTGGCAATACTTAATAAAGATTAAATAGATTCCGTATATAAAATGAAAGTACTTTTTGATCATCACACAATATTTCAAAGTTTTTCATTAGTATTTTTAAAAAGTGCACCAAAGTGATAGCTTAAAACTTTCCCGAATTAAAAATATGTAATAAAAGATCAAATTATTGCACGGGCTCGGGCCCCCCTGGCCCCTATAAGCTGGCCCCACTAGTTGCAAGTGCATCTCTGTAATTTTGAAATACGATAGAGTAAGTGTTACCAAAACTTCTGAATCTTTATTTTATTTTATTTTTTTTTTTTTATTAAATAGATTCCGTATATAAAATTGAAGTACTTTTTGATCATCACACAATATTTCAAAGTTTTTCATTAGTATTTTTATAAAGTGCACCAAAGTGATAGCTTAAAACTTTCCCGAGGAAAAAATATGTAATAAAAGATCAAATTATTGCACGGACTCGGGCGCCCCTGGCCCATATAAGCTGGCCCCACTAGTTGCAAGTACATTTCTGTAATTTTGAAATATGATAGAGTAAGTGCTACCAAAACTTTTGAATCTTTTTTTTTTTTTTTTTTTTACGTTAGGATATTTTTGTAAATGGGGAATATGTGTGACAAAAATAAGTAGATTTCTAATAAGTAAAATTTATCAATTTTTTTTTAAAAAAATTGGCAATACTTAATAAAGATTAAATAGATTCCGTATATAAAATTAAAGTACTTTTTGATCATCACACAATATTTCAAAGCTTTTCATTAGTTTTTTTTTAAAAAGTGCACCAAAGGGATAGCTTAAAACTTTCCCGAGGAAAAAATATGTAATAAAATATCAAATTATTGCACGGACTCGGGCCCCCCTGGCCCCTATAAGCTGGCCCCACTAGTTGCAAGTACATCTCTGTAATTTTGAAATACGATAGAGTAAGTGTTACCAAAACTTTTGAATCTTTTTTTTTTTTTTTTTTTTTTTTTTTTTCTTAGGATATTTTTGTAAATGGGGAATATGTGTGACAAAAATAAGTAGATTTCTAATAAGTAAAATTTATCAATTTTTTTTTAAAAAATTGGCAATACTTAATAAAGATTAAATAGATTCCGTATATAAAATTAAAGTACTTTTTGATCATCACACAATATTTCAAAGTTTTTCATTAGTTTTTTTAAAAAGTGCACCAAAGGGATAGCTTAAAACTTTTCCGAGGAAAAAATATGTAATAAAAGATCAAATTATTGCACGGACTCGGGCCCCCCTGGCCCCTATAAGCTGGCCCCACTAGTTGCAAGTACATCTCTGTAATTTTGAAATACGATAGAGTAAGTGTTACCAAAACTTTTGAATCTCTTTTTTTTTTTTTTTTTTTTTTTTACGTTAGGATATTTTTGTAAATGGAGAATATGTGTGACAAAAATAAGCAGATTTCTAGTAAGTGAAATTTATCAATTTTTTAAAAAAAAAATTTGGCAGTACTTAATAAAGATTAAATAGATTCCGTATATAAAATTAAAGTACTTTTTAATCATCGCACAATATTTCAAAGTTTTTCATTAGTTTTTTTTTTTTTGTTAAGTGCACCAAAGTGATATCTTAAAACTTTCCCGAGGAAAAAATATGTTTATTTACATTGTTATTTTAATTTTATATTTAAACCCAAATAGTAATTTTTTTTATCTTAAAATATTTATAAAGTTAAAAAGGCTAAAAAATCATAATGATGTACGCATATTTGAACGAGGTATGGGTTTTAAAAGAATAGCCTGAATTTCCAACTTTTTAGTTGTCGCAGACATCCCAGTTCCCTCAACTCTTTTACCCTATTAAATTATTCAACAACAGCATCAACTCTTCCACAGCCAAATTAATCTTTTTCGCTTAAGTATCACCATATATGGGCATACTCGTTGTGCAATTTCTGCACGAGTGCACCCCACAAAAACTTTCTTTCTTTTTTTACTGACGCGCGGAGGTTCACAGACTCTTCACCAGACAATCGTCACGGCATGTCGCGTTATTCTTCTCATTTCTTTTAATCCGGTGGAGCGGAGAACAAAATCCGCCAGCATTTCTCCTAAAAAGCTCATGCCATACTTTTCAGAATTTATTTTCGTTATTATTGCTATTTTAGGGGGGTTGTTTAACATCTTCGGGACGAGCATTTTTTACAGAATTTTTAATCTTTTATAACCAGTTTTTTTAAAACAGAAATTTTGCCGAATTTAATCGGGAAAATGCTCGGATTAAAAAAGGTAAAATTTAAAAATAAAAATTTACAGGTGAGAATAATCACTTATTCTGAGCCCCTTACGTGGCACGTATACCGGTCGCTCGTCCACAAGGGGTTAAATATATATATATATATATATATATGCAAGGCGAAAGTAGACTTTTACGAGACTACATGGCAACAGGGCCCGACTTAGACTATCTAGACCTAGTGGTTCTCATCATGAGGCGTATGCCCCACCCGGGGGGGGGGGGGCAATTTGACTTTTAAGGGGTAATTCCAAATTTTTTATTCAACCATTCGCTATCAGTTTCTTTTGTCTTTTATTTATTTATTTTTTCAAGCAATGTTGTAGGCTAAAGCTAATGTCAGACGAACGTCTTTTTGCACGCTTTTTTCCTTACATATCATCCCTACACAATGCCGCTAGCATTGTGTAGGGATGATACGTATGGAAAAAAACGTGCAAAAAGACGTTCGTCTGACATTAGCCTAAATATAAATGGAATACAAACAAAATTTAAAAAGTGATTTTTTGTGTGTGTGAAATTTTAAGAGTTCCTAATCGAAAGTTTAAAATAAAATCACAGCATAATTATACGGGGTTTTATGATACGATAATCATACACTTGGACTTTTAGAGCACCTGAGACGAAGTCCATATCTCTAGTTTGCGTAATGTCCGAGTAACAATCAGTTACTCATAAAAATAGTTAAATGATCTTTAAAATAGTCCAGAACGTGACAGAGGGAAAGAAAAAATCCCGAAGAAGCATTTTAAAACCAAAGGCACTCAACAGAGCTAGCTATACGGTTATAAGAATATTAAATGCACATAAAAATTACGGTAAAAATAATAAAAAGTTAACATATACGTTAAAATAAGCACTAAAACGCGTTAAAATAAGCAAAAATATGCAGAAAGTAAGCAATTATTTACAAAAAACAAAGAGAAATGCAAACGGCCCTCGTTTACAATTTATCTTGGCCAATCAAATTTCAGGATAATCATACAATCTTTGTCAAAAATATCTATAAATTTTCTGGCTTTTGCTGTATTTCATATTTTTTCTTAACACTTTAAATTATATATTGAGTGAACCTTCTATTTCTATTCGCTTTGCTATATGTCACACGAAGAAACTTTTACACATGAAACTGCTTAAAAGTATATCTAAATCTGACTGCCTTGAACAGATTTAATCTGAAAAATATTTGAAATATCTAAACAAGGTAATACCAAGTTTACATAATATATTAATCTTAAATAGCATTGAAAAGGAAATGGGTAGTAGTAAATATCTATAGATCTGGTTCAGGCATCCCACCATGGAGGTAGAATATTAAATATAGTACTCTATCTTTTTGCATCCCACACAGTACATAAATTTACATCATGACATATTTTAAATTTTAAAATCAGATAATGTATGGCAGACAGCCAACGATATTGGGAAAGGGAAAACACAGAAAATGTTTTGTGATGGAGAACAATATTTCTTTAAAATTGTTAAAAACAATAATCTTGAAATGCTTCTTGTGTTAATCATAGAAATAAAATTTAATGTCCAAAGCTTTTCCACCATTTCTTAATAAGTTAGAAAAATTAATTATAAACTCTAGATCAATATTATAAATTTTAATGTTAAATGTGAGAGACTCTTCAAAACATTTTATGAAGATAAATATGCAGGCCGTATAACAATTTTCTTCAACAAGTCAGCTTGAAAATAACAAAACTCTTTAGCCTCATTGCATTTACAGAATTGTGTTAAAAACACATTTGTGAGAGAAGATTAACCTCTTTGATAAGTTAAAAAGTGTGAAATGGATAGTTATTGTTAAGGGTGTTCTCAAATCCAAAAGGGCAACTTTCTGACATAAGATTTAATTTATTTTTGTTCGGAAATGCATGAAACTAGCTGGTGTTGTTGTTCAGAAACTATGTAATTGAGCTATTTTTTTCTTTTTTTTGCAAACGCCATAGATCTTTCAGAAAATTGTGTCAAAGTGGGCGTTTTGAACCGAATTTCCGCGCGAAGGGAGAAAGAGCACTCAAGTGCGGGCGAAAAACATGTTTGTCACGTGATCGAAATCGCTTATAACTCAATAGGTAATTGATTGATCAAAGAATGGAAAAAACAGTTCAATTCCAAATCGCTTTCAGGGCCAGGCTTTCCAATTTTATATCTTTCCGTTAAAAAATGAATTTGTAAATATGTCAAAACATTTTGCGTTTGTTGGGCAGAGCAGTTAAGAACAGCCTTAAGGTTATATTACGTTTGCACCGTGTGAATTGAGTTCACCTTTTAAATAATAACAAACATATGTTAGAGTCGGGGACACCGTGATTTTACAGATATTTTGGTGGGCCGTAGCTAATAAAAGGTTGGGAATCACTGATCTAGTGCCTCGGGGCAGGCATCATTCTTGGGGAGGGGGGGGGGATTCTATCAATCCATAGAAATTGTTTCGTGAATTATGCTGAAGTGACTAGTACTAAAAGTTCATACCTATTGTATGTAATACATAGCCTTCGTACCAGTACAAAGTATCATAAGAAAGATAGTCACAACTTTAAGATAAAATACCAGTAGAAAAATAGGAGAATAAATGGTAAATTGGTCGACTGGATTATTTGTTTGCAAACTTTCCTTTGCTTATCTACGTATGTCATAAGATGTCTAAGAAAAATACCCTCAATTGGTCATCATTATAATTCTTTTAAATTGCCTTGTCACGAGAAAAACGCCAATAATGAATTTCCCTTGAAAACAGTGGAATAATAAGTTGTTATAATACAATTTTAATCATTAGTTTTTAATAATATTGTTCGTTCTTTTTTTTTGGGGGGGGGGGTGTAGTTGGGGTTTGGGGGGGCTGTACTCCCTTCCTAAATCTTTGAAAATGTAAAAATTGTAGTCACTTTTGGCCTATTTTAACCATTAAGCCTGGGGCAGCTGCCTTGCATGGCCCTTGATTAATCAGGACCTGCATAGCGATCATATCAGCAACTTTCTAGTACTGATAGATTTTTAAGTTGCGTTAAGTATGTTAAAGTTGTTTGAAACATATTTCGTGCCACTTACACATTATTTTCAATGCACGTAGAATCCCACTTTCTCCGAGATATTTCAGTTGTTTATAGGCAAAGAACATGAAAACGACAGTTGATAACAGTATTGCATGCCTAAATATTATCTTTTTATTCTATTTACTTTTAGTATTGCCTCTAGTATCATTTTTGGTATATGTCGAATCTTTCTTCTTCAATACTTTTGTTATTTATAGGCAAAGAATATGAAAATAATAGTTGATCATGCATGCTATAAAGCAATATTTATTTTATAAATGCATTGAATTTTCTTTAACTGCTGATGCCATTTTTTACAATCACTGAATCTCGCTTCTTCCGCAATATTCCTGTTATTTATTGGAAAAACGAAAGAAAGAAAGAAAATAACAGTTGGTTGATATTATTCGTGCATAGTACAAAACAAAATTTACTTGTAAAATGCATTGACCTCCTGTTCTTGCCTTGATATTTTCCTTACGGCTAGACCTAGAGCACATGAATTTTCAGAAATTTTGAACAGCATCTTAAATTTCGTCTCGTTTATATTGAAGTTAGAAATCAACATAAAAGTTTAAAAAGAGTAAAGAAATGTACAGTTGTGGGGGAAAAAAAGTAAACACCCCCTACTAACTCCTCAACAAATTATCGTAGAAGAAAGTTACTGGTAGCGAACGATTGGAAATAAAGTCTACTTTTAAATGATGCATATAAAATTTGCTTAGGAGGGCATCTACATATTAAAACGAACCATAACTTTGTTTTTTTCAATAGCAGTACACAATTCTGACAGCATAAATGAACTCTACACCCTTCAATTAGCCTAAAAACACATTTTTATGCAATTCGTACTATAAGTTTCCGAGAAATTAATTATTTTAAAACGAGCGTACTTTAAGGGCTGTATGCATATTGAAGTTTCGTACTCCATTGTTAACCGAGAGAGCCCCCTTCTTGATCAAGGCACCTGAAGCGCCGCTCAAGGAGTCAATGAAGCCTGTTAGGGGCATCCCACACTATGGCGACACATAAGACATGTCGCTTGAATTCGCTGGAAAAACTGGTTTAAAACAGGTTTGAAACAACTTCGTCCTTTGTTTCGACCGGTTTTTGCGCTACATGTTGCGGCTACATGTCGCTTGTCGTCTGAGTGTGGGATGCGCCTTAGATTACAGGACAGCAGAATAAATTTCAAAATATCTACTCACTTCTATCATAGACGGCCATCATTTTGCCACAGACGGCTTTAACCATCATTTTGCCATTTTTTAAGCATAATTTGAAAACTACTTGGAAGAAAAATGTGAAAGTTTGGATTTCCATAAAGTAGGACTTAATAAATCTAAATCAATAAAAAAAATTGTAGGTTGCAATTCATAATTTTTTCGAGTATTAATTTCATAATTCATATCGTAAAATTATAAAAATTGCAAATTCAGCGAATTTATATTTGGGTATATTAGTGTTATTGCTACAAGAAAAAAAAAAAACACATTAGGAGCATAATTTCAGGAGATATAAATAAAAATATGAAAATGTAATTTAACATTAGAAGCACTAAATTTTGAATGTTTATAATTCAAAAGACTTGAAATTTGGTGTCTAGGCATAGTTTGAACCAAAGATTTGAAATATCTCGTTAAAATTGGGTATTGCCATTGAAAAAAATGAAGTTTGGATTCGTTTTAATATGTAGATGGCCCCCAAAGAAAATTATATATACATCATTTAAAAGTAGACTTTATTTCCGATCGTTCGGTACCAGTAACTTTCGTCTACAATAATTTGTTGAGGAAGTTAGTAGGGGGTGTTTACTTTTTTTTTCCACGACTGTACATTTATTTTATTACTGTATTATCCGGTGTATTAAGTCGACTCCAAAATTCGATAGAAGTAACATGTTGTTCCATTTGAATGACAGCATTTCTGTGTGCTAGTCTTCATCTTATACAGGGTGTTCAATAAAAGAATGTCCCGGTTATAAAATTTAATAGTATCGACTATAGGCGTTGTGAAATGTTGGTTCAAGGTCACAAATACAGAACAACTCGAATAGTTTTAGATAGCGCATGCGCGAGTACTGTTTTGTTATCGACTCGCTTGCAGTGCCACATACGCAAAATGGCGACTATTGAGCGTAAAACGTTATTGCTGTGCTGAAGATTTAAAAGCCGTTAAAGAGCCATGCGATTTTTTCCTTTGGGGCTTTATAAAAAATCGTGTCTACGTTTCGCCGCTACCTAATGATTTGCAAGAGTTGAGACACAGAATGGAAGAGGTTATTGCTTCCATTACTCCGGATTTGTTAACCAAAGCGTGGGAAGAATTGGACTTTAGGTTGGATGTGTGCCGCATAACTAAAAGTGCACATATTGAGCATCTTTTACAATATACCATTGAAACTGGGACATTCTTTTATAAACACACTGTGTAATCGCAAAAATTTCACGAATTCCGTGATTTAAAAATGAGGAAAAAAAAACTATACGAAAATACTTGTATTCAAACCTATTTTGGCGAGAGTGTATTGTGTTATTGTGTATATACCATTAACTCCATTGTTTTTGTAACTCGCAAACCGTTGTAACCAAGAACATTGGCGCACCCACGGGGGGAGCTAAAGGGGCTGAAGTCCCTCCCAGACTAGACTAGATATTTAAGTTTTTGTAAAAATTATGAAAGATTTTTAATAGGTCCCTAAAAATAGGAATTAATTGAAATAATATTAATTTGTCACACATTTTTTTCTCTTTTATAGATTTTACAGGGCTCCTAAATGGTCCGCCAACTGAATACCAATATTTTTTTTAGAAAAATTTTCTTTTTAGATTTTTCTTACAAACCGCCCCGAAACCATATTTGAAAGTTAATTCTAGCACAAACCTACCATAAAATTTTCTGTTAAAATTTATTGCCATTCAGTTGGTGGACCATTTGGGAGCCCTGATTTTATTATGAAATTCGAAATATAAGCATGTTTAAAAAGACCCCGTGCAACTCTTGTTCTCTTTAACCTTCGTAATATTTTGATAATTTAATATCAAAACTTCAAATCATTTGATTGGAAACAAACTTTAAAATTATCCAAATACAGAAACACACCAAAAAATCGCAAACACCAAGATATATTTTAGTACAGTATTTCATTATTTAGCAAGCATTCAGAATTAGTCCCACTAAAACTTTCCAGAACTTTCTCTGGCTGGTTACGACTCTGCTCAAGTCAGCAGATAAAAAGGAAGTCAGGACCTGATCCGGCACGTCCCATCAAATCAAATGAAAGAAATACAGAGCTCGGCAGCGAGCCGGACCAGATCTGGGCACATATTAGACCTCTAATATATACTAGCCCCCTTCAAAGCGTAATCCTGGATGCGCCACTGACCAAGAAGATTATTTGGCGATTGATCACCTGCGGCCGGTTAACGGGGAATGTCTCAAAATTAATTTATTAATTCATAATTAAGTTCTAAAAAATATTAAATGTTGTATCGTCATCAGAAAGAAACACAGCGCGTGTGTACGTGTGTACGTAATTTCTTATGATTCTAGCATATCAGGAAGTGAGGGAAAAATCGGTTACAGAATTCCATCTTTACATAGAGAAACCAAGTTAACCCTTTCGAGAGTGGTGTCCTTGAAAAAAGGACACCTAATTTTAATTCCAAAACTGACAATCGGCACCAAGAATATTTAATTAAAATTTTCATTTTATAATGTACGTGAAAATAAGGAAGCTCGTATTTTCTAATAACTTCGTTTATAAATTCTGGTGTCAGTCCATTATTTCATCGGTTTATAAACAGAATTACTCCTCGCCGGAAAGGGTTAAGTTAAATAAAAGCGTGTAAAAAAACATGTTATTTTTTAGGGTTGACTTATGCACCGGAAACTACGGTGTTTTTTTTTTTTTTTTAGTAAGGTTTATTTGAATAATAATACATATACAACAAATTTTAAGCATTTTTTTTCGTCCTTTAAATTAATCAAGATGTTAATTTTGATGCACTGAATTTAAATATAGTAAAACTTGTTAAAACGGAATTTGTGTATCATGTAATTCTGCCTTAAACGGAAAGATTTCGTGGTTCCGTCGAGAGCAATACCACGGAATTACAACTCAAAAGATAGAAACTTGTCTAGAACAGAAATTTTCTACTCTCCTTTGCGATTCTGTCTTATTAGGTTTTACTGTATGTAACTATTTTCTTTGTCTATCAAGTGTAATTTTTGCAGAAGGATGTATTCAAATTTCAAATGCATTATTCGGAATGATCTTGGATTTTCCATTACTGAATATATCTTTTTTTATATACATAAATAAAAAGTTAGAGAAATGGAAATGAATGAATGGAAATGAAATGAAAAAAAAAAAAAAATTATAAAATGATTCCTAGCTTTTTCATACACACCTTCTAACATAGAATCGTCAGGCATCTGGAGAAATTCCAATTTAGGTAGGTTTCCGTCTTTAACATATTCAACCCCGGGTATCCTTTGGTATCTTTTTTGCCAAGGGAAGGACCGGCATTCTTTGTAAAGAAGTACGGTCGCAAAAAAATTTTGGGGACCCTAAATTATTTTTAAAGGTGAATAAGATGGTGTTTTTTGTCTCAATGGAATCTTCTATAATCGTGGGGTAGAGTTGTGTGTGTTGGTGTAAAAAAAAATTCGGCCCTAATCTGTAGTTTCAGAGGTAAAAAAAATAAAGAGATCATTTAGTCTCGTTGGAGAAATTTCAGAACATGCTGTATATTGTCATGATATTATTGTAACTGTATGATTAACTGCATAAATATATTTTGACTGTACTGGTATTAACTGTAACTTTTAACTGTGCACCTGAACTGTTGTTGATCAGAATGTAACCGGCAAGCATGTATGCTATAATTTGTATGTCTTCTACTTAATAATATGTAACCAAGTTATTATAAATATGAACTGTGTTTATTTATTGTGTTATATATTACACTAAAATGAAACCCCACTCCTGACACGAAATGCAAAAGAAAAGTGGAAGAGATGGAAGCAAGAACTAGAAAATTATCTCTTAGCTACAGAGAAAGATGGTCGCCCAGAAAAAGTCAAAATCGCAATCCTGTTGAATCTCCTTGGGAGTGAGGGACTGGAAATATACAACACGTTCAAATTTGATCCACCTGAAAATAAGGAAAAATTCACTGAAGTGATGAAAAAATTTGAAGAGTATTGTCTACCTCGTCAGAATGTCGTTTATGAACGATATAAATTTTTCTCGTGTGTCCAACAAGAAGGGCAAAACATCGAGAGTTACGTGACTCAACTGAAAACGTTAGCGTCAACGTGCGAGTTCGCTGATCAAGAAGATGGGCTAATTCGTGATAGGATTGTCCTCGGAATTCGTGACAACGGTCTGAAAGAACGTTTGCTTCGCGAGTCGTCACTGTCAGTAGAAAAAGCAGTGGAAATTGTACGTGCAGCAGAATCGAGTCGGGAACAGATCAGGAGTATGAATAACGAAAGTGAAGTACACAGTGTGAGAAAACAGTGGAAGAAGAGTAAACCAAAGCAACAGTCGTCAGAATACGAGTGCAAGAAGTGCAGTAGAACACACAAGCCTCGGGAATGTCCAGCATTCGGAAAATATTGTTCAAGATGTAAACAGAAGAATCATTTTGCCATAAGATGCCCTCAGAATCCGAAGAAGGTACATCAAGTGAGTGCTCCGGAAAATGAACTAAGTGAATCACATATTTTTGTTGACTCAGTGACTGTATTTAAACCTGAAAATGAACTTACTTTTAGTGACACTATAACTGTAAAAACATTTGAAAATGAACTATATGAACTTCAAAGCACAGTTAGTTCTGTAGAAATAAGGAATATTGAAACGGTAAGTGAAACTTGGTATAAAAATGTTAAACTATTTCTAGAAAATAAGTATTTTGATGTTGAATTCAAACTTGATACTGGTGCTGAAGTGAATATTTTACCATTGCATGTTTTAAATAATGCTAAAATTAAACCAAAGTTTAATGAAACTAAAGTAACATTAATGTCATTTGGTAATTTTAAAATAAGGCCAAAAGGCACTTTAGTGATAAATTGTTCTACTGGGAAACTCAATAATGTGCCACTGTTATTTTATGTTGTAAATATTGTATCTAAACCAATATTAGGATTAAAAGCATGTTCAGAGTTGAAATTAATACAACAAATAAATGAAATAGAGGGAAGTAATTTAAGTAAAGATGAGTTGATAGCACAATATAAAGATGTATTCACTGGTACTGGAGAATTTCCAGATGAACCATATCATATTACATTAACCACTTCACCGGCTGCCCCGAGATAAGTCGGGGGTAAAAGCACTGTTTCCCCATACCTGTCGCCGGTGAAGTGGTTAAAAGATAATGCGATACCAGTTATTCACCCTCCTAGGCGTGTTCCTCAGGCATTACAGCCAAAATTGAAAGAGACGTTAAATAAATTAGAGAAAGAGGGAATTGTATCCAAAGTAAACAAACCAACTGATTGGGTACAAAGTTTAGTTATTGTAGAAAAACCTAATGGGAGTCTCAGATTGTGTTTGGATCCAAGGGATTTAAATAAAGTAATAAAAAGGGAACACTATCAAATTCCTTCTGCAGATGACATAATAAGTAGATTAGAAGGTAAAAGAATATTTTCTGTAGTTGATTTAAAAGATGGATTTTGGCATGTTCCATTGGATGAAATTAGTAGTGAAATCTGTACATTTAACACACCATTTGGCAGGTATAAATTTAACAAAATGCCATTCGGAATTTCATCAGCACCTGAAATATTTCAAAAGAGAAATCAAAAGCTTTTTGGGGATATTGACGGTGTTGAGATTTACTTTGATGATATTATTATTGCAGGAACTGATGAGGCCACACACGACTTAATTATGTCGAAGGTTCTTGAAAGAGCTAGGTCCTTAAATATCAAATTTAACCCTGATAAATTACAGTATAGAGTACCAGAAGTAAAATATGTAGGCCAAATTATTTCTGAATCTGGTATTAAAGCTGATCCGAGTCACATCAGAGGAATTGTTGACATGCCAACACCAAAATCAAAAACTGAAGTTCGGAGGTTGTTAGGTATGATAAATTTCTTGTCAAAGTTTATACCCAATGTATCGAAAATTACTGCCCCATTAAGAGAGACAATTCATGAAAATGTAGAATTTAATTGGGGAAGGGAACAGGAAGAATCATTTAGTAAAATTAAAGAACTGTTAACCAGAGCCCCAGTTTTGAAAGTTTTCAGTTCAAAAGATGAAATAGTAATACAGTGTGACAGTTCAAAAGATGGCCTGGGATCATGTTTAATCCAAAAAGACCAACCTGTATCTTTTGTGTCACGCAGTTTAACTAGCAGCGAGAAAAACTATGCGCAAATAGAAAAGGAATTATTGGCCATAGTCTTTTCTTTTGAAAAATATCATAATTTTGTTTATGGTCGAAAAGTCACAATTCAAAGTGACCACAGACCTCTAATGTCAATTGTAAAAAAACCTATGCATAAAATATCCTCTAGAATGCAAAGAATGCTTCTAAAATTACTGAAGTATGAGTTTGAAGTAACGTATGTACCAGGTAAACAAATGTTTCTGGCTGATACTTTATCACGAGCATTCCCTAAAAATGTAACTGTTAAAGATGACCCAGAAATGTTAAATATTGTACATACCATTTCTAAATACTTACCTATGAGTGAAGGCAGAATTGCCCAATTTAAGAAAGAAACTGAATCAGACCCAGAATTGAAAATTGTCTTAAATTACATCAAGGAAGGCTGGCCTAAATCTTACAAAAATGTAGATAACAATGTGAAAACATATTATAAAATTAAAAATGATCTTCATAGTAATGATGGGCTGTTATTTCTTAATGAAAATATAGTTGTTCCTCATAGTTTGAGAAAAAGTATGTTAGATTTAATTCATGAAGCACACTTTGGGATAGAAAAGTGCAAGAAAAGGGCTAGGGACTTAATGTATTGGCCAGGAATGAATTCAGATATAGAGAAAGTTGTTTTAAATTGTGAAATTTGTGAAAAATTTAAAAGAGCAAATAGCAAAGAACCTATGAAACCTCATACAGTTCCATATAGACCATTTGAAAAGGTAGGGGTTGATATAATGGAGTTTGGTAATGTTAATTATCTAATTCTTATGGATTATTACTCAAAATGGATAGAAGTTTGCGAGCTTGAAAATAAGTCAGCGGATGATGTAATATGTAAACTAAAATCTATTTTTTCTAGGTTTGGTGTCCCGAATACTGTAATATCTGACAATGTTCCATTTAATGGCTCTAATTATATTAAATTTGCAAAAGATTGGGATTTTAACTATGCATTTAGTAGTCCTCATTATTCTCCAAGTAATGGCATGGTTGAAAGGGCAGTGGGAATTGTAAAATGTATTATGAGAAAAGCTAAGGAAAGTAATAAAGACTATTTCGTGGGATTAATGGAGTATAGAAACACACCCATTTCAGGCCTTGAGTTATCTCCAGCTCAACTGATGTTTAACCGTAGACTAAAAACAAAATTACCGATCACAAATAAATTACTAAATGCAGAATTGTTTAATAACATTCGAGAAAAACTAGTTAAGAGGCAAACTATTCAAAAGAACTATTATGACAAATCAGCACATCCATTACCTCAGCTTATAGAAAAAGAGAATGTTAGGATTTTAAACTTTAAAAGCAAAACTTGGGAACCAGCTGAAATTGTTAAAATAGACAAATCTCATCCAAGATCTTATTACGTTAGGGATCAATCTGGGAAAATTCTTAGACGTAATAGAAAACATATAAGAAAATCATTGTCATTAAAAACAATAGACCCAAATTATGAAATAATAAGTATTCCTGAAAATGATTCCAATGTATCTTTAGATTCTCCACAGAATACTCATGTAAACAGCAATCTAAGATGTAGTAGTCGTATACGTAGAATGCCTACATATTTAAATGACTATGTTGTATAATGAAATAACTTAAAAGGGGGGATGTCATGATATTATTGTAACTGTATGATTAACTGCATAAATATATTTTGACTGTACTGGTATTAACTGTAACTTTTAACTGTGCACCTGAACTGTTGTTGATCAGAATGTAACCGGCAAGCATGTATGCTATAATTTGTATGTCTTCTACTTAATAATATGTAACCAAGTTATTATAAATATGAACTGTGTTTATTTATTGTGTTATATATTACACTAAAATGAAACCCACAACTGACATATATCACTCCTTCCGCGATATTTCTATTATTTATTGACCACTGCCATACAAAAAACATGAAAACAACAATTGATATTATTTTTGTAACAATTGATAGTATTCCATTTACAGATAATTTCAATCCAAACGAAATTACAAAATATATACATAATTTTCACAACTAAGATTTTCTTCTAAAGTTATTTTTGTACGATCGATCACTCAAAGGTGCCGAAAACCGATTTTGGTAACTCTTTTTTGTCACCTCATAAAGAATACGTTTGCCAGATGCTCAAGTGCAAATTATACTTGGGTCGGATGACGGAACACAGAACATCTGTCGACCAGTGGTGTAGTCGTAAAAAAAACAGAGGGTATACGTTCTAAGCAGAGGGTATACGCTCAAGGCAGAGGGTATACCCTAGTATATATATATACTATAGCTTTCTTGAGAAACAGAGGGTATACGGTGTTCCTTAAAAAATCCAGAAGGTATACGGCGTATACCCCCGTATACCCTCCACTACATCCCTGCTGTCGACTTATCTGCCAATCCACCTTTGTTCTAAGTTCCAAGAGCCATAAAAATGGATTTCGACTGTTATAAAATTTATATTTGTTAATGAATTTTATGAAAAAAACTGTCGATCTGATATTTTCGCCAATGCAATTTTCTTTTTAGTGACAAAGTCCTATTTTTTTCACTGTGGATTTTTTCTTCTTTTTTTCAGAAATTTGTATTCCACTTTTGGACGCCAACCAAAAACCAGTAGCTGTTTCTAGAAATGTATAACGACTGGCGCTTTTGCTTTCGCTTTTAGCGTTTATATATCACAATACCGCACAATTTCAATTCTTACACCATCAAATAGGGAAAAAAAAATCCGAATGAAACTTCCGAATGAAATTCGTTAGAACAGCAGTTCGATTTAGCGATTTTATAATAAATCTAAACCATAAACTTCTTTTTTAAATGTATCTCAACGATGACCATTTGTTTGCTATAGTAATGTAAAGTAGCTACTGGCAAAGTAACTACAATTGGAAATTGATTGCCCGGAGCAAATTACAAAGAAAATCAGATTAATCATAAGGTCAGGTTAACGATGGGACAGTACATTTTGCGAAATAGTTGGAAATACCGGGTTACACGCCGTCGCCGCATGAATAATGATAACTGACGGCGCTGCTGAATCCTGCCCACGTCCAGGGGGGTGCCATTTCCCTTTACTTCTGGTATCAAGGTTTCGGTGCGCATGACGTCACTGTGACCTGCGCGTGCTAAGGAGGAGTCTTGCAATAGAAAATAACCTATTTTCTTATTTAAAATAGAATTTATGCTAAAAAAATTTGTATCTTTGGTCAGAGGAGAGCATGTTTCTTCAAAATAAAACATTTTTCTTTAACGGAAGTATTTTTTTCTAGGAATAAAACGATTTAGAAGGGATTTTTTTTCTTCAAATAGCCGTGTATTTTTTCTTTTCTAAGATCAGTTTTTATTGCTTCTTATCTTCAGTCGATCTTTAAAAGGGACGGAAGCGTGAAGTAAACATTTATTGTTATTTTCTTTGACACCCAGGGCAGTTTGCCCTCACACGAAGCTTTAATTGCTTCTCTAAAACAAGGTTACTATATCCATAATAAAAACATTTGTGAAAACCAGGACTTTTATTCGATTGAGGCATTTTAACCAAATATATTCATCAGAAATAAAAAAGAGATACGCTGCCAGAAAATCAAAAATGTGGAGTAAGTCAAATTAGATTGCATGATAAAACAGTACGAGAAATAGCAAATAAAGAAGCACACATTAAAATACATCTTCAAAATGCACCCTGTGATGAAATCAAATGCTGGAAATGAAAGCATATTCTGAGGGTAAAAACCTAAAATATATTATTTATTAAAATAATTTTATATAATTTTATCCCCATACAACATTAAAATATAATTTTATATAACTCTTTTGGAAGGTATTTATAAACGTATAGTGCTTTGAATTTCAAATTTTAACTTTTCTATATCGCATAAATGTTTCAGTTTTAAATATTTGGCAACTTAAAAATTAAAATTTCTGTTATTTGTTTTCTAAATTTCCTTTATAAATACTGCTGTCCTCATTTTTATTATATAAAAAAATAAATCAATTTAATATTTAAACACATTAGCTGCATCTGAAGAAAACAATAGTACATTTAAAATTAAGTTTTAAAAAGCTGAATTGATGTAATTTTAAATTTTAAATATGGCACTTTATTTGGATGTAAAAATTAAGTTTAACCCATTACCCGCTGGTGTTGCGTTCACGCAACAGTCAAAATAAATACACTTATTTAAGTTATTTACATACCCACCGCTATTTTTCAATTAAAAAATTGGCCTTACTTAAAGACATAAAAATTTAAGACCATATAAAGCGAAAATTATCTTTCAGAGTTTGTGGTGGCAAATGCTGTTCAGGTAAAAAGTTGAAAATTTCAACCTTATAGTTTTGGCGGTTAATGGGTTAAACGTTAAATTCACTTTAACGCAATAATTTGCCTTAATTTCTTTTAATTATGTATGTAGATTTATATTTATTATTATTATTATATAGCATTAAATTATTATTTTAAATAAACTTTTTAATGTATTTATAAATTATATTAATCTGAATTTCAAAAATTATTTCCACCAAACCATATAATTATACCGTATAAATATTTCCGTTTAAAAATATTAAATATTCATATGTTTACTTATTAAAGTTTCTATTTTATTTGTCTTTTAAATCTAATTATTCAAAACTCAATCTTGTGTAATCTTGCTATGAAGTTGAAACGTAACTTATTATTTTTTAAACCTTTTTTATGGGTTTTTATCAAATAAATATCGAAATTATAATAATATTAGAATTATCTTAGATTTCAAATTGAATACCAATCGAATATTATAAATATACTATATTAAAAATTGTTAACAAAATATTATCTGCAGTCGTGCAACGATGAAATTTCCTGCTTTTGTAGGTCTTTAAGATTTTATTTATAAAAAATATTATTTTACACTTTTTTTTTTAATGTAAATGAACTTTTTCATATTGAATCGTAAACGAAACTTAAGGAAAAAGACAGCAAATTTAACAATTAAATTTCGAAGAGCTAAAAAGAGATAATAGCTTAAAATTTAGATGTGATGTTTGTCCCATGTATAAAGAATATATTTTAATCGTTAAGCTTCTTTTCACGCAAAAATTTCTACTGATATTTTTTAATTAAAAATAGCGCCTTTCTAATGCAAAGTCAATTGGGAAACTCATCTTAGCACGCGCAGTGACGTCAAGCAGCGAGTCGCTCCCTATTGGCTACGGGGTGAAATGGCGCAACCTTTAGATATAGTAACCTTGCCCACGTCTACCTTAATTGAGCGCCTGGTGCGGAGGCACTGTCCGCACCACCCTTGCTGCGGCTCGGTGATAAGATACCGCATTTTTGCACTAAACTAAAAGGGTCTAGCCGGATGAGCATAGCAAAATGGCCCCCCATGGCTCATGTTTGAAATAACATGTGTTGTAATAAGGCTCACCATAAGAATACAATATAGAGTGTTTTTAGCCCCTGATCTTGAAGTCACCTTGAGATAATCGGGGAAGTATGCGCCGATGCTACTATTTTTCAAATAAGTTTTTCTCAAGAAGTACAAAAGTTTTAAAAAATGAAACCAATGCCAATTATTGAAGAATATATTAGTTCAGATTATATATATATATATATATATATAATTTTTTTTTTATATTTACATCTTTACGCATATTTTAACATAGAAAAATAAACAAAAATATTTAAAAAAATTATAAATGTAGTAATTTTATATTTACACCAACCAAAAACATAAAAAATATTGCTCAAAGTACATACTTTTAAGAAAAAAATTTTCGTTAAAATCGAAGATGCACTTTTTGAGTTATAACGAAAATAATGTTAGCAACTTGTTAAAATATTCTTAACTTTCTCTGTTTGTATTTGCAGAAATACGCTTCTAACAATGCATTGGTTGATTCGTGACATTTCCACTCGAGCAGGATGCACAGTGCGCCTTAATACGAGAATGTTTCCATACATACCACTTCTCTAGGTTTGTTTCGTGCTTGTAAATATTCTGTTATTTTGGCATACTACGCATCCTTCTCGCGTAATAATATCAAGTCGACAGTCTAGTACCATGGTCAGCAACTGACGGACCGCGGTCCACATCGGGACCGCGAAGGTCGAAGCCTGGACCGCCGAAAAAGATATTGCAAATAAAGAATTTATTCATTTTCTAACAATTCTTGAATATAAAAAGAAGACTTCCGAAATACACACTACAGTGTTCCTAAGTTTCATGTCAGATCTTGTGAAGAAATTTGAAGCAAGTTCAAAGACTCTGGATAGATAGGTAATTTGTCTCAATTCTTTAAGGCTGTTCTTAACTGCTCTGCTCAAAAAGCGCAAAACGTTTTGACACATTTAAAAATTCATTTTTTAAAAGAAAGGTATAAAACTGGAAAGCCTGGCCATGGAGGCGATTTGGAATTGAACTGTTTTTTCCATTTTTTGATCAATCAATTACCTATTGAGTTATAAGCTATTTTGATGACGTGACAAACACGTTTTTCGCCCACTCCTGAGTGCTCTTTCTTCCTTCGCGCGGAAATTCGGTTCAAACGCCCACTTTGACACTATTTTCTGAAAGATCTATTGTGTTTGCAAAAACAATGGAAAAAACAGCTCAATTACATAGTTTCTGAACAACAACACCAGCTAGTTTCATGCATTTTCAAGCAAAAATAAATTAAAACTTATGTCAGAAAGTTGCCTTTTTGGATTTGAGAACACCCTAGCCCTCTTTTCAATAAAATTATTTGGAATTACCACAGCGATTTTTGAATTTTTTGTGCAATTTTTAAAGTCTTCTTGCATTTCGCAGCGATTTTTCCTCATTAATAAAAGAAATTCGGTTTCAAACTCTTAGCCTAATATAGTAAATTTTGTCCTCGTCGATTTTTGAATTTTTAACGATTTTTATTGGGATTTTTAGAGAACTTTTAACTTTTTTGTCGCGTTCTGCGGCGATCTTCTGACATTCGTAAAATAATTCTGGTCACAATGGTTTAGTTTACTATAGTAAATTTTGTTCTTTGCTATTTTTAAGGCTGTTCTTAACTGCTCCGCTGAACAAGCGCAAAACGTTCTGACACATTTGCAAATTCATTTTTTAACGGAAAGATATAAAAATGGAAAGCCTGGCCATGGAAGCGATTTGGAATTGAGCTGTTTTTTCCATTTTTGATCAATCAATTACCCATTGAGTTATAAGCGATATCGATCACGTGACAAACCCGTTTTTCGCCCGCTCTTGGGTGATTTTTCTACTTTCGCGGAGAAATTCGGTTCAAAAGGTCCACTTTGATATTATTTTCTGAAAGGTCTATTGCGTTTGAAAAAAAAAATGGAAAAAACAGCTCGATGACATAGTTTCTGAGCAACAACACCGTAGCTATAGTTTCATACATTTTCGAACAAAAATAAATTAAAACTTATGTCAGGAAGTTGTTCTTTTGGATTTCAGAATAGCCTTAAGGCGATTCTATCCATTCTTCGCCTTCCGTGACAATTTTTTGACATTTCTGAAAAAATTCTTGTTACAATGTTTTAGTACACTGTTAAAGATTTGCAGCAAACTGTGCAGTCATTTTACCGTTTTTATAGAAAAATGTTACATAACCGTAATTTAACTCTGCTCTGACCATAATGTGGACGATAATATGGCTAGAATAGAGTTAAATTAAGGTTATGTAATTGTAATCCTTTTTCATGAAAATAGTCGAATGACTAGACAGTTTGCAACAAATTTTTAGCAAATAGCGTTTTTAACGATTTTTCGCGTTCTATGATTTTGTGAAATTCCTAAAAGAATCCCGGTCACGGTGGTTTAGCTTAGTATAGTAAATTTTGAACTTTGCTATTTTTTAATTTTTAGCGATTTTTAGCGTTTCACGGCATTTTTTTACATTTGTGCAAGAATTCCGGTTACAATATTTTGGTTCAATTTAGTAAATTTCGTCCTCTATTCAGTAAAGTTTATGCGGAATTAGTGCAGCAATTTTTAAATTTTTCGCGAATTTGTTGTGTTTTTTCGCGTTTTGCGATGATTTTTTACATTCGTAAAACGAATTCA
Organism: Maratus speciosus; assembly: GCA_963932465.1. Classification (NCBI taxonomy): domain Eukaryota; kingdom Metazoa; phylum Arthropoda; class Arachnida; order Araneae; family Salticidae; genus Maratus; species Maratus speciosus. The sequence goes on from OZ010788.1 coordinate 467,071,242, forward strand.
GTTTCAAACATTTAGCCTCTCATAGTACATTTTGTTTGCCGCGATTTTGCATTTTTTAGGGTTCTGCGTCGATTTTTGACATTCGTGCAGGAATTCCGGTAGCAACGTTTTAAACAGCAAAAGAGGACAAAATTTACAATATTATGAGAAATATTAAAACCGTACTATTTTTACTAGCGTGGGAAATTCACCGCGAAATAAATACAAAGAAAAGAACACTAAAAATTATATAAAAAAATTGGTAAAAATTTATTCGGAATTCATACAGCTAATTTCTCACGTTCTGTATCGATTTTTCGACATTCGTAAAATAAATCCTGTTCTAATCTTTTAGCTTAATATATTTTGTCCTCTGCGACTTTTGAAATAAATTTTCGCGACTCGCTGCGAGTTTTCCACATTAATAAATAGAATATGGTTTCAATCTTCTCCTTCAATAAAATTTATTCGGAATTCATGCAGCGTTTTTATTTTCTTCTATCTTCAATAGAAGAAAGAATTGTAATCGAGATTTTTTCTACTTCCGGTTTTCGACGGATTTACACGTTTTAGGGGTCAGAGGTATCAAAAAACATGTTTATAGAAAATGTCCGTATGTCCGTGTGTCGCCATTGTACTATCAAAAAGTGTATGAAGTTATGGATAGAATTGAACCAATTTTTTTTTTAAAGTTTTTGGCTATGGCAAGCAGGTCCTCCCTGAATTTGGAAAAAATCCACCGGTAGGGGGCGCTGTAAGAGCCATTTTTGTGCATTTTGAATATTGTACTATCGAAAAGTGTATGAAGTTATTCATAAAATTGAATCAAATTTTTTGCGTATGCTTTTGGCCATGGTAAGAAGGTTCTCCCTGAATTTGGAAAAAATCCGCTGGTAGGGGGCGCTGTAATAGCGATTTTTGTGCATTTTTAATATTGTACCATCGAAAAGTGCATAGATTTGAACCAAATTTTTTGTGTAAGTTTTTGGCCATGGCCAAAAGGTCCTCCCTGAATTTGGAAAAGATCCGCCGGTAGGGGGCGCTGTAATAGCGATTTTGTGCATTTTGAACCATCGAAAAGTGTAGGAAGTAATGCATAGAATTTAACCAAATTTTTCGTGTATGTTTTTGGCCATGGCAAGAAGGTCCTCCCTGAATTTGGAAAAAAATCCGCCGGGAGGCGGCGCTGTAATAGCGATTTTTGTGCATTTTGAATATTGTACCATCGAAAAATGTATGAAGTTATGCATAGAATTGAACTAAATTTTTGACATTTGTAATAACATTTTGAAATATTAAAATATATGAGATAGAAGAAAGTTTTGGGATTGGCACATCCAAATAGTTTTGGAGATGTTTCGCGTTTCGTGCTATTTTTTGACGTAACCTGGCAATGCCGGGCAGATCATCTAGTAAGTTAACAAATTCCACACTTCTAACAGTTTATTTTGCTGTTTAGAATTTATATAATCGATTTTAATATAAAAATTATTTAGCAAGAAGGCGCATAGACAGACAACATGACTGGGAAAAAAAAAAAAGTGTTTTGTAGTAAGGGTTATTTTTCGAAAAATCCAACTAAATCTCTTTTCTAGAAGCAGCCATAAAAACAAAATACGAAGCATTCCCTATTGCATCAAAAAAATTATTACAATAACATGAACGGATGATTGTCAAAGCCGTCGACTTTTATTTTCGATGCTAAATAATACAGTACATATCATTCTTGTAATTATAATACTATACGAATTTCCCTGAAAAACTCAAAAGTGTGTGATGATTTTTGTGATATAATTTTCTTCGTCTTTCAAACAAATTAATGATTTTACGGATCAAATCTTTTTTTCTTTCCGTACAAAAAAAAAAAAAAAAAAAAAAATATGTCATATAAAAATGAAGATGTGGATGTGGATGATTTATTATAGCAGCAGAAATCATTATAAATACTTTTAATGCTTTATTTTATACTTAGCTATTGTTGTAGAATGAATAAAATATTTATTTCCCAAATAGCTACTATACATTATATTTATAATTTATACATAATATTATTACTGGTTGTAATTTTGCTTTAACTGATTCCGAATACCGACAATATGGCGTATTACTGGTATTTCCCATAAGGTATTAATGGCTAACATGAGAAAAAAAAATTACAAATTTTGAAACTCCCATAAATTTATCATTCTGTCTTATCTTTTGTGGGTGCGTAACATCATTCTCTATCCGTGTTACCTTTTGTCTTACAAATTATAAAAAAAGAAAAAGAAAGATAACAAAGAAGCTACAGCTAAGAATTCTTTAAATAACATCGACATTGCTACACATTGATCATGAGTCACGATTTAACGATCGGACAGAACCGAAAATGTCTCAATATAGAACGTTTCCTGTAACTGCAAATTTTTCCAGCTGCAATTGATTCTATCTTTCTTTATTGGCGATAATTTTATTTCCTCTCCTTGGCGCGAATCGGTATATATGGCAACCTCAGGTTAAAGGCCGTTTCATCCCATGCCGGCGCACATGGGGTTTTCAGCGTGTCTTCAAGGAATATCTTGGAAGCAAATACAAGGAGGGATCATAGTTTTTGTTTTTATTCAGAATTTTAAATCTTTTCCCGTAAAACTTGTTTGTTATTTCCAGTATCGTGATGGCTATAAATAAATGCGTTGCTGATTAAACGCATGGTGATAATTGCATTTGGGATACGTAACCTGTGAATTTGATATAAAAAATAACCTTAATGCATTCTTGCTTCTTATCAATGAAACTGCAAGAATGTTAAACAATTAAATGTTTCCTCCTTCAAAAAATGAATTGACATATACTACTATAACTAATTATTTCTCGGAAATTTATTTTATACAAGTTTATTTTAAATAACCTAAAATATTAATTTTGAAAATTAGAAGAAAGGTAATTATAATCTTCAAATCAAAACGTAAAAAATATATCTATTATGTTCATTATTTACGCGAAGGTTAATTAAAAATATCCCATATAAAGATTTTAACAAACAATCCCCATCAAGCATTTTTTTTTTTTTTCGATTTTATTTTAAAAAGTAAATATTGCGTAAACAACAAAAGTACCGAATATTATATATAAACAATCTCATTTAGAATAGTAAATACTTTATGCAAACAAAAAAGGATAAATATAAACTATCCGATTAAGCAAATTACTGATTTCATTTAGAAAAATATATAAGTAGCGCTTAATATTAATAGTACGAGGGGCGATTGTCGAGGGCCCCGCGTCAATCAGGATCTTGTTAGGAGCCCCGAATCTCTACAAGTCGAAAAAAATGTTTCATCTGTATAAAGTACAGTAGAACTTCTTTTATCCGAAACTCTTTTAACCGAAACTCTCGGTTAACCAAAATCCATTTTTTAAAGACTTTTTTTTTTCCTTTACCATCATATTCCTTGTGTGCAAGCAATCCTTTCCGAACTACGAATACATATAAATATTTTCGATCCCCTTTCTTAGAGTTCCTTTGAATTTAACTTAAGCTCCCGTAAGCTGCGGAGTGAAATGAAGAAAACGAACAAATTAGAAATTCTGAAGCTTTTGAATGTTTTGCAAAAATTTGGCATGGTTGGAGCAGCAGAAAGGCAGTGATACTGGCGAACTAATAATATTAAAAAACTCCTTGATAGAGCTTCAAAGCAAAGGCAATCGAAACTGCAACAAACAAAACATTTTTTCAAGCCCTTGTGATACATGTAAAAGGTGCTTAATTTCAAAATGAAAATTCACGTAATTTATTCTTGTTTCTATTTTGCTATTGCTTTATTTTTATTAAACACTCGTTACATTAATAAGAAATATTGCATATATTTCTCCTTAATCTTAAAATTGAAGCATTCTCGATTATCCGAAAATTTTGATTTTCCGAAAGATGGTCGGTCCCAATTACTTCGGATAATCGAGGTTCTACTGTAATAATATATTTCCTCTAGATTTGTTTTTAAATGCTTCTTTGTCAGAAAAAAGTGAGTATTAACTTTATTTTTTACAGGGAAATTTGATATATGATATAATTTTCGGGGAATTTGATATGATCCTGAAAGTAACCGTGAACACACACACACACAAAAAAATAAATATTTAAAATAGTGTAAAGAATAGAAGATTTTGCGAAATTAAAAATAGTTATACACATTAACTGTGAAAGTAGTGGTATTTTTCATAAATTTTCTTATCTGTATTATTTAGTATTCTATGATATATACAATTTCAAATTATATTTTATTAGTCTTGTATTGCAGTATACGTTGGTGTTGGTAGTGTTGAATTCAGGCATTTTTCTCCGGGAGGGATTCCCGCGGTTTCGGAAGGGGGGGGGGGATATTTTAAGAGTTCCGCGCGGGAATTTGCTCATTTTTTCATTAACAAGCATAAAATCTCAAACTTTTCGGGAGGGGGGGGGGACATTTTAATGTTCCGGGTGGAGTGCCCCACCCCCGGGCCACCCTCTGAATTCAACACTGTATGTTGAGCTCCATTAATTGCTTTGCTAGGGCCCGCGCGAAATTGCGCCGGCAGTGTACTTTACTTTATATATTCCTGGTTTTCATATTAAGGGGGCTGGTCACTCAGCTTCCGATTTCCCCTCACTCATGTAAAGTCTATGGGCATTTGATGCATTCGTATATTTAAAATAACTCCTCGGGAAATTAATATTTTTTACTTCTATTTTTTTTTTTTTTTTTGTTTATACTTTCTAAAAGATGTCTCTTTTTTTCTTAGTTCTCGAAATATTTCTAAAGTATAGACTTAATTTTATATGAAGTGTTAAAATCTTACTCCATAGTTCGACCGCTTTTAACACATAAAATATTAAATTCAGCAAACGTTTTAGAAATATTTTGAAAACTAAGAAAAGAAGAGACATCCTTTAGGAAGAGTACACAGAAAAAAGATGTTAAAAATAGGAATTTCCCGAGAAGATATTTTAAATATACGGATGCATCAAAAATCCATAGGCTTAAGGTATCCGCACACCTTCGGAAGTGATTTTTTGAAATTTTTGAAATTTTCTCTTGTTATCCATTTTTTTTTAATGACATTTACTTTAAAACTTTGAAAAATATATAAAAATTTTAGAAATTACCCAGAAATAATTTTTTTAAGAGAAAAATAGTCAAAATTATGTCAAAAATTGACATTTTCGCAAAACGTGATAACTAAAAAGTAAAACAATGTATTGATATTTCGTAAATTGCATAATAAACAGAATAACTTTCTCGAGGACTTAGACTACACACATTATAGTTGCATCTCTATCTCAGATGATATGGCAGTTAAAGTACTAATGTAATGAAAAATTCGCAAAATTTGTCTCAAGTTTGTCATTTATACCAGTGTAAATATCTATTCAATATATTATCATGAGTGTAGTCTATTCCCTCAAAAGACATTTGTAAAAGAAGTACAGAAAATTTCGTGCATAATTTTTTGTTTTAGGATGTTTTGCGTATAATAAAAATCTGAAAAACTTCATTTTGAGAAAAAGCTGAAAATAACTTTTAAACTCCTTTCAAAAGCTGTAATAGATGTAATTTTAAATGGCTGTATGTAACTCGGGTTCTATTTTAGATACAGACAAAATTTAAGCAGATTTCGATAGATAAGAGATTCAATTTTAATATTATTGCAAAAATGAAAAATCAATATTTTGATCTAAAACTGCGTTTTAAAGGTGTTCGTATACCTTAAGATTACGGAGGAGAATTCCGAAGCTGAGTGACCAGCCCCCTTAAAGTGGGTATACTGAAAGCTCAGAGGCGGACATAGAGAGATAAAAGAATTCAATGCTTCCCGAAGTTTTAGGGACTGTCTCCAAAGGCACATTTTTTTTTTTTTACTTTTGAAAAATGCGTATAGTAAATCCTGAAGATGCTCAATTTTTGGGCTTTTTATAGAGAAAACTGTGTGCCTCACTAAGGAGTTCTGTACTCAACTGAGAACACAGTCCAAATATCGTGCGCTGTAATTCCTTTCCCCCCTCCCCCCCGGAAGGTTTGATAGTACTTTGTGTTTCGTAATCGTCTGAAAGTGCTGTGATTCCGGAAAAAAAAAAATCGATGGCCTTACTTTTCCTTACCTCTTTTCTTTAATTTTCTTTTACTACTTCACTCACACGAAAACACCCGCTCGCTAATGTTAATCGTATGGAAGAATTTTTTAAAAATATCTCGTTTGCTTTTCAATATTTTTAAATGATTTTTTTTCCTTTTTTTTTATAGCTGAGGTCGATTTCTACAAAGACCCTTTTTTACTTTTTCAATTTTGTTTACAGGATTTTTTTTATTAGGATGCTTTGATTTTCGGAACCAGTTTCGACAGTGATAGCATCCTTGTGAAAAAAAAAAACCTCTAGACAAAATCGAAAAAATAAAATAGGATCGTTGTAGAGATCGACATCAGTTATCCAATGAAAGAAAGAAAAGAAAAGAAAAGAAAAAAAAAAAAAAAAAAAAAAAAACATTTAAACATATTGAAATGCGAACGAAATATTTTTAAACATTTCTTAAATTGGATTAACTTTAGCGAGAGGCTGTTTTCGCGTTGAGTGAGGTAGCCGTAATAATTATTTAAAAAAAAAAAAAAACTATTTCATGCTTTTTGATTAAAAAAATAATAATAATAATCGATCCGCGAAACTATGCTCCTTACAGGGGTATTAAAATACAATGCATCAGCTTGGATTAGAGGTCTGCACGGGCCCGGGCTTGGCCCGAGGCCCGTACACGGCCCGGCCCGCGGGCCGGGCCGGGCCGGCGGAATGAAGGCGAATTTTCAAACGGGCCGGGCCGGGCCGGCAGAATTAGGACAATTTTTTCAACGGGCCGGGCCGACAGACAAAATAAGCGGGCCGGGCCGGGCCGGCAAAAAAATTAATCGGGCCTAACGGCCCGATATAAGAATTTAAGCGACGCTGATAAAATACGATCCGTTTTCAATGAATATGATTTTTTCGAGAAGAATAAATGTGTGTCACGAGCCGATGCGAGCTTAACAACATCAATACAGAAATGTAACACGTCCATCGTAGAGACCGGCATCGTACAGTTACAAAATGTCTGATTCCGAGTTTAATTTTTTTTTCAGCAGACTCGTGCCGGGACGGAAGTGATCTTAATCGATCTCAGGATGTGTAGAACAGTCATTGTGTATTGTAGTATTAGTAGTGATAATGAACTTCTCTTAACAGTATCTTTGGAAATATACCTTAAGGTGGTTCTCATATTCACTGCTCAACAATTCGAAGCTTTCAGACACATTTTCTGACAAAATGTTTAACTATAAAGGCATAAAATTGACAGGCCTGCCTATTGAAGGCATTTGGAAACGAATAGCTTTTTCCATATTTGATAAATTACTTACAGAGATAACAGAGATTCATGTCACGTGACTGTACGTTTTTCTGCTTTCCTGTGCTATCGCTTCCGGAAATTCGATTCAAAACGCTAACTTTGACAGTATTTTCAGAAAGATATATTGCTTTTATCTATGAAAAAAAAAACACATTTACATAGCTTCTGAATTAGAATACCTGCCAATCTTACGCGTTTCCGAAAAGAAAAGAATTCATAAATGTGTCGAAATGTAGCTCCTTTGGATTTGAGAAAAGCCTTAAAAATGAGAGAAATATTTTCACAAATCTACTTTTTATTATACAGCTTCAAAAGTTATCATATTTTTAATCCTTTATTCTGAAGTACATTAATCTTTTAATGAATCCTTATTTCCATTTTGAAATGTCTGTAGACACGATGACGAAAACACTGTAAGTAACCGTTAATATTTACTATTGTGTGTTTTCTGTTTTGCGAACATCATAGTAATGTAAAATATACTGTAAAATGTTCCCATAAATATGTATGTAGTATTCATTAAAAGAATCTTAATTGTATGTTGAGAAAAAATGGATTTCTTTTTTTGTTTTTTGTAGAAATTGTGTCGGGTCGGGCCGGGCCGGGCCGGGCCGAGAACTGTAAAAATGCAAACGGGCCGGGCCGGGCTCGGGCCGAACTTCCAATTTTTTCTCCGGGCCGGGCCGGGCTCGGGCCGAACTTCCAATTTTTACTCCGGGCCGGGCCGGGCCAAGATAGCTTTCGTTCGGGCCGGGCCGGGCCCGGGCCTGGAAATTCCGGCCCGTGCAGACCTCTAGCTTGGATGGATAAGGTCTCAAATAGAAATAAGTTGATAAAGAAAGAAAACAAAACAAACTTCTCATTTTCGGCGAAATTAAGATTTAAAAAAACAAATCGCGATAAATTCTAATTCCGGAAGAAAGGATTCCGAAAAAACTTTGTTGAAAAGAGGACTAAATTTATTATATCTGGCACAATGATTGAATTTCGATTGTGAATAAGTGGATCTCAGTTGCCGGCGAATTTCGAAGATCGGGAAAAAACGCAAATTTTTACGTTCAAAATAAAATTAAAATAACAAAAATCTAAAACCTGAGCCACTAATATGTTCGGACGGACCTTTATCCATCTATAAAGGGTTGGGTTGGGTTGATTTTTGACGGCCAATTATCTACACGAGGGATATAGGCCCGGGGGGAGTGCCCTGCGTGGAGGTCTTTCTAAGGGAACCTAATCCGTATTAACGCATGGAAGATCCACGGCTCGAAGAAAACCACGAAAACTCCGAACCATCTATAAAGGAACCAAATTTGCACAACTCTACGTGAGACAGATCTCCGTATCCATCGCCAATCGACACGCACACAGACATTTTTTTTTATCAATATGAATAAATAGCAATAATCGTAAAAAAAAACTGATCATATTGATTTCAATGAATTACATATACATTTACGAAGTTTATTTAAAATGAATAAATTATTTTCATGCGTATTTTGCTACTTGTAATGGTAATCGCACATCAAGGAAAAATATAAATATACCACAAGAGAGACCGGTGACGGGCTAATAAATTCAAATAATGCTGTTTATTGCTATAGTGCTGCCATCTAGTGAGACGTAATATTTTCAAACATTGCCAGGACGACGATGTTCCAATATTCGTTTTTTTTTTTTTTTTGAGTGGCTGAGAGGTTCTGCTCTCGAAACAAACTGGTAGACGGGAAGTGCTGGGTTCGATCCCAATCGCGCCCGTCGGCCTAATCGTTCGGAGTTTTCGTGGTTTTCTTCGAACCATGGATTTCCATGCGTTAATACGGGTTAGGTTCCCTTAGAAAGACCCCCACGAAGGGCACTCCCCCTCGGGCCTATATCCCTAGTGCAGATAATCGGCCGTCACAAAATCAACCAACCAACCAACCAATATTCGTTTTGTATTTATATCTTGTGGTATGAGAGGACCAGGACAATTATTATTTTAAGTTGCAACCGGAGTCGACACTTTTATTTATATTTCATTTTTTTAGCTCGTTTAGTTATGTATATAGAATAATTTATTTTTTTGCAGGCTTAATATCTAACAAAAAAAAAAGTACCGGAGCCCTAATATTCTGCAGTACTACAGCCGTAGCAGGTAGCATCCCCCCCCCCCCCGCCCCCAGGTATTTTGATAGAAAAAAATGCAAAAACTTAGAGATGGGAGGGAAAGGAAAGGCTAATTTCGGCTTCGATTTTTCGAAACCGCTATTGCACTGGCCTCCGGAGCCCTGGGCCTGTATTTATGAGCTCCGGTGAATTCCGACCAATATTTATTTTATTTATTTACCGGAGATGAGCTCCGGTGGGCTCCGGCGCAAATTAAGCCCTGATTTTTTGAGAAACAACTGTAATAAAATTTATGAAAACGGAACATACATATCGGGATTAAATTCACTTTTCCTAGCTACCAAGTTTGGAATAAATTTTATCCCTATTAGACTATTTTTCGACGCCGTTACTGTTATATAAGCTAAGTGCTAGAGTGAAAATGTGAGTAATAAACGAAGCCCATTAACTTTATCTACAAATACCTTTGGATGGATAATATTTTATGGGGGTGATCCATTTTGATTCAGAAAAAAAAAAAAAAAAAAATAAATAAATAAATAAATAAAAAATAAATAAATCTCAGTAGCTTTAAAAGGAATTAGAACTGAGAAAAGTATTAATTTGAAAGAAATGGAAATTTTCAATTGCGGTTTGAGTTTAACTGAACGAATTTTTAGCACACTATACAGTATACAGGGTGATTCATAAAAGATGGGCAGAACTTTAAGGGGTTATAGTACACTTAACGACAAATAATATTAAATAGGAGACTAAGGGTCCCAGGCGTATTCCCAAAGGAGATAGGGGGCATTAAAGTTTAGGGTCCGAAATTTCAAATGATTATAAAACATGGAAAAATTGGTCGATTCGTTTGCGGTTTTTGCAAAAAATTTTCTTTATGCCAGTATTTTCTTGAAATAAAATTTTAAAGTTCAATTTCAAAAAATGCCGATAGGGGGCACTTTAGACTTTGGAGTAACAAACAACTATTTTTTAACGTTATTTTTTGTATTTCTTTAAGGGGTCTTGTACCTTTTAAACGCGTCGAAAATTAACGAAAAACTTCAAAGTTTGAATTAGTCTATCTTCAAAACCTTTTTTATGTATAAACATGGAATTTTGGATATTGATTAAACAGATTATGCTTTGTAATATACTACCAACAGAAATTTATTAACCCTTTACAGAATTTGTGTATTGTTGAAATCAAAATAGCTCTTTTTTTTATCCCATAAGTCATTGCGCGCATGATATCTTGAGAAAGTATGTATGGATTGTCATGAAATTTGGTAAATATACTAAACAAATATGTGTGTTTAAAATGATCTACTTTTAAGTATTTACAATGGTAATATTTTTAGTTATGACTATTTTTATTCATTAAAAATACAAAATTTTTATTCTTTTTTACGAAAATATTTTTTTATATAGTTAATGAAATAATTTTAGCCTAAGAGTAGATCATTTTAAACACACATATATGATTAGTATCTTTACCAAATTTCATGCGAATTCATACATACTTTCTCAAGATATCATGCGCGCAATGATTTATGGGGTAAAAAAAGAGCTATTTTGATTTCAACAATACACAAATTCTGTAAAGGGTTAATAAATTTCTAATGGTAGCATATTACAAAGCACAATCTGTTTAATCAATACCCAAAATTTTATGTTTATACATAAAAAGGCTTTGATGATAGACTAATTGAAACTTTGAAGTTTTTCGTTCATTTTCAACGCGTTTAAAAGGTACAAGACCCCTTAAATGATTTCGAAAGCTTAGACTTAAACTTAAATTTTGATCTAAAAATCTGAGTCCTAACGAGTAGTTAAGTAGCGTAAACTGAAATTTGAAATTTGAAACCCTTCTCCCCCCAGAACAAAAATCAGTTATTCCCGATCTTTGTGTCGTAGATTAGGCTCTAACTACTGCCGCGTTTTGCTAAAATTATTCTTTATGTCAGTATTTTCTTGAAAATAAATTTTAAAGAAAATTTTCAAAAAATTCCGATAGAGGGCGCTTTAGACTTTGGAGTAACGAACAACTATTTTATACCGTTATTTTTTGTGTCTCATTAAATGCTTTCTAAAGCTTAGACTTAAATTTTCAGCCCAAAATCTGAATCGTTAGACGTGGTTAAGTTTCTGGGGAGAGGGGTTTGAAATTTCTACTCCTGAGCACAGTTCAGTTTACCATGTCCACACATTGTGTGCTGTGATACGAGGTAAAAATACACAAATTAGGATTATGTTACCAAAGCATATTTATTAACATGTAATTACAATAAATGTTCAAAATTGTGACCACCAGAGGTTATGCACGCAGAACAACGGCGAAGAATGGAACGGCGAACATTCGCGAAAACATCAGGCTTTTCGAGCACTTCCCCTACAGCGGCGGAAAGTCTGGCGACCAGTTCCTCGGGGGATTCAATGGGTGTCTCATACATAAGAGCCTTCAATCGTCCCCAAAAAAAGAAATCGAGGGGTGAAAGATCTGGCGAGCGAGCAGGCCAAGCAACAGGACCCCCTCGACCAATCCATCTGTTCGGAAATGTGATGTCCAGATAGTTGCGGACGTCTCGTACGTAATGGGCTGGCGCTCCATCGTGCTGGAACCACATGACCCGCCGGATGCGTGGAGGAACAACGTTTAACAGGTCTGGCAGCACATGTTGCAGAAATGTGAGGTATGTTTTACCGTTGAGGCGTTCAGGAAGAAGGTACGGTCCGATTAGGTGGTCTCCGAGGATTCCTGCCCAAACATTGATGGAAAAGCGTCTCTGATGAGCATGTGGATACGTAGCATGTGGATTGACATCCGCCCATACATGTGCATTGTGTGTGTTAAATGTACCTTCACGTGTGAAGGTACATTCATCGGTGAAAAGCACAGTTCGTCCAAAATGTGGATTTAGCGCGTTCTGCTGCAGAAACCAGCGGGCGAATTCAATACGATTTGGATAATCCCCTGGAGACAGTTTCTGGACTCGTTGCACATGAAACGGGAGCAAATGTTCATCCTTCAGTACCCTCCAAGTCATGGACTGTGAGGTATCCACCTGCCTAGCCACTGTTCGTGTACTTGTACTTGGCTGCGCCGCTACTACATCCAGAATGGCTTCTGCAACAACTACTGATTCGTCCTTTTTTGCACGACCTGCATTCGACCGGGAAGCGAGAAATGATCCCGTCTCACACAACTGTCTGTGCAAGCGCTCGAAAGTTTTGCGGTTAGGCAACCGCCTGTTGGGAAATCGCTCTCCGTACATTCGTTGTGCCTCTGCACCATTTCCATCTGCCGCTCCGTAAATTAAATGCATCTCAGCCTTTTCCTTATTCGTGAAGGGCACCATCTTCCGATTCATTACTACAGCGACTTACACTTGACTCACCGTTCAGTGGTTTTTATGCCTGAATCGTGTCGAAATTTTGCATACGTGTTCTTCTTCTTCCCCATTTGACATTTGCATACTTTCTGTTTCCTTTTTCACCCGGTGACTAGCGTCAGGAATGGAGCTTTAACGTTTGCATGAGCGACGTTTCCAACTGTGCCAGTGCCTTTATGAGTGAATTCCGACTATGCAGTCCTTGACGAAAGTTGTATTTTTGCCTCGTATCACAGCACAGAATCGTTGGGCATGGTTAAGTAGTGCAAACTGAACTATGTTCAGAAGTTGAAATTTGAACCCCCTCCCCTCGCTACTGAACCACGCTCAGCGATTCAGATTTTGAGCTGAAAATTTAAGTTTAAGTCTAAGCTTTAGAAAGCATTTAATGAGACACAAAAAATAACGGTATAAAATAGTTGTTCGTTACTCCAAAGTCTAAAGCGCCCTCTATCGGAATTTTTTGAAAATTTTCTTTAAAATTTATTTTCAAGAAAATACTGACATAAAGAATAATTTTAGCAAAACGCGGCAGTAGTTAGAGCCTAATCTACGACACAAAGATCGGGAATAACTGATTTTTGTTCTGGGGGGAGAAGGGTTTCAAATTTCAAATTTCAGTTTATGCTACTTAACTACTCGTTAGGACTCAGATTTTTAGATCAAAATTTAAGTTTAAGTCTAAGCTTTCGAAATCATTTAAAGAAATACAAAAAATAACGTTAAAAAATAGTTGTTTGTTACTCCAAAGTCTAAAGCGCCCCCTATCGGCATTTTTTGAAATTGAACTTTAAAATTTTATTTCAAGAAAATACTGGCATAAAGAAAATTTTTTGCAAAAACCGCAAACGAATCGACCAATTTCTCCATGTTTTATAATCATTTGAAATTTCGGACCCTAAACTTTAATGCCCCCTATCTCCTTGGGAATACGTCTGGGACCCTTAGTCTCCTATTTAATATTATTTGTCTTTAAGTGTACTATAACCCCTTAAAGTTCTGCCCATCTTTTATGAATCACCCTGTATATGCAAATCTACAGATCATAATACAGTTCTGCATCTGCACAAGAAGAAAAATCGAATATTTTCCCGACTATTAATGGTAATAGTTGAAATTGGGTTTTCAAATGATTTATGCGTTTTTAAATTGTTTATTTATACATCATTTTTTACCTTTAATAAACTGTGAAGTTTTGTTACAGTATTCTGAATGTGGTGGAAAGTGTTTCACAATCTATGTTGGACGCATGATTTTTCGTTCTTATTTTTCTTCTTTTGACCGACTCTACATTCGGGGGAAATTAAATTTTTATATAATTACGTGTTTGGCGCTGTATTTATCAGTCATTAAAATGGCAACCCTCCATATGAAACATGGAGTTAATTATGTTGTTTGAGGCAGGGGAAAGAGCACCATGTGAATCATGTGTTTTATTTGTACCTCCGCCGCTGAATAATCCCTCAGATGAGTCATCCCTGATCCCTTACACGTGACTGTGGGTGGGTCACCTGATGAATCTGGGTAAATGTCGAAGTTTTCGGGCAGGGGCAGGATCTATACAAGGGATTAGTACATAGCATATTGTATATGTGACAGGCTTTAAAGATCATGAAGTGAATTAAAAATGCATTTAATGGACATAGGCTAGGGCTTTATCGCAGTAGAGGATGGAAACAGCGTGATCAAAAATTAAGAATTTTGGTATCAAATGCAATTTTTTTTTACCAAATCACTTGGATTCACTTTCCAGATGTTATAGGAAGGGAAAATAGTGCGTAAGAGAGAGAGAGAAAAAAAATTTTGGTATATTTTTTCATTATTGGATACACATACACACACACACACACACACACAAAAAAAAAAAAATATTTGTCTTCAGGTTTAGCAAATATATTTCTTTAACGATATATTTCTTAAAAAGAAAAAGAAAAACACAAAAACAAATCAGAAATTGTACGTCAAACGTGTCAAATGAGGTGCGTTCGTACTAGTATAACTAGTTTTATATTCAGATTTTGGTGCAATAGCTGTTGCACTCTTATGCAAAAATGCATGAATACAAAATTTCTTACGATTATATACAGCTCCAAGACAAAAAATTAAAATAATTCATTTGATTTGTATTTGGGATTGGATTTAACTTTATTTTATTGTAGTACAAATGAAAAAGAACAACGGTTGATGTCTTAATAAATTTGCATGTTATTAAAGAAAATTAAAACTGTAAAAGATTAAAATTTGAGTGATTATTGCATTTTTGTAAAATTATTTTCATTATTCAAAATATTAGAAAACTAAAATATGTAGTTCAAAAAATTAGAATACTTATAAATTTTTCTGATTAGTTCAGAAGGTTGCATAAATTAAGCATAAAATTAGCTTTTGCGCTTTGCATCATCATTGTTTTCATTTTGTGTGAAACATGGGTCGTTCGTCTGTCATAACGGAGTTTACAAATAAGCATCGTATTATTGATTTGCATAAAGAAGGTCTTAATCAGCAATATATCGCCAGTTACTTGAAATGCTCTCAACCAAGTGTTAGTAGAGCAATAAAGCAGTATTTTAACAACGGACATTTTGAAAACAAGCATCTGAATAGCGGCCGAAAGCCAAAAACTACTCAAAGAGATGATAGAAAGCTAAAGAGTATTGCCAAAAAACCCGTTTTAGAAGTGTAAAATATTTTCATCGAAAGTGGAAAGAATACGGTGTTGATGTGAGTAAATCTACAATACTAAAACGTCTCCATAAATTTAGATTTCAATCTCATGTACCAAAGATAAAGTCCCTCAGGACTATGAAACAGAGAAAAGAAGAGTGTGAAGTGGCGCAAAAAAGACTTTTATGGTGTCTGGGATGATTGGAAAAAGATGTTGTTTAGTGATGAGAGTGTGTTTTGAGTAACATATGGTGATCAAGGTGTTCTTATATGGCGAATGAAGAAAGAAGCACATAACAAGGACTGCATGAAATGATCAGTGAAATTTGTACCCAGTGTAATGGTATGGTCTTGCATGACTGCAGATGGTCCTGTGTCCTGATTCTGCCCTTCTCGGAACGGGTTACTTTCTCGTAATGCGCCGACGAAGTGATATTTTCCAATTCTGCCCCTAACGTGTTGGAATTATTCCCCATTCACCGGGGTTGCTTCGTCGTAATTCATCCCGACTGCAATCAGCAGCCGGAAAGCATTACTTGGGTCGGTTTAAGATGGCGTCTCTGTATATCAAGAGATATGCATCTCTTGTAAATGAGGATAGATAGACCTAATTTTTGTTAAATGTATATTCACATTGTACTATTGTTACTATTAGTATTCAGTTTTGTTAGGTTCATTACTAGAAATAGTTTTACCTTAAATTAAATGTAAATTAATTGTGGGAGAAGCATAGTTTTTCAATTATTTGCCTAATACAGCTTGTATTTTAAAACTTATATTTAAAAAAAAAAAAAAAAAAAAAAAAAAAAATCTTTATGCTAAAATATATTTTTGAGGTTAAAACTTATTGCACTAATCCAAAAGTGCAATTACAAATAATTTTTGCTTAAATAATCCCTTGATTTTGATCTAAACAATAAAAAATATATAATAATGTATATATACATAATGTATAATATATAATGTTATAATATATAATGTAACATAATTATGAGTGAAATTTAATTTTCCAATTATTTGGCTGATAGAGCTTGTCTTTTAAAGCTTGTATTCAAAATAATAATAATAATAATAATCCTAAATAATGCATTTGAGAAGATTAAAACTTATTGTACTAATCCAAAAATGTAATTACAAATATTTTTTGTATAAATAATTTCTTGATTTTACTCTAAATAATAATAAATATTATATCATTGTAAATGTAAGATAATCACGACTGAAGCATAATTTTTGAATTATATTTGACTGATATAGCTGGTATTTTAAAGCTCGTATTAAAAAAAAAAAAAAAAAAAAAAAAAAAAGAAAAACCTTCATGCTGAAATATATTTTTGAGAAGATTAAAACTTGATGTAATCCAAAAGTATAATTACAAATAGTTTTGCTTAAATCCGTTTATTTTATTCTAATAATAAAAATTAAAATATAAATGTAAAATAATTATGAGAAAGCATAAAGTTTCAATTAATTGGCCTAGAGATTTACCATAGCTCGTATTTTAAAACTTGTATACATAAAAAAAAGCTTGTATTAAAAAAGTTAGTACAATAAATTGTAATTACATAAAAAAAAAAAAAAACCTTCATGGTAAAATATATTTTTGAGAAGATTAAAACTTGCTGTAATAATTCAAGAGAGTATTTACAAATAGTTTTTGTTTAAATAATTCCTTGATTTTACTTTAAATAGCAATAAAAAATTATGTACCGTATTTTATGGAAGAAACGCCGCACCCGTCGTAAACGCCGCACTCCTCAAATTGGCCTGAATACGCTTAAAAATATCGTAAACGCCGCATCCATCGGAACGCAACTTTTGTCGACAGCCTCACATTGACCTAATTTTAATCAAAGCTTTCTGAGCAGTGTAGGATGCCTCGTTCTTAATATCTTAAGATGTGTATAGTTTTATTTAAAATATTTCAATCCGATTTTAAGTATTTTTATGAATTTTTAAATTAAGGAAACTCAGTTGGTATTTAAAGAACATCGTAAACGCAGCACTTAGAAAAAAATTAACTTTTAATCTCGTAAACGCCGCGGCGTTTCTTCCATAAAATACGGTAATTGTAAAATAATTATGAGTATGCATTATTTTTCAATTATTTGGCTGATACAGCTTGTATTTTAAAACTTGTAAAAAAAAAAAGAAAAAGAAAGCTTGTATTGAAAAAATTAGTTTAATAAAGCGTACTCACATAAAAAAAAAGACTTTATGATAAATTTATATTTGAATTAATACAGTAAGTTTTAATCTTCACAAAGAGTAATTACAAATAGTTTTTGTTTAAATAATCCCTCGATTTTAATCTAAATATTAATAAAAAATTATATACCGTATATACTCGCGCATAAGTCGACCCCTCACCCCCCCCCCCCTCCTCCCAATTCTTAAGCAAAATTTTGAAAAAAATTGAATTTTCGTGTATAAGTCGAACCACATTTCTGGTAGCATGTTGAAAAATAATTTGTAATCGAGGATAGAAAAATTTAAAAAAAATTTCATTAAATTAGTAATTTTTTTACGTTTCTAATCAGATTTTTTTTTTAATTCAACGTTTTAAACCTGTATAATTATATATAACCGAAGAAGCTTAAACTATTTTGAAACCTATTCACATCAATTCAATTATACTTAAAAAGATAAAATTCTTTCAAAAATCCATTCAGGCATTATTTACAAGTAAACAACTTCTTAGACTGCTAAAATATAGTACTTCTTTGTATTATAGGAATTTTAACCTTTAACTGATGGACTAAAATTTGTCACACAACTGATGTGATCCGGTCTCTCAGACCCCTCGAATAAAATGAATAAAAAAAATAACTCAAATGGTTGAATTAATTAAATTTTGTCCTAACAATATCGTTGTACTTCTCTTAGGAGCATGTGAATTAAATTGCATCCAAAAAGTATTTTATTCATATTATTTAACTTCCGTACAGAAAAGTAAAAAGCTGTAAAAGTGTTTACAGCTGGGAGTCGCGGGGTCTGGGAGACCGAGTGACATCAGTTAAAGGTTAAGAAAGATATCTAGAAGCATTCTAAAGTTGGATTCTTTTTAAAAAGGGGATTAAAATGCTGAAAGGAATATATTGAAGGGTTTTTTCTCCCACGAGAAAATGGGTGGAAAACAATTACAGGGACATTGAGCTTTGTTTGTCAGTCACTTGGAAATGACCATTGTCCGCTTTTATCTCTCATGTAATTACTTAAAAGACTGAAAAAAAAACAATCGTAGTAGTCTGTGATTTTTTTTTTTTTTTTTTTTTTTTTTTTTTACTTTCTCGTGTATAAGTCGATCCCCCATTTTCAACGCCCAAATTTTGTCTAAAATTCTTCGACTTATACACGAGTATATAAGGTAATTGTGAATGTAAAATAATTATTATGCGTGAAACATAAATTTTCAATTATTTGGCTGATATAACTTGTATTTTAAAGCTTATATTGAAAAAAAAAAAAAAAAAAAAACTTCATGCTAAAATATAATTTTATAATTTTTAGAAGATTAAAAATTGTACTAATTTAAAAGTGTAATTGCAAAAAGCTTTTGTTTAAATAATCCCTTAATTTTACTCTAAGTAATATTAAAAATTATATAATTGTATCAAAACTTCGTAAAGATTATTTATAACTTACCACCTATTAAAACTTTACACACTGTTTATAGCGATATTATATAATTCACTTTATATTAATCTATAAAAAATCAATATATAATCATAGTGCCAATTAAAGGTCTCTTTTTAAAGGGGTAGCACGTAAACACACATGTTCGTGTTTCAGATAAAGAGACCACATGTGTCCTTGGAAGTGATTGGTCGAAATTCTAGTCGAAACTAATTGACCTTGTAATTGAGAGGTCAAAAGCTGCTCCCCTATTCCGTTTGGGGCAGAATTGGAAATTGTTGAACATCGGTATGGATTACGTGAATCGGAGGTTTCCTACTCGGCTAGTTCCGTTAAGGGCAGAATCAGGACACTGGAAAGCTATGTGTCATTAACGAAAAGATTAATTCTGAGATATATCAAGAAATCCTTCAGCATTTCATGATACCATCGTCGGAAGATCTGTGTGGTGACGATTTTATTTTCTAACATGATTTAGCACTTTTACACAGGTCAGTGTCCACCAAGAACTGTCTTAGCCAACACGAAATTACAGGCCCTGATCATGATTAATTGGGGCTCTGGGCAAAGATAAACTTGGGGGACCCATGCGAATCGTTGCAACATTATTCAAATAGAACTGATGATCAGTCATAAGTGTAATGCATAAACAATGATTTCGCACCTTGGATTTTAAATAAAAGAAAATTCTCAGCACCGTCAATTCTAAATTAAGTACCTTAATTAATAAAAATACTCTTTTTTCATAGTACAGAGCAAAATTCTTAAAAAAAACTTCAGCAACTTGTTATATTACTATAAAATGAATTTAATAACTTCAACTTATGGAAGAGTATATCAAATATTCTAACATGAAAATATGAGTCAATCAAGATATTTTCTTTTACATATTTTTAAGTTGTACTACACACAACATAATATCAAATCAAATACATTATATTTCACAAATAGAAAGTGTTTTTTCAATAAATCTAAAAAGATGACAATTCTGGGTTTGTTTTTTATATTTAAAAAGAAAAAACTTTGAATACGGAAGAAAATTTATCTCATAACAATTAAGAGCTGATTATTTTCAACCACTAAAATTCAGATATGTTTTAAGTTCATTTCTAATACAATCTATTAAAATCAAAATATTATTTCTTATTTAATAGTGGTTGAGGTTAGCTTTGCTAAAGCACTGAACTTTGTGAATTTAAAATGAAATTTGTTTTTCAGAAAGTTTAGTAGAATCTTTTAAAGATGAATTTCGTATTTGAAAATTTTCACAGTTGGAATTGGGGGACAAAATGTAAATAGTTTATAAATTAATATATGGATTTGGGAGCCCCTGGGCAAAGTCCCGATTTGCCCATGCGATAACAAGGGCCTGCGAAATTAACGTACTTCCCTGGCCGGCTAAATCGACGGATTTAAATCCAATAGAGAATTTGTGGGGAATAATGAAGAAAAGACTGTAAGATATTGCGCCAAAAAACAAAGTTGAGCTTCTTTCCAGCATAAAGTCGACATGGTCAAGGTCTGGGCAGAAAACATTGTGAGCTTGGAAAAGCGAGTTCGTGCTGTTATAAAATGTAAAGGTTATGCTACAAAACATTAAAGAATTACCATCCCCCTCCCCTTTTTTACAGGTATTATTTACAATGCATTATTCTAATATTTTGAACCATAGGTAAATGGTTATTCTAATATTTTGATTTTTACCAAGTGTGAATAATTATTTTCATTTTTGTATTATTTCCTTTAATTTTTATGCTAAAAGATTCTACAAACTATGTAGATTCTTACAATATTAAGTTTTATCCCGTTTATTACTTTTTGTATAAGCGATACATAAAAAACCTTTTTTCACAATTCCTTTTTAACACTTTCCAACAAAGTTGAAAAGTGTTTATGACTTCGGTTTGTCGGACCGTCTGTCCGCGCTCTAACTCTCGTAAATATACCCGGATTGCCCTGAAATTTTTGGATGTTATTGACATTTACCATAGCACGATCCCTATTTCAAATGAAGTTTGTAGCATGTTTAGTTCATTTACAGGGACAGTCAAAACTATTCCGTTACATTGGGCCAATGGGAAAAAATCGTTCCAAATAATTTTTAATGATGTTACACGCTTTCAAACATTATAAAAATTGATATGCATTTAAGAAGTGCACTAAAATATGTATTCTGCAGAATATGCGGTGCAAAGAATAGTTATTATTCATTTACAGGGCCACGCAAAAGAATTCCGTTACATAATGATATAAGAGGGGGCGATTGTTTGTGGCGTATTGTAATTATGTTAAACTATTTCGTATATAATGAAATTGATATACGTCGCTCAGGTTCACTATAAGTTATTTCATATATAATACAAAGTACATAGCATTTACAGGGACACACAAAAGATTTCTGATTTTCTATTGTATCCGAAGTACTGTATATTAGCGATGATTGCTTGAAATGCATTTTTAATTATGATATGCGCTTTTATGTTTCACTATATTTATGCATACTATATATGGTGGTGTATAAATGCTACAATTCATATGCAGAAAAAAAAAATAATTGTTAAGGGTTAATGGGTATCCACGGAAATTGCTTAAAGGTGGATTTTAATTGAGTTATGCATTTTCACGCTGAACTGCATTTAGTTTACTAAGAAATGTTTGTAGAATATAAATAAAATGATATACAGGATCACGCAAAGATTTGGATTCACGGCCGTCTATGGATGTTAATTTCTGGAAATGTGATTTCAATAGTTTTAAGAGTGTTTTAGTTTGAATTAAATTTTAGCTACATAGTGGCGCGTAATAAAGGTACTATGTAAACTACAGGGATGTACAAAAGTATTCAAGTTCGTTTCTATCTATTAGTATAAATTGCTGAAAGAGAAATTTCAACATGCTATGCGTTTTCTTGCTAAAGTATATTTTCCCATTATATAGTATATATATTAACCTACAGATCAAATACAGGGCTGTTAAAAAGAATTGGAATACATATTTGGCTATGGACGGTAACTGCTGAAATCAGTTTTTTAAATGTTTTATGCGTTTTCTAAAATGTTTACTTAGTTATCTTATTTACCTTATTTCCCTAAATAACGAAGTTTTGTTAAAGCATTCAGGAAATGTTGGAAAGTGTTTCATAATCTATGCTTAACGCATGATTTTTCTTTCTTGTTTTCTATTATTCTAATTTTTTGACTTGGAGCTGTATATTAAATTCAGTGATACAGAAATTATAGGACTCCATCTTAAATAGGACGTAATCACCATGGCAACTTATAATCATTACCTGTCATGGGGTATAATTAAATTAATTATGTATGATAGGATTTAATAGAATGAAGAAAACTTTTATTAATACCTTTTTTAAGTTTTGATTCGATTTTCGTAGAATTTTAAATGACTCAACAAAATTCTGCCACGATTATATATATTAAGTTTCAAACCATTCGCGTTTTTTTTTTTTTTTTTTTTTCTGTTACATGCGGACAGACGAGCAGACAGACGGACGGACCACAGACGACGACTATAGGTGCTACGTATTTATATAATTACGAACGCACCTAAAAATAGTTTTTAATTTTTTTTTCTTTTTTTGTATTTTTTACTATGAGAATCATATTTTGAACTTTTCCGCTCAAAAACAAAAAATCTCGAAAACAATTCAAAGAATATGTTATTGAAACGCACTATGCAAAGTTTCATAGTTTTATCTTTTACAGAAATTTAGATTATTTATACTATATTTATACTATAAAAAATCATTATACTATAATCATATAACCCTTTAAGACCCAACCCGCACGATCGTGCGGGTTAGACATTCATGTAAATTTTTGCTTCTGAAACAGTCGTATGTAATAAAAAAACAAATCGGACGATTATTCTGGCTTGCAAAAAGAATAAAGTATCATTTTTTATCAACAGATAACGGTTTTAGTACATGTTTTACTTTTAGCCGGCATGACTAGCTTTGTTTACAAGTACAACGGATGCAGCTCATCATTTTATCTGTCGTAAAAAGGTAATTATCAGTAGATTTCTAATTGCTTCGATAAATATTTTTGCTTTAATGTCTAAATAAGTGTAATATAGTAAAAAACATTAATTATACACTATTTATGTTGCTCATAGGACCATAGGCGTAGCGTGACCAGACATTTTGAGGGGGGCACCAAGGTCGTGCGAAGTAAAAACGGCGCCCTGAGCGAATTTTCAATTTTTCGCCCCCTCCCCCCCCCCCCTCCAATAAAAAAATTTTCTTTTTGTGATTGGTGTAATAAAATTGATAAAGTGCAGAAACATAAATTCTATCGAATAAATATTTCGCGTTTATTTTGGAACTTATTTAAAAGGTTTAATTTTAATTTAGGAATTCAGAACAACTAAATAACATAAAAGAAAATTGCACTTATTTGTTAGAGAGTTCATGATGTTTAGCGAAAGGGGGAAAAAATGATCAAGAGAGAAAAAGAAATTCCCCGAAAAATGAATAAATTAGCAAAACCGTGGTTTGCAGCCTAAATTTCGCGCCCGGGGAGACCACTTCTTTAGCCTGCTCTTTGCACGGCCCTGGGGGGGGCACACTAGAGGTCTGCACGGACAGCAATTCCAAGGCCCAGAACGAGCCCGGCCCGTTTATATTTTCACAGTTAACCATACCAGGCCCGGCTCGTACAAGAAACAGTGAAAACAAGGCCGGCCCGTGAAAAAATCAATTAAATCAGTCCCGGTTCTGCTCGACACAATTTCTCAAAAAAATTCCACTTTTTCTTAACATTGCAGGGCAGCCACTTGCTACTAAAAGCGACTATTTTCAGATTATTATCGATTTTCCTTTCATGACCGAGTAAAATTCGTGATTTCTTACGCGATCATTTGGTTAAATTCTCAATTTTTTTGACCAAATTTGTGTTTTTTGCCCGCGACCATTTGACGAAATTTGCGATTTTTTTGTGATCGTTAGACGAAATGCGCAATTTTTTGTCCATTCTTTTGACGAAATTTGCGATGATTTATCCGTGACCGAATGACTAAAATCGCCATTTGTTTCCATAACCTTTGGTAAAATTCAAGATATGTTTTACAGTTGTTTGAGGAGATTCGCGATTTTTTCCGTGACAAATTGCAAACATTCGCGATTTTTCCCCCAATTGATTAATGATAATAGTTATTTCTTTTCGCTATCTTTTGCTACGATCGTTTAAGGATATTTTGCAATTTTTCCTATGACCTATTGCAAATTTCTCAAATTTTTGGGGGCGATCGTATCACGGAACTCTTTTTTTTTTTTCGTGATCCTTTGCCAGATTTCGCGATTTTGTTTCCGGCGATCATTTCACGGAATTCACGACTTTTTTTCAGCGATACTTTGCCAAAATTCGCGATTTTTTCTGCGACAAACAGGGGAATTTTTTTCTCCGCCACCACTTGTCGAAATTCGCGATATATATTTTTTCCGCGACCGATTGATGGTACTCGCTGTTTGTTTCAGATATCATTTGACGAAATTCGGATTCTTTTCCGCGATAGTTTATTGAAATTTGTGATTTTATTTTCAAAACCGACTTATGAAATTCTTGATTATTTGTTTAAATTCTCGATTTTTTACGCGATTATTTGATCAAATTCGCGTCGTTTCAGGGGAATGATTCTGTTCTGCATTTTCCGAAATTTTAAGGCATTCGGTTCCGAAAATTTGAAAAAAATCGGTCATCAATCCTAAAATTCAGGCATAAAAAATATCGCTAATTTCGCAAATGGTCGCCGAAAAAATCAATTTCGACAATCGTTCACAAAAAAAAGCCGCCAATTTCTTCAAGGGATCGCAGAAAAAACGAATTTCGCCAAAGAATCGCGGGAAAAAAGCACGAATTTCTACAAGGGATCACGAAAAAACGCCAGCTTTGTCTGGGAATCGCGAAAAACACACACATTTCACCAAGGGATCGCAGAAAACGCAATATTTATCAAAAGATCGCGGAAAAGCACGAATTTCGCCAAAGGATCGCGATAAAGAAACACAAATTTCGTCGAAGGATCGCGGAAAAACGCGAATTTCGCTGAAGGACAGCCGAAAAAACGCATAATGGGGGCCGGGAGATTCCCCCCCCCTTTTCCTCCTCTGCTGTAACCTTTCAGAAAATTTGCTGTGAATTTCAGATTTTTTTTTTTTTTTTTTTACTCAGAATCATCCCTGTCGTCTTTTTGTCCGTGACCATTTGACGAAATTTGCAATTTTTTTCTCTTGGTCGTTAGACGAAATTCGTAATATTTTGTGAATTCTTTGACGAAATTTGCGATGATTTTTTCGTGACCGCCATTTGTTTCCGCAACCTTTGATAAAATTAGAGATATTTTTCCACGGTCCTTTGAGGAGATTTGCGATTTTTTTCGACGGCGAATTACCAAAATTCGCATTTTTTTCCGCCGATCGTTTTACGGAATTCACCATTTTCTTTACAGATCCTTTGTCAAATTTCGTGAATTTTTCTATGACCTATTGACGAAAATGATATTCGGTATTTGTTTCAGAGATTAGTTGACGAAATTCGTGATATTTTTCCCCGGCCTTTTGTCGAAATTCGTCTTTTCTTTTGTCGACTGACTGAGGAAGTTTAAGGGCAAGGAGGCAAAAAGAAGTGACAAAATCATTTGGGGGATAAAGGCAGGGGCAACTTTATTAGCCATGGCGCCCTGTGGGAGATTTTTTACTGTACCACCGCAAATACTATACTAATTTTTTTTTTCTTTTAAAGGGTTTTACTAACGCATTTTACTTTGTGCACTCCTTCCAGGGCCGAAACTAGCTATATTTTCACCCGGGGCAAACATGGATTTTGGCGCCCCCCTCCTTCCTCCGCAAAGTAAATTTACAAAGAGAAATTTACGAAAGTTTCTATTAGAGGACTTATTTTAAAATTTAAAATGTGTAACAGTAAAATACGTAATAATATTGAAATATATAACCAGCTTTGTCAAATATTTATTCATTAAAACCTGTGAAAAAAATCGAAAGGAACGGAAATAATTCCGCTTTATACAGGTTTCCGTCTTAGCAGATATAACTGTTGGTATTATTTCTGTTGGAACCATGCAGTTTTTTTTTTTTTCATTTACGACAATGTTCCATTATAGACATTTCATTTTTCTAGATTTTACTGTTGTTGTAGCATTACAAATTATTACAAATGAGGTACTTTAATGTCATAGTGATATGAGTCACATTGTTTCAGGAACTAAAAAATAGGATTTACTGTACGCATAAAAATGAATTCCAGATTGTAAAATATCTTCCTGTACTATCTACACCAGTTTTGTGGAACTATCACTTATATCACTCTTCTTATTTATAGATAGATATGTGCTACATACGTTCCTCAACTTTTCAAATTTAATTTTCAAAGCTAATTTTCACATTTATGTGTGACTCAAAACAACAACAACAAAATTATTAAATTTTTACTTTTCATTTTGTGAATTTTCGACTGCTTGGTGTTTATTGTCCCAGTCAGACACCTGACCTCGCCCAATTAAAGGCCAGATATGGTGATATGCATGTAAAAAAGTAATTATAAGAAAAAGAATGGAGTTATTCATTTACTGTCTTGTATATTGTAGGGTAATCTTTTCATCTATTCGACAATTTTAATGCACTTTACTCAGCTTTTCTTTTTGATTTTTCAGCTAAAAAATATTTTTTTACACAAATTTCACACGCACATATATATATATTGTATAAAACGGTAAAACAAATTTTCATCTGGCGCCCCCTTCGCGTAGCGCCCAGGGCGCATGCCCACTCTCAACCCCCTTAGTTTCGGCCCTGACTCATTCTCCCGTTATTTTTTATTGTCCCGGGCAGCCTGGGTGGGGCTTGTTGAGCTAAAGCCAATGGGTAGGCCTCCTTACTTATCCGAACCTGTCCCGGGTAGCCACCCGATCTCGCCCATATCAAGACAGGAAAAATGAAAGCCCAATACTGCGCTCAGGGAGAGAAAGAAAAAACAAATGAACAGTCTTCAAGGAGTCTTTTCATCAGAAAAGTCAGAGTCAAACAAAATCTTCATTTGGCGCCCCCTTCGCCTTTCGGTATACTTGGAATTGGAGAAAGAATAATGCTCAAGACAAAAGCTCTTTTTTTCCAATTCATTTGCAGTCTTCTATTATAGATGAATCTTTTTTATATAATTGTAAATTTCAATGCATTTAGCTCAGTTTTATTTTTGGATTTTCCAGCTGTAAGATTTTTTTATGCAAATTCAATATAAATACATATATATTTTTGTATGTAAAGACAAAAAAAAAAAAATCTTCATTTGGCGCCCCTTTTTGTTCTGGCGTCCGGGGTGTAGAAGGTTGGGGGGGCACACGCCCCCCCCGTGCCCCTCCGACGCTACGCCTATGCATAGGACTCAATATTTCGTTACCCGCACGATCGTGCGACTTGAGCGTTACGTTAGTCAGTACTACAGCAAAGGTATGAGCTTTCCTAATGTTCATCTTGATTTCTGCTTCAATAATTTAGCTGACAGCCAAAATAAAAATGAAGTATGTTATTTTATAATTAATGCCATATTATTTTCTTGGGTGTTGTCATAGATGAATTATTTTTTTCTTTTTTGTTTTTCAATTAATTTTTACTTTTTTTTTCTTTTCAATTAATAAAATTTTCTAATACTTTCTATTATTTTTTATGGAATAATTTGTTAACTTTTAACAAAGCAAAATAAAACACTTTTTCAGATGTCCAAACCGAAAAGAATTCTCACACAAGAAGAAATATTGCAATTGATGAATAAATCAGACTCTGAATTTATTGATCTCTTGGATGATGACGAGGTTGCGGACAAAACATTTGAAACAGATTTATTAGAATGATAGTCAAGTTCAGACGAGCTCGTTGAAGAAAAATTTACAAATATTTCTAAAGAAATGAGAATTTTGGATCATTCTTCCTCATCAAAGTCTGCTGAACTCATTCCCCAAAGTTCTACATCCAAACCAAATAGAATGAAAAAATAAAAATAAAAAACAATACAAGTAGGATGTTAAGAAGTTCATTTCTGTATCTCATCCTAGATTTCAAGCAATCGCAGGTATGTCTTTCATTTCTTAAATTTTAATTTAAAAAAAGTTATAGCGTTATAGGAAAAATAAAACCGATATTATAAAAAAGCTTTGAAAATATGACAAACATTTTTAAATTAATTAAAATATGAATTTTTTGAAGTCGATAAGTACATCTCGAATATTAACTTTTTTTCTTCTTTCTTAGGCTTTTAGAGGCTTTGAAGAGAGGCTTTGAAGTTGGGCTTTCTCAGAAAAAGCCCAACCCGCACGATCGTGCGGGTACTCTCCAAGCTCCAGGGGGTGACGAAAAATTTTTTAATTATTTTTTTAAGAGTCATTAGGGTCAGTATAGTGTTAATAACCAGAATAATGTAATATTTAAATATGAAAATGTTCCGGGTCTTAAAGGGTTAATATTTATATTTTTAATCATTATAATCATTTATACTATAAAAAATCTTGAAAAAATATATTCTAAGGTAAATTGACTTGAATCGTGGAAGAGGACGTACGTACAACGTAAAAAGTGAAATATTTTGATCGAATTATCGTATTTACATACGATTTGTGTCATTTTATTTAAAAAACTCCATGTAGTTTTAAAATCGAGAAAATTAAAATATTGTTAATTTCTCGAAATTTGTGTGTACACCTCAAAATTTAAAATAAATAATAGTAAGGGAAAAAATAATAATAATATAATTTTACATTTTATAGGTATTTGACCGTGACCAACATTTCGGATTTTATTGTAACACACAAATATGTTTGATAGTGAACTTTTTCCAAGATGTTTGCTAAACCACAATTTTATGTTTTCATATAGAAATATATATGTCACATATATAAGTGCAAATTTATGCATACAGACATTTTCTTGCGCCATAAAACTTATAGTACTAGTATGGAAATGTTAAATTCTGGTCAATAATTTTAGTCAGATCTTGACATGAAATCTGTATTACTTTTTAACCGTCTTCCAACTTAGGAATAATTTGTTGTGTACAATTTGTTTGTTTGCGTGTGTGTGTGTTTTTCTTTTTTTAATGTATGACCACACATAACACTTGAAGCGTGCTTCGATGGTGAGAATAATTTTTTGTTGGAAAGGGCTTGTTATAGCAGTTATCCCATTAGAAACCTCATCAGAATCCAACAAGTTGGAAATTGCTCGTCAAACGTAGCAAATGAGGTGCGTTCGTACTATAACTAGTTTTAAAATTATTTTTTGCACCCCATATTGTACTGAATGTATAATTTTTTGCACTTCATAACGTGCATAGTCTGATACATCATTAAAATGCACTTCCAATAATTTTTCGGAACACTTTTGACTGTTCCTGTAATTAAACTATACATCCGATTTTCCTAAAATTTGAAATAGCTCAACAAAATTTTGCAACAATTATATCTTTAGAATTTCAGACCATTCGGAAGGCTGTAATATCATTAAAATGCACTTGCAATAATTTTTCCCATTGGCCGTAATGTAAAGAAAAACTTTTGGCTATCCCTGTAATTAAACTATACATCCGATTTTCCTAAAATTTGAAATGGCTCGACAAAATTTTGCAACAATTATATCTTTAAAATTTCAGATCATTCGGAAGGCTCTAATACCATTAAAATCCACTTGCAATAATTTTTCCCATTGGCCGTAATGTAAAGAAAAACTTTTGAGTGTCCCTGTAATTAAACTATACGTCCGATTTTCCTAAAATTTGAAATGGCTCGACAAAATTTTGCAACAATTATATCTTTAAAATTTCAGATCATTCGGAAGGCTCTAATATCATTAAAATCCACTTGCAATAACTTTTCCCATTGGCCGTAATGTAAAGAAAAACTTTTGACTGTCCCTGTAATTAAACTATACATCCGATTTTCATAAAATTTGAAATGGCTCGACAAAATTTTGCAACAATCACATATTTGAAATTTCAGACTATTCGGTTGGGTAGTTTTTGCTCTGTTACATGCGGACAGACGGACGGACAGACTGAACGACGACTATAGGTGCTACGTATTTATATAATTACGAACGCACCTAAAAATGGTGTTTTTGTATGTTTATCTGTTTTCATGCCTGTTTTTTTCTTTTTCTTTTTAAGCTATAACTTTTGTAAAACTTTGCCAATCGCCGCGAAATTTCAATGTGTTATGAAGTTACAGTACTGCTTTAGGTTTTTAAAATAGTCGCCGTACCGTATTTTTGTTGTTGTTTGTTTGTTTTGATTTTTACAGACACGCAATAAATAAATAAATAAAATAATAATAATAATAATAATAATGAATGATCTTCTAATGCGTGCCAAAGTGAATAAAATTGGCAAAAATGGACTTAAAGTTAACTAAGTGATGCCACTAAAACTTTGTTCTCACTGAAACAAGCCAACTGGCGTTCAAAAAGTAAATATCAGCCTAATAAACAGCGCTGTAGTCGTTAAAAAAGATGAGAAAGAGAGTATAACGCTATAGATTTTCTTGATCACAGAGTATACGAAGCTCCTTTTAAAAAATCCAGAACGTATACTTCATATACCATATACCACTGTGACTGATCCCCTTTCTACAGCACAGGTAATAAGGTAAGAAACAATCCGTTGAAGTCTGTTACCCCCTCTCCCCCCACCCCCTTAAAAATTACTTGTTTTTATTTATTTACTTTTATAGATGTTTTAAAATGACTTCTCCCATTATTACATCGCCAAGTATGGTATTTTTTCACAATTTAGAACTACGATATAAAAGGGTTAGTATTTGATATAGAAACTCATTTTCCATCGCAACAAAACCGGAAGCACTTTGGATTTTCAACACTCGCACTTACTTGCCTTATCTGCCTAAAAGCTAAAAATGTCGGAGAACAAAAAGGGTATTCACTTTAGAAAACACTGTGTAGTTGTGTAGCACCTCATTGTGTAAATTGTTGGAAAGTTTCGTTAACTGAGTTGTTTTCCGTTTCCTTGATCGACGGAAGTAATTTTTCCCAAGCACGAGAACTAATTTAGTCTTTGTTAAGAAAATATGTTCGAAGTGATTATATTTAATCAATTGAAGACGTTTGATTTACAGACGTCGCGCTGGTTATACTTAAACCCTGCGAAAACGGAACCTGTGCATAACGGAACTTTGCGTTAAGGTGGTTCTCAAATTCCATGAAACAATGCGAAACTTTCTGACACATTTTTAAACGTAAAGGCATAAAACTGGCAGGACTGACTATTGAAGCGATTTGAAATCGAATAGAGTTTTCCATTTTTTGATAAATAAATTACTTACCTAGTTATATAAGCGATTCTTGTCATGCGACGACAAGTTTTTCTTTTTTCTTGCGCTACCTCCAGGGCCGTAGAGGGAGACCGCGGACATTAGTAGTAATTCGATTGCGGGTCGCCGCCCTCCCCCGCATCATAAATCTGATACAATAAAACCTACTAAGAGGGAAATGCAAACGATTATTAAAAATACCGTTTTAGACAAGTTATTTCCGTCTTAGAAGGTATAATTGCATAATACCTTTGCCGGGATCATGATATTTTTTCTGTTTAAAGCAAGATTCCGTTATAGACAGCATTTGCACTAGCACTTAAGGCTGTTCTTAACTGCTCTGCTCAACTAGCGCAAAGCGTTTTGACACATTTACAAATTCAGTTTTTAATGGAAAGATATAAAATTGGAAAGCCTGGTCATGGAAGCGATTTGGAATTGAACTGTTTTTTCCATTTTATGATCAATCAATTACCCATTGAGTTATAAGCGATTTCGATCACGTGACAAACACGTTTTTCGCCCGCGCTTAAGTGATTTTTCTACTTTCGCGCGGAAATTCGGTTCAAAACGCCCACTTTGACACTATTTTCTGAAAGATCAATTGCGTTTGCAAAAAAAAAAAAAAAAAAAAAAAAAAAAAAAAAAAAAAAAAATGGAAAAACAGCTCGATGACATAGTTTCTGAGCAACAACACCAGCTACTTTCATGCATTTTCTAACAAAAATAAATTAAAACTTATGTCAGAAAGTTGCCCTTTTGGATCTTTATGGTCTAGTTTAAAATGAAGAGGAGAATAATAGTAATGTGAAAGGCAGGTCTCACTTTACGGCCGTGCAAAATAATTAAATCGAAATGAAGAAGCAATTTTGTAGAAATAACAAATCGTATTTATTCATCTTCGTTAGTAGCCGGAAGGTTAGTAAAGACTTCACTCTTGGCCATCGTAAATTGGGAATTGGCAATATCTTTATAATAAAGAAATCTTGAAGGAATTCTTTAACTCTTTAAACCTTTCAGGAGCAAGTAATTGTGTTTCTGTAAAGTTGAATTCACACCGGAATTTTTCTTCAAAATGAGAAAAAGCAATTTTACAACTTTTTTTCCACCAAAGACATAAAAGTAAAATTTAATAAAAAGTTTCTGGTGGAAACCTTGATTAAAATTAGGTGGGATATAATATATCCCACTGCCCCTCAAGTGGTTAAAGGGATCTCAGGAGTCTAATTTTTCACTGAATAGGTGCATTTTAACACCATGTCACATTTAATTTTATTTCTGGTCACCTATGAAACACAAATGCATACATTTATTACCACTGATAGTTTAATATCTGTTCTATATAGCATAATAATTTCAGTATTCTACAACCGATATTTCACTATTTTTTTATGTTTATTTTTGATTTAAAAAAAATAAAATTGCTTTTTGATCTGCATCTATTGCGCGCGAGACTGTAGCGAAACTATTGGTTCTAGAGTCCCAAATAATATTGATAATGATGTAAAACTAATATACTTTGAACGTATACTTCATTTTTAAGCAATTAAAGACTTATTTTCTTTAAAGATAAATTTTGAAAAAAAAAAATCTTTTTTTTTGTTGTTGAAAAAATGCTAATTTTAAATATGTAATACAATTATATTAATAAATTTGAGGTATAGTCCTCCCCACTTAATAGGGTCACGGATAATCGAATAACCCGCTTATTCGAATAGAATCCTCCGGAACTGAATTTATTCCTATTGGTTCTATGTTATTTTTCCCCGCTTAAACCAAATACCTTTTATGAACTGTCCCTGATTTATCAAATAACAACTGTGTGACCAATGTTTGAAAATAGGCGCGGAAAGCACGTTTCGGCTAGAATTTCCTTCCACCTTTTGAATTTTCGGTTCCTTTACGCTGAAAACAAATTTTCAGTTCTTTCTGCAATGATTTCGGCCGGTAGGTGTATAATGGACAGGTCAAATGATTTTTCCACCTTGATCTCCCCACGATCACTTCTTGCTGTCACTTCGAGACTCGAGATGGTAGTTGTGATATTTTGCACACATTCGAAAAATAACTCGATATTTACTCCTTTAAAATTCCACTTAAACAAACCACTTTAAACGATTTTTTAAGGCAGTATAAGTAACGTAAATTAGAAGTAGCAAAGTTTTGACCAAATTCAAACGAGCTGCATTAAGTGAAAAATAACCATAATAAATAATGAGTAAACCATATAAATGTATGTGCTGACATTAAATTAATACGTATTTACTTTATATTAGCATTTGTATTTATTTTATTTTATGTTATTCTATTAACGGTTTATTATGCTGTTAATTAAATGTACCGTAGATGGTTATTTTGCCTTTTTATTACGCATTAAATATTACAGTTATGATTCCCCGTTTAATGAAATACCTTAATCGAATATTATTTCTGGAACCGTCAATATTCGTTTAAACGAGACGACTGTATAAGTTATTCCTTTGCCGTGTTCAAGAACGTTACGATTCTTTAATTAGAAATTTAGAAGCTCGCCCTTCCAAGGAATTATCATTTAAATATACAAAATGTAAACTTATTGCAACATACGAACGTCGCACAGTGGGGTATTTTACAAATCTGGGCGGCCAAAATTATTTTTTTCTTTTAAACTAATTTAAACGTTTAAAGCAGTAAATAAATGCACTTTTTGAAATAAATATTGTTTAATAACTTGAAAATCATGGATGTTTTGCAACTTCGTATTGATATTTATTGATTAAAATTAGTATTATAAAATAAATGATATTTATGATAAGCAGTATTATAAAATAAATGATAATATGAGAAATAGTATCATAAAATAAATTATAATTATGATAAATAGTATTATAAAATAAATGATAATTATGATAAATAGTATTATAAAATAAATGATAATCATGATAAATAGTATTATAAAATAAATGATAATCATGATAAAAAAAATGGAATAATATATTGAATAAATTATAAAAACAGATTATTAATGATAAGAACAATTAGTTTGTAAATCACCAAGGTGGGATCTTTTAATCAGATGATAATTCAGAATCGTAATCTGTTTCTTCATAATCAGAATCCTCTGGATCACGAGCTTCAGAAGATTCCATAGCCAGTAACATTTCTAGAGTTTCTTTACGGAACAATTTTGATTTTTTTCTTATCGTGTGTCTTATTCCAGTTAAAACTGGATCTGAACTCAAAAGCAATCTGTTGAGAACATCACGGTTACAAGAAATTCTTGAAAATTTACGCGATAGATTTTGGCGAAATAATCGAAAATGTTTGTTCCGTGCTTCGGCTACTTCTTCAGACAATTGGCCTACTGGTAAAGCTTTCTCTATCACAATGCGTCCATGGATTAATATTTTATGCATTGTGGGTGACATTGGATACCATTTATATAACTGGACTAGAGCTCTGCTGTTTTTTCTGTATATTCTTAAATTTATCAAGGTGAATTTTGTGGCCACTGGATATGGTTTCAAGAATAACTTTAAATCGATATATTAAATTTTCATCAATGCCGGTAATTTCCGCTGCTAGAGATGGGTCAGTAAAGAATCTTCTGTGTAAAGTATGTGTAAGTACTTCCACATCAGTCGAGCTCCTCAAACTTTCAGACTTTCTCCGCTTTGACCTGTCACTTGATTCAGTGAAAGCTTTTGCTGGCCTTCCTGGTCGATTTATTTTTCTTGAAATTTCTACTGTACCTTCAAGCCATTCTTTATTATTTTTCACAAATTTATCTAACATATAATGGGCTTCGATCCATTTGCTCTTGAACTGAGATTTAAATTGGGAGAAATTGTGCTTGAGGTTTTTAATTTCATCATCATCAAAATTATCGCCATTAAGAAGGTAATTTTCAAGGAAATTTAATCTATGATTAATGTTTGGCAAATTCTGCTGTTGCATAATGTTTAAAAATTCTTTTCGAGTCATTACTCTGACATTCGAAGGCCCTAAATAAAAATAAATACAAAATATGAACAAAAAAGAATGCATAATAATTATTTGCAATTTAGATAGATAACATCATTTTATCCCTGATTTTTAAAAAAATCTCACAATCTTTCGCTAACTTTTAACAAAAACATATGAAAATTGCCTCGACTTATTTTTTAGATAAACAAATGTTAATAACGAGCTATAAATTATTTCAATTATCTGAAAAGAGCTTAAAAAGAGATAAAAGGGAATGAATACATTACTTTAAAGCAATTTTTTTTTAAATTATATAAATTTAATTTCAATCAGAATAACTGAAAAATAAACAAATCTGATCACTTTCTATTGAATCATAACAATTTTTTTCATATTAACATTTATATGATAAATATCACTTAAAAATCAATATATAGTAATTTTGTATGCTTACTCAGAATTTTGGAAGAGCATATTTATATCGCCTTCATTTTAAAAAGGGGACAAAGGTGGAACTACTTTAAACGAAAACACAAATAGAAGGGTGTATATTTATTGGTGCAACAAGTAACTTTGCTTGGAAATGTTTGGAAATATAACTAAACCCTTCGTGAATTGGGAAACAAGGGAAAAAATAATAGAAAAATATGCGTTATTTTAAATTAATTTTGTAAATACTAAAACTATTTCTTTCTCAATTCAAAGTTAAAAAAAATAATGATATATACCTGCCTCGTCACTATCCATAACGATTAGATTTTAAATACTTCCAAAACTAAAGTTATTCAAATTCAAAAATAGAAAGTCACAATGAAGAACGATTTGACACTCATGCACTTAACACAACACTCCAGTTTCAACTGATAACAGGAGGTCATCGTTCACTTAAAGGAGATAAAAATCGCATCACGTGATTCCCCAATGATTCAGTTTCAACTTATATCCATCCATTCGATCCTGCGTTGTACTTTATGAAATCGACTTTTGGCCGCCCAGATTTGTAAAATACCCCACTGTGCGTCGTTTAATATTTAAAGGTCCAAAGAAACAGACTTTAGTTTTAACTTTCAGAACAAATAATGCAATTTTGCCATTACTATAAAAAGCCAGGGCATATAAAGAAATTTTTCTATTTATGAAAAGCTGAGCAGCATAAAACAAGAAAACACAAAAATATTGCAGGTAATGAGGAGATGATTTTTCAATGTCTCTTTGTCGGAGTTTCCTCTTAGTCCGCACAACTTGGAAGAAAATCCTTATTATTTATATGCTGCCACCACCGATATGATTACGTGATATCGGTCACGCACTGAAAGGATTGTTTAAATGAAAACCAACGCTTTCAATTAACTAAATTAACAGTTTATTTACACACTATTTACACAACAACAAACACTATTTACACTTACAAACTCGGATATAGATGATCCGGTTCAACTTTAATTGAATACAGTAAATACTGGCTGTGTACTGTTAAACTACGTTAAATCACTCTCACTCTACACACGTTAAATTAGCTTTTCGGAGATCAATTTCGATCTCCCAACACATGGGCTCTAGGCCTAAGCTATCTGAGCCTCTCTCAACCCTACGCACTCTCTCAGGGCGATCCAAGGAACTACTCTCCACCTTGCGCGTAACGCTCTAACTCTCTCAGCAGAACAGACTGCCTTCCAGGAACCCCTTGCTCTTTCTCAACGTCATCCCTCCGGAATTTTCTACCTGGCTCCCATTCAAGCCCTTTTCTTCGTTTGTGGAATTCTTTTGTCTTCCCATCTTCCACAGACATCTCAAAAGGTTGGGCACGCCCTCTCCAACTATCTTTTTTCCCCCTCATTCCACCTATACATTTTCACCGGCTTAGATCCAGT
The DNA here is from genome assembly GCA_963932465.1 of Maratus speciosus. Classification (NCBI taxonomy): domain Eukaryota; kingdom Metazoa; phylum Arthropoda; class Arachnida; order Araneae; family Salticidae; genus Maratus; species Maratus speciosus. The sequence goes on from OZ010788.1 coordinate 467,108,547, forward strand.
TTTAGATAAGGAAAGACTGTTATTTTGAAATTCCAGTACACAGCCCATACAATATATAATATATTAAGACAAAAATAATATAGAACATCCTTTCTAAAGCAGATGTTTCTCGGAACCTGACAGTCTTAAAGTAGGGATGCACAACCTGTGGCCCGCGAGTTTCGTCAATTTATAGCATAAAAAACGTGAATTTCGTCTATTTTTCGCGGGAAAAAACTGCAAATTTCGTCGGTCAGTTAAAAATTGCGAATTTCGTTAATCGGCTGGCCGATACCATAGATATTAACATTTAGGAAATTCCCAAGTTTCGAATTTCGTTAGTCGCAAGTCGAAAAATATCTCGAATTGCATCGACCGCGTACGTAAAATTCGCGAATTTTGTTGACCGCGATCGGGTTCGAGAAAATCGCGAATTTCGTTGATCGAACACAGAAAAATCGCGAATTTTATCGAACAGGCGCGGAAAAATCGCGAAATTTGTCGAGGATGCACGGGAAAATTGCACATTTTCTTGATCGGCTGCGGAAAAATAGGGACCGCGAGAAAAAATCGCAGATTTCGTCAGTTAGTTAAGAATCGCGAATTTCGTTAATCGGATACGGAAAAACCGCGCAAATTTGTCCATCAGGCACGGAAAAATATCGAATTTAGCTGATTGCGCGTGGAGAATTGCAAATTTTGTCGTTCCCGCTCGGAAAAATATCAAAATTCGTTAATCGGGCACGGAAAAATCGCAAAATGCATTGATCGGGTACGGAAAAATCGCTAATTTCGTTGATCGAATACAGAAAAAATCGCGCATTTTGTCGATGGGGCGCGAAAAAAATCGCAAATTTCGTTTATCGGGCACGAAAAAAAACACTAATTTTATCGATCGGGTAAAAAAAATCGTAATTTTTGTTGATCCGGTGCGGAAACATCGCGAATTTTGCTGATGAGGGTTTGAAAATCGCAAATTTTGTTGATCGTGTATGGAAAAAATTGCAAATTTCGTCGATCACGCGCTGAAAAATAGCAAATTTTGTTGATCGGGCAGGGAAAAAACGCGAATTTTGTCGATGTTGGCGTAGAAAATTACAAATTTCGCCTATCGCGCATGAAAAAAAATCGCAGGTTTTGTCGATTGGGTATGAAAAATTCGCGAATTTCATTTATCGGATGCAGAAAAACCACGAATTTTGTCGATCAGGTTCGAAAAAAATCGAAATTTTGTTGATCGGGCACGGAAAAATCGCAAATTTCGTGGATCAGGCGCTGAAAATTCACGAACTTCGTTGATTGGCTGGGAAAAATCGCGAATTTTGATGATGAGGCACGGAAAAATCGCGAATTTTTCTATCGGGCTCGGAAAAATCCTGAATTTTGTCGATGATGCACGGAAAAATTGGAAATTTAGTGCACGTCTGTGGAAAAATCGTGAGTTTCGTCATTTTATCGCGAGAGAAAATCGCAAATTTCGTCCATTTTCCGCGGTAAAAAATTGCAAATTTCGTCAGTCAGTTTAAGAGTCGCGAATATTTGATCGGCCGCGCAAAAATGCGCAAATTTCGTTGATCGGGTGCAAGAAAAATCACGAATTTTGTCGATCAGCCTCAGAAAATTTTCAAATTTCGTTGACCGGGTGGGTGGGGGGGTGGGGGGGAATTGCCAATTTTGTCGATCAGGCGCGAGAAAATCTCCTCCTCCTCCTCCCGTCGTTCATAAAGTTCACATTGTTTTCGGCACTAGCCACTTTCATGCCTATGTTTTAGAACTTTTAAGGGTGTTCTCAAACGGGCAACTTTCTGACACAAGTTTTAATTTATTTTTATTCGAAAATGCATGAAACTAACTGGTGTTGTTGTTCAGAAACTGTGTCATCGAGCCGTTTTTTCCATTTTTTTGCAAACGCAATAGATCTTTCAGGAAACAGTGTCAAAGTGGACGTTTTGAACCGAATTTCCGCTCGAAAATAGAAAAATCACTCAAGAGAGGGCGAAAACGTGTTTGTCACGTAATCGAAATCGCTTATAACTCAATAGGTAATTGATTGATCATAAAATGGAAACAACAGCTCAATTCCAAATCGCTTCCATGACCAGGCTTTCCAATTTTATATCTTTCCATTAAAAAATGAATTTGTAAATGTGTCAAACCGTTTTGTGCCTGTTGAGCAGAGCAGTTAAGAACAACCTTAAGTCAAGGAATATTATCACTCCTTGAAAATAATACTCCTGCTATATCTCTGTTATATATATAAACGTAAACTATTGATATATCCTGAAACCATGTTTCTTATCTGATTAGAGGCCACAGTTCACCTCCCCGAACTCGAATTCTCTCTGTGTTACTGATGTGGCCCTCGACAACCCAGACATTTTCGAAAGTGGCCCTTCTCTTAAAAAGGTTGTGCACTCCTAGTTTAAAGTTATTGATCGCTGACACTTTAGTAAGTGGAGCTTTTCAAAATTTCGTGCGTTTTGTTTGTTTGTTTTTTGCGGGGGTGGGGGGGATTCCAATGGCTTTATTCTTCCATTTGTTTATTAGGCATTACATACAGTTTGTTATGATATAATAGTTTTTTTTAATGAAAAGTTGTCGATGGATAGAGTTTTTGATTTTTTTTTTAAACCTCACACAATATTATTATTTTATGACTTTTAATTTATAAATTATATACACAGACACGAAAATTCATTGAATGGTTTAGATTTTACTTCAAATTTTAATATAATAGGTATCACAAAAGTAGAGAGTTTCTTAACACGTTGAGTGTCACGGTGACTGATACTGAAGCTGAAAAATTTACAATGTTCTAAGTAATTTTTAAGAAAGTATAATCCTGTAATAAATAAAAGGTAAGTAAATTTTAAGTAAATTTTCAGTAAAACGATATAGTATATACATTTAGTTTTATATCATATTTTAGACCGTCAGTCATCGGTGAATGACGTGTTCTAAACGAAAAATTCAGTGTCAGTCACCGGTGATTGACGTGGCGCTTAACGTGTTAAGCAAACAATAATGCTGATTATTTTCTCACAGCTTGTTAATTTCTCTCCTGCATAATGCAGATTCAAAAGATGGGATAATTAATGTATTAGGCTCAATACTTGTTTGTAACGAGCAAAGTCATACAATTTTATTTTACTTGCAGAAGTTTTTCTAAATACAGTGAAACTTCTTTTAAAGTCCCCCCCTATTCTAGGGCCACCTCTATTAAGGGACAATATTTTTAAGAACGAAAATTTTTCGCATAGATATAATGTTAAATTTACTCCCATTAGGGACCGCACCTACCCCTCATAAAGGCCATTTTTTTCACATGTGCCTTAAATTCTAAACAGGTGTATTGAATTCCTGAACAAAAATATAAGAGTTCAACAAACAAAGAAGGCAGGGGGAGACAGGGAGGATTTAGTAACACAATGAAGGACCACAATCTTTTCGACAATTGAGACAAACAGGTGTTCCTCACACTTTGTTTGACCTCTCAACCTGTTGAGGTTGGGTTGGAGGGGAAACTTGTCCCTTTGTTGTGGACACACAAAGGGTAACAGGTTATCTATAAAAACTGATTCCACATTTACTAAATTGTGAATGCATATTGAAGCACATTCTTTACACTACAAATTTTATGCTCAGGCTTATGTAAAATTTAAAATTATGGCACCTAAATCTAGCCAAAGAGTATTTGGATTTGAATGACAAAGTCAATGTTTTTAATTGTCATGATCAAAGAACATCTGCAAGAAAATTGGCTTCACAGTTTAAGGCTGTTCTTAACTGCTTTGCTCAACAAGCTCAAAACGTTTTGACACATTTAACGGAAAGGTATAAAATTAGAAAGCCTGACCATGGAAGCGATTTGGAATTGAACTGTTTTTTCCAGTTTTTGATCGATCAATTACCAATTGAGTTATAAGCGTTTTCGATCACGTGACAAACCCGTTTTTCGCCCGCTCTTGAGTGCTCTGGTTGGTTGGTTGTATTTATGAACCCCCAATTATCAACACGAGGGATATAGGCCCTAAGGGGGGGGGGGTGCCCTTTGTGGGGGTCTTTCTAAGGGAACCTAACCCGTATTAACGCTTGGAAATCCAAGGTTCGAAGAAAACCACGAAAATTCCAAACGATTAGGCCGACGGGCGCGATTGGGTTCGAACCCAGCACTTCCCGTCTACCAGCTCCGAGAGCAGAACTTCTCGGCCACTGGTGGGGGCCTTGAGTGCTCTTTCTCCCTTCGCGCGGAAATTCGGCTCAAAACGTCCATTTTGACGCTATTTTCTGAAAGATCTATTGCGTTTGCATAAAAATAGAAAAAACAGCTCAATCACATAAACAACACACGCTAGTTTCATGGATTTTCGAACAAAAATAAATTAAAACTTATGTCAGAAAGTTGCACTTTTGGATTTGAGAACACCCTTAATTGCAGCAGGAATCAAATAAACAATATTGTTAAAAACAAAGAGAACTTACTGAAAGAATATGCAGATTTTAAAAATCGCGGGATAAAAAGAAAGAGAGAGGAAAAATTTGCTCACCCCTATTTAAGGGCCAATTTTCAATGGTACGGCAGTTGGCCCTTACAGAGAAGTTTCACTGTACTATATTAAGTAATAGGCAAGTAAATATACCTATATTTAATATATTCCTGCTTAGATTTCCTTTGTTGCTAGTGTTGTAAGTTGGAAACAGTGGCGTAGCTACATATTCAGCGCCCTGGAGCAAGCAAAGTTTGTGCGCCCTCTTGTCTCTCAAAAAAGTTCTGCGTAATTTTGTTTGGAAGTTACACACACACACACATATATATATATGTAACTAGCTGACCCGCCCGGCGTTGCCCGGCCCGTTGTAATAACGTAAACAAAAATCAAGTTTGTATGATTTTATATATTCATAAGTAATTCAAATGAACATGGTTTTAGGGGTGGCCCACTGACTTCGGCAGCGTCTAGTGTGTTCCCAAGAAACCTCTTTCAGAACGAAACTGTGGCCTGGGTCCCCGCTACCAAAGGCAGTGTATGCCAGGAGTTTTCCGTACGCGACGGAGACAATCGAAAATTGAAAGAATAAACCCCGTTGTAATCGAGACCATAGAATCCGAGATAAGAATGCGAATCCTGGCGGTAGAACTATAATCTTTAAAATAATCGTAAGCTAAGTTGAATGGACCAATTTCCGTTGAAATAGAGCCCATAACAGCCGAGAAAAGAATGCGCCGTTAATGTTTGAAAATGTTAGTAAATGAAGTCTAAGACAAATTTTCATAATATAGAGCAGAATCGTAATCTAGGTTGAATTAACCAATTCCCGTTGAAATTGGCCACCTAGAATTCGAGGAAAGAATGCACCCCGAAGCAGTGGAAGATGCTTGTTGCCCCCGCCCCCTGTAAATTTAACGAATTACCTTTAACATTAACGGGATATTTAATTTACGGAGGAAATCCCATCCCTCTAAAGTTAACCACTTACCTTTAACAGTAGCGCGAATTTTAATTCACGGCTGTAGTGAGTAAACGTAAGTTGATGCCATAAAAGAAGATTAATGTTCGAAAAAGGTGGTAGCTGGAGTAAAAGAAATTTTTTAGTGGTTTCTAAAGTAGCCAGAGGACCCTAGAACTATGCTAAAGAAAAATGCAAGACTATCGGATAATTTTTAATGAAACTGCACAAAGGACCCTAAGAAGGCGATTAATATTCAAAATTTTTGGTAGCTGAAGTGTGAGTAATTTTTTTGTTATTCATGTAGCAGCTGGGGGACCTAAGAAATAGGGAAAAAATCCTAGTGAATCGGACCATTTTTATGGGGGACCAAAAGGAGCTTATTGATAATTGAGATCAAGGCCTAAGATGAAAACACGATAAAAGGTCCTAGTACTTAGCGCTTTAGATTTTCAATTAGTCGAAATAAGTATAGGGTATAAGTATTAATCATTAGAAAAAAATTTCAAAGAAATGCTTAAAAAAAGAGCTCTAGAATCCCAATAAAAAGTATGAAGGTGTTGGCTCGGGGAGAGAAGCCGAAGACTCAATTTTGATGTTATGCAATAACAGAATTAGAGGGTGAAAAATGCATGGTGCACAAAAAGTTACCCTAGGGGCCAGTGTCTGAACTGAAATGTACAAACGAAAAAAAAAAAGCCAAATGGAAAAAGAGCCCCAAAAACGAAGGACGGATTAAAAGGGGCGATTTATTAACAATTTAGGGCACAAAAACTTCAAGTGGCCTTGTACCAAGCCCCAGGGGTCCAGGGTCTCAACTGGAATGTAGCTGGGCAAGGGCCCCAAGAAGGCGATTAATTTTCAAATTTGGTGGTAGCTGAAGTCTAAAAAATGTTTATGTTGTTCGCGTAGTAGCTGGATTTCCTATCATGTTGTTACAAAAAAAAAGTTAGTGAATCAGACCATTTTTAAGGGAGATATAATAGGAGGTCCAAAAGGGGCCAACTGATAGTTGAGAGCAGGGCCCTAAGGTGGAAACATATTAAAAGGTTCTAGTACTTAGCGCTTTAGATCTCAATAAGTCGAAATTAAGCATAGGGTATTTATTATTCATTCGAATAAAATCTTAAAGAAGCGCGAAAAAAAATGGGGGAAATTCTTAAAAAAGGGCACTAAGTGCCCAATAAAAATATGAGGGTGCTGGCTCATGGAGAGGAATCCAAGTCTCAATTTTAAAGTTATGCATTGAGAGGTTGACAATATTAGGGTGTGAAAAATGCATGGCGCAGAAAAATTTCAAGGGGTCCAGTGTCTTAATTGGACTGTAGAAACGGAGAATGATTAAATGGGAAAAGGGCTCCTAAAACGAAGAAGATCGGATAAAAAGGGGCAAGATCTGAGCAATTTAGGTCATACAAACTGAAAGGTGCTAAGGGGGCGCTGGTCATAAAAAATAAAAATCTGAGCTCCAGGTGTATCAGGACCTGTCTTTGGACTACCCTCATCCAAATTTTCAGAATTCTACGTGCAATATATTTCACTAGCCACCACACACAGAGCGAAGCTTCCTTTTATTAGCATAGACTAGCTGACCTACCCGGAGTTGCCCGGGCCCGTGATAATATTCTTAAATGAACCTGAAATTTTCATGATTTTATTTCTTAAGGCCTTAAATCCAAAGGGGCAATTTTATGACATGCATTTTAATTCATTTTTGCTCGAGAACTGGCATGTGTTGTTATTCAGAAACTTTGTAATCGAAAGACGTTTTCCAGATTTTTTGTAAACACAATAGATCTTACTGAAAACATTGTCAAAGATGGCGTTTTCAACGGAATTTCCCGACGACAGTAGAAAAAACAGTTAACGAAGGGGGGAAAAAAAAGTCTTGTCATATATCTTTAACACGATTTTGTCTGAAATACGAACTCGATGACTGCGTGAAAAATCGGTTTAAAAATTTAAAAAAAAAAAACAGTCCTGTTCTAACGTATATACAAAATAGCTGACAGCCGTTCTGATTATCACATTTATAGACAATATTGAAACAGTCCCGTTTTCATATTAAAATGTAATTTTTAACAAAAAAGAATGTTTGAATTACATTTTCTTCACCGAAAATATTCTTTATAAATACTTTTGCACATCAAGCGCAAAAATCAATATAATACGCATATATATAGGGGAAATTACAATCACATCGTTGTACGAATACACGAAGCCTACACATTTCAAACACATACTTGATAAATGATTTTACAAAAAACTAAATAAAATAAAATACGTACGTAAATATATGTTTCAAGAGAGGCCGTGCTGTTTGGTACCAGACAGGCTGAGAATTCTTGGGGCAGACCATGTCGTTATTGGTCACAAAGAAAATTACAGAACATACACATTAGGTTTTAAAAGATTTAAATGGTCCTCTAAAGCAAAGAAACTTTCAAGAAAAAAAATAATTTCTTCTGCCTTGCAAAGAGAAATAAAAATCATTGATAAACAAGTAAGAAAAATCACGTGTTAATCATAGATTATAAAACACTTTCCGACACTTTCTGAATGCTTAAAAAAACCCTTCGTTATTTAGGGGAATAAGGTATATAGGAGAACTAAGTAAACATTTTAGAAATGCATAAAACTTTTGAAAAACTGATTTCAGCAGTTACCGTCCATAGCAAATATGTATTCCAATTGTTTTGAACAGCCCTGTATTTGATCTGTAGGTTGATATATATACTACATAATGTGGAAATTTAGTTTAGCAAGAAAACGCATAACAGGTTGAAAGTTCTCTTTCAGCAATGTATACTAATAGATGGAAACATACTTGCATACTTTTGTACAACCCTGTTGTTAACCTAGTACCTTTATTACGCGCCACTATTTAGCTAAAGTTTAATTCAAAATAAAACGATCTTAAAACTATTGAAATCACATTTCCAGAAATTATCATTTATAGACGGTCATGTATCCAGTTCTTTGTGTGACCCTGTATATCATTTTATCTATGTTCTACAAACATTTCTTAGTAAACTAAATGCAGTTCAGCGTAAAAATGCATAACTCATTTAAAAACCACCTTTAAGCAATTTGCAATCATACCCAGTAACCATTACGAATTCTTTTGTGTACACCTGTATATGAATTACCACATTTATACACACCGTATACTATGCATAAATATAGTGAAACATTAAAGTACATAACAGAATTAAAGTGCATTTCCAGCAATCATCGCTAATGTACAGTACTTCGGATACAATATAGTATCTGAAATCTTTTGTGTGTCCCTGTAAATGCTATGCGCTTCGTATTATACATGAAATAAGTAATAGTAAACCTCAGCGACGTATATCAATTTCATTATACATGAAATAATTTAACATAATTAAAATACGCCGGCAAACATTTCCCTCCACCCATATATCATTATGTAATGAAATTCTTTTGTGAGGCCCGTAAATGAATAATAAGTATTCTTTGCACCGCATATTCTACAGAATGCTTATTTTTGTGCACTTGACCAATGTATATCAATTTTATTATGTTTGAAAGCATGTAACATCATTAAAAATCATTTTAAACGATTTTTCCCATAGGCCGTCATGTTACGGGGAACTTTTGGCTGTCCCTGTAAATGAACTAAACATGACAGAAACTTCATTTGAAATAGGGAACGTGCTATGGTAGAGGTCACGAACATCCAAAAATTTCAAAACGATCCGAGTATATTTACAGGAGTTAGAGCGCGGCCAGACGGACAGACAAACCGAAGTCATAAACACTTTTCAACTTTGTTGGAAAGTGTTAAAAATGATTCAAAAAAGGGATTTTTTTTCTCTAAATTATTAAATGATTTAAGACTTTTCATATGTAATGCGTATAGCAAATTTAAAACTATTAGCTTCACCTAAGGGAAGGAGAAGCTTTACCTGGTTTAGGGCGCACAGACCTGCAGGTCGGTTGCCCGGTGGGCCAGTCAGCCGTATTTAATCCTAAAATTATAGTCCAGGTAATAGAGACCGTATAGGGGCTCTATCTAGCAAAATTCATGGTAGTTCTGGAAAAAGGCTTACTATATGTTTTTTGGGGCGCTGAATCCGAATTTTTAACTTCCCTCCAAAATTTCCCCCTGCAACCCAACCAAATTTTGGTAAAATACCCCCCCCCCCCAAAAAAAAAAAAAAAAAAATCTTATTAAAAAAATCATCTGCCTCGGAACATGAGCGTGGTCCTGCGTGAACTAAGTTGCGCAATTCCACTTAACCACTCACACGTTTACATTCGCCCTCCCATCTCCCCTTCGAACTTTCTCTATAAAGTTTACTTTAAGTTTTTTGGTCGCTTAATCCGAATTTTTAACTTCCCCCGAACCCCCCCCCCCCCACCGAAACCCCCCAAATAGTTGTTTTTAACTTAAATTTCTTATTGTTTTAGGGGAAAAGCATTACGAAATTCATGACATTATGACGTAGGATGAAAGGGGGGGGGGGGCGGAGGGCTGCCTATGAACATGCACATCGGCGCTACGTGCACTAAGTTATGACGTCCAGGCAATAGGGGATTTTACCTGGAAAAATTAATACTAGCTCTGGATTTCGACTCACTTTATGTTTTTTTGGGTCGCTGAATCCGAATTTGTAACTTCCCACCAAAATTTCACCCGGCAACCCCCCAAAAAATTGATTTTTTGAAAAAAATTTGGTTTTTGAGAAAAGCGCGTGGGGAATGTTCCGAGGTAGCCCCCTCTCTCCCCGTTTATCCTACGTCATAATGTCATATATCCTATTTGTTGCAAATTTTGTCTAGTTTCTGAATTTCGTAATGCTTTTCCCCTAAAAGAATAAGAAATTTAAGTTAACAACAACTATTTTGGGGTGTTTTCGGTGGGGAAAATTTTGGGGGTAAGTTAAAAATTCTTATTCAGCCACCCAAAAAACTTAAAGTAAACCTTATAAGGAAAGTTCGGAGGGGAGATGGGAGGGCGAATGTAAACGTGTGAGTAGTTAAGTGGAATTGCGCAACTTAGTCCACGCAGCACCGCGCGCATGTTCCGAGGCAGATCCCCCCTACCCTTCCTCATAAGTCATAATGTCATATATATTTTGTTGCAAATTTTGTCTACTTTCTGAATTTCTAGATTCTTTCCCCCTAAAACAACAAAAAAATTGATTTTTTTAATAAAAACCTTTTTTTTGGGGGGGGGGGGGTTACCAAAATTTGGGGGCGTTGCCGGGGGGAAATTTTGGTGGGAAGTTACAAATTCGGATTCAGCGACCCAAAAAACATAAAGTAAGCCGATTTCCAGAACTACCATTGATTTTGCTAGGTAAAATTCCTTATTGCCTGGACTATTATGCGATTAAATAAGGTTTAATCCGGAAAAATACTGTTACCAAAAAGTGGTGTAAGTTTGCATAGGCTGTAATCAGGCCGTAAGGAACACTGAATTGGATACTTAACCTTTTTCTCTCTTTTTGAAGCTTATCGATTCTGCATTTGACATTTGCAATATTTTCCAAAATCTCAAAAACAATGCTCACAAAATTTAAGTTGCTGCTTCCCGTTACTCGCCCCCCCCCCCCCCCCCTCCCGTCTAAATTTTGTCGCCGTGAGCTGATGTGGAATATGTTTAAATCCAGCTCTTATTATTGTTTTGTAATCTGTATTAATGCATGTTTAGTTTCCACAAAACAAACAAAAAAAACCCTTCAAAATTTTCGTTTTCTTGGATCTTGTCTGTAAAATGGTCAATAATTTTCTTCAACTTGTCAGGCCATTTTTTTCCAAATCGTAAAATAATTATCGTAAATTACTACTGTTACATCGTACATATAGGTTTCTCAGCGGTGAATTCTTTGGCTACCATTATTTCCGTACAGTAATCATCATGATAATTTTCTAAAACATTTTTAATAGAAATGTACCAGAAAGATTACTTTTTGGAAATAGTGGTAGCCAATAAAGTGACCGATGAGAGCCTTGTTAAATAAATTTTGATTACTTTAAGATCTGAAAATCTTCAACGGTCGTCTCCAGAAAAGTTACCGAAAATAATCAGGCATGCTGAAACGCTGTTGGAGAAGTCACTTGAGGCTGCAATATGGTATGAATTAAAATTAAAACTTCCTGAATAGAAGTCATTTCTTTCAACTGTGTATGAAAACATATTTTAAATCGAAATAGTTGAGATTAAACACAAGGTAAAATATCATAGGAATACGCTGATTGTAACAAGATTCATCTATAATGTCTGATTAATAATGAAAAAAAAAATACAAATAGTTTAAGAAATCTTTATTTCACTTTTTCTAATTTTGCGCCCTTAGGATTCGTGCGCCTGGAGCAGTCTGCTCCAACTGCTCCACGGTAGCTACGCCCCTGGTTGGAAAAGTACAATAGAACTCTTTTTGGCACAAAGACGTAGATTTAATAACTTCATTGCATTAATAAAATTCTGTTAAAAACACATTTGTGACAGAAGGTTCACCTCTCTGATAAGTTAAAAACTTCAAATGACTAGTTATTTTTAAAGCTCTAATATGCTTCCACCGTGTGAATAGAGTTCACTTTTTTAATAATACGAGACATAATTTAAAAATTAAGGGGAGGGGGGGGGCTAGTGATTTTACAAATGCTTTGATGGGGCGTCGCCAATAAAATGTAAGGAATCACTGTTTTAGACGTTTTAATTAGTTTGTAAAATACAATGATATTTAAGTATAGATCATTTAATTTTAAGCAAATTATAATTTGAAATAGTATGAAAAGTTACTGAAAATAAAAATAAAAATTAAAACCAAAGGACAGTACAAAAAAGTTCTTTTAACTTTACTATGCCGAAACTGTTATGTCTGTCACATATAACTGTCACAAAAAAATAAAAGTATAAAATAGAGACCCCTTTTCATGCGCAAAGAACGAAATTTCAAAGCCTGGTAATTGCGATGACAGGACATACAAATAAACTATTTTCAATCGAGATTTAAAAAAATAATAGTAGTAATAAATAATAATTGAAAATATACATCAGCTGGGAATCGAAGTGAAGCATAATAAATTTGATTATGTGAAGCTTAAATATGTCAATGCTATTCAAATTTTGCTATATATGTTAACATTTAAATATTTTTATGCGTATATTTATCTTGATTTATGTTATAAGATTAGTTGTTTTTATGCTGGCCAAGTGCAAATCCTATCAGCAGCTTTCTTTCTTGGCAATAACGCCTTTTATTTTTCGCATATTGGCATATGTAATTCAATGAAGGTTATACATTTTAAATTAAATAAGTTAATGACTATATTTGAAATAAATGAAATCCGATGATGGCTATAAGAGTGTTTGACGATTTATCACCTGTGCCTGGCTATCATAAAACTACCAAAAATTGTTAAAAAATTGAAAAGTTTCTTATTTTCTTTTACACAAAATTTTGTTTTTAACTCCTGCAGCCATAATGATATTTTACTCTGAATTTTAATTAGGTTTTATAATTTTTTTTGTTTCAGATGCTGTCGAGAAAAATAACTATATCAAGGGAACATATTGAAGAAGTATTAAAGACATGATTATGGCATGTAAAAGAATGTAAATGTTATGTAAAAAAAAGTCTAAAAATGTAAATTAAAGTGCATTAAATATTAAATGTATCAGTTGTTAATTTTCCAGTAAAGCTGTTGTTTTTTCCTTAACAATGATTCAAAATGCATATGCTTCCGAAATTGAATTGAATTTTTTAAAACTTAAAACTGATGTGTTTTAAAGCAGAGAGTAAAATAATTGTGTATTTATTTAGAAATTTTACATCCATACTGCAGTAGAATATGTAAATAGATTTAGTTGCAGATGTTTATTAAATATTTTGTGAAAAATATGTTTCAAAGCGATTTTAATATTTTTTATATGCTTAATATCAAACTTTTCATACATTTACTATAAAAAAAAATAAAGAATTCAACGGAATCTCATACATAGAACATCTAGATTGAATGTAAGATATATTTATGTTTTCATTGAAACCAGAGTTTGTTGTAATGCAAAATACCACTATCAGGTAAGAAGTGTTAGATAAGATGGAATCCAATAGTGTAAATATTATTAAACTCTTAGATCTTGTGTTTTTATTTCAAGCTATCGAAGTTTAAAGAGAAGGGAAATATATACCCAATTCTACCTAAAAATAAAAGTTTTAATGAACTTTATTATACTACTTGAAAACAATGCTTATGTAATTGCTTTCATATTAAAGATGTGATGTCAAGATTTTGGTTTGTTAAAAGTAAATGTAATATAGATAGATAATTGTATATTAACAGTACATATTGAACTAAATGCTTAAATACTTTTAAAAAATGTATTTCTTGTGAATTTTAATTTATAGAAATGCAATTAGTACAGATTTAAAAAAAAAATACAAAGCATATTTGTTATTTGAGAATGAAATATTTTCTTTCCGAGTTTTTTTATTATTTCTTCGCCATGTATTAGGTAATGTTCTTTCTGTTTTTATAAATAAATAAATAAAAAAAGTTTGAGAAAATTAATATGGAAAATAACTGCAAAAAAAATTGAGAATTTTTTTGTTAATATATTTCATTTAGGGCGTACTCAAATTTTTCATTTTAAGTGAAAACTTCTTGCACAATCATAATTTCATTTTTGAAACTAAATACATGAAATTTTCAAACATAACTATTTAAGTGCCATACAAGTTTATTACATTTTTACAAGTCTTTCAAATGAGACATGTCTTAAATTATGGTTGTCTAAATGCACATAGACACAAGAAATTGTCAGACATTATTTGAATACCAAAAGTTTTTAGAGTTTTTCGATTAAGTGGGACCATTATTGAATTGTAACCAATGTTTTGAATGGTGGCCTTTACCAAAGGCTGTTGTACCACAAAGATTTGGTTAAAATAAAAATTTCGACAGGGTTAAAAAAAAACTAAGGTTTTAGCATTTTATTTTTTTTTTCTTTAGAAATATAGAAAGGGCTATTTGACTTATAGGATCTATATTAAATTTAAAAAAAACTGCAAAGTTGATGTATTTATGAATGAAAATGACTTGGGAAAAGGATGATGAGGATGAAGGTCAATGATGAATATAAAAAGAATGAAATTGAATTTAATACATGTATAGCAATGAGTGTTGAATTCAGAGGGTGGCCCAGGAGGGATTGCAACCCCCTCCCCAGAAGGTTTGAGATTCTATGTGTTTTAATGAACAAAAGTCTAATTTCAAGACGGGATCTCTAAAATATCCCTCTCTCCCTTTGGAGCCACAGAAATCCATTCTGGAGAAAAATTGGATTAAACATTGATAACAATATTTAATTATTTTTTAAACAATTCTAAGAAAATTATTTTTTTTCTGCATTCAGCTGTTACTGATAAAATTTGTTATTTGTTCTTCAAAAATAAATTTCAATCCGATTTCCTTTTCATCAAAATTTTAAATACAGATTTTGTTTGGACGGAAAGAAATTCATTCATTAGAAAAGTATAATCAGGGTTCGTACGGGTACCGTTATTTTCAAGGCCAAATATCAGTATTTTTTATAGAAAAATAAATCTAGTTTGAACGGACAAAATTTCGCCTTATTTAAGGATCGATTTTCCATAATAAAATACTTGTACCTAAGAATTTCTTAGTCTGGAAATTCAAGGACCCGTACGAACCCTTATAATATTAAGTTTAGACCAATTGACCCTTGCAAGGATTTCGCACGGTAATATTAGTTTATTTTCTGATACATTTTTTCCAAACTTATTATTAACTGCAATTTTCTTTTACGGGTGTTCTCAAATCCAAAAGGACAACTTTCTGACATAAGTTTTTATTTATTTTTGTTCGAAAATGCATGAAACAAGCTGGTGTTGTTGTTCAGAAACTGTATAATTGAGCTGTTTTTTCTATTTTTTTGCAAACGCAATAGATCTTTCAGAAAATAGCGTCAAAGTGGACGTTTTGAACCGAATTTCCGCGCGAAGGGAGAAAGAGCACTCAAGAGCTGGCGAAAAACGTGCTTGTCACGTGATCGAATTCGCTTATAATTCAATAGGTAATTGGTTGATCAAAAAATGGAAAAAACAGTTCAATTCCAAATCGCTTCCATTGTCAGGCTTTCCATTTTTATATCTTTCCGTTAAAAAAAGAATTTATAAATATGTCATGTTGAGCAGAGCAGTTAAGAACAGCCTTAACGAAACAACTCGTTTTAACTAAATAGGAATGTATTATGTCTAAAGCCTTTCGTATAAAATCCCAGTCATCATTGTGCGTTTTGTATTTGTATCGAAAAATGGGTGTTGAAATCAGAAATAATGGGCATGGTGATGTTAATCTGAAAGTATAAAGAAAATTCAGTTTGTTGTATCAGATATGGGCAAAGAATCCTATCCAACGATACCTCATTCATCGTACACTACTTATTAGTTGAAAAAAGATATATTGACAACAGAAATAATATATATGATTTTTCACTTGAGATGAACTATTATTCTTCTTGCATTCATTTTTCATGCTAATTTTCAAATGAATATTTATATTACAATTTATTCATATGGAATCATTACTATATTTGCGAAAAACAACAGGAAACCCTAAAAATAATAATAATAAAATATAAAATGAAATCTAATAAAATATTTGTTTAATAAAAAGAAAAATAAGATGATTCAAAAAGTCAGAAAAATGAGGGGGTGGGGGTGCAATTGCCCCACCTGTCCTTTCTAAACTATGCTTCAGATTTTTATTAATTTTATCTTGCACAGTGGTGTACTAAATACTGGTGTAAAAATAGTAACTATTTTTTAATAGAAATGTTTCAGTGTACGCCACTGCACATTTCAAGATAATATTCATTGAAATCCGAGACCTCATTTAAGAAACGCAGTGTGGGATAACTGCCCTCCCCCTCCTAATTTTTTACGTCATTTTATTTTTTTATATAAAGCGTCCGCTACTGCTCCTATGATTGCCACATGCCGGCAGGGGCGTAAATCCTGGGGGGGTACGGGGGGGTGCAACACCCCCCCTAGGAAAAAATCAGTCGGAAAATTTCCCGTTTGATCGGAAAAAGTCCGTTTAGTCGGAAAAAATGGTATCAACCTATAAAAACTTATAAATTGGAAAAAGGAAAAATCAGTCGGGAAAATTCTCGTTCGATCGAAAAAAAGTAAGTTTAGTCGAAAGAAAATGGCATTAACGTATAAAAACTTATGAATTGGAGAAATGTTTTTGTAGTTTTTAATTAGTAAATAAGAAAAACAAGTTAGAGCGAAGAAAACCTATAAAATTTTATTCTTAGTCGGATATTTTTCTCTTGTAGTTTTTAATTAGAAAATTAGAAAAAATAATTTAGGACGAAGAAAACCTATATAAATTTATACTTAGTCGGATATATTACGGATTTTATTTTTGTGATTAAAACTTTTCAGAAAAACTTTGAGTTGTCAAATATTGTGAACTCGAAAACCTCGACATGAAGAAACAAAAAATTTATATACATATTCCAGAAATGTTAATATTATTTGTAACCTTGATATTTTGATCGAAAACTTTGATATTCCGAACTTTTTTATGTTCCCTTTGACTTCGAGATATCGAGATCCAGCTGTATTTACTTATAGTCGGGAAGTTTTTAGTTTAGTCTGGAAATTTTAATACATACTGATTGAAGTGAAAAAACTTCTATTTTTTTTTTTTTTTTTTTTTTTTTTTAAATCTAACTTTAAATTTAGTTAGAAACGTGTACCACAGAATTTAGGTGATATCCGATGAAAATTCAAAACTGAATTGCAAATATTTAGTACTTTACCCTATTAAAATCTGGATATTTTCCACTCTACACGAGTTTTACCTTTAATCGAAAATAATTATGGTTTTATTTTTTCTACTAATTTTGTGTTTTCTTTTTATTTTATTAAAAAAGATGTTAATTTTTTTTTTTTACTTTTTTACGTAATTTTAGATTGATTTAAAAATGTGTTTCAAGAAATTTATATGATACCGGATGAAATTGAAACACCCAAATACGTTGAATTTTTATCTCGAAATAATCTGGATATTTTAGAATCTATACGAGTTAACTTCTATCAGAAATAATACTTTCGTTTTCTTTTTCCTTTCTCAATTGTATTCGATTTTTTTAATATTATTATTATTACTGAATTTTGTTTAGTTGGAAAAAACAGGGGTGACAACAAATTTTTACCCTGCTTTAAAGTATGTCGTTAGAAAGAATTAAGAAATCCCGTATTTTTGGCGCATTTTTGTCTTTAAAATATTCCCCAAGCAAACAGATTTCAATTTTCAGAAGCTGCGGAATTTGCTTCCAAGAACAAAAGTGTCTTTCCCTTAGTTCATCAATGTTACCAAATTCTGTTGACAGTTGCATCTAATGAAAGAGCTTTTAGCAGGCTAAAATTTATAGAGACTGCTATTAGATCAACTATGGCTGATGACAGATTGGAATCACTGATGCTTTTCAGTTACCACGAAGAATTAACAGACAATATAGATCTGTCCACTGTTCTTGAAAAATGGGCTAATCGTGTTAATCGTGCTATAAAAGTGTGAATTTTGTTACAAAAGCGCAAATAAAATTTAATAATTCAATTTGCAATTATACAACAATTATTCAAATAATATTGTATTATAGTCATTAATTATTATTTTATTAATATATTTAGATGATAATCTTAAATTAAATTTATTCGTACGTAATCCAAGCTTTTCCTGATGATCACAATGTTTAAAAGGATATGTTGAAATTATTTATAAACAAGTTTTCATTTGTGATTAATATTAACCTGTTATTGGTATATTTGTAAAATAAGTTTCTCCAGAAGCAAGACCCATATGTATATACACTCATGTCCAAAATTTTAGCGTATATGACAAAAACGTAGAAAGGGAGTGTTAAATATCTTACGAAATTATTAAATTTTATAGATGAAATTCACAAGATATTTATGACTTCGCGTATCGCATTGAGATAGTCAAATAATTTTAAAGCGCTGATGTCGATTCTTTTCGAATTATTAATAAATTCATCTAAAAATTAGGGAAGAAAGTCCATGATTAATATGTATAGGAAAATGCGGATTGGAATCAAAAACTGCTTTGTTACATAGCTATATATCTTGTTACTAAACGTACAAAATTTGATTAACTTTTATTGCAGTACTAAGAAATGGATACAAGTTTTGTTCATTCGAAAATTTTCAATCTTTTAAATTTTGACTTTTTTTATGTTGTAGACGTACATCGTATACGGGTAACAGGATTCCTTATGCTTAATTCAGAATTTGAATTTTTATCCGGAGATATGCCTATGTGAATAAATATGCCATACACAGAAAAAATAAAATGCATTAAGCCCTTTATTGGTTTAAAAAAGAAAAAGGGCATCGAATCCCCAGCTCTTCAATTATCCAGTTTCATCAAATTTTGTACATTTAGAAACAAGATATATCGCTATCAAACAAAGCAGTTTGGAGTTCCAAAACGCAATTGTCTACACATATTATTCATAGTACTTCACCACTAATTTTTAGAGACACTAGGGGGCTCGGCCCCCTACGAGCTAAGCTCGCCAACCCCCGTCCAGACACCGCAGATTCTAAATGCACGCTAATGTGATCCGCTTTAAAAAGATTTCGAAAGATTGAATTATAATTTAAAAAACAGTGGCGATCTCCCTATAAACGGATTTCTATTCATTTCTCTTTGATTGGGCAAATTTTAACGCCAAATCCGCTGCGGTACTACTTGATTATCCCGTCGACTAATTTCGCCAAATTATGTAAATCGCCAAACCACTCGCCAAATTATACAAATTGATATAATTTTTATTTTAAATAACGAAAGAACAAATAAATTAGTACAACATTAAAAAAAATACAAATAAAACGTCGAAATAAAAATAACTTGATGGCGTAGACACGTGTAACAACATTTCAAAATAAGCTAATATAAAAGGAATTAAGTAAACAGAATCTTTGTCTCCCGGTATTTTTTAACAAAGCGAAAAGAAAGTTCTTTTAAATGAGACATTTTAAATTAATCGTTTTTAATCTGACGTAATTTTGACCAAACTATTCTTTCTCATTTTAATATTCACGTGAAAATACTTGTGTTAGAAATGAAATATTATTTGCGCTTTCCTAAGAAAAATAGTTGAAAAGTATCCTCTCAAAATATCAAATAAATGTCTAGCGCAATTTCTAAATTTAAACCGTTTTGCAATATTATTTTGTGTTCGTTTTATGTAATAACTGTAATGTGACGTAAATATGACGTAATTTCTCCTATTTAAGACTTCTAACGCATGTTAATAAATTTATTATTTTACAAATTCCTTTCTCTCTTAAAATTCACGTGTAATTATAGTTTTATGACGTAATTTTTAATAAGTTCCTGCTTTTTGTACATAATTATTTAATTCTAATTCCAATGTTTTTTTCTGTTTATAATAGTCACGTGTAAATAAATTTTTAATTTATTACACGTATAAATATATATATATATATATATATATATATATATATTAAGCAAACATTATTGTTTCCTCTGTTTATACAGTTGGCAGCAGTTTAAATTAATATCACTTTCTAAAATCTCTCTATTCTAAAAAAAAGTAACTACCGCTGTCACCGCCGCCGCCGCCGGTTTTGAATTTTTTGTGACCGGAGGTCTTTCTTCGTTAATATTAAGAAAAATAATGCATACAAAAATATGAAAATCGGTAGTATTATACAAAAATGTTTGATAAACACGCTGATGCAGACAGTTTTCAGATCGAAAAATTATTTTAAGAGATATTTAATGCTAAAGTTGGACAAAATCGTTCCACTAAAAAAGTTGTATAGGAGCAAAAACTGTTCATAGGAATTTAATCATTTTTAGATCATTTTATGCGTTAGAATTTGCTGGAGTGCAGATTGCATTAATTTTTTTATTTTGACTAATTTTTTGAGGTTTTATTTCTATTTTAAATTCAGATTTTCAGCATTTCTAGAGATATTTTTAACAGATTTTAGAAAGTGATATTAATTTAAACTGTTGCCAACTGTATAAACAGCGGAAACAATAATATTTGCTTCAAAAAAAAAAAAAAAAAAAAAAAAAAAAAAAATATACGCGTAAAAAAATTAAAAATTTATTTACACGTTAATCACGTTATTTTAATCAATAAATTAAAAATTTATTTACACGTGGCTATTATAAACAGAAAAAAACATTTGGAATTAGAATTAAATAATTATGTACAAAAAGCAGGAACTTATTAAAAATTACGTCATAAAAACTATAATTACACGTGAATTTTAAGAGAGAAAGGAATTTGTAAAAAATAAATTTATTAACATGCGTTAGAAGTCTTAAATAGGAGAAACGTCACATTTACGTCACATTACAGTTATTACATAAAATGAACACAAAATAATATTGCAAAACGGTTTAAATTTAGAAATTGCGCTAGACATTTATTTGATATTTTAAGAGGATACTTTTCAACTATTTTTGTTAGGAAAGCGCAAATAATATTTTATTTCTGACACAAGTATTTTCACGTGAATATTAAAAAGAGAAAGAATATTTTGGTCAAAATTACGTCAGATTAAAAACGATTAATTTAAAATGTCTCATTTAAAAGAACTTTCTTTTCACTTTGTTAAAAAATACCAGGAGACAAAGACTCTGTTTACTTAATTCCTTTTATATTAGCTTATTTTGAAATGTTGTTACACGTGTCTACGTCATCAAGTTATTTCGATGTTTTATTTGTATTTTAATTAATGTTGTACTAATTTATTTGTTTTTCGTTATTTAAAATAAAAATTATGTCAATTTGTATAATTTGGCTTGTGGTTTGGCGATTTATATAATTTGGCAAAATTGGTCGACGGGATAATCAAGTAGTACCGCAACGGATTTGACGTTAAAATTTCCTAATCAAAGAGAAATGAATAGAAATCCGTTTATAGAGAGATCGCCACTGTTTTTTAAATTATAATTCAATCTTTCGAAATCTTTTTAAAGCCGATCAAATTAGCGTGCATTTAGAGTCTACGGTGTCTGGACGGGGGTTGGCGAGCGTAGCTCGTAGGGGACCGAGCCCCCTAGTCTGTAAAAAATATCTCTAGAAATGCTGAAAAATTGAATTTAAAATAGAAATAAAACCTCAAAAAATTATCCAAGTTAAAAAAAGAAATACAATCTGCACACCGGCAAATTCTAACGTATAAAAAGATCTAAAAATGATTACATTCCCATGTATAGTTTTTGCTGCTATAAAACTTTTTTAATGGAACGATTTTGTCCAACTTTAGCATTAAATATCTCTTAAAATAATTCTTCGATTTGAAAACTGTCTGCATCAGCGTATTTATCAAACATTTCTCTATAATACCACCGATTTTCATATTTTTGTGCGCAATATTTTTCTTAATATTAACGAAGAAAGACCTCCTGTCACAAAATATTCAAAACCGGCGGTGACAGCGGTAGTTACTTTTTTTTAGAATAGAGAGATACATTAATAATTCAAAAGGAATCAACATCAGCGCTTTAAAACCTATTTGACTATCTCGATACGCTCAGTCATAATTATCTTGAGACTTTCATCTGTCATCTATAAAGTTTAATAATTTCGTAAGATATTTACGATATCCTTTCTTCGTTTTTATCATATACTAGGGGGCTCGGCCCCCTACGAGCTACGCTCGCCAACCCCCGTCCAGACACCGCAGACTCTAAATGCACGCTAATTTGATCGGCTTTAAAAAGATTTCGAAAGATTGAATTATAATTTAAAAAACAGTGGCGATCTCTCTATAAACGGATTTCTATTCATTTCTCTTTGATTGGGGAATTTTAACGCCAAATCCGCTGCGGTACTACTTGATTATCCTGTCGACCCATTTCGCCAAATTATATAAATCGCCAAACCACTCGCCAAATTATACAAATTGATATAATTTTTATTTTAAATAACGAAAGAACAAATAAATTCGTACAACATTAATAAAAACACAAATAGAACGTCGAAATAAAAATAACAACAGTTCAAAATAAGCTAATATAAAAGGAATTAAGTAAAGAGAGTCTTTGTCTCCTGGTATTTTTTAACAAAGCGAAAAGAAAGTTCTTTTAAATGAGACATTTTAAATTAATTCTCAAAATATCAAATAAATGTCTAGCGCAATTTCTAAATTTAAACTTTTTTGCAATATTATTTTGTGTTCATTTTATGTAATAACTATAATGTGACGTAAATATGACGTAATTTCTCCTAAGACTTCTAACGCATGTTAATGAATTTATTATTTTACACTATCCTTTCTCTTTTAAAATTAACGTGTATACTTCTTATGACGTAATTTTTAATAAGTTCCTGCTTTTTATACGTAATTATTTAATTCTAATTTGAAAGTTTTTTTCCTGTTTATAATAGTCACGTGTAAATAAATTTTTAATTTGAAGCAAACATTATTGCTTGCGCTTTTTATACAGTTGGCAACATTTTAAATTAGTACAATTTTCTGAAATCTGTAAAAAATATCTCTAGAAATGCTGAAAATTTGAATTTAAAATAGAAATAAAACCTGAAAAAATGAGTCAAAATAAAAAAATTAATGCAATCTGCACTCCGGCAAATTCTAACGCATAAAATGATCTAAAAATGATTACACTGCTATGTATAGTTTTTGCTGCTATAAAACTTTTTTAGTGGAACGATTTTGTCCAACTTTAGCATTAAATAACTCTTAAAATAATTCTTCGATTTGAAAACTGTCTGCATCAGCGTGTTTATCAAACATTTCTGTATAAAACCACCGATTTTCATATTTTTGTATGCATTATTTTTGTTAATATTAACGAAGAAAGGCCTCCGGTCACAAAAAAATCAAAACCGGCGGCGCCGGCGGCGGTGACAGCGGTAGTTACTTTTTTTTAGAATAGAGAGATGCTAAACTTTTGGACATGAATGTGTATATATATATTAATTAGTCGGCATTTTGTTGGCAATAGTACTCGGAAATTTTTCTTCTTGGAGTCGGAAATTTATGAGTCTACACCCCCCTACGCGACCAGGGTGGTTTACGCCCCTGCATGCCGGACAAGCAGATCATGCACAATTCTATTCATTTTATCTCGTCCTATGAGCGTCCTACTGTCGTCCAATGAATGGCTGAAAATGACGTTCGGAGGTCGTGATTGTCTCTTTTTGCTCCCCCATGAATTCTCGCCGGATAGCGATGGGATATTTTGGGATGTCTGACGAACGAGACAATATACTGCATAGGACGCTTCCCAGATAGCATGTTTAATTTTCAGAAAATTTGCAGCAGTCTTGCTTTGATAACCTGCAAAGTTGCTGCAAGCTTACATGACAAGACTGAAAGTTGATAACAAGACTTGCAAGATAACGCAAACGCCAAAATCACCACACTTTGAACTTGCAGCTAACTTTTCATGCAAGTTAAATTCATGCTGTATCAAATTTATTGCAAATTAACGTCAAACAAGCAATCAAAAATGCTGCAAAGCAGTAATATTTCCACGCCCCACTATCTATTCACAACTGTTACACTATAAGTTAAACTTCTTCGGAGAGGTCCATAGACCTGATCAGGTCTATTGATGCGAACACACCGTAAGAAGCTGCATGCATCGTTTTCATCACCATAAACAATATATATAAGTAGTATTAATATATATATAAAACAATATATATAAGTAATATTTGTAGTTTTTCAATACGAGCCTTTTTTGGTATTTGACAAGTATAGCGTTTAGGAAAAGCGGTGCCATCCGTATAAAATTTCTGCAATTTCTTCGTATGTACTGATTGTCTATTCTCTCAACAGAGGGATTTTTTGCTTTCGTCATTTTCGTGAATTAAAGACAGTCTTGTCATCAGTTTCACAACAAACTACTCATGCAAGTGGGGGGATAGTATATCTTGCGGGAAATTTCCTGCGAATTTCTCAATTCAAATTTGTCACGGGAAGATAATGTCAGAAAAAATCAAACTTGCTGCTATCTGGGTTCATGCTATCTCGATTATCGTATGTCCTCAGGACGTGTTTGTGTTGTATAGGAGGTCTATGATATGATTGGCCTACGTCGCCAAGACGATTCATGCAATGATCGTAACGATAAAAATGTAGTCGTAGATTGGTTGACGGAACTGTTTGTTTGTAAACATGCCCTTTCCTTATATGAGAGTTTGGTTTATTGAGAGATTATATGTGTGTTTGGGCCTACTGTAGCGGATTTTAGGGTTGCTTTTTTGGCGTCCTCCCCCCCCCCCCAGCCACCTTACTGCATCTCCATCTATCTCTTTCCTCCATGGTGGAAAACGTTAAGTGTAAAATGTAACATAAAAAAAAAAGAAAGATTATAATTAAATAGATGCTACATAGCAGAAAAATTCGGAGTATGAGAACTTCTCGAGGAATTTTTACTTTGCCACTGGAAGCACAGGTCAAACGGCTAAATTTTGAACTCAAAGAAAATCAACTCGCTATTCCGGCTAATTAGCAAGCAGTATGTTGAACCGACACATCGGAACAAAAAATGTTAAAACGTCATCTCATGTTTATGTTGTGCTAATTTAAATGGAAATGGATGTTGGCGAATTTGTGTGGTTCGTTTGATTAAATATGGATTGGTAATAAATTACCCAGAACATCTTAAATCCTATTTCATGTGTTTATGTGTAACAGAACGTAGAATCAGTTATTTTTTTTTTTTACTTTAATCCTTAGAGTGAAAAATCAGTTCTTAAATAGAACTGTTTATGTAATCAACAAATAAATAAAAGTGCGTTTATTTCTCTACATCAGCGGTTCCCAACTTGCGGGTCGCGGAACAATCGAGGTTTGCCACAAAAATATATCTTTTATTTCATCTGTTTAAAAAATATATAACGAATACAATATTTCACAACCGCAATAATCATGAAAGCTATTAGCTTAAACTAAAACTTCGTGAGAAGACAGCGTTTTCTTAAACAGTCAGTCGGTATTAAGATAAACACCAGTGCCAGAAATCTCACTGATTGTAAAGTTGCGTTTTGGTAATAATTAAACATTTTTTCATTATATTTGTTGTTTTAATTATTATTCAACGTACACCCATTGGAATTACCAATTCTTGTTTTTGTTGATAGTATGGTAGTGCATCCTTCGTTCGAAAATTGCCTTTTTCATAGGATAGGATATAGCCAATAGCTAAATTTCCATACTTTTATTACACATATCTTCCCTCACAGGAACAGATGTATTATAATCCCGCATCCGCCATCTTAGATTATTTTCTTGCCATGAATTAAAAATTATTTTTAATTAATAGTTATAATTATTATATTCCACATTTTTCAACATTATATTAATCTATCAACAATATTTAACCATTGGCGACATTTACTACTTGGCGAAAAAGGAGTTTTCATGCTAGAAAAAAAATCCAAAATGGCGTATGCGGGATCAAATTACATCTAAGCATTACGGGGGTCGCAATTTTTTTTTTTTTTACTTAAAGGTGGGCCACATACCAATAAAGGTTGGGAACTGCCGCACTACATTAATCAAACTCTTGTTTAACTTTATGTTGCAGACCGATGTTTTCTTGATGCTTAAATGCACAAAATTTGCTTATATTCTTATTCATATTAGTGATATCCACTGACTTTGATTACTGACATACTTTGACCACTGACTATGATTTTGACTTAATTTTATATCCAATCATTTTTCGGCACGAAAAAATTATTGGGCTAGGTCACATGTTCGAGAAATTTCGATTAGCAGGTCATTTTTGGGTCCCTATGGATCAAGCCAATTTTATCTAAAAAAGGCTCTAACGATTTTGACTAAATTTTGTATTCTGTCGTTTTGGATTACGAGAAGACCAATAGGCAAAGTCACATATTAGAGAAAATTCGATTAGTGGGTCACTGTGGGTCAAGCAAAGTTTATTTGGAAAATGGCTCTAACGATTTTGACAAAATTTTGTATTTTATCGTTTTCGGGCGTGAGAATACCATTGGGCTTGGTCGCATGTTCAAGAAAATTTGATTAGTGGGTCATTTTAGGTCACAATGTTTCAGGGTCAAGCCAATTGAATCTAGAAAAAGGCCCATTACATTTTGGCAAAATTCTGTAATATACTGTTTCCAGGCATGAGATGACCATTGGGCTAAGTCACAAGTTCGAAAAAAATCGATTAGTGGGTCACTGTGGGCCAATCCACTGTGATAGTGTGACCACTGTGGGCACTGTGGAATTTTAGGGGGGAAATGTCCCCCTTTAATCCAAATTTTAGAGAGGGGGAGAGGCTATTATTCAATTTTACAGCTTTTTTACTTTTTTTCCCATTATTACAGTACAATTATATTACTGTATCTGTGACCAGTTATCGAAATTTGCAATTTTTTCCTGTGATCGATTGACGAAATTTGGTTTTTTAATTTATATTTTATTTTACTGCGCTTGAGGATGGTCGAATTGATTTTGTAGGATTTTGCAAAAAATAACCAATTTTCGAAATTCCATGAAAATTTAAAATTGCATGCTTGTGAAAGAATTTAAGGGGGGAAATCCCACACCAAATTTTTCAATGTGCAGGATTTTCCTATTTTTTGAACAATCCTGCATGCTATTTCAAACTCTGTATAGTGTATGTCCAATGACATTTCTTAAAATCTAAGAATCTTTTGATAAATGATGTCAGAGTTGGAGATTTAAACTGATACGCAACTATTTTACTGATGTAACTATTGGGCAACAATGAATTATGTATGTAATACACATCTATAAAAAAAAACAAAAAACTGCCGATCAATTTTAAAGGCTACTTGAATATCAATTCTGTAAATTTCACGGCCATATAAAAAAATGGCTTTGTTGTTGTGTCAGAAACAGAAACATGTGCACTGTTTAGTCGTATTATTATTTTTAAAACTTTTTTAAGTGTTAATTCTTTTGCGTGTGGTGGTCACAAAAAAGCCCACTTTAGTTTACTGGTGCCAAAAATATTTAATTAAATTTCTCCTTTTATAACGTATGTGAAAATAAGCAAGTATTTATTTTCTAATAAATTCATTTCTGGTGTCAGTCAATCGTTTCACCATTTTACAAACAGAATTGCCCCATGCTGGACAGGGTTAAATAGTTGTAAACGGCTTTAAATGAGTAATTACACAAGTGTCGTTCATTTCTTTAATTTGAGTGTACAAGGTATGACCATGTCAATTCAGGCAGCCAAAGAAAAAATCTTACCTTCATAGTCTCGGAAGTTTGTGAATTGAACATACGTTAAAATTCAGGAGAAAATAAGATACTTGTATATTTTTGTTTTGCCCAAAAAAATTCCTGGCCCGAGATACAGGCCGCCAAAGATGGCATCCCGGGAACCATTTCCAATTCGCCATTTTTGATAAAAATTTTAAAGTGCTCTATCTCTAGAACGGTGCAAGATATTTTGTTGTGGTTTTTTTTATTTTAAAGATAATATTCTTCTGTTCAAAATGATATACCAAATTTTGAAAAATGTATTCAACTTTTCTTGTGGCAACCTTTTTCAAAAAAAAATTTTTTTTTGAAAATGCCAATCCCAAAAATTTTGATTTTTTGCTGTTGATCAATACCATGTGCTGTTGATCATACCAATACCAATTACATCAATACCACCTTCACTGTAAAGGAGAACTTCCACTTTTGAGTTTAACAAATTTTAGAAACATTTAAAAAATTCAGAGAATTTTACAGGAACTGTATATATACAGTTCCAGTAAAAGTCACTTAATTTTTGCTTATTTGTATCATATTTGTAAGGATAAGCCTACTATATATCCTAAACAAGTTAGAAATTTCAATATCAAATGTGGCAAATGAGGTGCGTGCATACTATAACTAGTTTTATAAATATTCAGATCTTGGTGCAATAAGTGTTACACTCTTGGGCAAAAAGGCATGAATACAAAAGTTACTATGATTCTATATATTAAATTCAGTAATACGGAAGTAATATGAATCCATCTTAAAAGGACTTAATTGCCATGGCAACCTAGAATCCTTACCTATCATGGTATATCATTGAATCAATTATGTATTATAGAATTTTTAAATAGAATGAAGAAAACTTTTATTAATGTCTTTTATGTTTTAATTTGATTTTCATAGCATTTGAAGTGATACATACTTTATTTTCAATACCGAACATAGTAAAACAATCTCAATAACATATATCAATTACACAGCAATACAAATTGTATTAATACAAGTTAGAGTTCAGACAGATGGACAGACAAATCGAATCCATAAAGACTTTCAACTATGTTGGAAATTGTTAAAAACACATAAATAGGTCGGAATTTGACTTTTAGAAATTTATGTCAATAGATGGAAGCATACTTGAATACTTTCATACAACCCTGTATTTTACCTACTATCTTTATATACATGCCACTATTTAGCTAATATTTAATTAAGATTAAAATATCCTTAAAACCAGTGAAATCACACTTCCAGAGATTATCATCCATAGACGGCCATGTATCTAATTCTTTGCGTGGACCTGTATATCATTTTATCTATATTCTACAAACATATCTTAGTATACTAAATGTAGTTCAGTGTAAAAATGCATAATTCATTTAAAAATCACCTTTAAGCTACTTTCATTCATACTCAGTAAGCCTTAAGATTTCTTTTGTGTAGCCCTATATATGATTTACAGCATTTATGCACACAACGTAATATGGAAAAATTTAGTTAAACTTAAAAACTCAATAACTAAAAATGCATTTCCAGCAATACCCTTACGATTTCTTTTGTGTAGCCCTGTATATGATCTACAGCCTTTATATACATAACGTAATATGGAAATATTTAGTTAAACTTAAAAACTCAAATCGCAACTAACAAGTTGGAAATTGCTCGTCAAACGTGGCAAATGAGGTGCGTTCGTACTATAGCTAGTTTTATAATTATTTTTTGCACCCCATATTGTACTGAATGTATATTTTTTTGCATTTCATAAGTGCATAGTCTGTAATATCATTAAAATACACTGCAATAATTTCTTTCCCATTCCCCGTAATGAAACTGAAAAATTTTGACTGTCCCTGTAATTAAACTATACATCCGATTTTCATAAAATTTGAAATGGCTCGACAAAATTTTGCAACAATGATATATTTAAAATTTCAGACCATTCAGAAGGCTGTAACATCATTAAAATGCACTTACAATAATTTTCCCCATTGGCCGTAATGTAAAGAAAAACTTTTGACTGTCCCTGTAATTAAACTATACATCCGATTTTCATAAAATTTGAAATGGTTCAACAAAATTTTGCAACAATCATATATTTAAATTTTCAGATCATTCGGTTGGGTATTTTTGCTCTGTTATATGCGGACGGACAGACAGACGGATGGACGGACTGAACGACGACTATAGGTGCTACGTATTTATATAATTACGAACGCACCTAAAAATGCACTTCCAGCAATCATCACTAATGTAATGTATTTCCGATAAAGTAAAGTATCCAAAATCTTTTGTGTGTTCCTGTAAATACTATGCACTTTCTATTACACCGGAAGTAATTTGTTGTAAACCTCAGCAACATATATGGTTCCATATTCTAAAAGAATTCCATCACATAATGGTATGCTTCCATCTATTGACATAAATTTCTAAAAGTCAAATTCCGACCTATTTATGTGTATTTAACAATTTCCAACATAGTTGAAAGTCTTTATGGATTCGATTTGTCTGCCCATCTGTCTGAACTATAACTTGTATTAATATAATTTGTATTGCTGTGTAATTGATATATGTTATTGAGATTGTTTTACTATGTTCGGTATTGAAAATAAAGTATGTATCACTTCAAATGCTATGAAAATCAAATTAAAACATAAAAGACATTAATAAAAGTTTTCTTCATTCTATTTAAAAATCCTATAATACATAATTTATTCAATGATATACCATGATAGGTAAGGATTCTAGGTTGCCATGGCGATTAAGTCCTTTTAAGATGGATTCATATTACTTCCGTATTACTGAATTTAATATGTAAAATCATAATAAATTTTGTATTCATGCCTTTTTGCCCAGGAGTGTAACACTTATTGCACCAAGATCTGAATATTTATAAAACTAGTTATAGTACGCACGCACCTCATTTGCCACATTTGATATTGAAATTTCTAACTTGTTTAGGATATATAGTAGGCTTATCCTTACAAATATGATACAAATAAGCAAAAATTAAGTGACTTTTACTGGAACTGTATACATACATTTCCTGTAAAATTCTCTGAAATTTTTAAATGTTTCTAAAATTTGTTAAACTCAAAAGTGGAAGTTCTCCTTTACAGTAAAGGTAGTTCTTGATGGTATTGATCAACAGCAAAAAAATCAAAATTTTTAGGATTGGCATTTTCAAAAAAAAAATTTTTTTTTGAAAAAAAAATTTTTTTTTCAAAAGGTTGCCACAAGAAAAGATGAATACATTTTTCAAAATTGGGTATATCATTTTAAACAAAAGAATATTATCTTTTAAATAAAAAAAAAATGCAACAAAATATCTTGCACCATTCTAGAGATAGAGCACTTTAAAATTTTTATCGAAAATCGCGAATGGGAAATGGTGCTGGGGATGTCATCTTTGGCAGCCTGTATCTCGGGCCAGGAATTTTTTTGGACAAAACAAAAATATACAGGTATCTTACTTTTTCTTAAATTTTAACATATGTTCAATTCAAAAACTTCTGAGACTATGAAGGTAACCCCCCTGCCTGAGTTGATATGGATTCAGTCACAACTTCTTCAAAAGCAAAGCACCAATTTATGCACATGTTAAGCTTAACAAAAATAAAATGTAAATAATAAACAAAACTCGTTAAAACACCAATTAGTAAATAAACGCTACACATTCATAAACCGAAAAAAGAAACATCACTGGATTCAGCAAACAACTTCTGCAGCAATCTGGAAAATGCACGAAACTTGTTAATGCGGCAATTAGTAAATGAATGTATGAACGCTACGCATTCATTGGTCGAAAAAAAAAATCAATGAATTAAGCAAACTACTTCTGCAGCAATCACAAAAATGCACAAAACTCGCTAAAGCAGCAGTTAGTAAATGCACGTATGTTATCTCGTTAAAGCAGCAGTTAGTAAATGCACGTATGTTGCTGTATGAAATGCATGAGAAATAAACGGCTAACATAAAACATTATAACAAAATATACATAAAATTATCAACATACCTTAACAAACATCTCGTTCCTTGAAACCCAACTGTATAAAATGGTCACTTGCCAAAATTTCTCAAATTTCAAGTCGTCGTAAAACTGTCATTTAACTTTACAGCAAAAAAAAAAAAAAAAAAGAACAAATACTCACAATTTCAAACTAAATCACACAAGAACTTTAACTTGCAATATTGTACATATACTACCAATATCAAACTTCGCATTACCGTAATTTTAGAATAAAAAACAAATACAAAATGTTTCCGTACTTCAAAACTTTCCTTACTACAAATTATAAAACATGCGGAGTTGAGTTGTCAAAACACCACTCGGCTAAATTTTCAATCTCGAATATCAGAATACATCAATAAAACGATGTTTTCATCAACAGAAAAAAGCAATATTGCAGAAAAAATACACATAAATAACACTATTTAAGAAATAAATTAGCAAAAAATATATCAAATTCCCTGATATTTCTTAATAATATCTCCCACAGCAGGTAAACAAACTATGGAAGCCGTAGTCAATCAAATAAATCCGGCGCAAAAGACATCCCAAAAAATTGGGTTACCAGAACCAACATTCAACGTGGTTGCCATATCGATAAAGATCGCCAATAAAAAATCGCCAAGAAATCCAAAATAGTGGCCGCGGGAATATACAGCATCTAAGCCTCTAATTGATTATAAGGGTAAGTAATCATTATGAACCATCAAGGGCAAATGGGGTGGGTGCCCTGTAAGATACCAGATGAAGTCATACAGAAATATTTATACTTGTATATTGTTAAAAAAGAAGTAGTTACAAGTTCTTATTTACAATGTTATTCAGTAGGTTACCAAATTGATGTACAGTCATGGAAAAAAAAAAGTAAACACTCCCCACCAACTCCTCAACAAATTATCGTAGAAGAAAGTTACACTGGTACCGAACGATTGGAAATAAAGTCTACTTTTAAATGACATAGATAAAATTTGATTAGGAGACCATCTACATAATAAAACGAACCAGAACTTTGTTTTTTTCAATAGCAGTACATTCTGACAGCATAAATGAACTTTGCACCCTTCAATTAGCCTAAAAACAAATTTTTATGCAATTCGTACCATAAGTTTCTGAGAAATTAATTATTTTAAAACCAGCGTATTTTAAGGGCTGTATCCAAATTGAAGTTCGGCAATCGATTGTTAACCGAGAGAGCCCCCATCTTGATCAAGGCACCTTAAGAAGTCAATGAAGCCTGCTAGATTACAGGACAGCAGAAGAAATTTCAAAATATCTACTCACTTCTATTATAGACGGCCCCTTAAACCATCATTTTGCCGTTTTTTAAGTTAAAATTGGGTATTATCATTGAAAAAAATGAAGTTTGGATTCGTTTTAATATGTAGATGGCCCCCTAAGCAAATTTTATATACATCATTTAAAAGAAGACTTCATTTTAAATCATTTGGTACCAGTAACTTTCTTCTATGATAATTTGTTGACAGGGGCGGATCCAGAGAATCGTTTTGGGGGGGGCGATATCGAGTGACATATGATCAACGTAGTCATAATTTCTATAACTCAAATCCTTCCTTGCAGTTAATTATTAAATGAATGTGAAATTAATGCGATTAAAAATATTACAGACTCTCGATTATCCGACATCCTATTAACCGAAACACTCTGTTATCCATCACTCTTATTTTATAATCTCGACCTCTCCTCAAAATATCGTTTATTGTTACTTATTAGGTCGTAAAATTAAAAACGTTATAACAAAATTTATTTATTAAATGCCTTTTTTTTCTTTTTCTGTTTACTCTTATACTATGGTAATTATTTATCTTATTTTTTGTTCTTTTAGTTATAGTGAAGAACGCTAGTAACACAAGCCTGCGATAATTGTCTTTTTTAACTTTTGATAATTGATTTTGATGTAAGACTTTTTAAAAATTTGCGATTTATGTGAAATCCTGACGTGATGGCATGGTACAAAATGAAGGTCCTTTTTGGATTCAGCACTAAAAAATACATAAGAACCAATTACCGAAAGCTGAAAAACATAATCATCACATCCATTTTTTAATATCAGATTTCTGAAAGAGGAAAATCTCTGAAAAAAGATCCCCTTCAGAAATCTGACGGGCCTTTAACATCCTAGAAAGTCAAAATGTGTCATCTACGTGGTCTGTTAGAGGTTTGCACGGGCCGGAATTTCCGGGCCGACCCGTTTGTAATTTTTACAGTTCTCGGCCCTGCCCGGCCCGTACTAAAATCAGTGAAACAGGCCCGGCCCGGCCAGACTCAATTTCTACAAAAAAAAAAGAAAAAAAAATGCGTTTTTTCTCGACATACAGTGATGGAACAGTGTAGCACTAGAGAATAAGTTGACACCGCTAAAATTTATTAGTATTCTTCGTCTTATTTAAGGATAGAATTCTGAAATTTTTCAATGTAAAGAATACTAAAAAAAGCTAGTGGTAACAATCGCCTAACTGCTGCGCCACTGTTCCATCGCTGGACATACAATTAAGATTCTTTTAAGGGATACTACATACATATTTATGGGAACATTTTACAGTATATTTTAGATTACCATGTGTTCGCGAAACAGAAAACACACAATAGTAAACATTAACGATAACTTACAGTGTTTTAGTCATCGTCTCTAAAGACATTTCAAAATTCCAATAAGGATTCATTAAAAGGTTAATGTAATTCAGAATAAAGGATTAAAAACATGATAACTTTTGAAGCTGTATAATAAAAAGTAGATTTGTGAAAATATTTCTCTCATTTTTAAGGCTTTTCTCAAATCCAAAGGAGCTACATATCGACACATTTATGAATTCATTTCTTTTTGGAAACGCGTAAGATTGGCAGGTATTCTTATTCAGAAACTATGTAAATGCCGTCTTTCTCATAGATAAAAGCAATGTATCTTTCTCTGAAAACACTGCCAAAGTTAGCATTTTGAATCGAATTTCCGGAAGCGATAGCACGGGAAAGGAGAAAAACGTACAGTCAGGTGACAAGAATCTCTGTAACTAATTTATCAAATATGGAGAAAGCTATTCGTTTCCAAATGCTTTCAATAGTCAGGCCTGTCAATTTTATGCCTTTATAATTAAAAATGAGCCAGAACATGTGTCTGAAATTTTCGCATTGTTGAGCAGTGAATATGAGAACCCCTTAAGGTATATTTCCAAAGATACTGTTAACAGAAATTCATTATCACTATTAATACTTTTACAAAACACAATGCCTGTCCTACACATTCTGAGATCGATTAAGACCAGTTCCATCCCGGCACGAGTCTGCTGAAAAAAATTAAACCCGGAATCAGATGTCTTGTAACTGTACGATGCCGATCTCTACGATGGACATGTTATATATCTGTATTGATGTTGTTAAAATCGCATTGGCTCGTGACGCACATTTATACTTCTCGAGAAAATCGTATTCATTGAAAATGGCTTGTATATCGGCCCGGCCCTGCAGGCCCGTTCAATTTTGTCTGTCGGCCGGGCCCGTTTAAAAAATTGTCCTAATTCTGCCGGCCCGTTGGAAAATTCGTCTTCATTCCGCCGGCCCGGACTCGTGCAGACCTCTAGGGTGTGTATACCTCTTCACTGGCGCGAATCCAAGGACGGGGGGGGGGGGGGGGGGGGTGATCGCCCCGATCGCCCCTCCCCTTTGGATCAAAAAATATAAATCCACCGCGAATTTCGACAAATGGTAGCCAAAAAAAGTCTATTCCGTCAATCGTTCGCAGGTCAAAAAATCGCGCAAAAAATGCGAATTTCGTCAAAGGATCACGCAAAAAACATGAATTTCGTCAAAGGATCAAGCAAAAACGTGAATTTCATCAAAAAAGCGCGGAAAAAAACGCAAATTTCATCAAAGGACCACAAAAAACGCGAATTTCGTAAAGGACCGCGAAAAGACGCGAATTTCGTCAAAGGATCGCAGAAAAAAACGCAAATTTCTTCAAAGGATCGTAGAAAAAACGCGAATTTCGCCAAAGGAATGCAGAAAAAAACGCTAATTTCGCCAAGCAATTGCAGAAAAAACGCTAATTTCGCGAAAGAATTGCGCTAAAAACGCTAATTTCGCGAAAGAATCGCACAAAAAACGCTAATTTCGTCAACAGATCTCGGAAAAATGCGAATTTTGTCAAAGAATCGCGAAAAAAATACGCGAATTTCGTCATAGAGCCGCGGAAAAAACGCACAATTAGCACCAGGAGGAGATTCCCCAAGGTGCGCATCTACGGGGGGGGGGGGGGGGATCAATCAGGGCGGTCGCCGCCCCCCAAGATATAAATCCAATGCTTTTAACGGCAGTTTTCGCGGAACAGACAGACAAGCAAACGAAAACACTTTTCGGGTGTCATTGGTAAACCTCACTGACGTTTCGGCAGTTAGTGAACAAAATAGGATTATGTCCTGTCAAAAGGCATATGGCGCTATAATTTTTTACACTAATCGGTTGAGGTGGGGACGATGCCACTTCCTGTACCTTTTGTTGAATCTTTACAACAGAAATTGGCAACGTTATTCGGATCCCTTTAAAGTGTTGAAACTTTTTCGTTCTTTCAAAGAAGCTGCAATTGTAATTTCTGTAGAATGATATTTTTGAGGAGTGCTTTATTGTTTGAGAAAAGAATGGGATTCATAGCAATTTCCAAAGAAAGAAAGAAACAAGAAAAAGAAAGGTCCTTTGAAAAATTCAAGCATCTTAATGTTTTCTGAAGAAAATCAATAATGTGTAAAAATTATACTGTTATTGCCACCCACATTGGTAAATTTCAAGGGTATTTCATGAATGAAAAAAAAAGGATTATGTCCTAATCCTAGTCAGTTAAAAGCTAAAATGCGTATGGTGTGTTGATTTCTTAAAAAACAACTTGGTAATTTGTTCTTCCCTTCTTTGCCCCGATCTAACATCCCCCCCGTTGGATGCACACCTAGGGGAATCTTCCTCCCGGTGCTAATTGTGCGTTAATTTTGGCAACCCTTTGACGAAATTCGCGTTTTTTCAGCGATTCTTTGGCGAAATTCGCGCATTTTTTTCGCGATTCTTTGAAGAAATTCGCATTTTTTCAGAGATCTGTTGACGAAATTAGCGTTTTTTGCGCGATTCCTTCGCGAAATTAGCGTTTTTACGCAATTCTTTGACGAAATTCGCGTTTTTTGCGGTCCTTTGATGAAATTGGCGTTTTTTGCGCGATCTTTTGACGAAATTTGCGTTCCTTTTGTGATCCTTTGACCTGCGAATGATTGACGAAATTGATTTTTTTCGGCGACCATTTCTCGAAATTCGCGACAATCGGTGGATTTTTTGGGGGGGCGATCGGGGCGATCGCCCCCCCCGTGGATCCGCGCCTGTTTGTTGAGGAGTTAGTAGGGGGTGTTTACTTTATTTTTTCCACAACTGTACTTTAGTGAGTGGGAGTTTGTGCAAAGTTGTTATTGTATTGTTGTAACCAGTTTTCCCTTTTATGGCTGCATGCATGTCAAATATTTATCCTAGTGTTTATTTTATTATATGACCTAGGTTATCATCTCCTCACTTATTTTTGAATGCAGTTGGTTGTAGACCTGCAAAGTGCAGAAAGGTAATGGGTGCCATGCCTCTAAAGATGAGCTTAAGTTTTTTTTTGGTTGTTTGATCCCCAATCTATTGATTTGAAACCCGAGCCTGATCCCAATACTGAAAGTATGCAGTTGAAAATTGTTAATAACATTTTAAAATTGTTTCAAGATTAATTTTCTTCTTAAAAATCTCTTCTAACATGGAAATACTAAAACCCCCTTAACTTTTCTCCAAAGCAAAGCATAATTATTTTTATGTCCTTGAAATTCTATTCAAAATAGCAAATTTGTTATTTATTCTCAACCACTGGCAGAAATCTACAATAGTCACAATTCTTATTCTTTAAAAATTTCATTGTAAACTTAGTGTTGACTCTAGAGAAAAAGGGCCGCCGGGCGGGAATTTTTCAAAAAAGGGATATTATTCTAAAAAAAAGGGTACATTTTTCAAAAAGGGAACACTGTTCTAAAAAGGGGGACATTTTTTCAAAAAGAGAACACTATTCTTAAAAAAAGCGCATTTTTTTTTTTTCAAAAAGGGCACACCTGTTCCTTGTTCACATAAAACATTTTGAACTGGTTTGTTTAGAGTCTCTAGAATTTGCGATATTTTCCTGGGATCAATTGAATTGCCACGGGGTGCATAGGAAGTGTTAAAAAGGGCAACCGGGTGCACTGGAAGGGTTTAAAAGCAGTGGCGAGGCGTGACATTTTGTGATGGTCATTGCTAGTTCACAACCTTGCAGTTCCCCTCCCCTCTCCTCTCCTTATAATGGGATGGTCAGAATTTATAACAGAACTTTTTAAAAGTTGTCATAATTTAAAAGTTTATAAATTTTTAATCTGTAACTTTTTTAGTCTCATTAATTTTATGGCTTTTTTTTTTTTTTTTTTTTTTTTTTTTTTTTTTTTTTTTTTTTTATAATAAGTGTTTTAAATCAATAACTATGGAAGCTGAGTGAGGAACTACAGTCCACAAACTTGAGGCCACCCTTGAATTTAGAGGACATTTGGTCATCCTAGCCTATTAATAATTTCTGCATGTTCTATTCATTAAAAGATTTTTTAAAATTAATTTTCATAAGAAAACAAAAGTTAAGCAAATTTCATTTTATTTCTTTAATATTAACATGGATGTTGAAATGGTTAACTTCTTGTAGAATAGCGTTATTAACCAGTTCATTAACAGAAGAAGTAAGGTAATTTTGAATGTCATTCGAGATGCCTTCAAAATCTGTAGCCGTATCAAAATGTCCCTTTCGTACTGGATCCCATCTACTTAAAAGATGCAAAATTTTTTATGTAATTACTAATTGCCATTATTAAATAATGTTTCTCTCTCATCCTCAAAACCTCCATGAATCCGCCTCTTCACGAAATAGTAATAAATTGCTAATAAACAGGTCACATCAATCAATTAAGCATTTGAAAACTTCGCGAATGCTTTTAATGATTTGATTGTATGGATGTTTTAGATCCATCAGATTTGCTTTCAGATTTGAAAATTCAGTTTATATCCAAACATTATTTGTAAACTTAAACAAGAAGAATCACGACTAATCAATTACTTTAAGTAAAATATGACAACCGCATAGTCTGTTTTGACTCTTGTAAAATATCTAACAGAAAACTTATTTTTTTATCTTCGACAATGGCTGTTCGCAAATTTTTTAAGGGATGTGCAAAGCCACCCATTCTTCACAATTAAAGACATTCTCAAATCTAGAGGATACAAAGAGCTTGCTTTTATTGAAGAAATAACATAGCTGTAATAATAATTAATATATATTACAATGACTTTTAAAAGTGTATGGGTCATTCCATGTCAAATCACCCAGAATTTTCTAAAAATGACACCCACCACCTTCAATTTTGATAAACTTTGGTGTATTTGTAGAATTTTTAATGCTGATTCCAAAAATGTCAATCATATTGAAATTGATCAAACGGTTTGTGAGTTATGAGCTTTTAAATGTCTTCCAAGATGGCTGATTTGCCGCCATTTTGAATAGCACATGTGACAACGTAAAGGTCTATAACTTCTTTCAAGTTTAAGCTAGAACTTTCAATTTTTTTTTGTTCTGTTCAGAATAAAGTATACTTTCATTTAAACTGATTTTTGTGCAGCTTATTCCATTAAAACGCTATCAGAAAATGACTTTTTGTCATTTTTTACATTAAAAAAAGGCGTAACTTTAATGGCTGATTTCCCCCATTGTTCCCCCTTCAATTTTCATCTAATTGCATAAATAGGCAGCTCAAAGTATGTTTTGATGACTGATAAGAAAATTTTAATGGGCAGTTTGCAGGTGTTTTGTTTAAAGAAGAATTTCAATTTTACTGACCTTCCATAAGTAATGGAAAGTACAAGATAATGTTGATATTTCTTTTATTACCAGAAATATCATACATATTTACATCTAAAAGTTTGATAAGGCTTTATCTTACATAAACATATACATATTTTTTAATGTGGCTGTAAAGAAGGGGAATCCCACAGGAATAAATAGGAATGCTAATAATGAATTCCTGCAAGACATAGAAGTATTTTCCTAACAAATTGAAATCTATTGCAAAGTTTCAGTAAATTATAAGTAAAAAAGAAATAATGGGAAAAATTCTACAAATAGTCAGGTTTTATAGAAAAATCATACATGTATATAATACAAAATACAATTAAAAAAAAATACATTAAGTAAATATTATCGTACTTTAAAATTACCGTAATTTCCGGTGTATAGCCCGCGGATCAGACAATCACGTTTCAACCCAGAAATATTTTAAAATATAATGTAACTTTTTTGATCACGGTAAATATTGGTCTTCAAATACTGAATAAAATTTCTGGGTCCAAACTGAATTGTTTGACCTGCGGACTATACACCGGAAATTACGGTATACAAAATAACATTTAGCACATACACATTAAAAATGTTATTGAAATTATATCTACATCAATAACAATTAAAAATAAAGATAATAAATAAAATTTGTTCTCTTTATATTTCGATTTTATTTCCTTCTAATTTTATGTTTTGCCCACTTGGTGCTTATTAAAACACTGGATGCATAACCAAGTTTATATATTCTACCATTAGCAGTATTGATGTCACATGCACAAAAGGTATGACTGAAAAGCACATTACAACTGTCATTTTCTGTCCAATAATATGAAGGTGATAGGCCATTGTGGATGCATGAATTTAACAGTTGCATCTCCTTCTTTTTTGTGGACTTTTGACACTAAGCCTATATACCAATTCCATTCATACATACTTGCTACATAACTTTTAAGAAATGGAATATCCAAAGTCTCTTTAATATTCCTATCAAAAGATGAACAGACAGAAAAATTTTCATCAGTATTTATTCTTTTTCCACTTGTAAGTTTTCTGTAGATCCATAATAATGCATACTGCATGTTCCAGGAATTGTCGTAGCAAGTTGCATCCGATGAGACATGTTGTTGTGCAGTTTTAACATGTCACTTTTTGTGATGATAAAAAATGTTATACCATCAATGTTTTGCCAGCAATATTCATACATCATAGCTACATTTGCAATTTGATCATGCAACGGCCTTTACAGACTTGCTTTTACAAGTCTTTTAACAGTTCCACCCCCCACCCCATTGCAAACAGATTTTCCATGACTTATAGCAAAAAAGTTCCATTTTGCTTTTATTCCATCAAAATCATGTTCAAGGGTTCAAAAATGTTTTTCAATTTTAATATTGGGCAGCAGAGCCACCAGTAAAATATTCTACATTTGTAGCTAAGATATACTTATTATTTAAATGCTGCATGATTAATTTTTGAGTCTGGTAAACCATTGATACATCATGGTCCATATCATCTGAAAGCATGCAAAGGCTTTCACTTTTTAAACTGCTTACATTTTTTTACTTTCCATAGAATGCAACTGTAAGTAAAGTACAGCAACCAGGCATCCAATGGTAGCTGTTGAACTTTGTCTTGCAATAGAAAAGAAAAGTTCTCACTAAAATCCATTTGTATGAGAGCCTCATGACTAGTAAGATCCTTTTTTTAAATAAATGCTTTGGGACTTGGGTATGCGTGTATGGGGTACAAGCTTTTCAATCTTTTTAAGAATAAGATGAATGAAATCGTACAGAGTAGATGTATGTGATGTTAATAGCACTCCATCAGTTGATACCCACTGTTTATGTTCAATTGCGTCTTCAGGATCAAAATCCGGATATTTTAACTTAAAAAAAATCTTCAAGAACATCTTTCTTGGGACATTTGCTGCATATATGTAACATACAATTTGTATTGTTAGAACTGCAAACCAATTTCTGGATTAAATCTTCATATTTTTCTTCAATCCCTGTTGCTGCAATAAGCAACTGAACTTTCTGACGTATTGTATGCATGCAGACAGAATGTGTGCCAGAACTTCCAACTAAGACACAGAGCTTAGGTCGCAGGTCAGCAAATTTTGAAAACCCAATTTTATTATTGGTAGGAAATTTCAATCGAAATTGGATATACAGTTAATTCAGATTACAAAGAAGAAACCTTTTTTGAACATAGGCAGACATTCTTTTTAGGCTGACCGTATCTCCCTGACCAGGCATGAGACATGAAAATTCATTATCTTCATGAAATTCTTCCACAGATTTTATAGTGTCCCAAGTATAAAGTCTATACTTGGTACTCAGTTACACTAAAAGTTTCAATTATTTTTTTTCTTGACCATCATGACTCAGGAATCAAAGTTAGCAACTGAATTTTTTCTCTGGGACTAATTTGTGGAAACTTTTCTTTCATCATCTCCTTTAATCTTTTGAACTCTGAAGCTTTTCTTTTGATTTACATTATCTTCATCAGAGCTACTGTTTTCCCTCTGAAGAACATTCTCTTCCAAATCAAGGGTGCAAGAAACCTTTTTTTGCAAGGTAATTTTCTTTCTCCAGCAGACACTTTCCTGTGTGCAGAAATTGCATGTAACCTTAGTGGTGAACTTCCATTAAGCTTTACGTGATATTTTTCTTTCTGATCCATGTTTGATGTAATTTCTTCAGAAAAATCAGTGGACTGACACAAATCTTTCTGTTCTTTCACATGTACTTCCAGCAAAGCTTTTGCTTTTTCCCTACAGGTTGAACATAGTTTCTTACCAGGAATGGCATCATTATGTAGCTTATGCCTGTAATTCTTAGCTTGATCCACACTTATCACATGATACTTTTCTTGGTCTTGTTAGGATGAAGATTAAATAAATGAAAACATTTCTGATTTCTTTTGCTGAATTTACATATGCAGAAAGTGTTCTCTGTGAGCAAAGCATATTGTTGAGTTTTCGCTATCTTCTAAATTGCATCTTAATGCAAGAAGTTCTTTATTTTTGGTGGATAACTCATTGCAATGGTGGATAGCTTGAGGATTATTTAAATCACAATTTGGATTATTAATATTTAAACTAATATTGTACATCTTTTGTTTATCCATAAGAAAACATCTAACTTAATACAACAAAGCAGCATCATTTATAGTTATAAGATCAAAAGAGAAACTTTAATCTTTTTTAACAGATTGGCATAACAAGATGTAAAATTCTGCTTAATCTGGTTGGTTGAAAAAATCTTCTGGGAAGTAATTTTAGTCCAATTCATTGAAAATCTCTTTCTGGTAAGTACATCTATCTGGTTGGTTGAGAAAACCCCTTATGGCAAACCAAAGGGATATTATTGGTTAAAATTATGTCTTCTGGAAAGTTCTGGTAATAAATTAACCCAATCAGATAATTTTAGTAATTACTTAATTAGAAATTTCATATTTTGGACAGCAATTTTTGATTTATAATTCAACAATAATTACAGCTTTAATGTTATTTACATTTAAAAAATGAATCAAAGTGAAATAAAGTATATATATATATATTTTTTAACTAAATTAAAAATTTTTAGATTGCCCATTAAAAAATTTATAACAGGTATCAAAACACACTTTGAGCTGCAATATTAATACAACAGAGTTAATTTTTTAACTAATTATATTTATTTTGAATGTAGATATATTTTTAATAGTATTTTTACCATGTATGAGCTAAATGTTATTTTGTATAATTTTGAAGTACGATAATTTTTACTTGTATTTAGTTAACAATTGTAATTTTATCATTTTGTATAATATACAAGTATGATTTTGCTATAAAATGTGACAATTTGTAGAATTTTTTCCATCATTTCTTTTTTATTTAAAATTTACTGAAACTTTGCAATAGATTTCAATTTGTCATGAAAATACTTCTATGTCTTGCAGGAATTCATTATTAGCATTCCTATTTATAATTCCTGAGGGATTCCCCTTCTTTTTAGCCACATTAAAAATATATATATGTTTATGAAAGATAAAACCTTCTCAAACTTTTAGATGTAAATATTTATGATACTTCTGGTAATAAAAGAAATATCAACATTATCTTGTACTTTCCGTTACTTATGGAAGTCGGTAAAATTGAAATTCTTCTTTAAACAAAAAACCTACAAACTGCTCATTAAAATTTTTTTATCAGGCATCAAAACACACTTTGAGTTGCCTATTTATGCAATTAGATGAAAATTGAAGGGGGAACAATGAGGGGAATTGGCTATTGAAGTTATACCTTTTTTAAATTTAAAAAATGGAAAAAAGTCATTTTCTGACAGCATTTTAATGGAATAAATTGCACAAAAATCTGTTTAGATGAAAGTTTACTTTATTCTGAGCAGAACAAAAAAAATTTGAAAGTTCTAGCTTAAACCTGAAAAAAGTTATAGAACTTTATGTTGTCACATGTGCCATTCAAAATGGCGGCAAATCGGCCATCTTGGAAGATATTTAAAAGCTCATATCTGACAAACCGTTTGATCAATTTCAATATGATTGACATTTTTGGAATCAGCATTAAAAACTCTGCAAATTCTCTGAATTTTATCAAAATTGGTGATGGTGGGTGCCATGCCCTGGGTGATTTGACATGGAATGACCCGTATATGAATCTAAATTGTAACCAATAGTTAAATAATTTACTTCTTCAAAAAATAAAATTTTGTTACTTTAATTTAAAAATGTCGTTGAACCAATCAAATAGATTACATATTTTTCTAATGAAACAAAATATTGTAAAAAATATTTGCATTGAAGTAATAGCTTGATATTTTTTAAATATTAAGGTATTTGTTAAAATTGCAATAAGTAAAGTACTTTAACTCTTCTTAATGCATAATTTTACTTTGAATTATATAACTTTCAGAATAAATCGTATGCAAAAAATATTTATTTAATGTTTTAAAAATAGTTATGACGTTTTTAAATAATTAAATGCCACTTCCACAAAAATTAAGACAATCTTCGTATACCTCCATAATTATTTTTCATC
Organism: Maratus speciosus; assembly: GCA_963932465.1. Taxonomy (NCBI): domain Eukaryota; kingdom Metazoa; phylum Arthropoda; class Arachnida; order Araneae; family Salticidae; genus Maratus; species Maratus speciosus. The sequence goes on from OZ010788.1 coordinate 467,153,243, forward strand.
ATATGGGCGTTACCAAAAATTAAACAAAATTAAATAAATACGCGTCTTTGTACTTATGAATCGGAAATATGCTGTTATCAGAAATATATAATTTAAGATTTTTAATCATACAGTACAGGTATGTAAAAAAACATTTTAAAGCAATGATTTCTTTTCCGATTAATAAAAAATCTTTTATTTAATTGTAATGAAATAATAGAAACAATTTAAATTAGTCAAATAATTTTAAGATGAGCACAGCATTACTCAATAGAATAGAGTATTTTGTACTATTTTATAAAATTAAATCTGTTACAATAATGCTATGTCCATTGGAATTATATTCAAAATGGAAAAAGCATTACAAAAAGAAATGTTCCTTTTCAAGTGGATTCGCTCAAATTAGCGATGACTAGAGCCGATATGTCTTGGAAAAGTGTGTCGTTTGATTGGTTGCGGAGTACTGAGAGGGTGAGTGGGCATGCTGTAAAGAGATTCGCAAATCTGGGCGCATCCTTTTTAGCCGTAGACGAGATACTATTTACCCTTTATGTTTTAGCCGTGTCATTTTAAAACTAATAGATGGCAGCACTAAAATACACTATTATAGCTTCATGTTACACATAAAATCTTTAAAAAAAAGAAAAAAAAACATTTTAAAATGTGCTTGCAAAAAATTTAAATCTTTTATGTTGCCTTTATTTTCCTATGGTCATCGCCGAATCGACCAATGACCGGACGCTTCGCCACTGTTTAAAAGAGCCGCCAAGCACAAAAAAGAAATAGAAAGGGCTTCCGGGCGTTACGCCCTGCTAAAGCGGCTTAGAGTCAACACTAAAACTACAGAGGAATACATGAGTACTGTTTTTCAGTAATTCTGAAGAAGGTCTTCAAACAGAAAGGGTTGATAGACAAGAGATATACCATGTCTGCTTTATGTTATTAAAACTGATCATGCCAAGGCTTCAGAAGCAGATACAATATTTCTCTCTATATCCCATCAATTGAAATTCAATTAACTTGCAAAATGATTTTTAGAGGATGGATCGTAAAACACAGTAAGATACTTCGATTGCATTCTTATTTCTCAAATATAGCATCTGTCATTTTTTTTCTTTTTCTGATTTGTAAATAATTTCAGATTAATCTAATAGGTTTAATAAATACAAAAGTTGAGTTAGTAAATTAATAAAATTGTTTAAAATTGCTTTATTCCAGATTATTGCACTTTAATTTTCTGTAAATGCATGTTTTACTTATTATATAAGTTACTAGTTATTTTCTACAATATTAGGGTTAGTCTGGCATTGTTTGATATATCCAAATAAATTTTGGTTTGTAATAATAGTGCTATAGCTTGACATGAAAGTTCCGTTAATTTTGGATTAGTTGTTATTCAGTTAGCAGACATTGTAGACTAAATACCCTAACTTTTAATTTCTACTAATATGCCAATATCTAAGATTTCTTTAATTAATTTTCTTTCCCTAGCCAAGTAATTATTTGTACTTACAATTTATCAAACATCATGCAATCTAATTGCTTTTTTTTTTTTCAGATTTCCTTGATGTAACATGAGGCTATATCGATCTTATTCTTATTTCCTGATGGGGTGCTCATGTGGAAAAGAAACTATAGATATAAATGGAAAGACATATACCATCAAAAGCCGCCTAGGGGAAGGGTAAGTCAGGTATATTTTTTCTGTGTTTATTTGATTTGATTTCTTCATGATGCATAATTTTTAAAAAAATTTGTTTAGTACCATGCTACTGGATAGTCTGCATCGAATGAAACTTAATGCAATGAAACCAGTGGTGGGGTTCAGTCGCACCGGTTGTTGATTGATGTTGAGTTCGGTGAATTGGTTGTTAAAATGATACTTCAAATGCGAAAGTTGCATTTACATAATTAATTTTCTTTAATATTTATCTGCACAATATTGTTTTCTAAACGTAACTCTGTGACAAGTCCTGATTTATTTCATTTAATAAAATGTTTCATTTACAAAAATGATGTATTTTTTCTTCATTAGTCCTGTAGGAGGAAATTCAGCTTAAAAAAATTAAATTTTGTAGAATTTTGGGACCTAAATTGGCAGCCTAGGATAACCCTAATTATATGGCATGCTTATTCAAAATTACAATAACTAGTTATATTTGAATAAAAAGTACTTTGCTTTGGCACAGAATTTTCCTTGTTATCACTGATCTATAGCAAATACTTAAATCGTTAGATCTAAAGGTATACTTCCAACAGCATTTTATGTGTACAGTCTGACCCCGATTTAGCGAATTCATCGGGACCATAAACATTATTCGTTAAATCGGGGTCCAAAACGAAAAACAAAAAATAATTCTGCACTTACCTTATGGAATTGCTCTAATAAGACACTACATAAAAATATCCATAACAGCAGTAGAATTGATAAAAAAAAGTCACTGGTCCGCAGACATCGTCACTGACCTGCTACATAAAATTCTATTAAGTACCTTTAACCCTTTCAGTGACACCCACCCCTCCTCCTCCTCCTAGAATATAAACCAAACTTCTTTTCAGTTACCCAAAATTTTTATCCAATAAAATGTAAAATCATAATTTGCTAAAAATTAAATAAACAGTACATGAACAAAAATTATTAAATTATTAATTATGTATTTTATTTCCGATTATTTATTTCGACTAAGTTTTAATGCAATTTTTTATTTTATTTTTTTAATAAAATAAAATTTTGTGATTTGTGTTTAGTTGCGGTTTTCTCAAGGACGGGAAAATTTACCGTTACCTTCCAGAGAGGGAAAAAAGTTACTGGTCCTGCAGACCACTAAATTTTTTAAATTAGTGGTCCGATTGAATTTTTAGTGGTCTCGGACCAGTGGGTCACCAAGGATTTCGAACGCTGCATAATTAGAAATTGTACACTTTTTATTCAGCAGCTAAAAATACAACGAATAATTCACACTAATTAATTTTAAATTTTGAAGTTCTGTATAATAGACATTTGAGAATTTCTTTGATTCTTGACTCGAAAATTTTTTTTTTCGACTTTATGTAGCCAAAAAAATATTGAGTCATTTATGTCTGCTGCATGACGTATGTTTTCATAGTTTCCAAACTATGTAAAGCATGAGAAAAAGTGTCAGTTTTAATGAGAATATCGATTTCTGCATCAGAATCACTATTCATTGGTTCAGACAAATTAACTATTACATTAACTTCAGTTGCACTGGTAGACAGTCCGTCATCACGTGACATAATCGCTAAAGTCTGTCTCAGAAGCGATTTCTTTCCATATAACTTTTTCTGAAGGGGCGATATCTTCATCATTTTCATCACTTTCCATTTGTGTGCCTGGTAATCCCATATCTTCACCATTTTTATCACTTTCCATTTGTGTGCCTGATAATCCCACTTTCTGAAAGCTTTTTTCAATCGTATTTTTAGAAACTTGGTCCCAAGATTCTCTCACAAAATATAGAGTATCCAAAACATTGACTTTGTATCTTTTCTCCACATTTTCGTCCAAAGATGCTATAATTTTTGTCATAAGCAACTTTCTGTCATTAACTTTTACGGAAAGAATGATACCTAGTGGCTGAAGCACACTTGTGCAATTTGCAGTGAAAAACAAAACTTTGACATTGTTTAAATTGTAAATTGGAAGATGAGCGGGACATTGATCAATAAACAAAGGAATTTTTCTCTTTTGTATCTGCATAGACTTATCTAAAGATGTCAGAAAGTCTATAAATAGGGAAGAAGACATCCATGATTTTAGATTTGCTGCATATTTTGTCGATAAGGTCTTTACGTTTTTAAAACATCGCGGCTTTGCTTTCCTTCTCATAACAAATGGCTTCAATTTGTCAGTTCCATCAGCATTAACTGCAAGCAAAACCGTATCCTCATGTTGCTTTTTTTCCCACCAAAGCATTTTCCATTTCTAAAACAAAGTGTTTTGTCAGGTTGTAAGTCATAAAACAATCCCGATTCATCGGCATTGTAAATGTCCGATGGTGAATACCCTTCAATCAGCAACTTTTCTTTCCAGTCTTTTACTACATTTTCATTTACTACTTTTCTCCGTACATTTTATTTTGGACTACATTGTATCTTTTCTTAAAACAATCTATCCAACCATTGGATGCAGAAAAATCTTTCACGTTATGCTTTTCGGCAAGTTGAAATGCCTTTTCTTTGATCAGAGACCCACTAATGGCTTTTTTCTTGGCACGCACAATGTTGAACCATTCTATTAGGTCAGAATCAAGAACAGAAAGAGAGTGACTTTCAATGACCTTCTTATTTTCGACGTATTTTTACCACATTCTGCTGACGCTTTTTCAATTTCTGCTCGTTGTTTAACAATTGCTGCTAATGTCGATATTGAGATTTCCAGGCATTCTGCTGACACAATTTATGGTCCCATGTTCTTATTAAATTCGCGTAAAATGATAAGATTTTCACGCAACGAAAAAGGTTTTCGTTTCTGACAATCTGCCATGCTTTACAGAGTTTCAAAAATTAAATGTTATGCAAAATCAAGCGTCCAATACAACTCACTTCTTTCAAGAAACAAAACAATTGGTAAAAATTCTTAAACTGTATTCTTGTCCTACTTGAAACCCACATGACAGGTTACACTCATGACTCATCTGCACCTGTGAATAAGAATGAGTTCACCCTCAAAGAAAAGATGACTAGAGAGCGGATCCTGTAGCCTGTAGCGGTCTGCACACTCTTATTTTTGACGCCACATAAGCGAGCAGCTGAAACGATTGAGGCAGGAAGGCACGGCACGCTATTGGCCTAAATGAGGAGAATTTTTTCATTTTGGCCAGCAGCGTGCCGCGCTTCCTTTCTCCCCTCGCTTCTGCGGAGTCCCATCGGAGAAGCCCAGTTGCGCTCTGATTTATTCTCGCAGTGACGTATGCGAATGGCTATGTTTTATTAAATAAAGTTTATTTTTTACAATAGCCTTTTGATTTATAGTCACCTCATCATATTATTATGAACCAGGAATCCCATTGTTATTTGGACTGAAAGTTGCAGGGTTGTTAAATTTAAAACATTTTGTTTAAAACATTACATTTAAAACAATGTTTAAAACATGTTTATTAAAGAATTGTTTGATATTCAAATTGCCCGCTTTATTTACGCAGCAAATACATCATTTTCATGTGTGGATCATCCAGAATTTAAAAAGATGCTGTGGAGTATAAAATCTGGCTACAAACCACCAAATTGTCATGAAATAGGAGGCATATTACGTGACAAAGTGCATTAATCTGTGCTGGAAACTTATAAAAATGAATTAAGAGAACAAACATATTTACATAAAATGAATTAAGAGAACATATTGCTGCTCTTGACGGATAGAGTAACATTCACAATGAGCCAATTGTAGGAATCTATGTATCTTGTAAAGGTAAAATTTACTTAGTAGATTCAATTGATACATCTGGCCATCCTCATGAATTTAACAGGGCTCCCAAATGGTCCCCCTTTTCCCCCCAAAGTCCCCTTTTTAAAAAAAGGTCCCCTTTAGTCCCCTTTTATGCATTTTGGTCCCCCTAGTCCCCTTTTCAGTGACTGAAAAAAATCCCCGCAAAATAAAAAAAAATTACTTCAACCTCCTTGTGCAATATTGCGCCGGCCCTGCTAACAGCTTATTACCTCATAAAAAGAAAAATCTTTTTTTATGTTCAAGGAAACAATACGAAATTTTCAGAATTCTCCTATTTATCCTCCACAAAACAAAATGTAGGGGAGACTTTTCTATTATTACACACTTTCCATTTATCAAGGATAGACTTGTCATAGCCAGACCTGTTACTCACATGACCAGTTTTTGAAATCGAATGTTAAAGAATTATCGCAAAAAAAAAAAAAAAAAAAAAAACCCTCAAACTGCATAAAAAAAATTAAAAGAGGCTGTACCAATTCTGGATAAATTGTATTCAAAATATGACAAAATTTATTAAACTGGGCTAAAATATTGAAACTGAATTCCTTTTAAGAATTAAAAAATTGCATAAAAATTCAAAAATTGCTGTACAAATTTTGAATAAACTTCATTAAAAGGAGGACAACATTTACTATACTGGGCTAAAACATTAAAACCGGATTCTAATGTGGAAAAAATCGCTGCAGAATACACATATATACGTACAAAAAAAAGGCTAAAATTAGTTAAAAATTTAAATCTGACGACGCAATCATATTAGGGCAAAATTTATTACATTAGGGCTAAATGTTTGAAACTGAATTTCTTTTATGAATGCCAAAAAATTGCCGCAGAATGCAAAAAAAGGCTGAAATTCACATTAAAAATTTGTGAAAGATTTTTAAAATGTTGTACAAATATCGAATAAACTTTATTGAAAAGTGAAAAAAAAAATATTACATTTGACTAAAAAATAAAAATCTCATAAAAAAATGTAATTAAAACAAAATCCAAAAACAAATTTAGATATACGGGTGGTATCTTCCTGCCAAATCTTGTAGCTCTATGTGCAACAACCTCTTTAGTACACAAACTTTTACCTTTATTATTATAGATGTAGTTTTGTTTTCAATTTTGATGGAGAAGTATAGCCAATCTATTAAAGGAACTCTTAATTACAATGTCTTCTTGTTTTTTTTCCCCTTAGGCTCTCTTCAGTATATATTTCTATATTCTTAGAAAAAAAGTAACTAACTCTGTCACTGCCACTGCAGTTATGAGCAGTGGTAGTACTCATATTATACAGAAATTATTGATAAACACGCTGGTGCAGACAGTTTTTAAATCGAAGAATCCTTTTTAAGAGCTATTCAATGTTAAAGTTGGTCAAAATCATTCCATTAAAAAAGTTTTATAGCTGAACAAAAGTTATGCATAGGAATTTAATCCTTTTTTCTAAGGATATACATTACAAGCCTGTGGTACGCAGACTGCATTTATTTTATTTTAGTTTTTTACGATATTTTTTTTTCAGTTTTTTATTTGAATTTTCACCATTTTAATAGATATTTTTATTCACATTTAGATAAAGTTATTATTTTAAATTGTTGCCAATTGTAAAAACAGCGCAAAAAGTACTATTTCCTTTAAATTAAAAATGTCTTAGTATGTGACTATTAAAAATAGAAATAAAACTTTAATATAAGAATTCAATGATCACGTTTTAAAAGCAGGAAAATATTTAAAGTTTCGTCACAGAAATTGTATTTACATGGGAATATTTAAAAAGAAAGAAAAGTTTTAAAAATTAACATTAATATGTGCTAGTTAAAAGCAATAAATAGGAGAAATTACATAACATTTAAAATGCACAATTAATAATATTGCCAAACAATTTAAATTTAAAAATATATTTACACGAAAGATTTATTTCATATTTTGTGGTGATCTTTTTAACTATTGTTGTCAATTCTAAGACAGCACAAATAATAATTCTCCCTTTCAAACAACAAATGTATTTTCACGTGAACGTTAAAGAGAGAAATAAATTTTTGGTGAAAATTACGTCAGATTTAAAATGTGTTATTTAAGACAATTTTCTTATAATGTTGTTTAAAAAATTCCGAAAGTCAACAACTCTGATTTGTTCATTTTATATAGGCGGATTTTCAAATGCTGTTTACTGATTTTATTTTATCAATCACGAAAACAGCCATTAAATGTCTGAACAGCAGTTGTTATATCTTAAAATCCCCCAGTGAAGTTGAAATGAATGGAAATCTGTTTACAGTGAGATCATCACTGGTTGTTTAATTATTATTCAAATCTTCCATAATCTTTTTAAAGTGGATCAAATTAGCGTGTTTTTAGAGTCTGCAGTGTCTGAACGGAATTTGTCGAGCATAGCTCGTAGGGGGCAGAGACCCTTATTTTATCAGAAGAAGGTATTGGAATCATGAAAAAAAATTTCCATTTTTTTAATGGATGTATATGTTTTAGATTGACCCTCAATACGATTTGACTATTTTTTAAAAATCTCTCTCTATTTGTGATACAAAATTTGTAGCTACTTTATCTCAAAACTAAAGCATGGAATTTCATCAAATGCCATATGTAATTAGACTTTAGCACACATAGGTGCTGATTAGGTTTCGGTGTATATGGGCCCAACAGGTGGCATTGCTATGTTACATTTTTCACAATTTACATGATAATTATACCTTAGCATCGTTAGGGTGAAATTCCATCAAACTTCACATTCATTTAATTCTTGACATAAATTGGCACTGATTAGATTTTGGTGTATTTCGTGACAGGTGGCAGGCACTACTAGGTTGCAATTTTAATTATTTCTGTGAAAGCCAGATCACGGCATGTTTGGAATTAAATTTCACGAGATTTGATATGTAAAATTATGAATACTGATGATTCAATATTGGTTTTGATCACTCCCCACGGAGCTTTGCCATAGTAGGCTTTTTCCTATGAACATTATAGCTTATCCTAGCTTCTCTATTGTGCAAAAAGAAACTAAATTTTATTTTTGAGGATAGTAATTAATAACATATATCTTAATCTAATTTTAATGTTCAACAGGAATCGTTATTATGCTGTGCTCTTTTTATTCACTGATCATTATTTTTTTTACCTTTAAAGAGAATTATCAATGTGAATGCCGAAATATAGAATACTTTCTATATTCTTGCGGTAGGATATTTAAATGTGTTTCTATGAAACTGTGTACATTGTTTAATGACACCTTATAAAGATAACCTTCTAACATATTTTCTGGGGTAATTTTAAAAATTTACTTGCATATTTAGGAAAATTAGTGCAATGTTTTTACTCATGATTCTTTTTTAGTCTCTTTTTTTAATAAAAATGGTCCCCCGAAGCCCCCCTTTTAAATGAAAATGGTCCCCCAAAGTCCCCCTTTTAAATAAAAATGGTCCCCCAAAGTCCCCTTTTTAAATAAAAATGGTCCCCTTTCCCCCTTTTTGAGGACTAAAATGTGTTGGGAGCCCTGATTTAATTATCTTTGTGAGCTTGCAAGTATTGCCATAAATAAAGTAGAGGAATGCTATGGTTATTTTATTGGCAGCTTTGCAACAGACAATGCTACCAATGTTATGAAGATGAGAAATGAACTGAAAAAGACTGAGAGGAATAATATGAATATTTTAACTTATGGATGTTCAGCTCATGTCTTAAATCTACTAGCAAAAGACATTACAATCTCCAATATAAAAGCTCAAGTTGTTGATATTGTTAAATATTTTCGAAATGATTATTTTGCTTCAGCAAAGCTTCGGGAAAAAGTTGCTAAAAAGCTTGAGTTACTATCAGGTGTCAGGTGGAATTCAATGTTGGACACAATGGAGCCTTATATAAGCAATTGGCCATAAATTTTGAAAGTTTGTGAAGATAATTGAGTGAAAATCAATTCTGATATTTCTAAGAAAGTTCATAGACTTGCAGTCAAAAAGAAATGTTGATGATTTTGATTATATCCAAAGGTTCAAACATATTGCAGTTGCACTTGACAAAGCTCACAGAAATAATTGTACTATTAGTGATGTAGTTGAAGTTTGGAAAGATTTTAAAAAAGAACTGTCAGAAATATGTGCTGATAGTAATCTTACCATGACTACAAAAGAAAAAAAAATGAAAAATTGAAAAAGACATAGAAGACAGATATGAAATGGCCATGACATCTGTACATTTCTTGGCAAACATTACTGATCCACGCTTTAAAGGAGAATCACTTACAATTAATGAGACAGAAAAAGGCATGAACCTTGCAGCTGAATTATGTCCTGAACTAATTTCAATAATTAACTATAAAGCTAAGTCAGCTCCATTCTCCAGTTATATGTTTGATGCTATAAATAATATGATGAAAAAGAAATGATATGCTGTCAGTTACCAATCATAAATTCTCTACTCAAGAATCAAATAAAGTGGACAATTTTGTAGAAATAACACCTTTATCTTGGTGTACAAACCTTGAAAAACACGTCGATAAAAATGTTATGCAGATCACAAAACAATTACATACAGATATGTGCTCTACTGATGGTTTAGAAAGAGTGTTTTCTATTTTTGGCTTTGTACTGAGCAAAACTAGAAACTGGTTAGGTATCGATAAGGTTGCCAAACTTGTCACAATTTTTAGAACTTAATAATTAAATGTTTTAGTTTAGAATAAAAAAATTGTTAATGAATGTTTGGTATTTATTAAATAACTTTTTTTTCCTTACTGTTTTTTGAAAATATTTTCTTTTTTATACTTAATTTATTAATTTTTGCTCGCTTTAATCAAAATTGTGCTGTTGAATGAGAAAAAAATGTTTTAAACAAAGAAACGCTTTTTTTTTTTTTTTTTCTAACCTCGGAAAGTTGACACAAACATCAGGTCCTTTTTGGTGCTTTAACGATTGTCTCTTTTGGATTGCTACCTTGGCAACTTTCCAATGACATTCTCTTAAAAGCAAAGGGGCAGTCAATTCTAGAGAAACACCGACGAAGTTTTGGCGGGAATCCAAAGGGAAGTTCAGAGAGGAGATTTTGGTGGGTAAAAAAACGGTTCTGAGTTTACTTATAAATGAATTATAATTGAGAAGTCTGTGGCTGCATACGACCCTGTCAAAAATTACTGGGTCTTCAAAGTCTTTTTCTGTTCCAGACAAATGGATATATCATTTGAAAAGCAATCCAATATTTTCTAACTCAAACTAAAAAAAAAAAAAAATTCGGCTGTTGAAAAAATTCATTAATTTGTGGTTTATTATTCGTGAAAATAGGGAAGTTTGCTTTCATTTTAGTCGGGAAAAAAAGGAAAATTCGTTAAATCGCGAAATTTTTTAAATAGGGATTCGTTAAATCTGGGTCCGACTGTAATATATATTGCTCTTCATATCTTAGAAGTCATTTAAATCAAAATAGTTATTTTCATAAATGTAATACATTCAAAATTTTTATAAGATCCCTGAGTCCTATAAGTTATATTTAAAAAAATATTTTCCAAGCTCTAACAAATGAAAAGACATTGTATGACCTAAACTTGCCGAATCATGATACTTTGTATTTTACAAATTTCCAGTGTTATCAGGCCCGTCTTTTTGTACTAAGAAATGACAAAAATTCCTAAAATTCTAAATGTCATAACTAGAGAAGTTGTAGTCGCACAAAAATTTGTCTCACTTGCTATAGCCTGCATATTGTTTTCTAAATATGTTATATGCAACTTTAGATCATGAACATGGCTTAATTCTTCAGCTTACATTTCTGTTATTTTTGTATTATACTGTTTTGATTAATTTTCTGATAGAACTTTTGATCAAGGTTTCATGATTGTAGAATATTTATTAAATAAATTACGTCCTTTTATAGGGAAGCATATTTTAAGAATAATAGAAATTTTGATCATGATTTCATGATTGTAGAATATTTATTAGTAAATAAATTATGTCCTTTTATAGGGAAGCAGGTTTTAAGAATTTTTTCACTATACCAAAAGATCAAAGTTTTTTTTTAAACAATGGTCTTATAATACTAGAAAGTGTTTCATAATCTATGTGTGATGCTCCGATCTCTTTTCATGTTTGTACATCAAAAATCATTCGGGTAGTGTTCCGGCTATTAAATTATTTGAATCCCATCACTGAATAAAACCTATAAAAAGAAAACGTAATGGAATTTATTTATAGTCCTTTTGAATGAAATATTGTACAAATTTATCTGCTTGGACAGAAACCTGTAAAAATGGATTTTTATTCAGTTTCTAGCGATTCTGTTTTCCGAATTTACTTTACATTGTTCAGTAGACAATGTGAAAAAGAACCTTTTTATAGCCTTTAAATGCAAAAATTTCATTGACCCTATGGAATAAATACTATACAATTATATCTGTTAAATCATAAACCTGCCCAAAACAGGATTTTGCTTCACTTCCTAGCAATTCCACTTTCACAGGTTTTATTTATCTATAAAACCTGATTAGATTGTTAAATTTATTTATTATAGTAAAATGTGCTAAGACAGAATCTTAAGAGATTGAAGATAGACAGGTTTCCATTCCATCGATGTACATGTACAGTATCCTTACCATAAGGCCAATGAAGTTTTTACGTATAAGACAGTATTCTATTATAGTCAGGTTTTGTTTTCTTTTTTAGAGTTTTTATAAGGGATTTTAGAGTTTCTGTGTCCTTATGTCCTTGTAGTTAAAAATTATCTTAAATAGGGAAATAAGAGAAACGGAGCCCCCCTGGCAAAAAGAATAAACTGTTTCAATTTCTTATTTCGAAAAAGCCAGTAGAAAGTATTATTGTGGATTTTTGATGTTTCTCATTTGCTATAATTCTGTATTTCTTCTGTTGAAATGCTTAAAATAATATCTTGCATAGCAGGTTTTGGACAAAATAAATAAATAAAACCCTTAGTTTAACCTATTTCATAATCCCCATAAGAAAAAAAAAAAAAAAGTAGGCACTAGACCAGAGGCTGATCTGTTCCAAAGTCTTGCCCCTCCATTAATGTTGTTCTGAGGGCACCCATGGTATAAAATTTGAAAATTATGAATTAAGTTTGTTTCTGGTTTGTAATTGAAAAGTGTAAAATAATTTTTTTTGTTTGTTTTTTAAATTCATCTTAAATTTAATATGAAATAATTTTATAGGGGCTTTAGTGTTGTAGATTTAGTACAGGACCAAAAGACCCATCGTGCTTATGCTTTGAAGCGAATAATTTGCCATAGCAAAGAAGATGAAAGGACTGCCATGAAAGAAGCAGAATATCATAATATGTTCAACAGCCCATACATTTTAGAATGTATAGATGTCGCACTAGTGGAAAGTTATGATGGACTCCATCCACATAGGAGTGAAGTTTTACTTCTGTTGCCTTATTATAGAGTATTATTATTGTTGTTATTATTTTACACATCACTTATTACATACAACAATGTCATAACTCAAAAATATCACTTTTGAGGAATTTACATGGTTGACTATATGACATGTACTTCTTTTTATGAACTTTAATCCCTTAATTGTCACGCCTGATACCTTTACTATGAAGGTATCCAGTGTAATGATTAAGGGTATATGATTAACTGTATAACTATATATCTATCAATTAAAAACTCATTAGTAGATGACATTTTCAGTTGAACTTTGACTTTGAATTTCACATTTAAATTACACTTTTTAAAAAAACAATGCTTTTCTAATTATGGTATTGTTGTACTTAATGAACATTATATGTGTGTTGAAGATTTATAGCCTTTTTTAAATTAATAAACATGTGTTTTAATTGTGTAATATTATATAATGTGTTCTCAGATTTTATTTGTATTTTACAAATTTATTTTCAGTTTTCTCCTGTCTTTGTTACATAATCGTTGCAGTTTTTTTATTAATAAGTACAATGCAATTATATATATATCCTGATATATAACTGCATAATATATATAGTTTAAATATATATCCTGAAGTTAAGAATTTATAAATGTGTATTCAAAGAGAAAATATTTTTTTTCATTTTAAATCAAAACTGACTTACTATCTTGTATATGTCTAAATCTCCACATAAAACTGATATTTTCATAATTGAATGCCTTGGCAAAATATAGCATTCTTCTTAAGAAAATTAGGTGTTTGAAAGTTTTGAATTTAAAAATTGCATTAAAAGTTCAGAGTGAAATTGTCATCTTCATGAATTTTTTATTGTACCACAAGGGCTTGTTAGTTAGATAATTATGGATGTCGCATGATGTGGAGGATTTCCTCCTTTGCCCATCTTTAAAATTACCATCAATTTTCTGTGATAGTAAAACATTTAATTCTGTGTTGTTGTATTTTCGTATCAGAATAATTTGTATTTCAAAATTTATGTATCAGTGCTATTATATTTTTGGATTTTTTAATTATTAACATCTTTATCGAATCTGTAATATTTATTTTACATTGGATTGCTTGCTAATATGCTGTCAGTGAACACCCATGCAATTAAAAGTTTAACAGTATCACATATTTTTACACACAAGCATTGTTGAATATTGACTCATTTTCTCTGTTTTACTTCTTTTTTGAATGAGAAGTGTATGACTTTAGATCAGTATAACTTTAAAAATATATAATACAGTATGGGACCTGTTATCCGGAAACCCCGTATCCAGAATGCTCCGAAATCCGGAATGCAAAATGATAACTGAAAAATAATTTTTCCTTTCAAAAACGTAAAAACCAGGGTTGGCACGGTTTAAACCAAGTGGTTTTAACCATGGTTTAAACCACGGTTTAAACCAACTGGTTTTTTTGTCAAAAAAACCATTTGGTTTTTTTAGAAAAAATCTAATATAATATTTTCTCTTTTTTGTAATTTAATTGTTTTAAATTATTGATAGAAGTAATTTCTACTTTTAACACTTCATCTCAGCAGTCAACATGAGACATAATGAGCCTAGGTCATGTTTCTATGCATGTAGAATGAAAATTAGCATGTGCTGATGAACATATCTGGTACCCTAAAGAATTTTCTTAAAACATGTGAAATTAGAAAAGATAAAATAGATAAATAATATTCAATATTTAGCATAAAGTATTTTCATTTAAAAAATGCAGATTATTTACAGCAGTTAATAACAAATTACAATAATCTTTAAGATTTTGGTTAAGTTGTAAAAGAAAATTTTCTGGATTGGGGAAGATTATCCTTAAAGAATTTAAAAGAGTAACTTAAGATATCAAATTGAATAACACAGCTTGCAAAAATTGAATGCTAGTTATAGCATTTCAATAACACCAATCAATCTTTTTTGTTAGTTGCTGAATCTAATGGCCAAAAATGTTGACTTGGACACTTGGAGTTATCACTCAGAAAACAAAATAACCAGAAGTATTTGGATATTAAAAAAATAATAATAACAAGCACAGAATAATATATTATATTCATGAAACTGCATCAAATGTTTATTGGCTGATTATTATATTATTAATCAAAAGATTCTTCATATGATTTTCAAGATATCAATGTTTCACTGTGTGGAGCAGTTTACTTTGAACATAAGACATAGCTGTTACTAATTATGTTTAAATTAGAAATGATTTCAAATTTCTATATAATTGACTGTAATTATTTAATTTAAATATTTACAAAAGTTATATTACTTATATAATATCCAAAAATGTTCATTTTAGCAACAGATATGCAATAGAAAATTATACTTTAAAAAAAACCCGGTTTAAACCAAATAAACCGGTTTTTTTGGTTTTTTACAAAAAAACCCGGTTTTTTTCCAACCCTGGTAAAAACCTGCAATATTTTTTAATGGTGTGAATGAGCATGAACTGGAATTTCTACATTTTATTGCATATTCTTATAAATGCCTTCTAGTATTTCGGTAATTAGAGGCTTTCATCAAAAATTAAATGAATTTTTTTTTAAAATTTTGTTTTAAAATTGCAATTTTTTGTTGTTTTCTTAAAATTTTTCAATAAAATCTTAATAACTGGTAAAACTGAACTAGATAGTCAAATTAAAATTGAATTATGATGACAGTAATTAGTAAAAACCATATAGATTCTCTATTAGGGAAACTGTAAGATCTTGTTTGTATATTTTTATAAAAGACAAAGAAGGAAAAAAAAAAATCTGTCTGTTGGGAAGTTCTAGGCAAGTTATAAAATTGAGCAACCCAAACAAAGCAGTGGAGTAAACAGTTAAACCTCCTCTTAATTTTATCGATTTGCAGGTAAATGATTAATGTTCAGGATCGTATAAGTTCCTAGTTGAGAGGGAAAAGTAATTAATTTTAATTGCATAAAATAAAGCTACAGTTATAAATTTAATTATTAAACTAAATTAATCCAAAGCGTTGTATTGTTTTTTGAAGACTCTCAACTTTTTGGAAAAGACTGCACTAGACTTTAAAATTATCAAAAGCTAGGGGGTTAAGTTTTAACTGCAGCCTGACACCTGCATTAGTGATGGGCGATTTCGATTTTTTTAATCGTTACTATAAATGTTTTAATTGATGTCTCTAAAGGTAATATCATTTTCCTTCAAAAATTGAAGGTAAAGTAGTTGGATGTGCCAATCCCAAAACTTTCTTCTGTCTCATAAATGTTAAAACTTCAAAATTCGCTATCACAGTGTCGAGTTTAAATGATAACCTATGCCCATCATGAGGATTCTAAAAGTATAGGGTTGTTGAAGTATGTGCATTTTAAAAGAAAATATAAGTATTGTATTTTCCTAACAAATCTTTGAATTTCGGCCCACACCCTTTTAGATGTCCACAACGGAAAATTCCAATTCAAAGAGCATAAAAGCAACACCTGTTGGGCAGTATATACCTAAGTCTAATAAGGATCTATTTATATGAAAGTGTAACAGAATATGAAGTTTGATTAAATTCCGTACATTAGTTTTGAGATATGGCTATCACAAATATCATGAAAAAAGCAGTATAACAGCGCAGCCTGTTACATGATTAATACGAAAAACTCAGGAACAGCTTATGTCAATGACTAACAGAATATTAAGTTTGATGAACATTACTTCTTGAGATATTATCACTAACATTGTGTAAATCCTGAAAAACAGTGTTGAATTCAGAGGCCAATACGGGTGGACAACCCCTGGAACATTGAAATGTCCTCCAGGAAGATTTGAGATTTTATGCTTAATGGACAAGAGTCCAATTCCCATTCCCCGTAACTCTAGAATGTCCCTCTCCAGAACCATAGAAATCCCTCCTGGAGAAAAATGTTTGAATTCAACACTGCTGAAAAAAGCAGCATGGTACCACAACCTGTTATATCATTTACACGAAAACCTAATCATGAACAACTTATATGTCTAACAGAATATTAAGTTTGATGAAATTCCGTTCATTAGTTTTTGAGATGTGGCCCGGGAGGGACATGCCCCCCTCCACCCAGCAACATTCAAATGTCCCCCCAGAAGGTTTGAGATTTTATGCTTAATGTACAAAAGTCCAATTCCTTCCCCCTCTGAACTCTCCCTCTCTGGATCCGCAGAAATTCCTACTGGAGAAAAATGTTTGAATTTAACACTGCTGATAAAATCAGCATAGCAACTCCCACTGTTGGGTGATTTACACCAAAACCTAATAAGCAACAATTTATGCCAACATCTAACTGAATGTGAAGTTTGATGAAAATCCGTGCATTAGTTCTTGAGATAGAGCTACTGCGAAAATCGGGAAAAATGCAGCATAGCAGCGCCACCTGCAAGTAGATTTACATCAAAACCTAATCATCAACAACTTTTATCAACTTTCAACTGAATCTGAAGTTTAGTGAAAATTCGTGCATTAGTTCTTGAGAAAGCGATCTTGCGGAAATCATGAAAAATGCAGCATAGCAGTGCCACCTGTGGAGCGATTTTCACCAAAAAGTAATCATCACCAATTTATATGAAGGACTAACTGAATCTAAAGTTTCAACAGATTCCATGCAGGCCAAATCGTATTCCAGACAAGACATTTGAAAACTATAAATCCTTCGAAAACCAGAAGTCAAAATTTTTCACGAATCCAACATTTTCTTTTTCTAAAGACAACAGAAAGCAAGAAAAAATGAACAATTCGATTCTACCCATGACGTAGGGTCAGAAATCGTGAATCGATTCAGTATAGATTTGATGTCGATCTTTAGATGTGGGTAGAATCATTATTTTTTGATTTTTTTCAATTCTTTAGATGTGGGTAGAATCGTTATTTTTTTATTTCCTTTAATTCAAATCGCATTGCGGTCGATCCAAGATTCGGGTTGAATCGATTCTTCCAATTTTACTGTTTCAGTGGCAGAATTGCTGTAAAATTTTGTATAAGAGCCTTTTTTTTTCTTTCTAGGTTCAGTGCTGAATGGCGGGAGGGATCTCACCGACTCCGGTCAGGATGGGGGAGGAGGGGGGATATTTTGTCCATTAAAAAGCATGAAATCTCAAAACTTTCGGAGGGATCCCAGGCCACCCCCTGAATTCAACACTAGGTTAAATCGTTATACTTTTGTTTAGAAGCCTAGATATTCGGGTTACTAGTTTATTATGTTGTATTTTTCAAGTTCATCTTTTCTAATCCCCCCCCCCCCCCCTTCCTCGCTAATCTTAATTTACAGGGATGTTCAAAATATGCATGCCCTATTCTTGTTCTATTTTATTATAAAGTCACATTTTGAAACCTTGACCAAAGATACATTTGAAAGCGCCCCTCCAACCGTTTGGGGCTTACCTGCCCCCTCGGATGGGGGGGGGGCATTTTTTTTGTTTCTTTCAAACCATATCATGTAACATATCGTTGGGAAGCTTTTAATGTGATCTGTCCCTACTCTTCCTTCCTTTTGGTAGGGCTCAGTTGTGCTCCAACTTTTGTATCGATATTTTTGACAGTAATTTCAAAGCAAATATATAAGCATGTGATAATAGCCATTGAATGTTTAATATTTGATTTTGCTACTCACTGTTCTAGTCGAAACCCGCTGCCACTAATACATATTTTATATATATTTTTTTGACTGCTCGGCTGCTTTTGAAATATAACCCACTGCCGATGAGGCCGCAGCCTGTTTTTTCCTAGTTTTATTTTTTTACAAATAGTTATATTCTTCTTGTTCTGTGAGGGGGGGGGGGGGTGCTAGTTCAGGCTAATTATAATCTTTTACTAGGTTTATATTGAATTTATGTGTTCTACTGCAGCTTTTTGGTGCATTTCACATGAATATAATTTGTTTTTTGTTGGTGATTACTATGCTTTACGTTTATATATATATATATGTATTCTTTTGGTTTTACTAGTTTAAGGGCAGAACTGTTGTCAGATTTTGCATAGGTGTGTTTTTCTTTCTAGGTTAAATTGTTATATTTTTAGTTTAGGAGCGAAGTCATTTGGGTTACTGGTTTATTAAGCTGTACTTTTTCAGTTCGTCAACAATCACACCCCCCCCCCTCCCCCCTATCCCAACTTTCTTATTTATGGTCCGATTTCATTGGGACCTTTTTTGACATTCTACTTGAGTCATTTGCTTACCAACTAAACATTGATATTATATCTGCAGCTCTTGGTGAGCATTATTTATGAACAATAATACCAAATTTCACCTCTTTTCCAGTTAAAACTTATCATTCTTGGTTTAAAGCCACTTTACTCATGGTTCTTGTTAGTTAAGTGGTATTTCACAAGTTTGTTAAAGTGTTTGTGTAAATTGTATTTTAAAAATTACAGTCGTTTACAACCAAACCTACAGATTTATGATACTTTGAATTTTATGACATGTTAGAGCTTTCCGACAGTTAAGGATCCCTTGTGTGTTATTAATGTTTTTCAGGTGTATAGGTATGAAAATACATGCTGAAATGCTTTAAAACTTATTTCTTCAAATAATATATTTAACAATTTAAACAAAGGTATCCCTAAGTATTTTGTACTTTTTTTTATTCCTATATGTATGTACAGGAGAAAGAATACACTTGAGGATGTTGCAATTAAGCATCAAGTTTATATGTAGGAACATTATAAAAATAAATAAAAATAAAAGCCTTTACAGAATCACTAATTTCAAATGGATTAGAAGAGAATATTATATGAAAAACATCCGGCGAATATTGGATAAATAAATATTCCGGAAAAGTAAATGAGTTTGAGATAATGTATTGAGATTATGTATTCTTAAAACACAGAGAAATTAAGTTGAGTTAAGGAATAATTGCATAGTTTTATTACACATATTTTTATCAGTAACTTTATATTAATAAATAAGTGTCCACTGTCCTTTTAAGACAGTAAAATTAATTGAATTTTTTTTCTTCTGGGAAAATTAAATTTTCGATGATTTTTTTTTTTTTTTTTTTTTTTTTCTGAAATAAAAGAACTTTGGTATTTTTTGCTAGTTACATAATTAAACTCATATTGTAAGAATACTAAATCGGTTTTTATGGCACCGTGAATTATGTTCTGAAAATTTTAATTCAGGCCGGAAGAAAATCACAATAATTCAAAGTTTTGAGACCGGAGCGGATGTAGACCTCATGGGTTACGCTGCCGAAGGCAGTAGGAGCCCCAACTCCAGGTTCGTTTAATTTTGAAATTCGATCTTGAAAGTACATAAGAAAAAATAAGTAATACAAAACATAAGTTATGTGATTAGCATAAGTAATTTATGGATATTAGAGAAAATGGTTAAAAAAAAAAAAAAAAGTGCCGAATATAAGCAGATATGCAGCAAACGGTTTTTTCTTATAGTAGCCTCCAACAGCATTAAATACATATACTCGCATATCTTAGAATAAAAAATTTGGGAGCCTAAAGTTTTTAACATTGGATCTACTTTCCCCCCCCCCACACTTATAGGGGGCCCTAAAAAAAAAAAAAAGACTTAAAAACTACTTAAATCTGTAAACAAAACTTACAGCCTTCAAAATTTTGTCCATCTGGACATTTTTAAAAAGATTGACGATTATAGAAAGTAAGTCCCCATCTGTTTGGTTGAAGGAAGTAAAAATAGAAAGTACCATCGTTCCGGATGAAATCATTACTTCCTAAAGATAAAAAATCATTAATTCCTTTTTTTAAATCTGACCAAGATCTTATTTAAAAAATAAATTTAAATAAAATATAAATTACAGTATTATTAAAATTACATCTAAAGTTAAAAAACTTTATTATTTGGCTCAAAGGTCTGTAATAGCTTACGACTAGGCCCCTGACTTTGGAAATTAATAATTTTTGAGCTTATCTGTGTGAATCTGTGAATATCGAAATATCGTTTCTAGAATTTGGGAATCGATTCTTATTGTGATCGATTCTGTTTTATACGATGTCCCAAGTTATTTGTTCTTTCGTTATTTAAAGTAAGAATTATGCCAATCTATATGTCTGTTCCGTCGCCAAATGCCACGAACTTTGTTGCTAACATGGCGATATATAGTCAGATTTGGCGACCAAAATTAGTCGCCAAAAGTGATGCCAGCTTGGCGATACCTCTAATATTTCGCCAAATTCCCCTAGACTTCCATTGTAAACCAATAGGGTTTACTTGCTTACAGAAAATCAACAAATTGAGATATTTTAATGCAACAAAAACTAATATTAGCTTAAGGGATTATATTAATTATATTTAAGGGAGTCCAAGTAAATTAAATTATGAATAAAAGTAACATGATACAATGCTTAGCATGCTTTCCCAAACATAAATTTTAAGGGAGAACAAACTGGTCACCAAGGGTGGCTAGTGTGTATAATTTTGTGTGTAGTTTGGTGATTTATATAATTTATCGAAATGTGTCGACGGGATAATATATAAGTAGTACCCTAAATTCAGTAATAGAGCATTACTATGTATTAAAAATATTTAAATATGCATTTAAATTGTATTTTGGAATTGCAATGCATTTTATGAAAAGTTTACACTTGTTTCATTTTCATATTTTATATTATGCATATCCATGATGGGTAAGTATTATGTTGGCCCCCAATGACTAGTTTTGGTTAGCATACGCATACATGTGTGTAAGTTTAGATTTAGGTGATTAACCAGTAATTTTGCTAAGTACAAATGCCAAACGAGCTGCAAACAATATTTGTTAGTTTTGTTATTTGTGCTACTAACTAATGAAATTATTTATTTGCAGTTTTTAATAATTCTATAATTATTTACTGTTACCTCTAGGTTATTTTTTTAGGGTGCAGCACCCTGCCTTTATAAAAAAAAACTGAAATCTCACCTGCAGTTGTAGCCAGAGATTTCTTGTAAAAAGCTTACCCATACTGCAGTATTTCTAAATCTGTGAGCCTAAGACCTTGCGAAAATGTTAGAACGTTCTTTAGAAAAATCAGGATATTGTTAAACCATGTTGTTATTTACTTGTGTTTTTCAATCTGTAATTAAATAGTATTAACAGTTTAATATTAAAGGCAGTTATTAATAATTTTGACAAATGCAAATATCACCAGTATTAACATAGTTTTACATAATTATTATAAAATATTAATGTGTAGAAGGCTATTGTGTGCTACTAACTAATGAAATTACTAATTTGCAGTTTTTCATAATTTCTGTAATTACTAACTTCTAATAATTATAATTTTATTCAAGAGTAAAAACATAGATTATGTTAGCATTTGAGGTTTAATTGTTTTGGAAACATAAAACTGTTGTTAACTATTCGGTATTTTAACACTGGGTAAAAAATCATAAAAATCTGATTAAAAAAAAAAAAAGAATCTGAATTTTGATTTAAAATAATAAAAAAATCCTGATTTTTTTACGCCCTAATGCAAAATATAATTTAAAAAGCAATGCAAACAAACATGCGAAATATGTTCTGGAACATCAAAGAAAAATTAATGTGATAATTGTATAAACACAAGCTGCTTTTTAAGGACAGCAAATATTTGACGAGATTTTACACCCAACTTGGTGATATATCTCTGTCAATTGGTGATTTATTGTCAGGGACCGCTATAACCCAAAGGTTCCAGAACTTCAAATTGATCTTGATGTGTTCTCTTTCATGCACGTTTAAATCAGAAGCTGACAATCGTAAATTTGTTGCATAATCACCATCACATGTTATTTGAATGGAGATTTTGTTGATTTATTGTTTATTTTAGACTTTCTGTGAAATTTTGTTGTGTAAAAATTAGGTTGTTTCTTTTAGAATTTGTATTTATTTTGGATTTTCTTCTCTTTAGAAAGGAACACTTCAAGACGAGCTTATTATGCGATCAAAAAGTAAAAGTCACATATCTGAAGAAAGAATTTTGCGTCTATTCCGTCAGATGTGTGAAGGTGTTAAAGTTATGCATAATGCTCAACCCTACCCATTGGCTCATAGGTAAGTAGATGCTACACATATATAATTATTAGTTGATTGCCTGCAATTATTAATATTATTATAACTATTAAAATTATCTTTTTAAAAAAGGGATAAGAAATGCATTGAGGACAAAAACTTCTCTTAATAAGTACAAAGGCATGTTTCTTTGTTTTTTCTTTGTTCAATCAAGAATTTCTCTGAAAGAATAACATTTTGGTCTTGTCTATATTAATAAATTATGTAGTAAGTGGAGTATTTATTTCTAAATATATTTTAGTTTGAGGTTTTTTTAGTTTCTTTTATCAAAGCAATAAAATATAGAAAATTTTATTTACTGTTTAATGATTTTTTCTTTTTTCATTATTGTCAGAAAAAAGCAACGCATTCACAAAAGACGAGCATTAAAAAGAAAAAATATATTTCCATACAATACAATTGTTTTGATCAGCAGGGTTTTGCTCAACTAAAAACGAATTCAAGCAAACGAATTGTTCAGGCTATTTCTAAAATGTCTTCTTAAAAAATTTTTTCAATGATTTATTTCTTTTTAAAATGTCTCGAATGAGAATAAAATGCTTGTATAAGTTGTTTCAAGCATACTGCAACAGTTCTAAGAATATTAAATACAGTAAAGCACAGTTTATACGTTTCTCATTTACACGTCATTTCACCATGATCCCGATTCATCCCTATGTATTTTAATGTTCTAATGTTTCGTTTATACAGTGCATAACTTCGGATATATGTCGTTTTTTTCCATGTTGTAATCAATTTTCTTGGAATTTTTTATGTATGTGATGCCGATGTAATGACATCAAAGTTATCCCCAAATGGTGAACTAATGGAAAAGATTTCTGAATGCTCATTTAAGTAGTGAAGAAGAAAAAGAAAGTGAAGAAATTATCCCACCTTCTTTCAAAGAGGCGTTGGACTGCATTGAAACACTTAGAACCTCTTTTGTTTCTCACAATACTAGTGAGAAAACTTTCCAGGAACTTAAGGCTGTTCTTTACTGCTCTGCTCAACAAGCGTAAAACGTTTTTACACATTTGCAAATTCCTTTTTTAACAGAAAGATATAAAATTGGAAAGCCTGGCCATGGAAGCGAATCGGAATTGAACTGTTTTTTCCATTTTTTGATCAATCAATTACCTATTGAGTTATAAGCGTTTTGGATCATGTGACAAACACGTTTTCCACCCACTCTTGAGTGCTTTTTCTTCCTTTGCGCGGAAATTCGGTTCAAAATGCCTACTTTGACACTCTTTTCTTAAAGATCTATTGCGTTTGCAAAAAAATGGAAAAAACAGCTGAATGACATAGTTTTTGAACAACAACACCAGCTAGTTTCATGCATTTTCGAACAAAAATAAATTAAAACTTATGTCAGAAAGTTGCCCTTTTGGATTTGAGAATAGCCTTAATTCCATACAAAGCTTTTGCTTTAGTCTCAAAGTAAATTGATACATCAGACGACGATTGAAGATTATTTTAAATAAAATTTGTTTGTACATTCGATAATGGAATAAACAATGTGTAATTCAAGGTGTGCAACTGATATAAGGTTTGACAATGCTCACTTTTATTTTTAAATTTTAGAAATGATTATTTAATATTTTTTTTTTTCAAAATGTTAACTTTTTTCAATGTACAGTGCATCTTAACTCCTTCGAGACGGGAACCTTTTTGGAAATTTAAAATCTTTCGTCACCGTTTTTTAAAAACAGAAATTTGTGTCTTCTTGAATTGAGAAAATGCGGTGATTAAATAAGGCAAATTTTACAGTAAAATTTTACTGGTGAGGAAAAACAAGGATTCTAAGCGCTTCATGCGGCACGTATACGTGCCGCTCGTCCCCAAGGTGTTAAACAACCGAAAATAGAAACAAAATTAAATTTGTATGATTACAGCATTATATTTCTACAGTCAAATATTTTACACCTTGGACGACTACAATTTTGATTGCACATCTATCTTAGTTATACGTCGTTTTAGAAGGTACCATGAAAGACGTATAATTGGTGCTTTACTGTACAACCAAAATTGCAATATGAAATTAGTAAGGTCAGGTGGGGTGGAATGGGTATAAAAATACATTTTTTTGAAATGATTATGGAATCATTCGTAATTGGAAAGGAATTTATAGAAAGCAATGATTGAGTGTTTACATTGCATTTATAGACATCACATTTTCATTGTAATTATTTTTCAAAAGATTATTTATTAATGTTAAAAAAAAGTTTTGCTGATGACTGTTTTTATACCCATTCCACCCCATAGGGTGGGTTGGAATGGGTAACCAAGTTTAAAAGGTATTCAAAGCAGCAAATAACCCAAATTTCAGTGTATTATACATTTCCTTACATCAAATTATTTATTGACAATTATACTGGCCAATTTTTTTCTCATTAAAAACGTAATGTCCCTGATTATTAAGTGTTGTTTGGTTAAGCTTTCTGAAAGTTGTTTACTGTCGATTTCTACCTTGTCATCTTTGTTAGGAAAGGTATAGAAGTTTCCTATTGATGATTTATGCGGGAATTTTACAATGCAAGTAAGAGGATCGGATGTTTCAATCACTTGGGCATTAAAATATTTTTTAGATTTTTTTTCCTAAGTATTTTTTTTTCTAAGCCTAATCATATACCCATTTCACCCCACTTTACATTTTTAATTATAACTTTTAAAAAATAAAGAATTTTTCTTACATGTTTGTTTCAGTCAATAAAGGACACTGCTATGTACGAACTATGCAGTAAAAAAAATTATTTCTGTTATAAAATAAAAAAATACAATAAAGTTAATGTAGCACTAAGTGATGTTGACATTCACCATGTGCCTTTCAAAACTGATTCTAAATGGGCTAAATGTTGCCAATATTTTTTTCTAAACTTAAAATAGAAGTTGAATGGTTAATAAATTATATACATGATTTACAAATATTTTTTTTACATAGTATGATTTTAATTCAGACACAAAACAGTATTACCCATTCCACCCCACCTGACCCTAATCTTGAACAAGTAGCAGAAATCCTTTTGAAAATTTAAAGCAAAAAAAAAAAAAAAATAAATAAAAAATAAAAAATAAAAAATAAAATAAACATGCCTACTAAAATTATCCAAAAATTTTTAAAAGAAAATATTTAATATTTACAATTGTAAACTTATTTAAAAGGTATTGTTACAGTTCCAAAGCCACTAGCAATAATTCACAGTTTATGTTATCATGGTAATCATTACCAATGATTGATTTTAAATCCAGATAAATATGGCTATTAACATAGTAAAAATCTGGGTTAAAAAAGTGGTTACACAGGTTTAATAATGAGCAGCAGCTGAATGTCATTAATTCTTAGTACTCTTTTAAAGAATTTAGTTATCTATTTATATAATACGCTAAAGTGACGATTCTGGCTGATACTCATCCTCGAGAAAAGCAACATATTACGGCCATTTTAGGCATAAGTATTCAAGAGACCGTAAGTTTGCTGATTCTTCAACTTAAGGAAATATACACATAATATGCTTTGTATCACATCTATTCTTCTTTATTTCCTCTAAAATCTTCAAAAACTATCCAATTATAATGTTTTAAATTCTAAATTAAAAGTAACAGATAACCAGCTATTATAAACAACGGATAGCCAGTTATAAACAAATGGGACTGTTGTCATTTAGAACTGCAAATTTCAAATCTAGGAACAAATGAATATTTCTTACAGCGTTTCATTAAAAAAAAAAAAAATAATAATAATATTAATAACATCTGAATCTGATCTTAAAATATTTGTAAAAGCATATTAAAGCTTTTAAATATTTTGAAATGCATTTTCAATTTTTTATACCAACTCATGATTTTGGGAACAATGGACTTAACAAGACTTTTGGCGTTACCTATCGGCAATCAATATAAATGAAGGAAATTCGAGATAAAATTTTAAAAACTTTGTTTATATAATTTAAAAATTTCATTCAATATAAATAATAGGATAATATGATAAATAATTACATTATCATATAATAATATGAATAATATGAATATAATAATATGAATATAATAAATATAATAATATGAATAATTTCATTCAATATAAATGAATATTACTATTATTATAACTTCTTTGACAGAATTGTAATTTAGTTTTTGTTAATTTTTAAAAGCTTAACATTTATTCGCTTATTTTTAAAAAAATTTGTTTGCATTATAAGTAAAATGAGGTTTTTTTTTTTTTTTTTTTTTAATTTTGATTCAATGAAATATAAGATGTTATCATGATTGTATTAGTAAATTTAGTATAGCTGAAAATTATTTTTTTCCCTAATTAAATTACAATTTTGTTTTCAGCCCAAAGGTCTGTTCAAATGTTATTATGTTAAAAATTGAAATTTTGTCTGTATTGGTATAATTAATAGGTAGTGCATAACATGTTACTATATATTCCTTATATTACATTTGATATGAAATATAAATTTTATTTAGAATGTAAGCCAATTTAAAGTGGATATAAGCTAAGCTCTTAAGAATTGATAAAATTATATTAAAATTTTTCGAAAGAAATAATGATAATTGATAACTTTTGATTGTATTTATATCTAATGAAATTTTAAAGTTATATAGCTGAAGCTTTTAAAAATTTTTCTTGAATTAAATCATTGCTGCGTCTTGCATATTTTCTATAAAAAAAAAACTACAATTTTAACGAAAAGTTCCTTTGTTTATATTAATTGACGATAAATGGCACCAAATCCATATTTAGAAACCAAATGCAAAGCTCCATAGATGAGTAAAACTACTGCCTTATCAGCATTCTAATACCTTAACTCTGTGCCTTGATCCACCCTTAATGGAAAGCAGTTTATTGAGCCATTCATTACTGAGATTCATTCCTTTTTATAAAAATAATACAGTCAGTATCGGTTATATGGTCACCCATGCGGTCCTGAAAAATAAGACCTTATAAGCGGGATGACCTTATATGCGGTGTAAGCAGGAATTTTATTCTAGACAATAAAATATTATTAATAAATTAGTTATATTAATACAATAATGTACAAAGAAACTATGAACATACAATTTATAAAACAAGAGGTATAAACAAGAATTGCTTTACACTTAAGATTTCGAATTGATAAATATACTCATAGTAGTAAAAATAATCTTTTATGCAGGTTTGTTTGTTTTTTATCGTAGTTGCTAAAACTACTTTTTTTTAATTCACGAACAGTTTTAAAATGTTCCTCTGTGCCTTTAGGATTGGTAAAAAAAATCTGAATGTATTTAGTGCTTTGTGAGCTTCTGCTCGTGTTGTCGGTTCAGCTTCGAATTCACTGTCATTATCATCGTTTCCATCGGTGTTTATATTTTTAATTTCTGAAACTATTTCCAGTATAGAAGCTTCATCATGGACTTTACCAATTTCACATTAGCTGTGTATATTTAGAAGAAAAACACCAATAGGCGTGAAGAACAATTTAACATGGCTTCCCCTTCATCCAATAAGCAGTCTTTTTCGGAAGGTACATACCCGCAAAGGCCTGACTGTTGCCACTCATGGGTAAAGTCCATTAGTAGCGATCTCATTGCAACAACTACATATGTCAATTCATCATGTATTGTGCAAATGGCATTCCGTAGTTCTTGTGTAACTTCAAATAGGGACAAATCATCATTATTGTCGTTGTCTTCGAACGATAATTATTCACATTCTAGAAGCCAAGGATGTCAAAAGCAACTTTCAATGGTCTCCTTCGAGACCATATTCCAACTCTTGTCTACGTAACACATGGCCTCTAACACAGTCATGCGAACCTTCTTTTTTTATCAATGGCAGCAATGACATCTTTTAGAAGCAGCTTTCGATATTTTATCTTAATAATTTTAATAATCCCTTATCTAATTGTTGTGCCATACTGGTTCAGTTTGGAGGCAAGAAAACAAGTTCAATCGGATTTAAATTGGGAATCATGCAATGGGCGGTACAATTGTCTGCGATTGTAGCCACTTGCCCATGAAAATTTTATCGAAACTCTGAATTTATTTTTACCGAATGTTTATTGTCATCCAGGCCTTTCGGTTTGCATCGTCAGATACATATAAAGATTTGTAGTTTTTCAAACAACGAGGCTTGAGAAATTTACCAATAACTAATGGAGTCAATTTCTCTGAGCCATCTATCCATATTCGCTGCTAATAAACAATCTTTTTTTGCTTACCTTCCCACAACTTCATTTTTCGTTCTTAAAAGAACAGTTTTATCTGGCAAAACATGACAAAACAGCCCAAGTTTATCAAAATTAAAAACATCACAAGATCTGTACCTATTTAGAATGACACTTAACAAGTTAACAGCCATTCCTTCGATTCTTTGGCAATAAAATTCGGTTTTCCTACTTATGCAGCAATTTTCAGAGATTTTTCTTTTATGATAATCCATGTATTGAAACCTTCCGCAATCTGGCACATTTTATCCAAGTGAAAAGATCTTTCTCAACATTCTCAAATGTTGAAACATGTTCTCACTTTTTCTTTTGGTTGCTCACATCTTCTGTTTAACAAGATTTGAACCCTAAGATGTTATTCAGTGTCGCTCTCTCTATTCCATCAGGGTTCGCGAAAGCTGTTTTCCATACTTTCGATTTTTCAAAGTTTTCTACAATTTTTTGTTTCTCAACTGTCAAATTTTTCATTTTGCTGACATCTTGTATCCACAAATGACAATTAACAAATGAACAAAGACTTTACATGCAGCGACAAGTTATGAAAAATACAAAAAACTAAAAATGCGTGATTTAACTTTTCTCTGCACGAGGACAAATTTCATTCAGTCACAAGGGGTGATGTCATATTTTCCAAGAATCAGTATCTAATGCGACAGTCGAGGGAGAAATCTCCAGAACTTTGAAACTCTTACCGACAGGAAAGAGTTTCTCTTATTGGCTGCAGCCGGGCAGAGGAGATTCCCTCTCCCGCTCCCCCGAATGTCGATGTGCATCTAGTCACGTGGTATGGAATGTTATCTCCATCTCTAAGGGTCCGTTTAAAAAGGAAAAGTTCTCCCTCTCATTCTAAAGCTATAAAAATGTCAACTGGCATTTGTTTACCATACGGAAGTTTGTACTTGTGGATTTTAGCAAAAGCACGGGAGATTCAACGATAGAAAAAGGGGAAGATTGACTACAAGGAAAGAAGTTCCTTTTTCAGGATGTCCATTTACTTCTTTCTAAAACTATTAAAAACGAAAAGTACTGCGTGACCAATGCAAAGAGGCCGACAGTTGACGATACTTGAATGTGAATGATATGTCTATTCGGTACTTTACACACAAAAAAAGGGAAGGAAAAAGCATAAAACTATAAGATATTTTGCAATAAAAAAGGAGACAAAAGATGAACACATGACCATATATCCGATACCAGCCATTGGAAACTGACCATATAGGCAGTTTATTTTAACACGTAATACCTATTCAGTCAGTCCGGACTTACGAAAAGTGACCTTATAAGCGGGGTGATCTTATAAGCAGGTGACCATATATCCGGTACTGACTGTATATTTTAAAATTAAAACAAAACTTTAACACATTGAATATTTAATTTTAATGTTTTGTGAAGTCTTCAGAAATTGTGTATCACTTTGCTAATTATTATTATTGTTGCAATAAATATTGCTGTTTGCTTTGTCCAATTGTTGAGCTATTTCAGAAATTGAATATTGAGTAAAAAAAAAAAAAAAATCTCATCATTTGCATTTGTAGAAACAATTTGTCATTTTTTAAATGTATTTTTCAACAATACAAACCCTTCAATAATAAAATATTTATTCTGTTTGTGTGAAGTTTTATGAAATAGAAACGCAGATCCATATTCCATCGATTTTTTTTATCGAGGTTATATACTAGTATCATTAATACATTTCATTAGGCTTAAACACAGCTTTGGATGAATATTGCTAATTTGACAAACCAATAATTTATTTCAGTTAATATAGCCGTAAAATATCTATGTTATTGAATAAAAACATGTCCATGATTAACGCTGATATCATGATGGTTAACCATTTAAGTGTCCTAACCGGGTTTTTCCGTCACATAATCTTTGAAATCAAGGGCTGATTTAATACAAAACTGATATTAATGTTATTTTTTTGCAGTGCATAAGATAATTAAATATGTAAGGTAATTTTAAACAAATCCCCATACAAATAGTTTTCATAGTTATTATTTTATGAATCATTAAACATAAAGCAAGAAATAGGCCGGACGCTTAAAGGGTTAAATAGGAAATTGATGAAATGTAACAGCCCATTGCTGTGTATAATTATGTACAATAATATATCCATGTGTATAGACATGCACTTACACACACGTGTGCCAAATCATCACCAAATCTTGCAAAATATTACCAGAAACAGTTGCCAAAAGTAAGATTAATTTCTCACTTAATTGGTTAATTTGCCAAAATTCCCATTGTGTTGCATGTAAAGTAGCATTTGCATGATTTATCACCCAAACTAAGTGGAAGCACCTTCTTGTGACGTTAACAAATTATTTTGTTAATGAATTATATAAATAATTCAGCACTTTTTAAATTTAAGTGTAATTGTTTTATATACATCACTTCCCTCTTTCCCCCCCCCCTTTTTTAACAAGAGATTTTTCAATTGTCAACCCTTCCCTTTACCATACATTTATTTTATTTGAGAAGATATTCAGTAGTTTTCAATTCCATTTTTAGATTGTAAAAGGAAAGTTGTGTATGCTGATTTGTTTCATGCTTAAATTTCATGATATTATATTAGAAATGTTTATATATATATTATAGAGACATTAAGCCTGCAAATGTGTTAATGGATTCTGATGATACTCCAGTCTGGATGGATTTTGGATCCATGGGAAAAGCTAGGCAAGAAATTCGCAAAGCTTCTGAAGCTAGAGCATTACAAGTAATTTTTAATCATCATAATGCTAAATAATTCAGTACTATTTTATAAACTAATTTATGTGGATTCTTCTCCCTCCCTCCTTAAAAGCATTTGTAAATATGTTGCTTCATTGCAGTTGTATTAAATATTTTATCTTTATTTATTTATTAAGTTTTAGAAACTGTGTCATGTATTTTGTAAAATACAGCAAAATATTTAAATTATGTGCAACACAAAATTCTCTGAGTGAAAATATGAATTCACTTTTATGTTTTGTTAATTATTGATGATTTTTATTATTGCTATTTTTTTAAGTTAAATTGATGATTTTTAGCATTGTTGTTGCATTTTTTAAAAGTCTGTATTCCGTACTAAAGTATCTTTAAAAATCTGTATTCAGTAGATAATTAATAATAGTAATCTACTTCAACTTTTTTTCTTTAACATATAAGCATTTGACTATAAATCATGTATTTTTCAAAGCAAATAAAATATATGCAGTGCATTTATACCTGTACTTAAATATCTTTTAAGATGTGAAATGCATAAATTTAAATTAGCATTTAAAAAAAAATAAAAATATGTTATGAACAAATTTATAAACTTACATTTACAAATTAACTTAAATTTGCAAATTAAAGTAATGTAACTTGGATTTACTTGGACTCAAAATAAACAAAAATGTTTTAAATCAGTCCTGGTCTACTTTATTGAAAGTATTGACATTATTCACCTATACTTCAAACATCAACCAAAATTTTAGTGCCTCCTGGAAATTTCATGTTTACAACACAGAACTTATATGCCTGTATTGTAATTGAGCCCCAACTATATTGCATTAAATTTATCTACAAAATAAATCACAATTTAGAATACGGCTTTAAAAAATTATGCTTCTGTTAATTTAAAAAACCTGAGAATATTTTATGACTGAAAATTTCAGTACACTTAAAATCCTTTCATGGTACATCAGTTGAAAATCATTTCTGTAGTAGAATGTTTTAATGTTTCCTGACAAAGGGAGGCTTTAACATGTAAATCTTAGATTTTAATCATTTTTATGCACAGTAGAGCGACGATTATCCGAACAAGTCAGGACCAACCCTAGTTTGGATAAGTAAAAGTTCGGATAAATGGACAGACAATTTAAGGGATGTTCCTGACTATACTAAAACCTTCACACTTTATCCAGGCTTAGGACTGGCAGCACCAGTTAGTGCTATCCTGTTCAAAAACTGTATTTTTTTTAAAACTTTTTTATCATTTAAAACTTTCTTTTTCTCTTTTTATACTTTTCTGAGCTCCAGAGATTATAACTTAAGCAAAAAAGCTTTTGATTGTTGCTTGCTTCAAAGAAAACGTTCTTTCCAATGCTGCCATATCTCAAATTCTTCTTAAATACATTAGTTGAATAGGATCAGAGTTCTGCCGTTCGAGCCATTTCATAGTTGTTTCCAAACATTCAAAGGCTTCGTTATGTGATGGACCTGGGTCCTTTTCTGAGCATTCGTTTTCATTTCTTCGATTTCCTTTTCATCTTAAATCTCATCCACAATCTCATCATCATTAAAAAAATTTTTTTGAGAGAAATAGGCTGTTTGGATAAATAGAAGTTCAGTTTAAAAAATTTTTTTGAGAGAAATAGACTGTCTGGATAATTGGAAGTTCGGTTAATTGGAGTTCCAATAATCGGCATTCTACTGTATGTTGTGAGATTTAGTCTTTCGAATATTATTTTGGTTAAGATGTTTTATGCGCCAGTCTAGTTCTTGAGACTACTAAGTGTAAAGTTTAATGATTTATAATTGCCATAAAGAAACATCACAATGCTGAACATTTATATCGTTTGACTCCCAAGTGGTCAGCCAGAATTCATGAAACCTTTATCAAACAAATTAAGTAAATAATAATAACAATAAAAGTAAATTACCCATGGCATAAACATTTTTTTTCTAAGGAGGAATCACACTACCAACGTTTGTAAATGGTGAATAATAGAACTGTTTAAAAGAATTACTTTGCATTAGAGCTAGGTATTATTTAACATAACAGTAAAAAAAAACACTTATTTCTGAACAGTTTGTTATTCAGTAACAGATTGTCAAAAACTCCCTGTTAAATTTGAAATGATTTATCCACTTTCTCCGTAAAGCCTGAAAAAAGGACAAAAATAAAATAAAACAAAATAAGATAGATAAGTATTTTAGGAACACAAACTTTATGTTCCAATGGCAATAAAATTGCATAATCTCTTTTCCTGTCTTATAATAACCCTCAAAGAAAAAGCAGAAAAATTGATTTCACTATCACAAAAGAAACAAGAATATTCTACTTTAAAAACCAGCAGAACAACAAAAACAAAACCTTCATTCAACCCTTCTATGAATGAACAAGAAAGAAAAATCATGTGTCAAGCATAGGTTATGAAACACCTTTCAACACTTCCAGAATATGTAAACAAAATTTCACATTCAATAGGTTAAAGAAGATACCCAATTAAACATTTTAGAAAACTCATATCACATTTTAAAACCAGATTTGTACAATTACTGATTACTGCACATAGCCAGAAAGGTATTCTAATTCTTTTGTGAAGTTCTGTATATGATCTATATGTTTACACAAACATATAGATCATATACATATTCTAAATAGTTTGCTAAAATTTGGAAAAAGCATAACACAGTTTAAAATTCACTTTTAGCAATTTTTACCAATAGACGGAAACATACTTGAATTTTTTGTACAGCCCTGTATATTACCTACAGATTTTTATGCGTGCTACATATTAAGCTTGAATTTAATTCAGGCTAAAAATCCACTTAACACTACTTAAATCACACTTCCAGGAATTACTATGCTTAAGTGACCATGTAATCCTGTTTGTTCCATAGCCCTGTATATGATTTTATTTAAATGC
This sequence comes from Maratus speciosus, assembly GCA_963932465.1. Classification (NCBI taxonomy): domain Eukaryota; kingdom Metazoa; phylum Arthropoda; class Arachnida; order Araneae; family Salticidae; genus Maratus; species Maratus speciosus. The sequence continues at coordinate 467,187,853 of OZ010788.1, forward strand.
TAGAAACGTCTCTTAGTATACTAAATGTAGCTGGGCTTGAAAATTCATGACTCATATCCAGCCTTTAAGCAATTCATATTCATTCTCAGTAATGCTTACGAATTCTTTTGTGTAGCCCTGTATATATGGTCTACATAATTTATACACACCATGTAGTATGCAAAAATTTAGTTAACCTTAAAATGCATAGCATAACTGAAAATGCACTTTCATTAATCATCCCTAAAAGACAATACTTCAGATACATTATATTGTATATGAAATCTTTTATGTGTCCCTGTAAATGAACGGTAAATGTGTTGTAGTAAACACCAGTAATGCATATCAATTTAATCATGTTTTAAATAGTGCAACATAATTAAAGTACGCTGCAGACAGTTTTTTCCGGTAGACAATTATATAACCGAATTGTTATGTGTGATCTTGTAAATGAATGCTTTGCATACCGTATTCTACAGAAAGCATGTTTTAGTGCACCTCAGAAATTCATATCCATTTCATTATGTTTGTAACAGAGTAGCATCATTAAAATACACCGTAAAAGACTTTTCTTCATACATCATAATATAATGGAATGCTTTTGTGTTCTGCTGTGTGCATACTGTAAGTGCTACGTGTAAGATATTCTATAGTAACCATGTTTTAGTGCACCCCAATAATGTACACAAATTTCATTATGTTTAAAATTGTGTAACACTATTGAAATGCACCACAAAGAATTTTTCCCCATAGACCATAATGTAACCGAATTCTTTTGAGTGCTCCTATAAATAAACTATGAATGGTACACACTTTATTTTCAATATCGAACATGCTATGCAATTTCAATAAGGTATATCAATTACATGAAAATCTGAGTATATTTATGTGAGTTAGAGCACGGACAAACAGACAAACCGAAGTCGTAAACACTTTTCAGCTATGTTGGAAAGTATTAAAACAGATGCTAGCAGTCAATCACTGTCCCAATCGTCCCATGCTACTACCTAGAACACCTGTTTTCTTTAATAGATTCTTCTTACACTTTCAAGAACAATTTTGGGAAGGTGACTGTTCCTGATGTTCAGAATAAAAATTATCTATCAGTTATAATATTCTTATGCAATATTTTACTCTATTGAATTGTTACTGGTTCCGATATTATTCTTCCTAACATGAAATGTATAGTTCTTTTAATTTCAATTAGAAGGAAACATATATTTCATCTTTCGACAGATTACAGTTACTTGCAATGCAAAGCAATGAACATGTTGTATATTGTGAAAAGATATTATTGTTTTGAAAGTGTTGTTTATCTGAGCTAGTAATATTGAAATCGGGGAGATGTAAGGAGCAATTTTTATTTTATTTCAACGTTGATTTTAAGGTTTTAGTGTTGATGTTTTGGATTTGAGATGTTGGGAAAGTAGTTTTTTCGATTGTGCGTTGAATATATTTATCTAAGTAACTGTGGTAATAACTCAGTGACTTATATGTAAATAGAAGATTCCAGACCCATATTTAACATTTGTTTTAAATAATTTTTAGGATATAGCTGCTGAAAAGTGTTCAATGGCATATAGAGCCCCTGAGCTATTTACTGTTGAAAGTCATTCCTCTATAGATGAAAGAGTAGATATTTGGGTAATTTGTAATTTGTATTAGTTATTTTTACTTATTTCTGACATTTAAATTTAGTTATTTCATATTCACTGATTAATATAATCACTATAACTCATTAATTAATTAATCTAAAAATAATATGTAAAATACTAATCAAATAATGCATATGAGGGTGGTTCAATAATTATTGTCCCGGGTGTATGTAAAATATTTGTACTGCAATGGTTGATGTGGAATATTAAAGCCTAATGTCTTAGATGCCTATATGCTCAATTTCAGAACCATAGCTGCTACATTAACATATTTTTTTTTTCATTTTAGGTGTGAGAGGTGGCACCTAACTTGAAAGGGGGAGGCGGGAAAGGCTGGTTTGGAGCTTATGGGGCCAGACCTGAAGCAGTTCTGTGGTATATTTGTGACAGTGGATGAGACGTGGCTACATCACTATGATACTGAGTCCAAACGACAGCAGCCACGTCTCATTCTCTGTCACTCCCCTCCCCCCCACCCCTCTTTCGAGGTAGGTGCGACCTCTCACACCAAAAACAAAAAAAAAATTGTTAATATAGCAGCTACAGCTCTGAAATTCAGCATGTAGGCAACTAAGACATTAGGCTTCAATATTCTACATCAACCATTGCAGTACAAATATTTTATACACACTCAGGATAATAATTATTGAACTCCCCTCGTATAATGTGTGTTTCCAGGTCGGAAAAAAAGAGAAAAACACTGAAAAATTATGCACTAGACATAGATTATGAAACACAATCCAACACTAGCAGGATGTAATTAAGAAATTTCATTTTTTTTCTAATATGAAATGTGATATCTAAATAAGCAACTTAAAATCACACAATTCATTAAAAATCCATTTTCATAAATTTTTGTCCTTATCCGGTAATCTGTGTGAAATCTGTCGTGTAGCACCTGTATGTGATTCCATGTAATTTATACACACCATCTAACACCACATCCAAAATAAGAACAGTTTAAAAATTCATACCACAGAAAAAAAACACACTTCCAGCAATTATCGATCTTAGTCAGTACTTTAACTAAATTCGTTTGTGTGTCTCTGTAAATGAACGATAAATGCTATGCACTCTATAGAAATATGAAGTGCACTTCAGTGATTTTGTTATGTTAGAATCATCATAACATCAATAAATTGCACCACAAGCGATTTTCTCCCATAAATCATAACATAACGGAAAACTTTTTGTGTCCCTATAAACAAATTACAAAGGCTACTTGTTCCACACTCTAGCGAAAGCATGTTGTAGTCCATCCCAATGATGCATATCAATTTTATTATGTTTGAAATATTGCAACATCAATAAAATGCACCACAAACTATTTTCTCCCATAGACCGTAAAGTTACAGAATTCTTTTGTGTCCCTGTAAACAGACTGTGTGTAGCATTTGCTACACACTACATTTAATTTGAATACCAAACATTCTATATGATGCCTTAAAAGCATATACAAATTTCATGGCAATCAGAGTATATTTACGAGAGTTAGAGCACTGACAGACAGATGGCAGATGGAAAAATCAAATTTTAAGCACTTTTCAACTATGTTGGGCCTATTTAACTATGTTGGAAAGTGCTAAAAACTGATCAATATTATTGCTTTTATGTAAAAATTAAATGTATAATGAAATAGGCATTTCCAATATTTTAAAAATAAAGCAAATAATAATAAAAAATATCGTGATAGCAATAAAATTTCTTATACAGGGTGTCCAGTCTCAACGGTGTCCAATGGCTAATTCCTAAACCGTTAGACATAGACATATAGTTCCAATTACAAAAATGTTTTAAATCAGGTAAAGAAATATTTTAAAAGCGATTTGGGTCAATAAAAACATTTCTTAAAAAATTACGAAATTTAAATTTTTATACGGTCCCCCGGTCCTATAAGTTGTATTTAGTAAAATTTTCCTATTGCACTGACAAGTAAGACAAAAAAAGTCTCATTCATATAACACTAAAATTGAGCGAGTTATGAAACTTTAAAAATGCATGACTTATGCGACTTTTCTGCTCTTAAAACAAATGAGTTCGGCTTGGCTTTGAGGGGTCACATACCAAGTGCTTAAAGTATTCAAAGATCTTATTTCATGTGTATCTGCGCTTTGAAAAAAATCGTATTAAGTTAACATTTATTAAGTTTCAGATTGGCTAAAATAACATATGTTTTATTTTGTCAGGATTTGAGACCATTTCTTTTCTGATTTCTTTTAACGAAAATTATGTTATTTTTATAAGTTTTTATGTTATTTCAACGATCGTATGTATGTTTTTCCAGTTCAAAATTTGTACTCGAAATTTAACTCACTTTTAAATATCCGATCGAGATTACATTTTTCATACTGGCACAAATCCAATAACAATCTAATAATATTATGATTTTCGGTGGTTACCATTTATACTTATTTTACAGGATAACACAAAAAATTTCGGATAGATTACCACCAAGAAGTTTAAGAAAAAAGTTTTAGATTAGATAATACAAGACTGCGATTGTTGGTTTTTTTTAACTGTTATGTATTTTTTAGCACTGAATCCGAAAATTACATTGATTTTTAACCATCATGTCAGGATATTTCACAAATGATAAATTGTCAAATTTAAAGAATAACAGAAATTGGATACTGTAAAGTAGAGGAGATGGTTGTGTTGTTTAATTTTTTATAATTGATTTTTACGTATTTTTTAGCACTGAATCTGAAAATGACCTTCATTTTTAACCATCACGTTAGAATTTTTTTGCAAATCGTAAGTGTGTAAGTTAAAATATAGCGAAAATCTCATACTATAAAACATATGTTTTATTTTATTTTATTTTATTCAATAATTATTCGATATTTTTGCTTATCCTGAAATTCTTACAGCTAAATAGTTGAGTGGTCCGATGAGATGAGGGAGGAGATTCAATTTTAACTTTGAACTTTTAACTTTGAAATTTGCGAAAAATCCTGATATGTGGTGGTTAAAAATGAAGGTCAATTTCAGATTCAGCGGTACAGAATACATAAGAATAAATTATCAAAGGCTAAAAAACATGATATAACCCAAATTTTGCAGGCTAGTGCAATCTAATAATATTTTAAAATACGTATCATTTTGTAAAGAATTGAGGCTGTTAATTTAGCATCATTTTATTTAACAAAAATTCTGTTTTTTCTTTCTTCTTAAATGTTTATTACAAATTGTATATTTTGCATTAATATGCCAGAATGATTAAAGATTTCAAATTTATATTGCAATGTTAATTTTACTCTCAACCATTTTTTACTATATCTGACGAAATTATATTTCGACTAAATTTGTGAATGACCCCCAGTTTGCAGCAAAAAATATGCTCCAACTTTAAACAGCTCAGTCAATTTTAATCGTAGAATAACGGGACTTTTTCTGTATTACTTGCCAGTGTAAGAGGAAAATTTTACTAAATATAACTTATAGGACAGGGGGAGGGGGACCGTATAAAAATTTAAATTTCGTAATTTTTTAAGAAATGTTTTTATTTATGTTATTATTGTTTATATCAATTAATGTCAGCTGATCTAAAGGCATTAAAGTTGTTCATATATTTTAAGAGAATCTTCATTAGCAAACGATTTTTGCTTTAAAGTATTTTATAGAGGGCAAAATAAATAAAAGTATGATAAAGCAATGTCTGATGAGCATGCATTATGTGTTAAAATATCGCAGCCTACCATATTTAATTTCTTTAGTGTGTGTTTAGATATGTGAAACTTCATTGTGTAGCAGTGGCAGATTCAAAGGCGGGTTGATAGGGTCAAGCACTCCCCCAACCCTACCCCACCCCTAAAGTAAATCATTATCATATAAAATTAGATTCCTCCCCCCTTTTTTTTTTCATTATTTTATTCTAATGGATCAGAATCCCTGATGCAGAACCATGACAATGTGGTGATTATATTGTAGAATGGCAAAGATGTCTTGTAGAAAGATTTTTCATTTGGGAAGCAATGTTTTACAAACGAGAAAAAAAAATATCATGCTATAAAACAAAGATCATTCTATGGATATTTCATTTTTGTAGAATTGGCAAAGGATGTCAATTTCTTCATATTTTACCCACCCCCTCTCCCCATTCACTGAAATTTTTCTTTTCTTTTTCATTTGTACTGATGAATAGCTTGTATAAAGCTTGAAATGTTTACTCTAATTTATTTTATTTTGTAATATTAATGTTTTTTTTAAAGTTTATTAGATGTCTGATTTTATGTCTTTTGTTTAACATCTAATTTTAACTGATTATACATAAAAAACAGAAGCAATTTACTTAATGTAATTTATGAACAAGCGATAATAACAAGGCAGACAAAATGTTTTTTTCTCAGAGAAGAAAAATTTCCACTAGGACTTTTTCGCACCTTATATATTCTTTCAAGCACATTCTTTCTTTAACATTTACACAATTTATTTAATGTATACCCACAGAAGCAATTTTTTAAATACATACATAAAAAAACAATAATTCTTCATGAGCGTCATTTTTTGTGGATTCATTTGTAACATTTCTTTCTCATTTTCTTAATCTTCAACTGTAGTACCACTGCTTTAAAAAGTACTAAAACGGCAATAAAAAAATACTGTTTTGTTTTAAATGCAGTTTAAGTCGCCATATATTTATTAATACAAATATTACTGGAAATTAATTTTTTTTTCATTACTGTGTATTTAATAAAATTGTACCTTTAATTTTTTTTCAGTCCCTAGGATGTACATTGTATGCTATGTGCTACTTTGTTTCTCCATTTGAATTAGCACATCAGCGTGGTGATAGTGTTGCTCTTGCTGTGATAAGTGGTATTATTGAATTTCCAGAAATTACTCCGTAAGAATACTTATCTAATTATGTTTCCTTAATTTTTTTTTTAAGGAAACTTTATTTTAATTTGATTATTCAAATAATGTATGTTATGAACATGTAACTTGAACATTCATGAATTGAAAATATGCATATGTCACGAGTTAAAAACTAAATTTACTTTTTATAGTGTTCATATTAAAATATTAAAGATGATAATATAATTTCATTTCCTTGTTAATCAGTGTATATTTTACCAGTGAAAACATTCTAAACCACAGCAATTAATATTTAATATCATTTCATTGGTATATTTATTTATTGGTCAATTTTTTGGGTATTTCCCTTTTTATAGGGAGCTTAGTAAGATTGAGAAAACACAAGAAAAGAAAAAAATTCAGACATTTTTTTAGAAAGCTACTCATTGTTTAAGTATACTCAGGCAATTTGTTCAATATCTATGCAATCTATATTATAAAGCAAACACATGTCCGTGAGTGATACTGATGTCATATTGGGATGACAATGATCTAAGCAATCCATTTCCATTTACCTTTTTTTTTGCAAATTTAATTTCTTCTAAACATGGCATAATTGAAACTTTCAAGTGTGTTGAACAGGAAAAAAAGTGTACTTTCAAACAAAATTTGTTTGAAAGCAGAATTTCAATTTACTTATATCTTATGGATTTTACAATACCTTTCAAGTAGCAAAAAGTAAATAAATTAATTTTAAAAAATATTGCGTTCAACCTAATTATGGAAGAGTAATCCATTTGCACTTAAAATAAAATAGTTCACTACCAGTAAACACCACTATGCTAATCTTGTTAAATAAATAGATTTTTGTATTTTTTTTAAAGTACATTGTTTTTTAAGACATCTTTAATCATTTTGAATGTATAAAATCTTGCCATAGCAGGAGTTTGGCATTAGTAGGGAAAAAAACCTTTCTCCAAACTGAAGACAAGCACTCATTATTTTTCTCTGCATAAATGCAGTTATGGTTGAGAAGTCTTAATCCTTTTGCAACAAACGGCATGTATACATGCTGCTTAATTGAATAAGTTAGAAAATTGCAGTTTTCAAAAGTTGGTGTCTAAGAATTAAAAGAAGTGTAAAAAGGTAGCATCACAAAGAACTAAAAAAAAAAAAAAAAAATAGTTTCTTTGGCATGCCAGTAACAAATTTCTAAAAAAATGTACAGTAGAGTGCCGATTATCCGAACAAGTTGGGACCGATCCTAGTTTGTATAAGCAAATGTTTGGATAAATGGACAGACAATTTAAGGGATGTTTCTGACTATTTTTAAAACCTTCACATATTATCTAAGCATAGGACTGGCAGCAACAGTTAGTGCTGGCATGCTTAATTGTTTTTGTTATATTTTTTTTAATACATTTTCATAATTATTTTTTTTTCTCTTTTTATCATTTTTTGAGCTTCTGAGATTATAATTTAAGCAAAAAAGATTCGATTGTTGCTTGCTTCAACGAAGACATTCTTTTCAATGCTGCCATATCTCTCATTCTTCTTAAATACATTAGTTGAATAGGATCAACGTTCTTCTGTCGTTCGAGCCATTTCATAGCTGTTTCCAAACATTCAAAAGCTTTGTTATGTGATGGACTTGGGTTATTTTCAGAGCATTTGTTTTCATTTTCTTCAATTTCTTTTTCATCATGAATCTCATCCATAATCTCATCATCATTTTAAATCTGATATCCAGGGTCATGTACGTCGCTATTTAACCACTTGTTAATTTCATTTTCTTCATAGCTTAGGATTCTTTCCATTTCCTTTATTGCCTTACATTCCCCATTTTCTGATTCACTATAAGTTTTTTCTTTATTTAAAATTTTAAACTAAGCCAATGGATAATTGGGAGTTCGGTTAAAAAATTTTTTGGGAGAAATAAGCTGTTCGGATAACTGGAAGTTCAGTTAAATTTTTTAAAAAAGAAAAATAGGCTGTTCGGATAATTGAACTTAATTGGATTCCCGATAATCGGTGCTCTACTGTAAATAATTTTAAAAAATGTTTTAGTGAAATGTGAAAAAAAATGTATCTCAAATTTTAACATCTGTATCAAAAATTGTGTAGTGAATATGTAGAAAATATAAAGACAAGCCTGCTTATATCATTATTTTTATGTGTATGAAGATATAAGTGAGTGCACTTCAACGTGAGTCTTCATAAGTGAGTGAGTGCACTTCAACGTCCATTCCAAATTGATTCATTATTGCCAATTGTGCAAGATAGAGTCTAAAATTACATCTAAAGAAGCAAATGTGATGGAGCTTTATGTATTTTTTAATGCAGTGTTCGTCTACATTTTTATATATCATATATCCTGAAGTTTTTTTTTTCAATATTCATATTAGATTGGTTTCTTTCATCAAAATGCACACTGTTATTTATACCTTTGAATAATGATTTTAAATGCTATTTAGAATTTCCTTGATTATCTATTTGAGATATAGCAGTTGTAACACGTATCATACATGGATTGGAAGTTGGATCATCTCTCCTTTGAATAATGTAAATACTTTGCATGCAGCTGTTACTACAATATTAAATTTATTCGAGGGGAAGAGGAGTTATTATCAGAATTCACTCTTTCATTTATATCTATATCTATTTAAAAAATTGCTGTAAACGAAATCGAGGATACTTTGATTTGTAATAAAAATAATATATGAACAGATCGCTGAGGTTTATTTTTCAATACTATTTCATATGAGGTTGCCTTGCATGAGAATGTTAAACTATATCTAACAGTAAATATTAAGCTAAAAATAATTGAAATAAGATAAAAAATATTCTAGTACTTTTTTATGATGATGTCGAAAATGAATTAAATAAAAAAATTGTGATACGGCAGTTGCACTTGATTTCACGAACTTGCTTTATTTTGTCTCTCCCCTTTTCTCCCATGTGCTTCTATTTCCTTCTTCTGCCCATAATTTATAAATTTTAAGTTTAGTAATTGCTATTATATGAAAGATTAAATTTTGCTTTTATAAATTTTCTCTATAATTCCAATTAATTTCACTTAATAAAATATACATTACTTTGTCTTTTTATGACAGGTACTCTAATGGCATGCACAATCTTATAAAATCCATGTTAGAAGTGAGTGCACTTCAACGTCCATTCATTGATGGAGTTCTCTTTCAAATTGATTCATTATTGCCAATTGTGCAAGATAGAGTCTAAAATTACATCTAAAGAAAGTCAAGATCTCACATAAAATATTTTGTTCAAGAAACTGTGATGAATCTTTTTATGTTGGTATTATATATTTTATAAACTAAGATGAATCCTTATATTTTTAGATGATCCTAAAATAATTGAATAACTGATTGGTAAGCAAAATAATTGCTCCTTATGTTTTGATTTTTTGTCCAAAACAGTCATAAATTTAGAAACTATTCAGTTTAGTTTTATGGAGTTCATAATCCATAAACCTCTTCGGGTAATTTATTAATTTTGTCAATTAAAGAAGTTCTCAACTATTTTTAAATTGTACCTTAACTTGTCCTTTTTAAAAGTATATAGTATTCTCTGCCTGGTGAAAACTGTGTATGTTGGCCTAATTATTAAGTATCAATCTTGAGCAGCGATTCTTAAACTGCAGAACTCAAGGGGTCTGCAGTGCATTTTCAGAAGGGTTGCAAGGATTTTGCGATCAATGTAAAAATTTTTCACTTATCTAGAATTTGAAAATATCTTGTAATTAAAATAAAAGGAAAAGGCTTGTTTTAAAAATACAGTTTTATTAGTTTATCAGGGCTCCCAAATGGTCCCCCTTTTCCCCCCAAAGTCCCCTTTTTAAAAAAAGGTCCCCTTTAGTCCCCTTTTATGCATTTTGGTCCCCCTAGTCCCCTTTTCAGTGACTGAAAAAAATCCCCGCAAAATAAAAAAAAATTACTTCAACCTCCTTGTGCAATATTGCGCCGGCCCTGCTAACAGCTTATTACCTCATAAAAAGAAAAATCTTTTTTTATGTTCAAGGAAACAATACGAAATTTTCAGAATTCTCCTATTTATCCTCCACAAAACAAAATGTAGGGGAGACTTTTCTATTATTACACACTTTCCATTTATCAAGGATAGACTTGTCATAGCCAGACCTGTTACTCACATGACCAGTTTTTGAAATCGAATGTTAAAGAATTATCGCAAAAAAAAAAAAAAAAAAAACCCTCAAACTGCATAAAAAAAATTAAAAGAGGCTGTACCAATTCTGGATAAATTGTATTCAAAATATGACAAAATTTATTAAACTGGGCTAAAATATTGAAACTGAATTCCTTTTAAGAATTAAAAAATTGCATAAAAATTCAAAAATTGCTGTACAAATTTTGAATAAACTTCATTAAAAGGAGGACAACATTTACTATACTGGGCTAAAACATTAAAACCGGATTCTAATGTGGAAAAAATCGCTGCAGAATACACATATATACGTACAAAAAAAAGGCTAAAATTAGTTAAAAATTTAAATCTGACGACGCAATCATATTAGGGCAAAATTTATTACATTAGGGCTAAATGTTTGAAACTGAATTTCTTTTATGAATGCCAAAAAATTGCCGCAGAATGCAAAAAAAGGCTGAAATTCACATTAAAAATTTGTGAAAGATTTTTAAAATGTTGTACAAATATCGAATAAACTTTATTGAAAAGTGAAAAAAAAAATATTACATTTGACTAAAAAATAAAAATCTCATAAAAAAATGTAATTAAAACAAAATCCAAAAACAAATTTAGATATACGGGTGGTATCTTCCTGCCAAATCTTGTAGCTCTATGTGCAACAACCTCTTTAGTACACAAACTTTTACCTTTATTATTATAGATGTAGTTTTGTTTTCAATTTTGATGGAGAAGTATAGCCAATCTATTAAAGGAACTCTTAATTACAATGTCTTCTTGTTTTTTTTCCCCTTAGGCTCTCTTCAGTATATATTTCTATATTCTTAGAAAAAAAGTAACTAACTCTGTCACTGCCACTGCAGTTATGAGCAGTGGTAGTACTCATATTATACAGAAATTATTGATAAACACGCTGGTGCAGACAGTTTTTAAATCGAAGAATCCTTTTTAAGAGCTATTCAATGTTAAAGTTGGTCAAAATCATTCCATTAAAAAAGTTTTATAGCTGAACAAAAGTTATGCATAGGAATTTAATCCTTTTTTCTAAGGATATACATTACAAGCCTGTGGTACGCAGACTGCATTTATTTTATTTTAGTTTTTTACGATATTTTTTTTTCAGTTTTTTATTTGAATTTTCACCATTTTAATAGATATTTTTATTCACATTTAGATAAAGTTATTATTTTAAATTGTTGCCAATTGTAAAAACAGCGCAAAAAGTACTATTTCCTTTAAATTAAAAATGTCTTAGTATGTGACTATTAAAAATAGAAATAAAACTTTAATATAAGAATTCAATGATCACGTTTTAAAAGCAGGAAAATATTTAAAGTTTCGTCACAGAAATTGTATTTACATGGGAATATTTAAAAAGAAAGAAAAGTTTTAAAAATTAACATTAATATGTGCTAGTTAAAAGCAATAAATAGGAGAAATTACATAACATTTAAAATGCACAATTAATAATATTGCCAAACAATTTAAATTTAAAAATATATTTACACGAAAGATTTATTTCATATTTTGTGGTGATCTTTTTAACTATTGTTGTCAATTCTAAGACAGCACAAATAATAATTCTCCCTTTCAAACAACAAATGTATTTTCACGTGAACGTTAAAGAGAGAAATAAATTTTTGGTGAAAATTACGTCAGATTTAAAATGTGTTATTTAAGACAATTTTCTTATAATGTTGTTTAAAAAATTCCGAAAGTCAACAACTCTGATTTGTTCATTTTATATAGGCGGATTTTCAAATGCTGTTTACTGATTTTATTTTATCAATCACGAAAACAGCCATTAAATGTCTGAACAGCAGTTGTTATATCTTAAAATCCCCCAGTGAAGTTGAAATGAATGGAAATCTGTTTACAGTGAGATCATCACTGGTTGTTTAATTATTATTCAAATCTTCCATAATCTTTTTAAAGTGGATCAAATTAGCGTGTTTTTAGAGTCTGCAGTGTCTGAACGGAATTTGTCGAGCATAGCTCGTAGGGGGCAGAGACCCTTATTTTATCAGAAGAAGGTATTGGAATCATGAAAAAAAATTTCCATTTTTTTAATGGATGTATATGTTTTAGATTGACCCTCAATACGATTTGACTATTTTTTAAAAATCTCTCTCTATTTGTGATACAAAATTTGTAGCTACTTTATCTCAAAACTAAAGCATGGAATTTCATCAAATGCCATATGTAATTAGACTTTAGCACACATAGGTGCTGATTAGGTTTCGGTGTATATGGGCCCAACAGGTGGCATTGCTATGTTACATTTTTCACAATTTACATGATAATTATACCTTAGCATCGTTAGGGTGAAATTCCATCAAACTTCACATTCATTTAATTCTTGACATAAATTGGCACTGATTAGATTTTGGTGTATTTCGTGACAGGTGGCAGGCACTACTAGGTTGCAATTTTAATTATTTCTGTGAAAGCCAGATCACGGCATGTTTGGAATTAAATTTCACGAGATTTGATATGTAAAATTATGAATACTGATGATTCAATATTGGTTTTGATCACTCCCCACGGAGCTTTGCCATAGTAGGCTTTTTCCTATGAACATTATAGCTTATCCTAGCTTCTCTATTGTGCAAAAAGAAACTAAATTTTATTTTTGAGGATAGTAATTAATAACATATATCTTAATCTAATTTTAATGTTCAACAGGAATCGTTATTATGCTGTGCTCTTTTTATTCACTGATCATTATTTTTTTTACCTTTAAAGAGAATTATCAATGTGAATGCCGAAATATAGAATACTTTCTATATTCTTGCGGTAGGATATTTAAATGTGTTTCTATGAAACTGTGTACATTGTTTAATGACACCTTATAAAGATAACCTTCTAACATATTTTCTGGGGTAATTTTAAAAATTTACTTGCATATTTAGGAAAATTAGTGCAATGTTTTTACTCATGATTCTTTTTTAGTCTCTTTTTTTAATAAAAATGGTCCCCCGAAGCCCCCCTTTTAAATGAAAATGGTCCCCCAAAGTCCCCCTTTTAAATAAAAATGGTCCCCCAAAGTCCCCTTTTTAAATAAAAATGGTCCCCTTTCCCCCTTTTTGAGGACTAAAATGTGTTGGGAGCCCTGGTTTATGCATCTCTATTAGTTTATATATTCTCTGTGAGATATTCTAAAGCATATGAGTAATATGAGTCTTAAATTCTGGGGGTTCATGAAGACAGAGAAAGTTTAATAGACAGTAAGAACTGCAGTTCTGAAATATAATGCAGTATAACTATGCTACATATGATGTTTTAATAAAAATTTCACATTAGCATTTTTTGATGTTTGCAAATTTAAAGATCCTTTTTGCTGCTGTATGATCATATTCTTTCACCAGATTTTCAATCTGAAAAGTGTATATGGATCACAAGAAAAAAAAAAGTGTATGTGGGCTATACATGGAAAAAAAAAAAAAAAAAAAAAAAAAAAAAAAAAACCCTTGTAGTAGAAAATATAGATTTGTTTTAAAAAGCACAGTGTAAAAGAGTTTTTTTACTAGCTTTATATTTATATAGTTTTTCTGCTACCATCTTTCCTACACCATAAGATAGATTGTTTGTAATGATTATTTTCAAAACTGACCATAAATGAATTCCAGCTATTCTGAACCTTACTACACTTCCTCTTATAAGTGTAAATAACTATTCACACCAATCATTATTTCCAAATGTGGAAATAATTATATGCAAATTTTCACCTGTTTTTGAACCTGGCTGGCAAAAGTTTATTAAAGTTTCTAAATATCAAGTTTCTTAAATTTTGACTTCAAAATGAAATTTCACTTGAGCTCAATTACAGCCATTTTCTTATAGTAATACCAATGGTTAGTTATGATGTAAAATACCAGTTCCGACCCAAACACCAAAGCAAAACAGCATGGAACAAGGTCAGCAGCCATTACTTTAATGGTGTTTTTTTTTTTTTTTTTTTTTATGTTTCTCTAGAAAAATTCAATTACTATCATTAGAAAAGACTTCCTCTAGATTTTGGATGGTCTAAAAATTAAATAAAATTATAACTTTAGTTTAAATATTAAAATGTACAAAAAAATACACAAAATTTTCAGGAAAAATGGCTAAAACATAAAATAAATAAAGATATATGTTTTGAAACTAGTTTTGAACATTAACAATTAATGCACTATGAAAACACTACATAGAAAATATTTGCATGTGTAGTTTGATATATTTTTGCTTAACACTGTCCTTTCAAAACAAAAAATCAACATTTTATAAGAAAGGTTTTAATACAAGTTTCTTAAAGCTGCTGATGTTAGTTCTGTGTGGATATCCATAAAATCAGTTGTATGTAGAATCCTCCCTAGAGATTGGTAGAGATGAGAAAAAAGTACCGAGACAGGAGTAAGTCTTTTTCTGGTAAGGATAAAAATTGTGTAGAATCTTAGAGGTCAAAATCTCTCTTTTTTCCCCTTTATGCTTGTTAACTTAGAAACTGCACACCCTTGCCCAATATCTTTGGGACCTGGTTGGACATTTCTGTTTGACGAGGGAGCATTATTCAACAGCTTATGATTAGATACTGATTCTGTTATTATCCAAAGGAAATGAAAGAAATTTTTCCATTCAAAAATTAAAAATCTGTAGATCACATGTCTAGATCATACAAAAAAAAAAAAAAATCACACGGGAAAAAAACGTATGGAACTAACAAAAATCGCAGAAAATATGGTACTTCTCCATTATCCTGTCGATCATTAAAAAAAAATTGCCAAACTGTAGGATTTATCACCAAAGATGTGTGCATTACATTCACTTGACACTATATGTGTTGCATATGTTTGTTATATCATCAAGTTATTTTTAATTCAATGCTTATATGTATTTTGGTACTTCTTCATTGTCCCGTTGACCATTTTCCATAAAAAAAATCTATCACTCTATTATAGGATTTGATGCCAAAAATGCATGATTGTGGAGTAGTCGCATTCGCTTGACGTCAGATGCATTATACGTGTTTGTTATGTCATCAAGTCATTTTTAATTTGACATTTATCTGTATTTTTAATGATGTTTTGCTGATTTATTATTTATCTCATTAATTAAAATAACAATTACATCCTTAAATGGTGATGCCATTATAAAAACCATTTGAATATGGGTTGGGACATATGTCGTCTCAGCTACTATTTCTTTATTCTATTCACGCTACTTTTTCACAAAGTATCTCTGCCATACACTTATACTATGATACTTTCACAACGAATTTTTTTTGTAAATTGTGGTACGAGTTAATATAAAAAAAGTCATCATTCCTAGACCATAAACATAAGGGTAAAAGAGAAAAAACATTGAAAAAATGTTGTGATGCGTATTTACGTACAATAGATCAGTTTCAACTGACCTCACAAGCATTCACCAGCCAAGAAGAATAATTAAGAAAAATAATGTAAATGAATAAATGTCCAAAGTTTTTTTTCTGTTTTCATTAATATATTATAACATTTATTGTTTAATGTTACTGATAGTTGACAGTTTAGTGAGTGAGGCTTTTCTGAATTTCTTATATTTTTTTTTAGATTCCGGTTGCAACATTCTTCTATTTGTTTGTCGTGCTTTACAATCTGGTGATAGTTTTTTTTTTTATGGAAAGTGGTCAAAGGGATATTGGAGAAGGTCTGAAAATATTAAATAAAGGACAAAAATTTAAAACAATTTGAATGCTTGCAATATTAGCTCCAGCATTCTCTTCATTTTCATTTCACATTTTCTATTTAATCTTCCTATATTTTTACTTTTAGCAACAAAATTCTTAGTTACATATATTGCTTTAAATGTTGTTAATTAAAGCATTTTTTGTTTTTTCAAATACAGGTTTATTTATCATATTCTCAATTTAAGTTCCTAATCATAAGAAGCTATTATTAGGAATATGAAAACAGTATTTTTGTAGATTTCACCAGGCAGTGATGAATCATAAAATAAAATTTCCCCGTACTTTATCAGACAAAATATAGTATTTCTACTGATATATGCATTTTTTATAGTTATGTATATCTACATGAGTAGAATCTTTCTTATTTAAAAAAATTATAATCAGAAAATATTTTCAAGAAAACCTTTCTTTGTCAGGTTAAAAATATTTCAACTTACATATTTGGCTAAATGCAAAAATATTCACTTTTAACCACATGTGGAAATTGCACATTTGATTTGCTCTCTGTAGTATTGAAGGTGTTTCAAACCTTTTTATGAAATCCATATCTTATTTTTGCTGCTGAAAAAATTGCTAATAATACTATTCAATTCATTAAATGCAGTAAAACTTTCTAATACAGCATCTTGAGAGACCAGAAAAAATTCTATTAGGCAAGTTCCCATCTTAGTAGCTATATCATCTATTGCAATTCCATTCTACTCTTTTTGTTGGGACCATCAGAATTTTAATTTATTTACAAAGTTTAAAAAATAATAATCAGAAAATGTTTTTAAGAAAACCTTTCTTTGTGAGTTAAAAACATTTCAACTTACATATTTGACTAAATGCAAAAATATTCACTTTGGACCACATGTGAAAATTGCAAGTTTGATTTGCTTTCTGTAGTATTGAAGGTGTTTCAAATCTTTTTATGAAATCCATAGCTTATTTTTGATGCTGAAATATTGCTGATATTACTATTCAATTCATTAAATGCACCAAAACCTTTGAATACAGAATCTTGAGAGATCATGCAGGGTGTCTACAGAATCTGGAAATCAGGGACATTTATCAATCTGGAAAAGTCAGGGAACTTCGTAAAAATACTCGAAAATCAAGGAAATTTGTCTATATGTGAAAATATTTGCATTTTCACCTTGCCAACGAAACTGATTTGTCTATTTTATATGTCATATTTTTTCATATGCTAATTAGTCTTTCCCAATATTTTTAAAAAGATACACATGGTATGAGTTTTGATATTTAACAGAAATTAAGGCGATCAGATTTTTTCATTTTCTGTAGATAGTGCTTATATTGAAGGCAATTTACACATTTGTAAAAATTTTTAAATGATACATTAGCATAACCTGACCAGGTGGCCAGCTTAATCCAATTAGCTATCCCGTCAGATGTAGATAAGTCTTAGAATTGAATATTTTTCAGAAAATTAAATTTTCTGATCACCCTATATCTATTGGCCACTACATGAAGTTGTTGGGCTGAATTTTGAGTTCGGATTTATAAAACTGTCAACCAATACTTAATGAATATTAGACAATTTGTGTGTTTTTCTCTTGTTTTTACTGCCAAATGAGATATTAGCAAACTGGATAAGTGTGTTAAATGAGGAATCGGCATACATGAAAAAATACTGTATGTGTATTGTTAATAATGGAAATCAGGGAAGCCTGATAAAGATATTCAGGAAAATCATGGAAAAATCAGGGAACTTTTTTTACAATTTCTGTAGACACCCTCAGAAAAAAATCCTATTAGGCAAGTTCCCATCTTAGCAGCTATATCATCTATTGTAATTCCATTATATTCTTTTTGTTGGAACCATGAAAATTTTCCTTTTTAGCCAACATACTGTTATAGACAGGTTCTGTTTTCTCTGGTTTACCCTGACACAGCACACTCCCCCCCCCCCAAAAAAAAAAGTGAGCATCTCGGGACCATGGAATTTGTCTGCTTTAGAGGACTGTCTGCTATTCATAAGTAAAAGCTTAAAATATATAGCTGATGGGGATTGAAAAGTGTTTGGTTAATAGAGGTGTCTGCTATTCAGATGTGTTCATTAAGGAACTATTACTGTATCTTATATAATGTATCGTATAATATTCAATTACTAAATTTAGTTAAAAAAGATTTAAAATCTATTGAATTTTATAAAAATCAAAGAGTAATACATTTTCTTGATGCTTTTTAACAAGATGTTATAAAAAGTATTAAGAAAATAAAAGTGACAAACAAATTAATAAAATAATAATAGTCAGATGTCCTTAATATTTAGAAAAATGCTCTATTATTGAAAAAAACATTTATAATAATAATAATAAAAAAAATATGTTTTTAAATCTTTGAAAAAGCATTGTTTTGCTGTAAAAAATAAAAATAAATAATAATAATAATAAATTGTTTACATTATTTAAGTACATTTTAATTTTCTTTCTTGTTTTTCTTTAACGCTTTAAATGATGTATAAATTTTGTTATATCAGTGATATAAAAATGTTTGTAAGTTGAAAATCATTGCAGATTTATTTTATATTGTGAAATTATTGAATATGTTTAAATAAGATGGCATTAAATTAGGGCCATGCACAGAAATAGCGAGACCCATAGAATTATACAAAAAGCGAGAAGGAAGACAAACAACCGGATTAGCTCTGAAGCACACAGGGGCTGACGGGATTTTACAAAGACTAACTTCTTGCAACCTCTCTAACGCTAAGCGATAACTTCACCTTACTATCCAATGGGCTTTGTTACTATCACCCCTTTTCCCGCAAGTGCTCATGGGAATTAATGAAGGAGGAAATATCCGGTGGCAAACAGCAGCCAGGGAAGATGCAATGCAAAGATATACTTGCTTTCCTTACGTCTTAGTTCTTACTTCCATGGCGAGGCCCAGTACCGATACAGGATGTGCCCCCTACTGATTGTTTATGTACATACGTATACAGTGAAACCCCGATTTAACATTATTCAAGGGACCATACAGAAATGACGTTAAATGCGGGAAAACGTTAAATTGCGGCAAGATGAAAACAAAACACCGAGCGTAGAAGAAAGACTAATTTAGGTAAGATACGTTCCATTTTTTAATTTACAATGATTTAGACATAATTTTTCTAAATTAGGTTTTAAAGAATTGGGTTATTTTATTTTACGTACTGTTTTTAGTAGTTACAACACAAATCTAAACTTAGAGGATATTTTTTGTAACCTTTTTTATTGGTCTTCAATATTTCAAAGGAATAATCTATATTTTACCATCTAAAATTAATAAACAAATTCTAGCGAATGCTATCAGTTCCGTTCTAGTACAAAAAGCAAAATCGAATAAATTAAAAAAGGATTGGTGCATATGGAAGAGAGGAGGGTTTTCAAATATTGTACCCGCAGTTGGTAAGAAAGGCAAAAAATAGGATATAGTATTCCGAATTTTGAACGTATTGATAAAAATATATATATATATTTATTTTCATCACAATTTTTGACTATTTTAGAAAAATTTCGTTGAGTTTTTACCGCTGAAAAAACATTAAATGCGGGAAATATTTAAAATGATAACGTTAAATCCGGGATTTTTTTAACATTACAACTATAGGAAACTAATTGGGACTAGTGAAAAATGACGTTATATGCGGGAAATCGTTAAATACGGGTTACGGTAAATCGGGGTTTCACTGTATTACTTAATATGAAATTAAGTTTATTTCATATTAGGGCTTGGCACAATTGTACCCCTTGTCCTTTCCTGTGCATGTTCCTGGATTAAATTTATCTTTAGTGTTACTGAACTTTATTTAAAGTGCTAAAATAATAAACCCAAGAAAGGATTTGCCAGATATGAATATGAAAAATTTCATAAGTACATTTTGTTAATATAGTAATTTTTTTTTTTTTCTGTGCAAGATGATACAGTTTGTGCTTAAAGCCATATTCCATCCAAGTATTTTGCCATCCAGCTTGACATATTGAAAAAAAAATTATAATATGAAAATTTAATAAAATGATTATATGTACTTTTTTCATATGGATAGGATTTTTTGTATCAATAATTTGAAAGAATTGGTCTTTTTGCCATTTAAGTAATTTTTTTAGTACTTTATAACCTCTGTTCTCTTACTATGAGGTACACTTTTTAATTATTTTCTTAATTATTCTTCCTATTTATTTATTTATTTTTAACCTTCAAAACAAAGTTATATAATTTTCTATATTATGTATGAAATGATTTTTTATGTCTGTTCATTTTAAAGTTGTAAACATTTTAAAACAACTTCATTTTATTAAAGACTCAGTACCATTCAAACTTTTTGAGTATGCTATATCTTTTTGACATATTATTAAATGGTTTTATGAAAGAAAAATAATTTCATCTGCAAAAAATGTAATTCTTGTGGTAAAATTTGAAAAAAAAAAATATTTAAAAATGTAAGAAAATTTTGAAACCACACTTCTTGTATAATTTTGAGCTTTGTGAAAGTTTTTTATTACATTACAAATGTGCTCTATAACTGTAAGGACCAGGTTTCAAAAATGTTAGTTAGGTTAAGAAAAAAAATGTCATGATATATATAAAATTATAGTAAATATGACTATTTACTTAACATAAAAAAACAAAACTATTTATATCACTGAAAATCTAATCCTGAATTTTATGAAATAGTTTTCAAGGATCATCCATAACAAATAGCCAGTCATTTGAACAATGTATGTTAATCTCTTAGCATTTTGATCACATTGATATATTGAAAAACACAAACTAATAAGGAGAGGACACGAGATTGGGGACCACAGAATCCGACAACACTTTGTGTAATGATAGAGTATAGTTAGTAGATAAATATATCACAAGGATAAAGTGCAATATGCAAGGGGGTCTTAAAAAACAAGCCCCAAAGTCAACTAATTTTGATGCTTTAGAACATAATAAGATAAATTACATGCGTTTCCGAGTGGCCAGATGGTACAGTTGGCAGCACGCCAGACTTCTAAATTTTCACTTTTGGAACTTTATGGGTTCGATACCCAACAATACTTTTTTCTTTTCATCATGAATTGAGTCTTCTGAAATACATTCTTCAATATTTGTAAATTTAGAAACTTCTTCACTAGACATGTTTTTTCATTTTAACTCCTTCGGGGCAAGCATCTTTTACAGAATTTTTAATCTTTTATCACCGGGTTTTCAAAACAGAAATTTTTCCCTAATTGAATTGGGAAAATGCTTGGATTAAATAAGACAAAATTTACAATAAAAATTTACTGGTGAGAATAATGACAGATTCTGAGCACCTTTTGCAGCATGTATACCAGTCGCTCGTCTCCAAGAGGTTAATTACGACACAAGTTTTGCTAAAAACCACCTGTAAATCTAGGTAATTAATGAATATTAGGGTGGGCCGAAAAAAACTTTTTTTTGATTTTCGATGATGGGTAGTGCGGAAAAGTGGCCACTAGTGTCACCAAATTCACACAAAAAATTTGAGATTTTTAGGACAATTCCTATATTTGCCGCTTTTGACTTGAAGTTTTGCTAAAAGGCTTATTTTTGAACTTTTTTAGCAAAAATTTTAAAAAGGTTAAATTAAACTTATTTTAATCTTATTTACTTGAAAAGGCATATTTAATGTTCCAAATGTATAAATAAGCTCTGATAATGTATTATTTAATTGCTATGTGTATTTTAAATTAGACGATTTTTATAGCCTTTTCGCGTTTAAGTGAGCAAAAGTTGCATGTATTGTTTGAATCTTTCAACGGTTTCTCTCTTTTGTCTTGTTTATGTCCCTTGGTCTTCCTTATTTTTTTCGATGCTTTAAGGGTCATACATTTGGTTGACGGACAGCAGAATCCCTCAGAAACAGATCTATAAGGAGAGAAGGGGGTGAGGCAAGAACTTAAGCGAACGCAGTGACTCATCGCGATGTTGGGGGAGTGAAGGAGGAAATACAAGAGGGGAGAAAGTGCAATAAGGAATGCTTATTATTTTCAGTGCTCAGTTTCCCTGAGACATGGCGGACGCTGTGTGAGACAGAATATGCGTTTAGGAGTGTTTGAAGGGCCTGGTTCAAATTCAGATTAATTCGAACTGCTTGCTTGAAAGCTCCCACTACTTGAATCTTCCAACAATATAACTGTCTTCCATCTGGATCTAACTCTACTCGTTGAAGGCTTTGTCGCAGAACCACTATTCCTCGTTGAAATTGTATCCCTTTTCATTTTCCACGATATTTTCTTTGCAAGAGTTTTGCTTGTTTTTAAATCAATATTTCCGATAAACATTTTTCGAACAGTTCTTTGATCCTTCAAGAAGTTCACCTCCCGATGTGGAACTTTACGTCTGATGTCGCAGCTACAATTGTTCAAGCCTCTACACTTACAAGCTGCAATGTCATAGAGAGAGGTTTCCGCATTTCGTACGAAATCTTCGCGGATCGCCTTGCCTTTAACGCCTGTATGATTACAAGATTTCTCCAATGATCTACACTCATTGTAATAGATTTTAATCTTTCTGTTAATTGTTCATTGGGAAACCACTGGTATGGAAGATTTTATCTAGATTTCGGAAACTTTTTCACCTACCATTTTTTATAATATCATCCACTGGTTGAAGATAAATATCTCGATTTTCTTCTCTATCGCTTCGCAACCAATAGTAGTGGCGCATGATGTCAGCATTAGTTGGTAATTCCAAAGCAAGTCTTTCAATTTGCCCCCACGGTGCCCCCAAAAGACTACTTTTCATGCTATCACATGTCTTTACATGAGAACTTTCGCACTAGCCATTTCTAAACTCGTCGTAATAAAACGCACAAAACACAGTAAAGGCACGTTAAACGATCCAAAAAGCAATGTACTGCACGATAAAAAGGTTTTACTTTTACACTGAACAAATGTCACAGGGAAACTGAGCACTGAAAAATAATAAGCGTCCCTTATCACACTTTCTCCCCTCTTGTATTTCCTGCTTCACTCCCCAACATTGAGATGAGTCACTGCGTTCGCTTAAGTTCTCGCCTCAGCCCATTCTCTCCTTCCAGATCTGTTTTTGAGGGATTCTGCTGCTCCTCACCCAAATAAATGACCCTTAAAGCATCGAAAAAAATATGGAAGACCAAGGGACATAAACAAGTCAAAAGAGAGAAACAGTTGAAAGACTCAAACAATACATGCAACTTTTGCTCACTTAAACACAAAAAGGCTATAAAAATCGTCTAATTTAAAATACACATAGCAATTAAATAATACATTATCAGAGCTTATTTATACATTTGGCACATTAAATATGCCTTTTCAAGTAAATACGATTAAAAGAAGTTTAATTTAACATTTTTTAAATTTTTGCTAAAAAAGTTCAAAAATCAGCCTTTTAGCAAAACTTCAAACCAAAAGCGGCAAATATAGGAATTGTCCTAAAAATCTCAAATTTTTTGTGTGAACTTGGTGCCACTAGTGGCCACTTTTCCGCACTACCCATCATCGAAAATCAAAAATAAGTTTTTTTCGGCCCACCCTAATGAATATTAATGCCCATGAAAAGATTTTTTATTGTCAAAAACAGTTGTTTAAATTCCAAACATACTATCCCAAGATTAAAAAAAAAAAAAAAAAAGAAATCAAAAATTTATAAAACTTTTAAATTGTTAAGTGTTAGAAAAGATTAATTTAAAATATCATATTTTAATTTTATGCAGCACATTTTAATTGATTTTGCTGGGAAGAATAGAGGTTTCTTCGTATAAAAAACTATGAATAAATGTGAATAAAATTTAAATTTTGTCGTTTGGAGAAATTCAAATTATGTATTATTTTTTTTTTTCTTTTCATTAGATCCATAAAACTGCCATAAAATTGCAATTTCTCTGTAAATAAATAAGTATCTATATGTGCCCAAAGAAGCATGTTTTTATTTATATTTAAGCATATTTTCAATTAGTGGTCATTATGTCCCATTTCATGAGAATACAATTCAAATGTTTAAAAGTTCATTTTAAGCAAAAAGATGGAAAATTGATATTTTATGATTTTTTGAAATATGAAGGGTATTGAGTCTTTTAACTTCTTAATTATATCAATTCTTCAAGCAGAAGTATGTGATGGAAAAAGTCCCTGCCTTTTTTAGATGAAAAAAACTATATTTAAGTAGAAATGAAAATAATTTTTGATTCTTTCCCAAGGTAATTTAAGAAGACTTTTTAAGTAATATTTCACCTTTGAAAAGCATAAGTTAAAAGCATGCTAATCAGCAGTCAAAAACAACTATACTTATAAGTTTATTCTGCTTTATTCTAATATATTTATTATACAGTTTTCTTGTTATGTGACTTGCTGTATTTCGCAAATAAAAAAGTTTATTATAAATAAACTATTTTTAATGAAGAAACCTAAATTTAGGAGTTTTAACCTCTTATCAGTGTCACCCAAACTCAGTTTGGGCAAATCAAATGATATTTGTGATTATTCAAATGCAATTTGATTTGTGCATTTTTTAATTATTTTCTGTGAAATGCAAATTGCATTCATTTTACTTTCAAATATACATTTAAATCTATAAGTAATTATTCTTATGCTTGGAAGGGAGGGGGGGGGGATAACTGTTGTGGCACAGTTGTAAGGGGTTAATTATTCGTCATGTTTTATTTTAGTTGAAATAAATGTATCTTATAAAATGTACTTATAGTGTGCAAGTTTTATGAAAATCATTTATAACTTTTTACATTGTTTTGTATATATATATATATATGAGGACATTAGTTTCAAAACTTGCCTTATCCAAAATTTAAAATAATCAAGTTTTCTCTATCAATTTATTCGATTGGCGAATCTGCATAAAAAAAACACTATAATCTGCAAAAAAACTAGTTTTAGCATCTATTTTTGGCATTTTAAAATCTTGGTTTACAATGAAAACCAATGGACGCAGTCAGAGGTTTTTCGCGATTTCTCAAAATTTGATTTTTGGGGTAAGGCAAGTTTTGAAACTCACGTCCTCATATATTAAGCAAAATTCCATTTTTAATACCAAAATATAAGCCATGATGATTAAATTTTCCAATTGCATTTTATACTGTTGGTCTTAAAATAATAGTTTTATGTCTTAAATGGTCTTATATCTTTATTTTCATTGTAATTTATTATCATTTAAAAGTACTGTCAATTTGATTTTCAAAATAATATTATATCATTTAATTTTGAAGAATAGAATCAGTTATTTATTATTTAAATAAGTTGCTCCTGGTTTTTTTAAATTAAAATATAAAAAAAAGAGCCAAAGATAAATGTGCATTTAATTAGTGCAATTTTACATATATTTGATTTATTATTCGTAATGTCTATGATTCTCCCTAGAAACACTTTTTAATATTTTGTATGTTTAAAACAGCGTAAATCGAAATATAAGGATTATTTTATGTTATTTTAGTTGTTTATTGAATAAAACATTTTATATTTCTTCAGAAGCATAACTATTTTAATGTTGTACAACTGTCTTTCCTAATAAATATTTTTATTCTTGTTTGTCTCTCTCTGTTGATTATGGTAATCTTACACATAGCATTAAGATCCAATTAAACTTTTTTCTTCTGTAGCATATTTTACCTTCTGATGCTTTAGTATAAAGATAACAATCATTAAGGGAAGGTGTACTATTTTTTAAAGCATGTTTTGGGGAAAGTTTTTCCTTAAATTTGGGTAAAAATTATCAATTCGTTTTTTTTTTTTTTTTTTTTGCATTATATTTATTGAAGATTAGACAAACTCCATGAATTTTGTCAATTGGAAGTATTTAAAACATTGCTCTGATTAATTTTCTATGGAATCACTCGATCAATTCTTTTCTTTTTTTAAGGAAAAATGATACTTTTTTTTCTTCAGCTTATATCAACAATTTGCATTACTTTTAGTAATTAATTATGTTTTGTAATGTATCAAATAAAAAGAAAATAACCTAAAAAATAACCTTTTATTTATTCATTTATTTTTTTTCCCCAAATGTTTGTCATTTTGTCAATTATGAACTTAAACTACCTGTTGGTATAAACACCAGAGAATATCATAATCTTTCAGATTCCAACTTATAAAAGTGTTTCAGATGATTAAGTTATGAAAAGAATTACTGCCCAGTCAACTCTTTATGTACTGAATTATGAATTCATGAAAATTTTATCTTCTAAAGCATTTTTCGTGAATTGTTTAAACTACATTAGAAGATTTACATAATCACTTAATAAATTTTACGAGGATTGAAGGATTTAGAAGAATTAATTAAATTTGAATTTATAGGGATTTTGTGCAATATTTATAACCTCACTCAAATCTTTTATTTTAAATATTTTTCTTAGTATTTTGTAGAATTAGGAAATGTACAAATATAATGTTCTTACAATAGAAATATAGAAACATTTCTGGATTGAAAAATTCCCCCCTCCCCTCTCCCAATGCCAAGAAAGCTGAACAGATGCAAAAGGTAAAATAAATTATCCTTTAAAAAATGTTTTCGTTTTGTGTTACCAATAATGGGTTTGGAACAAGGTAAAGTAATGTATCTGTAATTCATTCTAAACTGTATTGCAACTAATCGATGTATTAAATGAATTTTATAACAAGTTATTTTAATGGTGCCTATAAGTGCCGTCAGTTGAAAGAGAGTTAAAAATGCACGGTAAAGATCTGCACAGGTCTGACCAAGCCATACTTCTATTTTCTGGGCCGAGTTGTGCCTTCATTCAGTCCCCCTGAGACGGTGTTGGGATGGCATTTTGCAAAATTTAATAGTGCTATACATTTGTTTAACAAAATTTTAAGAAATTTAATTCCGTCTTAAATATGGTACGCTAAGCATAAATGGGTTAAATCTCTTCTATAGATCTCTTCATGTTTTAGTAACATTTTTTGTTTTTGAAATAAATTGAAAAAAAAAAAAAAAAGTGTTCTGTTAGTATAAATGAAACTCAGTAGGTTACAAAAATATGCAGCTTTAACTTCTGATTGCATCAGAACTTATATCTTTTCAATATGGGGAATTCGATCATTATGATAATAACAATTACAGATTTAAAACACATGTAATTACAATTTGGTTTTATGAAAATATATTTCGAAAATAAACAGTTAGAAGTTATTATGTTATCTCAATTTTGGGTAAAGATTTCTTGACTACGATAAAATGCCTTTAATTCTCTTAATGACAGAAAATAAAAACTGACTGTTAGGTATGTAATTCAGAAATTGCCAAAATTTTCACATTATTTAACAATTGCTAATATTTCGGTGAACTATTCAGGATTTTCGATACATTACTTTTGCATACTTGCTTTAAAGACTTTATGTTTTCTAAAATCATAAAGTTTATGTAGATTTTATTTATATAATTCATGACAGATAAATATTAGTAGTAATGTGTTTAATGTATATTATTGCTTTTGAAATAAATGGCAAAATTCAAAAGGAATAAGTATTCCATTAGTATAACTGAAAGGGAATGGCTTACTAAAATATGTAATTTTAACTTGTTGCATGAGATTTCAATTCTTTTTAGTGATTAAGTCCTTCCCATGAGGACTAGGCCATCCTGGCCTAGTATGGAAAAACATCAAAACTTGTTAAAGTTTGTAAATCATTGTTGGTCTTTTCCATCATTTCTGAGCATATCACAGCACAAAGTGAAAAAAGTTTGTTATATCATTACAATATGGTGATTATTGTCAAAGTCATAGTTTAAAATCCAGGTTAGAGTGAGACACCCTGTATTTTTGATTGAACATGTAGATTTCGACCCTGGTTTTCTACACAAAAATTGTGTTTTATAGAGTACTCTACCACATCTGAGAGTTGTGCCCATTAATTCTAAATCACCCTGTATTCATTAAAATTAACATGTAACGATATTATCTATGGCCTTGACAGTTTCCCCAGGAGAATTTATTGTAACACAGCTGAAAGTAGCTCTTAAGAAAACACCCCATTCTAAAAAAAAAAGTACTGTAGAAAAATATAATACCACTCAAGTATTCGATCCATTGCATGGTCGATTAAAATTTGTAACATCTTATTTTTAAAAAGTCACGGAGTTTATTATAAATTTAGAAGGCACGGTAACTCCAAGCATTTTGGAATCTGACTTCTTCAAGTTCATTATCAGCAAACAATGATTGTTGAAGGACAGGTCAAATAGCAGACCAGTCAGTTTTCTTTAAATAATTGGGTGGGGGTGAAAGGCCGACTATTGCATTTGAAAAATGCACGCACACCAAAAATATTCTATCCCTATGAAATTACCCTCCGGCCATGCTGCACCATTCCAAATTTTGATCTCGCTTTTTGCATTTACTTTCCCAAAGTATTCAGAATGTCCCTCCCCATTAGAAAGGATCTGTATATATTTAAAAGCACTTTAAAGTGAAAGTTGTGTTAAAAAAACAGTTCTGGAAAATAGACTGTTCAATAAATATGTTTCTTCAAATATTTCAGGTAATCTAAATTGCCCATAGGGCTTGCATTGGAACACACAAATTTTGATTTACGGGTATTCAGCAACAGTGTTGAGCAGTGCTGGAGGTACTTACCCTAGCAGAAGTATAAAAGCATTGTTGATAATGATTTTTGAAAAAAATCGTCAGTAATTTGCCGAGATATTAACCCTTAAAGATACGGACGGTTTGGACATACGTAATAACAAGGGCGGCATACTCTATGTACCATCGGCTTTTAAAGCTTAATTAACAACTTTTAATGATATATATGTGTAATGCAATGTCCAGTAGCATTATAAAAGAAATAAACGTCAAATTGTTAAAAACAGACTAATTTAAGGGGTCTCAAGACTCTTAAAATTGGAAAAAATGAAAAAAAAAGACAATTTTCAACATTTAATGTCTTAAAATGTATATGATTTTAAAGCACAATTTTTATTGGGATGAAAGATATGAGTGTGTTCTTTCATTTCATGTATTTAAAAAATTCAAGATGCAAAATTAGTATTTATAGGGGCTCAAAACTCTCTGACATTTGTTGTGCAGAAAATTGGTATAACAGCTTACGCGCAGGATTACAAAATAGATATTGTAACTAGAATGAAGATTTTGGTGCCTACAGGCATGCAAGTGTAATAATGCTTCCAAAAAAGTGAGAAAAGTGACTAAAAGACCAAAAAAAGTGACTAAAGCATGCCAAAAAAGTGACTAAAACGCGCCGAAAAAGTGACTAAAGCGTATAAAAAAAAGTGCCTAATTCAAAAAACCAAAAAAAAAAAGTGACATGAATGGTACAAGACAAAGTTTTTTTTTTATCAATTTGTAAGTTAAATTCAGTAAATAAGACACATTTTTGTTTTTTAAATGAAAATCCCCTACCAAAATGCCAGATAAGATCAAACCTCAGTTTTATTTAATCATGTAAAACAAAAAGTACGATGTTATCATAATAAACTTTTAAAATTGAATTATAATAAGTAAGCTGTTGTCACAACAAAATGTCAGGGGTGCTACCTTTCACTTTTTATTACCTCTATTTCTAAAGAACAATTTTCATTTTATTTTTACAACGTTTACAATAGGAAATCTACTGATTGCAAATAGTAATATTAAAAAAGATGACTGGTAGCATCCTTGCAATATTTTCTGGAACAAATTCAAATTATAGCTGCAACTAACTATACAAAAAGAAACTAATGTTTAAGAAAAAATGATAAAAATAAAGAAAAGTTAAAATTCTAGTGCTAAATCCATCCCGAGTAAATAATTACAACTCTTAGAAAAAGCACAAATAAAATGTAACAAATTGCTTACAAGTGTATACATATATATAAATATTAAAAATATTTTTAAAGATATTAAAAATCCATTAAACTCTAGAACTGTTTCAACCGATGCACTTGGCCATCATCAGTTGAAAATTAAATGTTGTCATGTCTCTTTGTGCCTACTCAAGAATAGTCCAGGAGAGACCATTCTAGATTAAGGGTGGTACGGAAGATAAGGCGACAGAAAAAGGTATTCAAATATTCATCAAAAACATGCTTTCATATATTATCTAGCAATCACTTCCAAATTCCATGGATGTCATATGACAATACATTTTTACAAACTAAATCTTTTTTAGAAATTATCTCAAAAGATTCCTTAATAATGGCTTCTTAGTAATTATTTATATGGAAAATTATTAAAATAATTTTGGATTTAGTAAATTCTACTTTTATAGGTTGAGTTTGAGCTAATCTTGCTAACACAGTATGGGGTAGATTTAAAGAATAAAGTTGATTAAGAAACATAAAGCAGATCTCAGATTAAATCGACCCCATACTGTGTTAGAAAGATTAGCTCAAACCCAGCCTATAAAAGAAGAATTTAATAAATCCAAAATTATTTTCCAAAGCCATTATTAGGGAATCTCGAGATAATTAAAAAAAATAATAAAATAAAATAATAGTTTTTAATGATGTACTGTCATATGACATCCATGGAGTTTGAAAGGAATTGTTAGATAATAGATGGAAGCATGTTTTTGATGAGCATTTGAATATTGCTTTCTGTCATCTATCCTCCATACCACCTTTAATCTAGAATGGTGTCTCCCTGATGATTCTTGACTAGGTGCAAAAAGACAACATTTAATTTTCCACTGATGACGGCTGAGTGCACTGCCTGAAAACCTTTTGGAGTTTAATGGATTCTTAATGTATTTTTAATATTTTTATATGCACCTGTAAGCAATTTGGTACATTTTATTGGTGCTTTTTCTAAGAATTTTAATGACAGAAATAAAAATGAAGTTCTATTTAGAAGCACTGAGATTTGATCCTGGATGGGGTATGGCTTTACAAAATTTTATTTTAACTTTACAATAGGAGATTTAAAATTACATTTTCTGTTTTTTATTACAAAATGAAGATATTGAAGACTTCCTTTTTTCTATTGTAGATTTACGTTTCTCAATATCTTCTTGCAAGTTTTTTATAACTTTTCTAGTATTCTCTCCTTCTTTTTGCATTTTTGAATATCCTGCTAACATTGCATTTGCTATATTCATTTCGTCTAAATCTTTTTTATCTAAAGCATTCTGTAATCTATTGCTGGCTTCTTTAAATACTTTATTAGCAACCAGGGTTCGCAAAGCTGGGCCCAGTTTGAAAAAACCCAGTGGGTTTTTTCAGAATGGGCCCACTTGAAAAAGCCCACTGAAAAACCCATAATGTGGGTTTTTTCAATTTTCAGAAATAATTTAAAAATTTAAACAACATATACATTTAATGAATTTAAGTCATTTCAGTTAATTTTGAAAAAATATTAATATATAAAAGCCATTACATACACATTTGAAGTAAAATAAAAGTGTATTTCATCACATTGAAATACTTTACCAACACAGAACCTAGTAGGCAACATACATAGTACATAATTATAGGTAAAGGTTATATCATAAGAATGTCTATATATAAAAAATTCAAATCAACTATATTCATGGAAATAAAAAATATGTATTTTTACTTTCTTCTATCTTTACAAGTAGAAAGTATTCTTGTGAAAAATTTCGACTTCCAGTTTATGATGGATTTGTACGTTTTAAAAAGGTCCTGAAGACGATTTGATGGCTTTTAGAAAATGTCTGTCTGTATGTGAAAAAAATTTTGTGTTCTCAAGAACTAATGCACAGAATTTCACAAAACTTTAGATTGAGTTAGACCTTGATGTAAACTGGCGCTGATTAGTTTTTGGTGTATACTGCCTAACAGGTGGCGCTGCTATGCTGCATTTATCTCAATTTTTGCAATAGCTTTATCCACAGTTTCCCCTTGGTTTAAAAAAGGTCAGGGTGCTGCCGGTAAAAAAAGGGCACTTTTTTTTATTCTTAAGGGCATGTTTTGGATTCTTAAGAGCACTTTTTTGATTTTTAAAGTCAGTTTTAATAGTTAAAACTTGGATATCTCTTTTCAAAACAACACTGAGTCATATTTTACTATGTAAGCAAATTTTTTAATGCAAAAAAGAAAAAAGACACTTTTTTTAATGGAGAGGCAAGAAGGAAGAAGGTTGCTAATTCTTTGGATGAGGGGCAAGAGGGGTGCTACTTTGTAAACCAAAAGGCAGGTGGGGCGCAACACCCTCCTGAAACTGCCTGGGGGAAACTCTGCTTTATCTCAAGAACTAATGCATGGATTTTGATAAAACTTCAGTTTCAGTTACAAGTTGTTGCTTATTGAATTTTGGTGCATATCGCCCAACAGGTAGTGCTGCTATGCTGCATTTTTCACGATTTCATCAATAACTCTTATCTCAAGAAGTAATGCACGGAATTGAATAAAAATTTAGATTCAGTTAGACCTTGATATAAACTGGTGATGATTAGGTTTTGGTGTATATCGCCCAACAGTGGCGCTGTTGTGCTGCATTTATCTCACTTTTTGCAATAGCTTTATCTCAAGAACTAATAATGCATGCATTTTCATCAAACTTCAGATTCAGTTAGATGTTTACGTAAACTGTTACTGATCAGGCTTTGTTGTAAATTGCACAACAGGTGATACTTATATCTCCTTGTTAAATGCATCCAATTCAAGAAATCTATATTTTACAATCCTCATGATGGGCATACATTGTCATTTAATTTTGGCACTGTGATAGCGAATTTTGAATTATTAACATGTATTTTTTCCTACTTATATATTTTAAATTTTAATATTCTATTCATTACTTGATTTAAAGAAAATTAACAATTTTATATCTTCTATTATATTTAAAACTAATTTGTGAGAAACACTGACATTTAATTAATTTAAATTCATATAATTTATACAATTTATAACTTGTAAAATAGCATCACTATTATATTGTACATAAGGGAACAATGTATTTTTTTATGTATAGCTTATATAATATATAGAAAATATAGTATACAATAATGTAATTACGCATATATTATACTTTTGAAAAAACCCGATTTCCCCCGGGGAAAATTGGGTTTTTCATGAAAAAACCTGAAAAAACCCATGTGGGTTGGGTTTTTTCAGAAAAACCCGGGTTTTTGCGAACCCTGTTAGCAACCTTTTGATTTTGTTCTTCCTTTTTCATCTTTTCTTTCAGCTCTTTTTCTTTTACTTCAATTGATTTCTTTCCATCTTCTATTTCTTTCAAAACTTCAGCTTTCCTTGTTTTCTCTTCATTTCTTTCTTCTTCTTTTTTTTTGTTGGCTTCTTGTCTTTTTCTTTCTTCTAAAAAACTTGTGTAACTTTTACAAGCATTCTGAGCAAGAGTTATTAGCTTTCTTGTCATTGGTACAAGCTCAGGCTTATCATTATATAATTTCAATGCATCTTTAACTGTGATATAAGCATTCAGAGTACGTTCTGACATTTTAGAACGCTCTTCCGTAAGAATGTTTCCTGAAACAGAAAACCCTCGTTCTACATGAGCATTTCCATGAGAAAGACACAATGAGCACTTAATCACTTTACTTAAATTCGGATATTTCAATCCACCACCAGTTACATGCTGTTTATTCAAAAACTGGCTCCAATACTGGTCAACAGGTATATCAATTTCAGCTTTAGAATGATCTTCAAGCTGAAAAAGTTTCCACTCATCATTTAACCTATCAGAAGGTACATTTAAGGGTAGCACTCTAGCAACAGTTGAAAGATCCATTGCAGAACTCTGTTTTAATATTTCACTTGGTTTCAAAAACCTAAAATGTTTAATAAACGGATTGGAAATGGGCCCTTTAGTGATAACATATTTACATGCTTCAATGTAATGGTTTCGTGCACTGTTTAGAAACTGAAGCTTGTCTTTTTCACATGTTTCCAAAGCTACTTTTACTTCATCACTAACTACCATTTGTGTCAAAGGAAGTAAGTTTTTACTATCAAAAATTTCATCTACCCCTTTGCCAATCTTTTGATCTACACATACTCTTCTTATAATGTGAAAGAGTGTGAAACATGTGAAAAAGACAAGCTTCAGTTTCTAAACAGTGCACGAAACCATTACATTGAAGCATGTAAATATGTTATCACTAAAGGGCCCATTTCCAATGGGCAGTCTTGACAATACTTTCAGCTACTGAATACAAAAGATGAACAAGTGGTTGATCTTTCTGAAAAAGACCAGTGAAACTGGAGAATAAAAGTGCACTTGAGCGTACAAATAAAAGTTCTGCTTTAATTGATGGCATTTTAAGCAGACGAGTAATCAACTTATAGTTTGCAGTTGATATGAGTTTTGAATCTTTTATGGGGATGAATTTTAAAAAATATTTGTTAATAGCATCCCACTGTTCAAGTATTCTTGAAGAAGAACCTTCCATTGTCAGCCACCTGGATGAGCAATGTTTAAGGAACTTTTGATTTGGGAGACCAACTTCATTCTGTATTTCAGTAAAATCCTCCCATCTTGAGGGCCAACCATCAAAGAAACTATGCACAGCAATAATCAAATCAGAAGCATCAGTTCCAAATTTTGTTAATCCTTTCTTGAAAGCGTTATGCAATACATGGATATTGCAGAATCCTAGATCAACTAGTTTCTTATTGCGGAGTGTAAACACTTCCTCATTCATTAATCTGTGAACAGTTTTGTTAACATTGGGGCCATCTGATCCGAGCATTAATAACTTTGATAACGGAAGATTTGCATTATCAATAGCATTTTTTACTTTCTCATAAAGGGTGTTACCTGTAGCTTTTCCTATAAAAAACGTTTGTAAATGATGATTGACTACTTTATTTTGCTTATCGGACCAGTAACGCACAGTAGTCTGTAATTCTTTATGGCCACTTGCGTTTGTTGTTTCGTCATAACAAAGAGTATAAAAAGTGTCTTCCATATCGGTGTAAAGTTCTTCCTTAAAATAAGGAAAAAGGGCTTCTGTTAAGACATAGTTTACTTTAGTTCTACCGAGAGTAAAACCATGAGGAACACATCCAGGAAACATTGCCCTAAACACATCCCCAATGCCATCAAAGGAAAGAGCAGAATAGTTGCTTACGACACTTTTTAGAATCCAAATTAACTCTGCTGTAGTAGCACTGTCTTTTATGCTATACAATTGAAGCGTTGGCAAAGGATGTTCAGGAATCTCTTCAGGTGCACTAGAACTTGAAGGCAAACTAGAAACACCTCCTAAATGTAGTTGCTGAGGTTGTAGTTTAATATGACATGCTTCTAAATGAGTACCAGATTTTGCATGCTGAGTCAGTGCTTGAAATCCTTTTCTATCGCACTTGAAGGTACCCACACATACTCTACAAAAAAATTCTGTGTCACTATGTTTGCTACACCAGTCTGAAACTTTATACCCTTTTCCATCATCTTTCTGTAACCAATCAGTTCTAAAAGAGCACTTGCCCATTTTCAAAATTGTATAGCAAATAAAAAATGTTGTCTTCTATTACTTCTATTTAATATTACCAGTATATCTGAAAAAGGAAAAAAAAAATTAGATAATGGAATTTTACAGTAATTTACATAAAATTTTTTTTAACTACAAACAAAATTAAACCCTTTATTAAATTAGCCCCTCAGAAATCACAATGCGAAAACATTTTGATCATCATTGAGACATCAATTAAAAATTAACGGTGAGTCAAAATGTTTGCTTTGATTATAAAAGACAATAACTTTGTTGTTAAAAACAGGAAGAGATAATTTGAAAATATAGAATGAAGTTAAACATTTCATTGCATGCTTTATAACTGTTGCATGTAACATTCTTTGATCAGACTCATCAAAAGTTCTTTTTTTGTGTGTGTGTGATGTGAAAAGCAAAGTTATTGGCACTGTTTTTTTACTGGGGAAAAGGCTCATATGCGAGATACATGCCATAACTTGATTCAAATGCAGGACATCAATGATTGGGAACTAACATACTTCATGGTATCTGATGCGAAATGTACTACCATTTGGATGTTGTGTGTGTGGCTAAGGGGAGTTACTTCAATGCTTATAAACTATGCAAACAATACTATGAACTTCATTTGATAATGTTATTAAATTGTTGTTTGCTTTCTTTTTTTAAAACAAAGTTAATGTCATTCATAATCAGGGCAATCGTTTTGACTTGTCCTATATTTTTTATATAATCAAATCAACTTTGTTAATAAACAGAAATAAGCAAGGAAGATATAAGCAAAAAAAAAAAAAAGTTAATTACCTATATTAATGGTCGATCCAGCAGTCAATCAACACAGGACTCATGACTTGGAGTTAATTCGAGATTTATTTCATATACTGTCAGAAAAATTATGCATTTTTGATGCCTTATAATAATAAGTAAATGCATACTTAAGATGTATATTATTCGTTTTTAACACCATCCTACTATAAAAATACAAAATATTGATTATAATTGGTACAGGGTTAAAACTCATTTGTAAAAAACCTGCACATAAATATTGTAATGGGAGATAGACAGTAAAATACTGATTATGTAGCACAAAAAGGTATGCCACATAACAATGATATAGTAAAAAAAAATATTTTAACATACTGGACATTCAAAATTCCTCTCATTTTAAGACACTATTAAAAAAAAATATCAAACTATCAAACATGAAATATTACAATATCATACTCTTAATACCTTCCTGAAAGATAATAAAAATCTTAAAAACACACACATAATTAAATTAATAACTTACTATTATTAATTACTCTGATCTTTTAAATGCTAAAATTAATATAATATCATAAAGGTGGTGATTGCTTTTTAGGGAACTTTCTGTTTTGATTCTTGCAATACAAAACAGAATTGTGAAATGGAGATACAATGAAGTATTCCGTGCCGTGAATCTCACAGACACGTGATGGGATTTTTTTTATATTAATTCTACCCTACTTTTCACCGAAACTCAAACTGAAGTGAAAAAGGTTTCGCTAGTATTAGCCGTTATCTTACTTTTGTAGGTAAACGCAATATAAGCAAGATAAAAAAAAATATATAAGTAAGAAAATCTTAATACAGTTTAAATGATGAATTTTTCTTAATGTAAAAATTGCTTGTTTAACTGCCCCCTTATATTAGCCAGGCTTGTATTAACAGAGTTAGATTGTATTTACACATGGTCTTTTTTTATTGAGAGAGAATATGAACAATTATTGATGTTGGGGATATCGACAAGGCTGAAAGATAAAAATGAAATGTGAGTAAACCAGCTCCTTCACTTTCAGAAACTTAATCTCTTTAGGGCACAGATGTCATATACGCATATTGACACGATTGTTTTCCGACGCCAATTTGGCAAAAACATCAACAACATCCGGGTTACCATATCAAGCAAAATAACGACACTTTGGTGCCAATTAAGCACCCGTTGTGTATATGACATTGGCATTAGAAAAAAATCGCGCCAATAGGGGCCTCTTTAGTCAAAAAAAGTGACTAAAAGTGACTTTTTATTAAATAAGTGACTAAAAGTGACAAAATTTAAAATAAGTGACTAAAAGTGAGAAAAGCGACTAACTGGCATCCCTGTGCCTACTTCAGATTATAATAATTATCCTGAACCTAAATAAATTTGTATTGAAAGCATTTTTATATTCATAATGCAAAGTTGTATTTTAGCTAATACAAAATTTTGTAATTTTCAGCAGTATAATCACGCACACACACAAGAAAAAAAAATAAAGAAAATAAAAAGGAAATTTTTGGTTCAGTTTATACAGACTAACATGAAATATATGTTTAGAAAATTTCATGAAAAAATATTCAGAAGTTTTTGAGATATCTTGCGCGTTACGCCCAATAACATAATTTGGAGAAAAATGACTTCAAAGTTTCAGACATACCACTTCAGCTATTGAGAGGGTATAATTCTAAAAGTCAAAACTTCTGTTCTAATGGGAATTTCAAGGAAACAATTATATAACAGAGCAAAAAGCAAAAACAATAAAGCAAATCACTATCACTGCAATGTTTGATAGATTTAAAAATAAGTAGAAATGTTTTCTATTAATTTTGTATTATATCATTTAAATGTATTTCTAATATTCAATACAGTTATATATTTTTTTAATTAAAAAAAAGCATTTTCTTTTATTTCTGTGTTATGTATTTGCAGTGTATATTTTCATACTATATTTGATGATAAATTCCAAATATTAGAATGTAAACAAAGAAATTATCTGTAATCCGCAAGTCCCTTGGTCCCGGCCTGTGCAGATTAGAGGGAATGTATACGGTTTTAAGAAAAACCTTCAAAGAATGAGTATGTTCTTATTTAAATACACGTCTCTAAATAAAATGGAACTTCAGCATATTCCACAGAAATATGAGTGCGACAAAAATATGTAATAGTACCAACTTTACATCAATAACATTAAGAACTTCTGTTAAGTTCTTTTATTAAAAATAATGCAGTTTTATCGTTTAGCTACTTGAATTATATTCTGAGGTTCGTAAAATTTCACCTACATCATGCACGTTGTGCTATCTATGCTTCATAGAATATTGATATATAGCAATTTAGTAACACAATTCTCCATTCTGTCTATTTGGGTATTTTAAGAGATACTTGTTAAAGCAAAAAGCTATTCAAGTTTTGGCCAAGGAATTGGAAAATTTCGCTACTGTGCGGTGGAGAAGTTCGTATGAAAGACCTTTGACGC
Organism: Maratus speciosus; assembly: GCA_963932465.1. Classification (NCBI taxonomy): domain Eukaryota; kingdom Metazoa; phylum Arthropoda; class Arachnida; order Araneae; family Salticidae; genus Maratus; species Maratus speciosus. The sequence goes on from OZ010788.1 coordinate 467,226,764, forward strand.
AATTAAATTAATTTGAATTTTGAAATGTCCAGAGCTGTTATAAGATCTTAGGTTTCTTACGCATAACTGATATTCGTCTCAATTCTCGATTTGTTGTCAGTCAGATTTTAATAGTCTACGCCAGTGGTTCCCAACCTTTTATTGGTCAGGCCCCACCAAAGCAAATGTAAAGTCACTATGCCACCTCCCCCTAATCTGTAAATCAAGTCTCTTGCTATTTAAAAAGGGAAATTTATTCACGCGGTGGAAGGGTAATAGAGCCTTAACAATAACTATTCATTTCAAATTTTTTTAACTTATCAAAGAGGTTAATCTTCTGTCACAAATGTGGTTTTAACAAAATGTTATAAATGCAATGATGTTATACATCTTCGCCATTGTATCAAAAAGAGTTTTCTTGTACTTTTCCAACTTACCTCAATTTTAAAAAAGAAAGTGTTATACGTTCTGCATTTTTATCTGCACAAAATATCTTAAAGAGAGATTTAAATTTAACATTAAAATTGATAATATTCACACGTTTTATAATTCGTAACTAATTAAGAATTGGTGGAAAAGCTTTGGACACTAAATTTTCTTTCTATGGATAACACAATGCACAAGAAGCATTTAAAGATTCTCATCTTTATCAAAATGAAGTAGTCATTATTCACCATCAGAACACATTTTCTCTGTTTTCCTTTTCCCAATACTGTTAATTGTCTTCCTCCATGTATTATCTGATTTTAAAATTTAAAATGCATATGACATCATGTAAATTTATTTTCTGTGCGGGATGCCTGTACTAGAGTCATAGACCATTACCTTTTCTAACGCTATTTAAGATTTGAAAGTTATCTGGTAGTACGTTGTTCAGATATAGATAAATAATTTTTTAGATTAAATATGCTCAAGACAGTCAAATTTATATATACTTTTAAGTAGTTTCACGTGTAATCTTCGTGTGACATACAGCAGAGCGAATAGAAGTAGAAAGCTCATTCAATAATAAGCGAAAGCGTTACGAAAAATTGTAAAATGCGTCCCAGGAAAATTATAGTAAGATGTAGTATTACAAAAAAAAGGAGATCAAAATATTTAAAAAAATTATTCGTATAATTATTCTGGTGTTCAATTTATTTTAAAAATTTCATTGGGAACAATTTTAAAGTTAAATAAATAAATAAAAAAAAAAAAAAAAAAAAAAAAAAAACCCTGCTTTTTTAAGATTTTGCTTGTATTTCATTTATTTTTAGTCTATAACATTACTTAAAAAAAAAAAAAAAAGACAAAAGAAACTGATAGCAAATGAGTAAGTAACACATTTGGAATTGGCCTCCAGTCAAATTGCCCCCCTTCCCCCCAGTGGGGCGTACGCCCCATGTTGGGAATCACTGGTCTACACTTATCATAATACACTTTTATAAGACACAATACTTTCACTCGTAGCTTCTCGAATTCAAAACAAAACAAATTTAAACTTCAAGTGCGGAGCGAGCAAGAGAGAAAAAAAAAAAAAACACTTTTGTACAATCTTAAGGGGAAATTAACCCGCCACCCCTATGTTATTTGATTATCAAATTGTCATAGAGCTATACGAGAGTTACCACTCGACTGGAAATTACTACTGGAGTCGCTTATCGAATATGAATACATTTTTGGATAGAAATCGTCTACATATAAAAAAATTGCACCAACTTTCATTTTGCATTTTTTTTATAGTTTGCATGGTTGGAAAAGCAATTCTTAGAAAGTAACGGGGATAATTTGTGTAAAATTACTTTTATATAAAATTACCTTATTTTATGATCGGATATTTTAATACAATTTTTCCGGTTTCTAATTTAATGACCCAGATACTTTTTCCTGTAAGTTATTTGTCTAAATTTATGGATAAATTCCTAACGCATTTGCTTTTATAACTGTATGAGGATTTGAGGAAAAGTTCATGAACTATATATTGTTGTGATCTGATTTGATCCAATTAGCTCATATAAATTATCAAAAGTGTGTGTTACCATTTGAAAAATGACAGATAGTACAATTTTTTATATGTAGACGACTCCTATTCAAAAATTTGCATTCATATTCTGAAAAAATGCACAATTCCCAGTCGAATGGCACCTCTCTAACACCTCTGCGACAATTTGGTGATAAAATATCGTAAATTGGGATGGTGCTTTTTTTTTTCTTCTCACGACATGACTGTATATTCCTGAAATTGCATAATCGCAAATTGTTTGGTCAGTTACAATGCTTTGAAAGTGACACTGTTCCGTAATGGATAAGAGGACCCACTTTCATTTCCGATTCCGCCCCCCTTCGAACTCTAATTAGTGAAGGTGAAAACAATTCCGGTCGAACAGCGGAAGGAAATCTAAAAAGCTAGCTCAAATCATGCTGCTATTCACTTTATGATTGTATTTATTTTTTCTAGACCAACGGTTCCCAAACTATGGGTTGGATTGGGTTGATATTTGACGGCCGATTATCTACTCAAGGGATATAGGCCCGAGGGGGACTGCCCTGCGTGGGGGTCTTTCTAAGGGAATCTATACCGTATTTACGCATGGAAATCCAAGGTTCGAAGAAAACTCCGAACGATTAGGCCGACGGGCGCGATTGGGTTCGGACCCAGCACCTCCCGTCTACCAGCTTTGAGAGCAGAATCACTCGGCCACTGGTGGGGCACCCCCCCCAAACTATGGGATGGGGGTGACAGGTCAATTCTTCAGAAAATCTATATATTTCCTACTGAACCAATTTTAATATGCATATATGGGGCATTCTCACAATCTTTTGACTTTTGGGAAAAAAAATCTGGCGAAATTAAACTTGCTAAAATAACATTTTAATCTGATAGACGAATACCTTAATGATTCAAAATAAAGAAAAAATGGTCAGCAGCGAAAATTTTTTTTTTTAACTGAGGTTTATGTTAAACTTATGTTATGGAAAATTAAACTTTGCGAGTTTAATTTTCTTTACCATTTTACCACTAAAACTTTTTATTTTCTTCGAAATTTTTACTTATAATGAATTTGCATAGTACCAACAGGACATTCAAATAAGAAATAATAACAATGTAGTATTTTTAGTACAAAATTTTGGTATAACATTATCTTAAAGGGGTATTAAAGAAGGGACGGTAAGGTAAAAAAAGGGGACGGTAGAGGAAAAAAGGGACGGTAAGGAAAATTACCACCTATTTTAAGCAAATCATGTTAAGACTAAGTGATAGCCACAATGTTCATTGATTTTTAGAAACAGTTGTTAACATTGGATTAAATTATTTTTTTTTTTAATTACCTCGAAAAGTGCAGGAATAAACCTTGGGGACGGTAAGACTACCAATAAAGCCACGATCTTGAAATTGATATTTAAATTCTGCAGTAAATTTCCTGTTAAATAATTTTAGACATTCTTTCTCTAGCGTCTGCATGAAAAAAAACTTGAAAAAAATTCTGTGGCTGCATCTGAAGTGATTTTCTGTATAAGTTTAGCAAGAGGGACGGTAAGGATGAAAAACCCAGGGACAGAGTTCAAAAAATAATATTAACCGTAAAAATGTGTGCAGGTTAATTTTTTGCTACATATTTATATAAAACAAATTGTCGCAGTTTCGGAAAAAAAATACATCGAATTGCTTTTATTGAAACAATTTTATACAGACAGCTCCAAACTTAAAAATCAGCATCAGGGACACGGGACGGTATAGGAGTTTTCCTGGTATTTGGACCCCCAACATCGTCCAAAACTTATTTATCTCGTTAATATTGTTATGCAATCATGCAATGGGATGTTCCCCAGTATATGAATAAAAAAAAAAAACACAAAAAAGTGTATTAAAATAAAAATTATTATTCAGGGACATGAAAGTCAAAAGATTGTGAGAATGCCCCATATATATATATATATATATATGGCTAGCTATATATATATATGGCTTATATATATATATATATATAAGCTAAATATATATATATTTAGCTTTAGCTTATTTTTCTCACAGAAAACAACCATATTGCTTATATCATTGAATTCTGTGCCATTGATAACGTAATTCAATATATAAGCTTTTCCATTATTTGTCGGTGTCCACTTTCTTCTTTTTTCTTCCATAATAATTCTTATAATAAATTATTTGGCACTTTTTTTATACTTACAGCTTTAATTCATAATATTATGGTTTTTGATGGTGGTAGGTTATGTTTAATTAATGGTTATATATATATATATATATATAAGGACGTTTATTTATGGTGTATAATTTTTTGCTATAGGCTCAGTGTTAATTTTCCCCCATTAAAGGACCAGTATTTCCCTGAAAGATCACTTTTCAAGTTTCAGTCGAAGAGTAAGATTACTTTTCCTTTGCATGGTGAAATCTCAAAATTCCACTTCTCTCCGGAAAACACACTCAGCTAAGTCTACTTCCTTAGACCTGGTGAATCAAGGTCATATCTTCCCCTCCGTTTAGGAGGAAAAAGCTGGTTCTCATGCATTACAGCCTTTAACGTCACTTTGGTTACGCAGGGATATTGTTCCCTTTTCTGGAATTGACCGAGTAACAAGCACCTGTAAAGCGCAGGAGACTTTTTCAAGAATGAGAGCTGGGGGTAGTCCAGATTCCAGTTTATCTCAGTTCTGTTGCTTTTCTTGAAAAGATTGTCACTTGTTGTTAACACCTCAGATTTGTTTAACAGTGGAAGTTATAACACAGTGCATATTTGCATCGAAGTGCATATTGTGTTTTTCTTACTGTTGCTTAGTATACCAATTTAGATGATGTCTAAGAGAATTGTGTTAACTTTGGAAGACAAAGTGAAAGTTTTAAGAGCACACGAGAATGGGACATCAGAGAGGAAATTGCGATTTTTAGTGTTTTTTTTTTGAATCCCACTGAGATTTTTTTATATTCAAAAAATAAATTTAGTTTCAAACTTTCAGTCTAATGTAGTAAATTTTGATCTCCGCAATTTTTGAATTTTAGCAGTTTTTAATATGATTTTCAAGGCGATTTTTAGAGATTTTTTGACTATAGATTTATATATACAGTGAAACCTCCCTGAAAGACCACCCCTATAAGGAGGCTACCTCTTATAAAGACCGTTTATTTATGGTCTATAATTTTTGGCTATAGACTCAATGTTAATTTTCCTCCATTAAGGGATCACTATTTCCCGTCTCCCTCCCTGAAAGACCACTTTTCAACTTTTCGCGGTCGAAGAGTAAGATTAATTTCCTTTGCATGGGGAAATCTCGAAATTCCATTTCTCTCCGGAAAACAAGCTCAGCTAAGTCTACTTCCTTAGACCTGGCGAATCAAGCTCATACACTCCCCCCCCCCCCCATTTAGGAGGAAAAAGCTTGTTCTGGTGCATTACCGCGTTTAATCTCACTACAGTCCTCAGCAAAAGTTTAGACACTGGTGATATTTAACCTTTAAATAAAAAATACGAACACTTGGGTTATACAAATGCCTGTATTCATTTTTAAATATATTTTTAACATTTTTGGACAGAAATAACGGTTTTAATGTAGAATATTATTTAATTTAACTGAAAAAAGTGAAATTTGCATATTGCAAAAGTGTAGACACTTTCTTGATTTTTGGCAGTTGTTCATGGAAAAACGGAAATTTCAAACTTATGACGTCACATGCATGAAGTATTTAAGTGCACCTCGCGATAGCATCGGTTAGTGAAGATGCCGCGAGCTAGAAATTTTCAGTCAGATGGAGTAATTGAAACATAGAACCTGAAATCAAAAGGGAAGACTGTTGCAAAAATTTCAGCTACTTTGAGTCGTCCAAAGAAGCCTGTCTATCAAGTATTGTCTAAGGGTGACTCTTTCAAAGCAAAACATAGATCTGGAAGTCCTCGTGGCCAGAAAACAAGATTTTAGAAGGATCGATAAACTGGCTTCTAGACAAATGATGATTCCTAGTTGCATTAAAAGTGAGTAAAAGTATTCTGTGTCAAGTGATACGATTCGTAGGTGAATTAAAGAAAGATGTAAATTAGTTTACATGAAAATGATAAAACAACCAGCCTTGAAATCTCACAACAAATTGACAAGAATGCAGTGGGCTCGCAAACATATGTCATATAGACCCAAGTGGTGTACTGTGATATTCAGTGACGAAAAAAAAGCGAAATTTGGATGACCCAGATAGGTGGGCATACAATTGGCACGACTTGCGTAAAAAGCCCCAGGCTTTCTTTAGTCGACAGTAAGAAGGTGACTCTTTAATGATTTGGGCCTCACTTTGTTTTAATGCTCGAGTATCTCTGGAGTTCTTCAATGGTCTCCAAGCAGCGTAATACTATATACATATATATTAGAAAACAATTTACAGTCATTTGGTGAACTTTTAGCTGTTCCTAAGTATGTATTTGAGCAAGATAATGCGTCCATTCATGTTGCATACAAACAAAAAGTTGGTTTAACTCTCAAAATATTATTGCTCTCGACTGGCCCGAATGTAGCCCTGATCTGAACCCAATCGAAAACTTTTATGGCATTATACCTCATAAGGTTTACACAATTTTTTGACAATACTCGTCTGTTAATGAACTTCGAGCTGCTGTTGAACGCGTTTGGTCGAAGTAGGTCCCCAAGTGATGCAGGATTTAGTTTCTACGACGGAAAATAACATTTTTGCACTGGTTGCAGACAATGTGGATGCAGTTCGATTTTAATTTATGGTTATTTTTCTGTAAATAGATTGTCTATACTTTTGCCACAATGTTAATTTTGTTTTTCTGTCATTATATATAATGTAAAGTGTATAATTTAAAATTTATTGTTTGTGAATAAAGGATAAGTCCCCAGTAATATATGACAGTTGAGTTACAACAATTCATTACATACTTTTCAGTACAGAAGCATAATTGATCATTGTCTAAACTTTTGCTGCGCACTGTATGGTTATGGGGGGATAGTTGGTGTTGGTGGGAGAAGGGCTATTGTCCCCTTTTCTGGAATAGGTCGAGTAACAGACACCCGTAAAGTGCAGGTGTCTTTTTCAAGAGGGAATATTGGGGGGGGAGGGGTCTAGATTCCAATTTATCTCAGTTCTATTGCTTTTTTTGGAAATATTCCCACTTGGGTCATTCCATGCAAAATGAGCAAATCAGCTGTGGCACACATGTCACAGATTTTAATCAAAATCAGTCTATAAGTAGATCATATCTATTTATGAGTAAATGCAAAATAATAGATTTCTGGATTGTTCATTTAAGTATTAAAATTTACATTAAAAGTGAATGTAAAATCGAGGTATTGTCTACGTGCTTAAAATTTCAATTTCAAATATTAGCCTTAGTAATGGAAAGAATATATTAAAAATTATTTATAATTAGGAATGAATGATAATTAACAGACTGGCGTAAGTTAGTAATTGTATTTTTATTTCGTATCGAGAAAAAAATTATTTTTGAAAATTTTTAAGAGAAAAAAGCAATATTTCTATTAATCCTTTACACACGAAGGACAGCCTTGACAAGCTGCAAATTGCTACACCTTATAGCTAAAAGTATATATTTGAAATATCGGAAGTTTCATTCATGCCTTTTTTATTCCTTAATGAGAAAAAAAAATAAATAGTAAAAAATGTTGAGGGTAAAATGCAATATTTCTATTACTTTTTTTTAAGTCAAGGAAAGCTTTATTAAACTTTTAAATTGTTTTATATTACAGATAAATGTGTATACTTTAAATGCAGAAACTTTTGTTCTTGCTTTCAGTTTATTTTTGCCTCAAGAGAATTTTAAATTAGAGTAGAAATCAGACTGAGCTAAACGAAAAACTATATATCAATTCTAAATTCAAATAAAAAAACTAGATGGCAGCACTAATTTTTTTTTCCCATGCAATCGTGCAATATTTTAAGATACGCGGGCGAATTCAAAGAGGTATAGCCAGTGGTGTAGTCGAGGGGGGACGCGGGGGGACGGCGTCCCCTCACTTTTTTATTTTATCTAGAGCGTCCCCTTACTTTTTATTTTCAGGGGGGACGCTCGAGACACGGGAGGACGCTGACTTTCCAATGTCATTAATTTTTTTAAAGGATGAGCAGACCAATAAGTTGACAATCTTAAGAAATAAGACATTGATTTTTAATACACTGACGGAAAAAAAATCCCAACACCAAGAAAGACTTGTGTTAGATAAACGAAATTTGGTAGGCGTGTTTATACACCTGAAGGATGACATCGATTGAAATTTTGCGCTTCGCGCATAAGTGTGGCGCTAGTAGCGCCACTCAGAACTTGAAGATCAGGCTTACTTTGAATGCGTGCTGTAAAGTCCGTGGGCGTTATTTAGCTTCGAAATGTGACGTATTCAGTTGATGTTAGCCAAGAATGCCTATAACAGGACGAAAAAGCCACTGTCAACAGCTCGCAAAGTTGGAACGGGGTCGCATATTCAGGCTACGAGAAGGTGGATTTTCTTTCCGCGATATTGCAGAAAGACTTGGCTGGAATGTATCCACTGTGCATGATTGTTGGAAGAGGTGGTCAAGGTATGGTACTGCCTCAAGAAGACCGGGTTCCAGGGGGCCGCGGGGCACTCCTGAGAGGGAAGATCGTCGTATTCGGCGTACGACTGTGGCACATCGTACTGCGCCTGCGGCAGAAATTTGAGCTGCAGTTGGTACCACAGTAACACAACGAACTGTTAGAAATCGGTTACTTCAAGGACAGCTCCGACGCTCCGAGCCAGGTGCCCTGTAGCGTGCATTCTACTGACTCCAAGCCGTTGCCGTTTGCGACGCCATTGGTGTCAAAGCAGAGCTCATTGGAGGGCAGAGTGGAGATCTGTTGTGTTTTCTGATGAAAGAGAGACACAACAGATCTCCACTCCGCCCACCAATGAGCTCTGGCTTGACACGAATGGCTTTGCAAGCGGCAATGCCTTGGAGCCAGTGGAATGCACGCTACAGGGTGCCTAGCTCGGAGCTGTTCTTGAAGTAACCGATTTCTAACAGTTCGTTGTGTCACTGTGGTACCAACTACAGCTCGAATTTATGCCGCAGACGCAGTACGATGCGCCACATGCGTACGCCGAATACGGCGATCTTCCCTCTCAGGAGTGCCACGTGGCCGCCTGGAACCGGGTCTTCTTGACGTAGTACCATCCCTTGACCACTGCTTCCAACAATCATGCACAGTGGATACATTCCAGCTAAGTCTTTCTGCAATATCGAGGAAAGAAAATCCACCTTCTCGTAGCCCGAATATGCGACCTCGTTCTAACTCGGTGAGCTGTTGACAGTGGCTTCTTCGTCTTGTTAAAGGCATTCTTGGCTAACATCAACTCAATACGTCACATTTCGAAGCTAAATAACCTCCACGAACTTTACAGCACGCATTTAAAGTAAACCTGATCTGCAAGTTCTGAGTGGCGCTACTAGCGCCACACTTATACGCGAAATTTCAATCGATGTCATCTTTCAGATGTATAAACACGCCTACCAAATTTCGTTTATTTAACACAAGTCTTTCTTGTTGTTGGGATTTTCTTTTCCGTCAGTGTATTTCCTACAAAGATGAAAAGTGTTTATGTGTCGGATCGCTTGTCTGTTTCCATTTGTTCGTATTTTAACTTCCAAAAGTTTGTTTAAATCGCGGCAAAATGTTATGCATATTTTTGAAGTTTATTGTAGTACTATCAATATTGTAAACGATCTGTACACCATCAATATTTCGTTTACGAGAGAACAACAACAAAAAAAAAAAAAAAAAAAAAAAAAAAAAGAATAGTTCTTTTATATTACGATACGGTTTATGAGGAACTTGTTCGAAATACACATTAAAGAAGTTGTAATATACTTTAAATATAACGAAAATGACATATGATATTGGAATTCGTTACAAAATGTTCCCTATCGAAAATAGCATATATCGTTCGTTTACCACAACATTAAAAAATATTTGGAAGCCCATGATCAATTAATGGTAGTTGCTTGAAATGCATTTTAATGACTACATTTCTTTCAAGCTGAAAATAATTCATTTGTACGTAGTCAGGACCACTGCCACAGAGATCTGTACGGGCCGGGACTATTTTCATTCACGCGCTCAGTCCGGGCCTGGTCTCCATTCATTTCGGGCAGAGCCGGGCTGGGCCTAGTCACAACTCTTTCCGGGCCTAACTTATTTTTCCCATAGGTACCAAGCTGGGACTGGTTTCATGCTTTCTAATCTTCACGGTCCAAATTTAGTCCCGGTTTCGACCCAGTACGTATGAAAATCATTGCCTTTGCGTGGCTTGGTCCGTTCAAAGATCAGTAAAATTTGGCCTGGACCAAAAATTTTTGTAAAAAATACATACATTTTTAAATCTCCATTATTCTACAATTAAACAGTAAAATTTATTCTTATTAAAGAATAGCAGATTTCTAGGCTTATTAAACTATAGCTAAATTAAAAGATAGTAAGACGTGTGAAAAAGAACCTGCCTTTGATGGAATCCTGTCTTAAACTGAGAAATATATTGATTCATGCAAAATAAATATACTAATGCGTAAGAAAAGAATATGTAATACACTTACACCTGCTAAGAAGGGAACTTGCCTATAACGCATTTTTTCTTTCCTATGCAATTCTGTCTTAAAAGACTTTAAATGCATAGCATTTTTCAGATTTTGAACTCTCCAATACATGGAATATGGATTAACAATATTAATGATAACTGAAACATTTACATACAACAAATAGAGATTCATTAAAAAAATAAATATCGCAGCCTACGGCACTTCTATAAAAATGAAGATTATAAACATTAAAAAAAAGCTAAGATAAATATTTTTGGTCAGAACTACTCGTACGAGACAAATTTTTAACCAAAGCGACGTGAAAATCAATGTTTTGTAGAAATTCACTCTGGCAGGCCCGGTCTCGGGCCGAATTTTAATTTTTACACCGGGTAGGGTCGAACTCTTTTTTCTATGAGTCGGACCGGACCGGGCCTGGAAATTTCGGCCCGTGCAGACCTCTACACTGATGCATGTTTGCTCTGGAAAACATCGCGTTCAAGACCACACAAAAGAATAAGAACACATTTTCATCTATGGTTTCAGTAGGTCTTTTAATTAATAACAGTAATTTAATTTTAATGAAAAACTTGTTTAATATTCTAATGCGTATTATTGAACTACGACAGAATTGAATAAATTGCCCTTGTTTTAAGCTCATTTTCCCTTTAATTTAAATCTATACTAATCACAAAATGTTTCGCTCTGTGTGTCTGTGTGTATGTCAACGATGGATAGCAAAATCTAGTGCACGTAGAAGTCGAAAAATTTGGGTGAGGATAGTCGAATTTAGGTCCTGATGCATCTCAGGCTCAGATTTTTAATTTTTTGATAATTAACAGATATATTAATTAAAAATCACAACGAACTCTCATCAAGCATTCATCTCTTTCATTCTAAGCTTCATTTCACCCAGAACCCGATTTGCACAGCAGAAAGAAATGAAGAACCGAACGCAGAGATTTTTGGGGGTTTGTCATCATTTCTTTCTTTTTCTTTTTCTTATTTTACTTCTATACGCCAAAACATTTAGTATAGAAAAATGGAAAACATTCTCTGAAAGATCATACTTTTGCGTCTTAAACGCCCTCAGTTTGAAAAAATATCGTTATTAACCCTTTGAAAAACAATTTTAAAAAAGGCTCGTTTTTGCAATTTTCTTTTTCTTCCATACAGCATGCTTCCTTGGGGTCCAATTTCCCAGGTAGCGGTTAACAAAAAATACGTATGCTGAGACCTTCTCTTCGATGATGCAGTCGGTTTTCAAAAATGACTCTTCAAAATTTAACTCTTTAAAAAAGTTTGAGATTGCAGGTCAATTTGCGCCTTACGGAGACGTTTTTTTTTTCTATGGCAAAAGTGACTAAACATCCGTATTTCGACACAATTTTTGAGCATTTCTGCAGACCAGATTTACATCACCCACAAAAGATGGAAACATTCGGACGACTAGAAGTATTTTTAGAAAACAATGTGTGAAAATTTCGACGAAAACGCTTAAAACCGAGGTGTTTCGGCGTGGAATACATAGTCTATCACGAAAATTTAAAAAAGGCTCAGATATAGTTATATTTATAATCTATTAAAACTTCAGAGAATTCGGAAGATAAGAACTATTTTTTTTTTCCTTATGTCTAAACGGAACCGAGACGAAAACAAGAAAAATAGCGAGAAGAAAACGTATATATTTTTTTTCAACTAGATATAGACGCATGCATAAGCACATGTATAGAAAATCGTCGTAAAAATAGGATAGCCAATTCAGTGGACCTCAAAAAGTAAAGATATGCTAAAATTTCACAATGTTTTTTTACTATCAGGATTTCAATATCTTCTATAAACTATATATATATATATGAATTAGTGTTATTGAATTACGATTTCTATTCCTGAAATTTTCAGCCAATAAATAAGGTTTTTGTTCTTTTTTTAATTCTGTGGTAAGTAATTTAACGACCAACAGAGAATAAACTTTAATTAAATTAATTTAATTTAATTTTAAATTTTTTAAGTTTTCATTAATTTTTTCAATTACTGTCTCATAAATTCAAAATAAAACGCAAGATTTAAAATCAAGTTTGCCTTATGGGTGATACAGATCCTAATGTTCAAAACTATGAGCGTCCCCTCACTTTTTTCCCCAAGACTACACCACTGGGTATAGCTAATGGAATGCAGAAAACATTACTATTTTGAACCCATTTTTCTTATGATAGGAATCAAAAGGCAATCTTGAATTTTTTTTAACGTATCATGGACTTATTAATCTTTATGTCTGAGCAATATTGTTAATGTCGGGCCTGTCCTTTATTTATGTTTTGCTTATACAGAAGAGGAAAAATCATGATTTTGTAATTTTTTTAAAAGTTTCTAAGTTTTTTTGAAGATGAAGGAAATAAATGACCACTTTAAAACTTGGGGAATTCGATCTACATATGACATACTACATCAGGCATTAATTTCACAGAGGTTTTTTAATTCCTTTGATTTTTATAACGTTTCTAATTTTCTCAAAATTCACAAATTTTCAATTTTTGCAACCAATTTATAGATAATCATGGTGTTACTTGATTATTATAACTCAGTAAATAAGAAGATAATTTTTCAGAGTTTACAAAATTATAAAAAAAATTCCTTTCTGTTAAACAGTTTTCAAGATACAGAACTTCAAACTTGCAACTTTGGACGACTGCGCACATGTCATTCTATATCACAAGTTTTTTAAATGTCCAAAACTGCTAAAAAAATTTATTTTTTGTCAAGATATTTTGCAGAGCATTACTTGAATATGAATTGAACCTGAGCATCGAATTTTATTAAAATTGGTTAATATGTGGCCACAATTTTTTTTAAATTTTTGCTCATTTTACGTGGAATGACCCACTTGTTGTTATCACCTCAGTTTTGTTTAACAGTAAATGTTATAACACAGAGCATATTCACATCGATGTGTATATCACGTTTTTCTTGCTGTGTGCTTAGTATATCAATTTAAATGATGTCTAAGAGAACTGTGTTAACTTTGGAAAACAAAGTGAAAGAACACACGAGAATGGAACATCAGAGAGGAAATTGGCAGCGCAGTTTAATTGTAGCAAAACTCAAATAAACAATACGTTGAAAAACAAAGATTTTCTGTTAAAAGAGTATGAGGAATTCAAATCTTGTGGAATTAAAAAAAGGAAGGAAAAATTTAGCGAGCTTAACGAAGCTATATTGCAGTGGTTTAAGTATGCAAGCACAAAAAATATCCCATTGAGTGGAACTTTGTTAAAAGAGAAGGCCATTTAAATTGCAGAAGCTATAGGAGAAAAAGATTTTTGTGCAAGCAATGGGTGGCTGGAGAAGTTGTCAGAGAAACAGCATTGTCTTCAAATCCATTTGTGGAGAATCGGCCGATGTAGAGGAAGAGCTATTAGTGGAGTGGAAATCTCGTCTTCCATTGATTCTCACAGTACAGGGTGAACCGAAAGTCTTGCCCTGCCCTGATTATAATAATTCATTACAAATTAACCGTTTGTATAATAATGTAACTTGTTGTATCATTGGATAGGTGAGTTTAAGAAGTTTTTTGTGTGCAATAAATGGCGCAATTGCTCTTTCAAGAGAGACTCAGAGAAGGAGGACTTTGTAAGGAATATATTTTCGGCCGAAATGGCGTCCATTCAAGAGAAAGCTCAATGTGTGCTTTGGTTTCACGAAACGAAATCGCCCATTAATGTTCTGCGAACATTTCGACGTTGTTATGGACGCAACCCTCCTGATGCAAAATTAATAAAGCGATGGTATGACAGGTTTAAAGAAAGAGGCAGCGTTGCTGATCTGCCCAGAAGTGGCAGGCCTAGTGTGAGTGAAGCAATTTTTGAACGCGTTCGGAAAATCCTACTAAATCAACTCGTGAACTTCAAATATCTGCTGCTAAAGCTACTGTGTGTACTGTAACAGAAGACATGTTAAGAACACTTGGCGGGAACAAGAATACCTCTTAGACATTCTGCGAGTTACCAAGAGGTACACAGAGATGACACATGTTGGAATTTGCTGAGGTACGTGGTCTTATAAAAAAAATTTATAATTGTACTTACAATGTATCCAAACAAAAATATGTCTAATTATAATAGTTTGAGCACAATAAATATTTATAACCAGGGCAAGACTTCTGGTTCACCCTGTATATTCAGATCGTGATATTTATAATCTGGATGAGATTGGATTATTCTTCCGTGCCTTGCCCACTAAAACCCTTATGGAGTAAATATGCGTTATGCGTTTTTCAAAGTGTTTATTTAGACATCACCTTTCACCTTAGTACACTGTGAAGTTTTATTACAGTATTCTTTTTTTCTTCTTTTTTTTTTTTTGTAATCAAAACGAAAGAAAAATAAAATTTATTTAATTAAATTTAAAAATCCAGGATGAGACAGTGACCCTCCCCTCTGCCGGCGGCCCTGTTGTACTGTTTGATATTGTTAATAACACAGAATATATTTACGATCGTCGAACATTAAATGCCCCCGAACATGATGTAGAGCAATCTCATCGCTGTAGCAGGATATCCCAGCTATAAAAATTTATAGCTATAAAAGAGAAGGTCGCTTCAAAATGTTCGAAATTGAGATACGATTTTATTTTGTGAAATCACCTACCGTGTGAATCCCATCCCTTTGTCCATTTATCATTATGCGCCTCTTTTAGCATTGTTGTAGTTTTCTGACATAACTGTGGATTTTGCGTAATGTGCAGATAAGTATCTGCGAGCGGCGGATGACAGGATGTTATTTATGAATGAATGAATATAAGTATTCCTTTTCAATGGATTTTACGACGCATTTCGGAAAGACTTGTAGGATGCGTTTGCTCTTGACATTCAAGCCGAACGCAATAAATAGATAAAGGCAGGGAAAAATAACAATATTCAAATACTATTTTGATATCACAGTATTCGTGTTAAGAATCTGGGTGCTGAACGAAAGCGACCTATGAAATGACCTGGTAAATACAATCCAGTTTTCAGTTGACGGTATTGCAGAGCTGTTAAGCCTCCCGATTTTTCATTAACCCTGTTTTGGGATAGAGAATTCGTTTCTAATTGTATTAGTGTTTTCATAACTGTGCAGATAGTCATCTGCGGGTGGCAGGATGCTATACGATATGAATGAATGAAAATAAGTATTCATTTTCTATGCATTTTATGGTGCATTTCAGAAAGAGGATGTGTATGATCTTGACAATCAAGCAGAAAACACAAATTGATAACAGCGTGGAAGAGGATCTGCAAAATGACCTGGTAAATTTAACACGGTTTTTATTCGACCGCATTATACGGAGAATTGTGGCTGTAGAAACAAATAATGTTTAATATTTTTTTTTTTTTTTATATGGAATACGAAACTTTGTTTGAGGTGGCGTAGCAACTCAGAAATTATGAGAGGGGCTCAAATAGTCATCTATATTAATAAAAGAAAGATGTTTGTTTGTATATCTGTCGGCGATGTCTGGGGAAATACAGTATTAGAGGTTTTTAGAGATAATATTTCTATTCAAAAATTCAAGTGTGCAGCCTTTTTCTTTCATTTCAAATTTTCAGCAATAGTAAATTAAAACAGGAAAATGATATTTCTTACCTGTGTTCAGTAGCGCTGTTTACGCCCCAATCCCATTATATGTAGATCCGAAGTACATCAGCCATTGCTCACTTGATTGATATTTCACAACGTTTATCTAAAGTGCAGAATATAAGAAATATTATTATATTTGTATTGTTATAATTTTCATGTCGTGGATGGGATTTAAATTTGAATGATAACGTATATATCCACTTAATATGTTTAATGAAAAAATTCTAGATTATTATGTTAAACAGTAGAAGCACCGAGAGAAGAAAATTCTCGGAGCCTGGTAAGCACATCATACATAGGCAGCAAAAGCAGTTCTAACAGAATATGTAAAAGAAAGGTTTAAAGTTCAGTCGTAGAAGTCCACACAAGGATTACATATACACAGTAGGAGTAGAAACTAGGAGAGGCTAAACCGCAAATATTCAATATATTCTGTTCTTTGTAGAACCACTTCTCGAAGCTTTGAAAGAGAAAGTTTAATGTCTTAAAATGAGATTACAAAAGTTTTAAGTTTTCTGTCAGGGGTTACACACCTCAACAGAGGTTTGCAAGAGCCTGGATCTGTCTCAAAGCCTGAGCACTTGTCGGCCCGCGTACCAGGATCGAGCCAATTTTCATTCACGTGACTCGGGTCCGGGCCGGGCATTGCTTTTTTCTGTTAGTTCAGGTTGGGCCTAATTTCTGGTTTTCCTGGCCGGGCCGAGCCGAGCCTGGATTTCGTTCTTCTTAGAGGTCTGCAAGGATGAAATCCAATTTCAGTAATTAAAGTTACTGTATTCTGGCATGCGATCATTTCTTTTTTACAGGAGTTTCGTTTTAAAAACAGGCGTTCGAAAAAATACGAATAAATATGCTGTTAATAAAACACACAGACAAAGAAAAGGTAACAAAGAAATGCCACTCTATAGTTTACTTTCTTCATTGATTAAGGATGCAAATTGACCTGATATTGCACATGGAAAAAACATTCTTAACCCGACACAACCCGAAGAAACCTCGGACCCGGCCCGGGAATAATGAAGTCTAGGCCCGACCCGAGCCTTCGGAAAAATAAAACCCGAACCCGACCGGTCCACGAAAAATAAAATCTATACCTGAAACCTAACCTGGCTCGAGTCCAATGAAAGAAATCTGACCCGAGTCGTGCTCAGATTTTGGGCCAGGCCCGGACCCACGTAGATCTCTAAATTCTTCCCTCTAATTTATTTACACAATTGTTTAAATGGCTATTAATAGTGTTGTTTTTTGTATTCCACACATTTCGGACTCATAATCTAAAAATCCATGCATAAGTAAGTGTGCTTTTTGAACACATTTTAATTGCAAGGATATTGTTGCTTCAGAAATATCAGCATATTTTGTAGAAATTCAGTCGAGCCGGGCCAATTAAGTACTTGTACAGGTCGGGTCGGGCTCGTCCCAAACTTTTAGCTTTTTATACCGTGACGGAACAATAAGTTATTTTACGTATTGGGCTGGGCCCGACGTACTTGCCGTAATGGAATTCGTCATGCAATTCGAAAGACTCATAGGGTAGGATGTGTTTGCTTCTGACATTCAAGCTGGCATAAATAAATAAAATCTTGGGAACTAACAACATTGATACACTCTATTTACGTTAACGATCGTCACACAGAATGAAAATTAGCTGGTAAATTTAACACAGTTTTTATTTTACGCCACTGTACGCTGTTGAAAAAAAAAAAAAAATCTGAGAAATAATGAAGAATTCTCTTAGTAGACGTTCTTGACCCTCTTATGCATACTGTTGTCAACTGGCAACAAATTAAATTTTCTTTCCTTATCGTTTATTTACCGTTGCCTCTTGATAACTTTATGCTTTATGTATTCATTTTGACCCTATACTTAGGTTTAGTACATTAAAAATACCATAGGTGATCATAGCTGTTTATCAGTTACAAACAAAAAGGAACTTTTGAAGCCTTCCATTTTTCTAGCCATAGATGGATTTCTAACAAATAAAAAACATTTAAAATGCAAAGTTTCATTTGAAAAAATATTTTTCAAAAGAATATGCTTTTAAAAGAAATTTTAAATAATTTTCAGTAAAGTCTTTCGCAACAAATATTGTATGCATATGAATATACGTTTGTTGCCATTTGGCAACACCGTGAATTGAGTTCCGCTTTTATTTACATTTTTAGTATTCTGCTCAATGAATTTGTGGGTTCTGCCTTTTTTCCTCGTGGAGGAAGGTTGTTCCAAGGAAATAACGCCATTTTGAGATAATTTGAGGTAATGCCGGCAAAAGCCGTAGCGAATACCTCATAGCTTAAATAACTAAAAATCAATGAATTTGTTGATTGTTTCATCTTGCTTTTTGTCTATTTTTTCATCAAAAAATTTGTTCTGATAGAGCCTCATCATGTTCAACATATATTTTAAAACAAAGATACAAAAAAATATATTAACAGAAGAAATTTGGATTGGATTGTCTAGTGAAAGTGACATTTCTTACAATGACAGGGATGACGATCCACCTTTTGATCCAAATCTTCTGTTCAAAAACGGTTCAGACTCTTATGATGAGACTGATTGTGATTTACAAGCAGATAAATCAGTTAATGAAATTGACTAGAATTTTGATGCAAACGTTCGGATAGTGAATATTCCACCTACATCAAAACAAAAGCAGCCAGATAAATCTAAACAGAAAAAAGTGAAAGCTTCAAACTCTTCAGCCAGATCCTTCTTGGAAAAAGATTATTGGAGATGTTTCTCTGCTTGAAAGTGTTTTATCTTTAAAAACACCATATAAATATTTTTTGTATTTTTGCACCCAGTACGTTTAGAGCATATCTCTCAACAAACAAACCTGTATAGTGTTTTAAAACATGTTCAAAAGCCACTCAATATGTGCTCGAAAGTTATAAAAACGTGTCTAAGGATTTGTATCTTGAGTAGCGTGGCAAACTTTAAAATCATAAGATTGTTTGGGAACCCTGTCATTAGTGTATCACCAGGTAGTCACACTATGATCTTGAATACATTTGAAAGTATACAGTATACGACAATTTTCTCATCTGAATGATAATACATTGTCTAATGGGAAAGATAAGTTATTCAAGTTGAGACCGATAGTCGGTACCTGAATGGAAATTCTTATCCATTCCTATCAAAAAATCTCTCTGTGTTTATGAGCAAATAAGTGAGCCAAAGGCTCCCGCTCCTCACCATATGAAGCAATATCAACCCCCCCCCGCCCCCAAATAAAAAAAAAAAACAAAAAAACTCGCATAAATCTGGTTTTAAATTGTTATGTTTCGCGAGAGTATCAAGATTTGCGTACAATTTTGATATTTATTACGAAAAAAATACAACCAGTCTGCCAGGTGGACATGACTTGGAGGTTAGCGTTTGAGTCAATGCTAGACTAACTCATCCAGTTGTTGAACCTGTAAATCATGAACTGTATTTTGATAACTATTAAACAGCAGTGAACATAATGGCACTTTTAAAATCAAAAGTAATTTCGTGCCTTGGAATAATAAGAAAAAACGGAACCTCGTGCTGCAAAATGTTACCCGACAATTAATGGAAAAAAGTATAGAGAAATATCGTAGAATATGCTTAGAATACGCTTAATGCATAGCGTTTCCATTTGAAAAAATCCAAAATACGGAAAAATATAAAAGTGATAATTTTTTTAGTATTTTTCCTTTAATGTATGCCCATTAAGGAATCAAATACATTTTTTAAAAGTCCTTCCGGCCAGTGCCGGGAGGAAGAGGTAGCTTTCAAATTCCTTATTTTAAAAAAGCCAACTTATATTATTCAAACACATGAAGCTCAATATAGTGGAAACCGAATATAGGAGATTCAATACTAATTTTCATCAGTATTAAATATGAATGAGAATTTCGCGAAATTAGTCAGCTTTATCCAAGCTGCTTTTATTTAAAGTAACTTAACTGAGATGTTGATGTATACTATCCACATGCCTTCTTACATGGAAATAGGCGAATACGTGTGTTATCGCGTGACAAATACAAGAGCGTTTCAAAATGTTAGCCATACTAGAAATTCAAAGTGCTATAATTCAACCATTTTTTAAAGATATAAACAAAAGAACAAATTTTCATAAACAAAATCTGCTCCGGAATCTTTGTATCAAGGCCAAACACATAAAAAAATCTTTTTCATTTTCCAATTTTTTAATACCTCATTTTAAATTTTAAATTTAATTTTTTTTAAATGGCAACCCTTTTGAAACAAGATGGCGAATGAAGCTGGCCAACGAACTCGGTCGAGACATTGGTATGTACTATGTACAGACCAAGTAACATCCAAATCGGTTCATAAATATGCTTGTTATCGCGTGACAAAACCAGGACGTTTTAAAATGTCAGCCACAATAGAAATTCAAAATGCTATAACTCAGCCATTTTTTTTAGATATAGACGAAACAAAAACTGTTCCGGAATCTTTGTATTAAGGTCAAACACATACGAAAAAAATCTTTTTCATTTTCCAATTTTTTGGTATCTCATTTTAAATTTTAAATTTTTAAAATTTTTTTAAATGGCCGCCATTTTGAAACAAGATGGCGGATGAAGCTGGCCAACGAACTCGGTTGAGATATTTGTATGTACTATGTACACACCAAGGTACATTCAAATCGGTTCATAAATACGCCTGTTATCACGTGACAAATATCAGGACGTTTCAAAATGTCAGCCACGTTAGAAATTCAAAATGCTATAACTCAGCCATTTTTTAAGATATAGACGAAACAAAAACTGCTCCCAAATCCTTGTATCAAGGTCAAATACATAAGAAAAAAATATTTTTTCAATTTTCAATTTTTTGGTACCACATTGCAAATTTAAATTTTTCTTAAAAATTTAAATGGCTGCCATTTTTAAACAAGCTGGCGGATGAAGCTGGCCAATGAACTCGGTCGAGACATTGGTATGTACTATGTACAAACGAAGTTACATCCAAATCGGTTCATAAATACGCCTTTTATCTCGTGACAAAATGCAGGACGTTTCAAAATGTCAGCCACGCTAGAAATTCAAAATGCTATAATTCAGCCATTTTTTAAGATATAGACGAAACAAAAACTGCTCCGGAATCTTTGTATAAAGGTCAAATACATAAGAAAAAAATATTTTTCCATTTTCAATTCTTTGGTACCACATTTAAAATTTAAACTTTTTAAAAAAATTTTAAATGGCCGCCATTTTGAAACAAAATGGCGGATGAAGCTGGCCAACGAACTCGGTCGAGACATAGGTATGTACTATGTACATACCGAATTACATCCAAATCGGTTCATAAATTCGAGAGTTACAGTATGACAAAGGTCAGATATATATATATATATATGGATATATATATATATATATATATATATATCAACTTTTGAACGGAGGGTTGTTTCGGGGTCTGGGGGTCATGATCGATGAAAATATACCAAAATTTTTTGAAATCGCTTTCCTCCGAACGGCTGCAATAGGTAGCTTTTTGTAATGAAAGCTACCTAAAAGGAAAAATAAAAAATCATACACTAGAGGGTTAAGGGGCGACAACGGTTGCGAATTCATTTGAAAACCAGTTGATATTAACGTACATTTTTCTTGAGAACTGAAACGAGTTCAGTTATTAGCCCCCGGTATGCTATTTCTTTCTCCCAGCTTATACTGTGTGTCGTCTCCAAAAAATAATGTTACGTTGTATAAGCCAGCCGTAAAACAAAGCAGATGTATCAAAGTACGATTAAGTACTCTACAGAAATTTTTTAAACTTATAAGCATCGCACATTTTCAATTTTTATACCGTCGTATTGGGGAAAAACGTACTTTTAAATGCAATTTGTTTGAAAACCACATCTTCATTTATTTTTGAAATATTAATTTTTTTGTAGTTTATAGAGCCATTTGCTCAATATTGACAACGGAAGTACTCCATTTCTGTAGAAAGTCGTAGAAAGTAAAGGAAAAATAGTTGCAAAATAGTAATTATATATTTTTGTTGCCATTTTCTCATAACAACCGAAAAATAATGTAATTAAAATACGTGCTATTTTGAAAAAATATAAGCGAATGATTTCTGTTAAAACATGGAGCTATTACAAAAAACGTATTTTGCGTAGATTTCGTATGAAATACTACCTATTGCGATCGCTCCTATGTTGGAATTTCTGAAATTTTTTTGCAGATCTGCACCGATCATGACCCCTAGAACACAAAACCACCCACAGTAAAAAATTTTATCTATCTATCTATCTCTATATATATCACTTTTTTATGAACACGATAACTTCCGTAATTCTGAACAAATCTCTTCCAAACTGATACATAAAATCAAGGGCATAAAATCTCGGTCAAGTTCGTTAATGGCAAAATCGGACCAAGGGGATGGAAATAGGGAGGGGTTTTGTGGAAACCGAAAAACACCCATAACTTCTTAATTTTTGTACATATAAAATCAGTTTAAAGTTTTTATTACTTCTAAAAATAGGGTAAAAAATTTATGTATCACAGATTTTTGATAAAATTAAAAATGGGCTCAAGGGGAGCAAAAACAGGGTTTTAGGTAGAAAAAAACCCATAATTTCGTCAATTCTCAAGATATCAAATCCAATTAAATTTATTATAAATGTTCTTAATATTATCTACAACTTTTATAGTGACAAGTTTTTGATAGGACCAATTCGTACCGCAAAAAAATTTAAAAACGAAAACAAAAAGGGGGGTGGGGTGAAAAAGAAAAAAATCTATAACTTCGTCAATTCACAAGATATAAAATCCGCATGAATTTATTATATATCTTCTTAATCATTCTTTATCTTCTACAACATTTATATTGACAAGTTTTTGATAGGACCAATTCTTACAGCAAAAACAAATTAAAAATACATAGCTGTTGAAGAAAAAAATAATCGCATTACGGTTGTATTCAAATCCAAACTGCTTATTTTCTGACTTATTTTTAAATTCATTTTTGCTCTCAAACGCATCCAGTTGGTAGGCTTTCTTATTCAGAAACTATATTATGTACCGTAATGGTCGATTTTTTGATAGAGGCAGAATATATCTCAAAAAATGATGTCAAAGTTGGCATTTTGAACCGAATTTCCCGAAGCGATTGTGTTAGAAACGAACAATATTGTCCTACTGAGAAAATTATTGTCTATAAATCAAGTTTTAATTAATTGAACGAAAAATAAAAAGTCAGGTCGCTTATAAATCTCTTCAAAAATCACGTCAGCAAGTTTCCTATTTTTTCTTTTAAAAATGAATCTGAAAACATGCCAGAAAATTTCAGTTGTTGAGCATGGAAAAGTATTTTTTTGAATACCGCCTTAACATGATTTTGAAAAAACCAGCTCTTATATAAAAATGAAATAAAAACTCGTCAAAAGCGGTCAGATAAAATTATTAAAGGGAGGTTATCTCTAATCATGATTTAGTTTTTGTTGTTGAAATTAGCACTTAACTTCGCAATCTACCTGGGCCTGTGGGCCGAGCCGACAGGGATTTTTTTTTAATTTTGCATGCAATACTTTTATTTTTAGTCTACAACATTACTTAAAAAAAAAAAAAAAACTGCAGTGAATGGTGAGTTAAAAATTTGAAATTGCTCTCCTAAGAAGTGAAATTGCACAACGATGGGACGTATGCCCCACGTTGAGAATCGCTACTGTAGGGGCTCAAGCCTCTCTTTTAATGATTTTAAAGTATGTTGTAGAGGTCATACCCATAACTATTCTAGTAAAAGATTTTCTTCAAATGGGAAATCTTCAAATTCTTGAAAAATTGAGGGTTAAATTTCAGCATGCGTTTCAAACACCCAACACACACACACCTCTGTGCATTTGTCTTAATGGCATCGAAGCATTTCAAATGAAGACAATTTTTGCAAGTCTCGCGAGGCGTCGCAAAGACTCAAGGTTTGAATGTTAATTCATCTCTAAAAAAACATCTCTGTATTTAACACCTTCTGGCCAAGAGTATATGTATATATGCATTTTCAAAATGTGGATACAGCAATTGTTCTGTCATTATTAATAAAAAAAAAAGGGAATATTTGCCTTGCTTTTAATGCGGACATTTCCCGGTTAAATAAGTAGAGGTAACTGCTTAAAAAAAAAAAATGGAGCCAACCGAATAAAATTCATGTATTCATGGTCCCGAAGGGATTAAAGAAATACTGTAAATATCGATTGCGTATCTAACATGTAAATCTGCTGATAGGTCTCAACGCAGTCAAATTTTTATTTCGAACTCATTTACCGTAATATTTGAAAATTTGAATCCACTGTTTTAATTCTTTCATATTTAGTATCACTAAAAGTATGATTTCAAATAGTTTAAATTTTTTTTTTATTAGAGATTTTATTATTTTCAATTATGACAGTCAATACAATTCATGCCTTAATATTTCAAAACAGATTCTTTTTTCTTGTTTTTTATTATCATATCAAACTCTTTTTACACCAGGGGAGACTCAGGGTCCGTAAATAGTCCCTAAGTTGGGTAGACTGAGCGCTTCCCCCCCTCCCCCCATCAAGTTCTTGATCGCCCTCTAGATTTCATTTTCGTTCAATACTAATATAATTTATATTACACTTAAAAATTCTAAAACTTTGTAAGTAAAAATTTTATGACAGGCGGAACTTGTCCTCTACTTTTGGGTTTATTTAGATCAGCAGGGCCTGCCTAATGCAGGGGCATGCGGGGCAGCTTCACCCCCTGCCCCCTTTTTAGGGGTCCACCCATGGGAATAATAATATTTTCATCAAAAGGTGCCAATTGGTTAAAATTGGCCAAAAGTGATCAAAATTCCTATATTTTCAAACATTTAGGAAGGGAGTGCAGTTTCCCTTCCCTACCCCCTCTACCCACGCACAAACAAAACAAAAACGTTAGAAAACTAATGATTAAAATTTTATTATAAGAACTTAGTATTCTATTGTTTTCAAAATAAATTCGTTATTGGAGTTTTTCTCGTAACGAGGCAAGTTAAAGCCATTAATTACGGCCAACTGCACTAAAAAAAAAAGGGTACTCAAAATTGAGTAAAAAGTGCTCAATTTTAAATACGTTACATACTCAAAATAGCTCCGATCCAAATGTACTCAAAATTGAGAAACAAATGTACTCATTTTTGATTCCATGGTTGTGTTCAAATATAAATCGTTATGTACTGCCTCCCCCCCCTTGACCTAGAAATTAAAGTGGGGGGGGGGGGTGTTGAATTTCTATAAAAGTACTGAATCAATTTTAATGAAATTTAAATGGGACCCGTTCGAGAGTATCCTCTTTCAATTAAAAAAAAATCACATGAATCGGTCGGGTATAGTTTCGGAGAAATCGGTGAACTGGAAGTCTGCACAGGCCGGAATTTCCAGGCCCGGGCCCAGCCCGTTTCAAAAACTAAAAGTTCAACCTAGGCCCGGCCTGGCCCGTTTGTATTTTCTCGGTTCACGGCCCGGCCCGTGTTCAAATTAGCAAAAACAGGCCCGGATCGTGCAAAAAATTAATTAAAACAGACCCAACTCAATTCCCCTTGAAAATAACTATTTTTCTTAACATAAAATTAAGATTTTTTTCTGGAATACTGAATACATATTTATGGGAAAATTTAGCATTATAGATTATTAATTATTATTACTTTATGTTTTAAATTATTATATGTTCGCAAGCCATGGAATGCAGAATAGCATCAGTACCGGCCCGCCATGCAGGCCCAGTAAGTAGAAAGAAAATGTAAGCCTGAGCTTGGACCGGACCGAGTCTGCTGAAATAATTAAGTTCTGCTTCAGACACGCGATGCATTTGCTGCTCTACGCTGGACATGTTATATTTCTGTACTGATGTCAATCTAGCATCGATTCATGCAGCATATTTATACTAACCCCGTCTCACAAGGAGAGGGCCAACCTTGTTAATCACAGATTTTGATTATTTTAATATATGTTGTAGGGTAGAGACCCCTTAGTGTCAGGCTCAACGGATTTTATCCAACGTTCCTTAGTTCTTGAGAAACCGGGGGGGTCTAATAATAGTGCAGAACTTAAATACTTACATTGCAACCGCAATGGTAGGTTGGTCGTAGCTCAGTTGGTACGGCGTTCACTGGCTGATCTGCAGGGCTCGGGTTTGGTACCCGAACGCGCTATATTTGTTTTTCTCATTTTTTGTTCTATAAATATACTTGTAATTACGATTTAATAATTTCAATTACAAATTTTAATATCATACATTAATTATAATGTCAACAAACTTAAATTTATCATTTTTTATTTTTAAACTATTATTTCTCATCCTTTAAAGAGGTTTAAAAAAAAATTGGATCTCTTATTGAATGCTAAAAATTCCAAAATCGTGACAAAATCTGTTGTGGTGCCATCTAGTTGTGATAAAATAAAAGAATATTCATATAAAATAAAAATAAAAGCAGAAAGAAGATAAAGGTGAAAGCAAAATAATTGAAAGCGCAAGCATACGTATTACAAATTTAAAAATCCTTAATATGCAAAAAATCGGTTGTAATTTAATTCTGATGCTAATTTTTAATATAATTACAGTCAATTCGGGTAACTTTGACTCATAAAGGTAACTTTGGCCCAAAAGAGAAGAAAGACTAAATCTGCTACATCACTTGAGTTATCGGCAAAGTTTTGGTCTCAAAATAAAGTAGTAACACTAGCGTGAGGCTGAAAGCTCATTGTAAATAATTCGCCAAGGTTCTACCGTGACAGCATGAACCAAAGTTCAGTAAATGTGGGCCAAAGTTACCCTAATTGACTGTATATGTGTTTGTATTGTCTATTTGTGCTTTCTGTATATAAATAAATGTCATGTTTGTGTATAAAACGGAATAAGTGTCTAATTAAATGATTCACGTGTCTGCTTAATTTTAATACTAGTTAATTTAAGCATTTTTAGTCAGCGGCTTAAAAAGAAACTTGGTGTTGCGAAAACACACAGCACACGATGATTCAGTATTTTTTTATTAATGAAGATTATTAATTGAAATATTTAAGAGAGTAAAGGAATGGATCATGTAATCTATATATATATTTATAGCAGGCATAGTTCCTTTAGGTACAGTCAATTAGGATAACTTTGGCCCAAATTCGGGTAACTTTGGCCCACATTTACTGAACTTTGGTTCATGCTGCCACGGTAGAACCTTGGCGAATTATTTGCAATGAGCTTTCAACCTCACGCTAGTGTTGCTGCTTTATTTTGAGACCAAAACTTTGCCGATAACTCAAGTGATGTAGCAGATTTAGTCTTTCTTCTCTTTTGGGCCAAAGTTATCCTTATGAGTCAAAGTTACCCGAATTGACTGTATGCTTGTTACTTTAAAAACAGAATAATAGTATTATCGCATTGACTTCCTTTATTAAAGCAATGCGTAAATGATGTTTCTTTAAAATCACGAATTGACACAATTGCTCAATATCATTGCATCGATAAAGAATATATGAAATATTACATTTAAAAGTGATTTTTAAAAAATTAACAGTTTTATGATTTTTTATACAACTATTTAGTTAAAAGTAAAAAATTAAATAGATTAAAATTATAATTGATATACAACATTATAAATTTTAATTGACAATGAGATTATTAATTATACTTAAAAGTATATTTATAAAACAAAAAATGAGAAAAGCAAATGTAGCACATTCAGGTATCGAACCCGGGCCCGCGGATCAGCTGGCAGACGCCATACCAACTGAACTACGACCAAACTGTCAGTGTCGTTGCAAATTAAGTATTTAAGTTGTGTACTATTATTAGACCCCCTGGTTTCTCAAGAACTAAGGAGTGTTGGATAAAATCCGTTGAACCCCACACTAAAGGGTCTCTACCCTACAACATATATTAAAATAATCAAAATCTGTGATTAACAAGGTTGGCCCTCTCCTTGTCAGTCACGTCCATTGAAAATTGTTCACATTTTATTGGCTTAGTTTGATCCTTTTAAATTTTATATCGGGCAGAATTTTTTCATCGGCTCGCCTCGGCCCGCTTATTTTTAGGTAGATTTCATAGGAAATACTACCTATTGCAGTCGTTACCATGGTGCGACTTTTGAAAAATTCCTTCATAACTTTTCATTATACACTGTAAAAAAAAAAAAAAAAAAAAAAAAAAAAAAAAAAAAAAACGGACTAAAAAACGGAAATACTACTGGCAATCTAGACTCCAGTACTAGTTCCGTTTTCTTTTACACGGAAATTTTTACCCATAAATTGCAGAAAATGTTCCGTTTTTCTGATTAAAAACGGAACATTTTCTGTAATTTATGGGTAAAAATTCCCGTAAAAAAACGGAAATAGTACTGGCGTCTAGATTGCCAGTAGTATTTCCGTTTTTTATAGGACTCCAGGAACCCAAAACCACCCCCACCTAAAATGTTTATATATATATATATATATATAAACTTCTGTACAATAATACCATTGAAAGATAATGAAAATGACCAATAATATGAAAACACAAACACCACATTAAAAAGCATAGTCTCATGTACTACCTCATGAGGATTAAAATGGAAGAAAAAGGAAAAGTATGGATACAGAAAAAATAAATAAATGATATGCTTATATAGTGAATTACTTTATCAAGGGCACAGAATTCACATATATAAGCAAGGCACTCGTTTTCTGTAGAGAATAAAGCTAAAAGCTGAATAATTTATTCTCTCTGTGCCCGAACGACCGCATGATCAGAATAATAGAAGAAAAATGAACACTGAATTATATGAGCCTTGAAATGGAAAAAATAAAAAATAAATATTTAAATAATTTTTATTATTATTTATAAATGAAATGTTGTATTATTACTCAGTTTACCCTATATAATTGTATATGATTTAATCCTAATTCCTGCTGCACATTCCTGCTATATATATACATATATACATATGTATGTACTAAATTTTGTCCGCACGATAAAAGTCGCAATAATGCCACGGATCGTCTTCAAAATCGCCAAAAACTTTGAGGTGGCTAATATCTCGGCAGGGATTGCAAATGGACAAAATCGGCCCAAGGGGGTGGAATTGGGGAGGGTTACAATTTTTGAATACCGCCTGAACATGATTCTTATAAAACCAGATCTTACAGAAAAATGACAGGAAAAAATAAACATTTTTCGTTATAGCAGTTGCCAATAATTAAAAAAACACGATAAAATTCTTACCATAACAATTACTTTTCTACTGCAAGATTTCCACATGAAAAATGAAAATGAAATAAATTTTTATGAACTAAAAAAAAATTAATATTACATCATAACTTTTCTATAGCAAGATTTCTATGTGAAAACTGAAAGTGAAATAAATAGTTTGACGAATTTTAAGAAAAAGTGCGTCATATTACGTCATATAGGAAATATAATAGACGTTAGCAGGAGAATATGTAACGTTATGTGAGTCTGAAAAAACGTATTGAAACACGATAAAAACCTGACTATGGAAATATTGGCCTATTTTAACATTTGAGGTTCTAATTTTGAATACCACCTTACCATGATTGTATAAAACCAGTTCTTACAGAAAAATGGAATTATAAATTCGCCAAAAACGGTCCGATAAAATGTTAAACTTTGTTTATCTGCAATCTTGATTTAGTTTTTGTTGGTGAAATGAGTACTTATTAACTTCGAAATCTACCTCCGCCTGTAGGCCGAGCCGGCAGGGATTTTTATTTTCATCAGCTAGGACTGGCCCGTTAAAAAAAAAAAAAAAAAAAAAAAAAAATTAATCCGCCGGCCCGGCCTGTTGGAAACTTTCCCTTCATCTTGTCTGGTGACACACATAAAAAAAAAAGAAAAGAAAACATACGCATCCAATTGAGAACCTCCTTCTTTTTTTGAAGTGGGTTAAAAACTTAGTTATCTTAAATTTTCTATCTAAAATAACTATAATATTGATTTTTTTTATAATGATATTAATAATTAGTTTGAGAAATTGATCATTCTCATAAATATTTTATTAATTATTGATAATCCTAATTGTTCCATTTATTTGATCATTATTACTTGAGCCTTTTTCTTTATTACCATTATTATTTTTATTATTTTAACTGTCCCGACCACTTTCCTCTATATTATTAAAAAATTTTCGATTTTTTAATTTAACCATATGAATTTCCAACATATGCTCTACTTCGAGATTCAGAAAAATGACAAAAAATTACATGACACAGTTATAAAAATGATGAAGTTCTTCATTTCTACATCAAAAAGAAAAAAACAACAATCTTGTCTCAGCCATTTCATGTGTTCTAATTACTTAAAGAGCTTAGCGCTTAATTAAATTTGCTCATAATTAGACGAAGAGTTTTGCTAGTTGACTATGTTTTAAGCAATAAAAAATGCTGAATTCATCATACATCTTTTTTCCTAACTCAATTATAATAACATATTTCTTTCCGTTTCCTCTTATTTAAAAAAATTGATCGTTTTCTTTAGTTCTGCTGACTGCACTTTAAGAACTTAAAATAAACTACAGACTATTGATTAGTACTGACATTTGTAAGTAGAAATTCATTACACATGAAAATTTTTGTAAATGTATTTTTTTTTTCTTTTGTACAGTAAAATATCGCAATCACAAGGAAACGGACAAAAGTCCGTTTTAAACAGGTTTTCGTTTTATCATTTAAGGGGACAGTTTACCTTTTCAACAATTTTTTTATTTTAAAAAATATGGTTCAAATGGTGAATTCATTGCATTTTAATGCTCAACGAAAACATACTTATATTAGAGGATAACACAAAAAAAATTCGGATAGATTACCGTCAACAAGTTTAAGAAATAGTTTTTGATTAGATAACATAAACCTACGATGGTAGTGTGATTTAACTTTCATAATTACGTTTTATGTATTTTTTAACGCTGAATAAAAAAATTACCTTCACTTTTTACCATCATGTCAGGATTTTTCGTAAATCGTAAATTTCAAGGTTAAAAAATAGCAAAAAATCTGATACTATAAAATAGATGTAAGGCTTTTTTATTCAGTTTAATTTTATTTAATTCAATAATTTATTCCATTTTTTTGGCTTATTCTGGCTTTCTTACAGCTAAACAGCTCAGGGGTGCGATGAGGTTGGGAGGGGAGGAGGGATCATTTTAACTTTAAACTTTTTAACTTTGAAATTTGCGATTTGAGAAAAATCCTGACGTGATGGGGTAAAAAGAAGGTCATTTTCGGACTCAGTGTTAAAAAATACATAAGAATCAATTTTCAAAAGCTAAAAAACATGGCACAACCCAAAATTTGAAAGAAAGTGTAATCTAACAGCATTTTAAAATATGTATCCTTTTGTAAAGAATTGAGGCTGTTGTTTTTCATCCTTTCATTTAACAAAAATTCTGTTATTTTTATCCTCTTATATGTTCAGTACAAATTGTATATTTTGCAGTATTATGTAAGGATGATTAAAGATTTCAAATTTATATTGCAATGCTAATTTTACTCTCAATCATTTCTTTAATACATCTGACGAAATTACATTTCGACTAAATTTGTGAATGATCCCTAATTTGCAGCAAAAAATATGCTCCACTTTAAACAGCTACTACGCGGTCAATTTTAATCGTAGAATAACGGGACTTTTTTGCGTTACTTGTCAGCGTAACAGGAACATTTTACTAAATAGCTTATAGGATCAGAGGACAGAATAAAAATTTAGATTCTGTAATTCTTCACTAAATTGTTTTTTCGCTTCAAACTTTTTTTTATCTTAACACTGCACCTAATTTTGACCACTTTTGTAATTGGGTCGTTTGAAGAAGGATTTATTAGAAAAATAATTCCGGAGACGGAGAGCACATTATTCATCAAACTTCTAAAATAAGTTTAGATTTTTTTTTTTTTTTTTTTATCCCGGTAACTTTTAAGTGTTTAAACCTCTTTTTGCCTTTTTAGCCAAAGAATTTAACTCGGATGACAAATTAAGAACGACAGTCAATAAACTCTCCTGCCCTAATCTGTCAGGGAACTCTCAAAGAAATAGATAAATTAATGAAATCGTCATTATTTGTTCCCGTCCAAATGAATTGCATTTATTTATTGAACTTCGAAAGGACTGGGAAATAAAAGCTATGAAAGATAAAACCATAAAATCAAAGCAAACGTCAACGTATTCATTTTTTAAACTCTGCAGTAATTAACTTATGTAATTAACTTTTATTTTGATACTTAAATTTTTATATTTTTCCCTAATGTGAAAAAATAAATTGTAGTAACATTAATTGTTACCTTTTTTCAACAATTAAAATCTAGATTTAAACATGACCTCCATTAAGAGACTACCTCTTGGAGCGACCAATTTTTATTGGAACGGAGTGTGGTCGCTTTAGGAAGGTTTTGGTGTATATAAACTTTTTATTTTCTAAACGCGCCGTCTGTATAACGGAAAAGCCTATTTCTTTTCACGTTGTGTACCGCTAATAAGGAAATGGCGGCAGCAGACAGGAACAGGAGGCGGAAGGCATTAATAGGAGTTATTCGTTGCAAGAGAGCCGATGTATCAAGATGCGAAGGCTATCGATACGTAACACAGAAAAATATGTGTAAACGGAATATGTCTAAAGCAAAATATTTTTCTTGTCTTTTGTGATTCCGTCTGAGGAGATTTTACTGATTTACGGGATTACATTATAAAATTGGTGCTTATATTGACTTTAATATTTTTTTAGTGTATATAAAGTGTATCATTTTTAGGTGACAAAGAAAGGGGTATTTAAATATAAAATTACTGCATAGCTTTGTTAAACATGGAAAAAAATACACATTTGAAGTCACCTTGATCGTCAATTTTTTGTTATATGGATACTATGTTTATATCAGTAGTAAAATACACATAAGAAAATGTAATGATAAACCTACATAAGAAATTTACATACCTTCTGAAAGTAAACTGCTTATTAAAGCAAGATCGAAGTTCGTTGAAATAAGTAATATAAACACATACAATATAGTAATAGAAGAAAACTTTTTTTTCGGAGTGTATGAAAGGTTAAGTCAACATCCATAGAATATTAGTTCCATTTATCTAAAAATTCTAATCAAAATTACATGCAAACTGTTATCAAAGCAGTAAAACAGAAAGTAAACACCACGGAGTCGGTGAAGTGACACATCAAGAAAGAGGAGGGAGGGAGGTGGGATTGAGCTGCTTTTTGATTTCACATGCTGTAATTTTTATTTCATTTCGCGTACCAGTAAACAGAGTTTCACGTATCAGTACTGGTACGCTTACCATAGTTTGAGAACCCCTGGTTTAAGGGATAATACCGTTATATGCCGATTTTGTTTTGATAGGTTTACTGAACTTTACCATCTTTGAACTACAGTGAAAACGAGAAGCGTAAAAATCAACGTAAAGGACAGCCAAATAGATAGATTGATTTAGTATATAATTGTTTCTAGGCTTTAAAAAAATCGCCTCTTTCAGTAAAAAAATAAAAAAAAATAAGAAACAGCATTGAGAAAGGAAGGCTATCGAGACGATAAATACAATTACAGAAAAACCTGCTAGTACAGAATCGCAACTGAAATGAAAACCCGTTTCAGACAGGTTTTCGTTTTAGCAGGTGCATTATATTCTGTATTTCTATGGTAATCCTTTCGCCACGACTAAGGGAATTTTTTCGTTTAAGGCATGTTCGTTATATGAAGATTGTGGTCCGTTATATGAAGATTGTGTTTTAACAGGTTTACTGTATAATCTTTGACCAGCAATGAAAACGAGAAGCGTAAAAATCAACGTAAAGAACTGAACAAAAAGCTAGATTAATTTAGTATATTGTTGTTTCTTGGCTTTAAATGAATAGTCCCTACTTCAGTGAAAAAATAAAATAAAGAAAAAGGAAGAATTAGGATAGAAAAAGGAAGACTATCGAAACGATAAATACAAATAATAATAATAATAATTGTTATGACAAAATCGCAAAAAACAGAAATAAAATTTTGTTTTAGGTAGTTTACCGTTTCCGTCTTAGCAGTTTCATTAACATTTAGTTTTATAATTCTATATTCGGTAGTCCTTTCGCCGGTATCAGAAATGTTTTCCGTTTGAAACATAATACCGCATAATATATACATATTCTGTTTTGACATACTATGTTACTGTATAATTTTTGAGTTCTGATGGCTAGCATTGTCAGGCCCGTATACAGAAGGGGGTAAAGCCGGTACAAATTACCAGGGACCGGCTCTTCTAAGAGGCCCGACTTCTGTCCTGGTTTTTAAAAAAAATACCAGAAAAAGTATACTCGTTCTTTTTTACGTCAAAATTTTAAATTAAAATAAATAACAAATAATAAAATTCTAAAGTCAGAATTTGCCACAATGCCTTTACGATTCGGGCTCAGGGCTCGTACTTCTGTGTATATATGAAATATTTGAAAGTTCATTTGATATCAAGAAAGTTTTGAAATGGTGCTCCTGCTTTAATGATGTGGCTAATTTCAGACTTTCGAACAGCAATCAGGTGGAAAGTTAAGTAAAGTCCCAGGTTAAGGTTTTGAATTTTATTTCTTTCATACTTTAAACTTTTTTTTATTCAGATTAGGTGAATTTAACTAAAATTTAATTATTTTTTCAATATTTAAAGTTTTTATTTAAAATTTTTAGATGAAAAAGTGTTACAAGTGCAGCATAAACTTTAATACTCTGAAATAAATATAATAAAATTATAAGCAAATACTACAGAGATTTTTTTTAAAAGATACTATCCAGCAAATTTATTTTCTAATAGAATAAAGCCTGTTTATAATGGATTCCTGCAATCAAGAAAGAAAAGAAAGAAAAATTCTGATTCAGCCCAAAAAATATTATGCAATTATACCTTCTAAAATGAAAATAACCCGTATAAAACGGAATTTTCCAT
Source organism: Maratus speciosus (assembly GCA_963932465.1). Lineage (NCBI taxonomy): Eukaryota > Metazoa > Arthropoda > Arachnida > Araneae > Salticidae > Maratus > Maratus speciosus. The sequence goes on from OZ010788.1 coordinate 467,261,797, forward strand.
TGTCGTTTGCGTTTCCGTCTAAGCAGGTTTTATTGTATCATACTTATGGTGGGGGAGAAGGGGCGTATTGGAATTATTACTAGGGCCCGTGGTCTTTTTGTGCGGCCCTGAGTATTGAAAACGGGAAGTGTTTAAATCGACATAAAGAACAGTATAATGTGTATACGTACAGTCGTGGGAAAAAAAAGTAAACACCTCCACTAACTTTGCAGCTAAATATAATAGAAGGTACCAAACTGGTACCAAACGATTGGAAATAAAGTCTACTTTTAAACGATGTATGTAAAATTTGCTTAAGGACCCATCTACAAATCAAAACCAGATCAAACTTTGTATTTTCGATGGCAACACTCAATTATGACGATATATTTTAAATCTTCTGTTCAAAATATGCTTAGAAACAAAATTTCAAGTCATTTGGATGATAGGTTTTTGAATTATAAATATTCAAAATTTAGAGCTTCTGATGTAAAATTACATTTTCATATTTTTACTAATAGCCTTTTATGTTTTTACAAAAGACCAATAAAAGGCGCTACTGAAATTTGTCTTCAGGATATTCGTAAAATTCACATTTTTTTTAAATCTTGGAATCAGTGCCATCTTAGAAATAATCTGTGTACAGTAAACTCTGTCTAAGGCGGAATCGATCGGGACTGAGAAAATTTTCCGTGGTAGGCAATATTCCGGCTTATGCAAAAAAGCTCCCCCCCTCCTCCAAAAAAAAAAAAAAAATCCCTCGTATTTGATGATTTTTTATTGATTTTCCTGACTCGAAAATTGGTTGAAAACTGAAATTCGGAAAGAACTTTTATCTTTATAGATAAATGAAAAACGTTATTCAATTTCTTAGTACTGCTGTAATACATGCGAATTGGAAGTTTACACACGCACACACACACACACAAAAAAAACAAAAAAAACAAAAAACAATAAACTTCGAGAATGAGACAGAACGCTATAACTTTGAATTTGAGTACATCCTTAAAGTATAATATATTGCACATTCAAAAATATATATTTTGATAAATGTTCATTCTACTAGAAATATAAACTTTTAAATGTAATTTTGCATATGAAAAAATGGCACAAGCATAAATTCCTTAAAATTTAAATAGTTTCTGTCCTTTTGAATTAACTTTTTCAAAGTGTTACGGAATTTAACTAACATGCACGACATTGAGTATTTGGCTTATCAGTTTTAAAGTTTAATAAACAAATTGCCTTTCATTTTTAAATTATCCTTTCTTCCGTCTTATGCAAAAGTTTGGTTTCGGTGGGACCTTAAAATGCTTTCCGTTTCCGCGTTAGACAGATTCCGCCTTATGCGGCATGAATTAATGCAATTTCCTATCGGCTCGCCGGGACTTGAAAAAATTTCCGCGGTAGACAGATTTCCGGCTTATACAGAGTCCGCCTTAGACAGAATTTACTGTATTTTGTTTACAGTGAGTGTTTTAAAGAAAGAAGTGAGTGAAAAAAATGGAAATAACTCGTGAAGGTTTCCGTTGGATGATTTTTTATGATTTTAAGAAAGGCCTCACTCGACAAGAATGCTTAGCACCGCTTCCTGAAACTTCTGGTGATGAAGCAACATATCAGAAGAGGCTGTTTACAATTGGTTTGCAGAATTTCGTCATGGTCGTGCGTTCGTCAGTGATGAATCTAGAGAAGGACGACCAAAGTCGGTAGTGATTCCAAACAACATCGATGCTGTGCGCAAGATGATTGAAGAAGATCGGCATGTCACGTATCGTGAGATAGAAGCATCCCTTGGCATATCACAGACTGCGATACATTTGATTTTGCACGAACATTTAGCTGTTAAAAAGATTTGTACCAGATGGATTTCGCACAACTTGACAGAAGCTCAAAAAGAGGCTCGTGCAAATTAGTGTAAGGAAATGCTAAAAAAATTCAAATTTGGAACTGCAAAATCAGTATACAACATCGTTACAGGTGACGAAACTTGGATATATTCGTATGAGCAGGAAACTAAACAACAATCCACTGTTTGGGTATTTGCAGATGAACCGAATCCTACGAAAGTTATTCGTTCCCGAAGCACTTCCAAGAAAATTATTGTTGTTTACTTCGGCCTTAACGGACATATCGCAACTATTCCTTTAGAGGATCGAAAAACTGTTAACGCTAAATGGTACACATAAATTTGTTTTCCAAAAGGCATCAACGAAGTCAGGAAAAACAACAAAAAACGCAGCATCATTCTTTATCACGACAACACCAGATCCCACACAGCACGTGACACAATTAATTATTTGAAGGGTAAAAATATCGAATTAATGTCTCATTGCCCATATTCTCCCGATTTGTTGCCTAACGACTTTTTCTTGTTCCCTTATGTCAAACAAAAAATGCGTGGGCAGCGATTTTCATCACTTCAAGAAGATGTTGATGCCTTCCAGAACTATGTTTCTGAGATATCAACTTCAGAGTGGAAAAACTGTTTCAAGAATTGGTTTGAAAGGATGGAAAAGTGTATAAATCTTAAAGGCGAATATTTTGAAAAGCAATAAAACAGTTTGTTCCGAAAAAATTCTTTTTCTTCCAACTTTTTGTAGAAACTTAAAAGGCAACCCTCATATCTGGATTAATTCCTGAAATTATAATCCTAATGTGATAATTTTTTTTGTGTGGTTATAATACTAAAAATCCCAAACATAAATACATTGAATTTGTAATTTCAAAAATTTTATAATATGAATTATGAAATTAATATTCGAAAAAAATATGAATTGCAACCTACAATTTTTTTGATAGATATATGAGGTGTTCAGAAGACAATCCGACTAGCTCCATTTTAAGTGGCGTTTTTTTAAACAAAAGAACATAGAAAATTTTCTATATATTTAAACAGTGATAAAAAGTTACCCTTGATTAAAAGAAAATTAATGAGTTCATCAGATCATCATTCAAATTAATGAGAATCAAAATATCCCGAGAAAAAAATATTATATAGATACAATATTTTTATAGTTACAATAACTTTAACTGTTAATACTGAACATTTTCATTTGATGGAGTTAATCGATTTTTGCACTGAACGGCTCATATATTTAAGTATTGCGCGGCAGCGCAATACTTATTTATTTCCAGTGTCACTTCTCAATGTTAATTTAACATAGAAAAGCCTATGGAGATGATAACTTTTTCATTTTTTCTTCCCACTTTTTTGTCCCTGATGCCACTCATTTTTTTCTTTACTAATTCTAATAATATTATAAATTTAAAGTTTAAAAACGTTATCCTGACGTCAGGGTCAAAACGAATGGCAAAATACTTTTGCATATGGGTGAATTATAACCCAGAGAGAAACAAGGGCCAATTTTTTTGTATATTATTCATATATTTTTCTTAATAATTCCAAATTTCACTTTTTTCATTGAGAATCAACGGACATTTTTAATAGAAAATGTAATATTTTTTCTTCATTGTTGCAAAAATTTCAAAAGCCGTAATAATAATTTATTTGGTTTTAGTAGAAAGATTCCCGCGTGAAAAATTTTAATTGAAATAGTTTTTTTTTTTTTTTTTTTTTTTTCCCCAAAAAATTAAAAAGGTGAATATGGCGTCATAGTGGAAATAAAAAGGATATTTTCAGAATACGTTTTTGCTTTGGTCAAGTTTATATTTTAGTAAAAAGTTTCTAATGGATAGCTATTTTTACGCAGGTAGCGAACTTAGTGGGGAATTACATAACTTAAATTTTAAAATGTATTTTTTTTTTTTTTTTTTTTTTTTTTTTTTGAGATGAGAACTATTTATACCCCAAGTTAAACTTAGGTAATAATTTTCTGATGTATTTAGATCACCCTTTGGGAGAGAATAAGGTTTAAAAATCCAAGTAAAACTTTTATTTTTTTATTTTTTTACTGTATCACAGCTATAACATTGTTAAATATTAGCAGTAAGGATTCAACAGAATTTACATTTACATTCATAGCGTTCCTGAGTGGGAAATAGGGTATCTAAATTTAAGTGAAGTTAATTTTTTATGTTTTGATTATAGATTTTTTACGTTCAGATTGGAAGTTTTTGTCCAAACTACCGCAATCTGCATTACTACAGTGGTGAAACATTTTGAATTACACATTGGTAAACTGCATCCCACATTGTGATGCAATACCGCATACATCAAAGCCTGATGATGATACTCTGTATTAATTTTGAAATGCGTTCGTCTGATTGCTGTAGTCATTAAAAAACATGACATATTAAACAAAAACATAATTTGAAGAACAAATTAAAAAAACAAAATTTATTTCCTACATTGTTTAAGCCCGAGAAGGGACAGATATTAAGTTATTTCATTCAATTAGTTCTACATTTAATGTTAAATTTTTGTAACAAATTAGTTAAGCCAATTGAGGATTAAAAAATAAAAATAAAATTCATACAATATGATACTTAAAACATCCTAAAAACTTAGATTCCGTTCAAATGAAATCGAAATAAATCTTAGACTTTTTTTAAAGTTTTGTATTTTGCATGCATCTTATAATTTTATGCACAGTTTTCATAAACATAATACTAAATCTGCAATACAAATATTTTCAATTAAAAATGGAAGAAGTCTAAGATTTATTTCGATTTGATTTGAACGAAATCTAATTTTTTAGGGTGTTTTAAGTATCATATTGTATGAATTGTATTTTTATTTTTTAATCTTCAATTGGCTTAACTAATTTGTTACAAAAATTTAACATTAAATGTAGAACTAACTGAATGAAATAACTTAGTATCTGTTCCTTCTCGGGCTTAAACAATGTAGGAAATAAATTTTGTTTTTTTAATTTGTTCTTCAAATTATGTTTTTGTTTAATTTATTATGTCTTACTTTATTCGAATTCTCAATTTCAATTTTTACTTGGAAGGAGTTTTCGAATTATGATTAAAAATCGCCAAAAATCACGATTTAACGGGCCCCGTCCATGATGTACAAAAAAGCATAATTTGAAATATATATATAATTAATGAAAAAAAATATTGCACAACTGGCGCTAATAGCAGCTCATGTCAAATGCAACAAAATATATTTCATTACTACTTTAAAAATGCAAAAAACACCATAACTCTGAAAAGAAGATGTATATCAGCAATATTTAACGATAAAAATCTCAAAAACTTCCAAGAATACAGGCAAAAAACAGTCTGTTCTTCATCAGTAGGAGGACAGACAGACCTAACTCCACCCCCACTGTTAAAAGCTTGCAGGTTTCTGAACACACGCTCATTTTTGTTTTTTGCAGTTTTCTCATTTTTGTTTTTTGCCTGTATTCTTGAAAGTTTTTGAGATTTTTATCGTTAAATATTGCTGATATACACCTTCTTTTCAGAGTTATGGTGTTTTTTGCATTTTTAAAGTAGTAATGAAATATATATATATATATGCATATATATATTACTCATTTCATTGAAATATTTGGGTTGGAAATAGTCAAAACACATTAAGAGAAAGAAATAGTCATATTGGCAAGCAATAATACATTAATAGAAGTGCCATAGTCATTCTGTAGCAATTCAATAATCGAGTACCAAACTTCAATTTGGATACAGCCCCTAAAATATGCTAGTTTTAAAATAATTAATGTATACTAAACTAATCGTATGAATTTTACGAAAATTTGGATTTAGGCTAATTGAAGGGCATATAATTTATTTATGGCGTCAAACTTGGGTATTGCTATTGAACAAAACAAAGTTTGGATTCGTTTTTATATGTAGATGGCCCCTAAGCAAATTTTATGTGCATCATTTCAAAGTAGACTTTATTTCCAATCATTTGGTGCCAGTAACTTTTTTCTACAATAATTTTTTGCAGAGTTAGCATGGGGTGTTTTTTTTTTTTTTTTCCCACGACTGTGCGTATGTACACTATACAGCCAAAGGTGACCGGCCACTTGCGATTTTAAACGTTTTGTTAAATATCTAGAAAACTAAATGAGGAATTATCCTAAAACTCCAAGTGTGTAAACAGAATAGTACAGGTCATACATTTAAGTGAGGATTTTTTTCCCCGAAACCCCATTCGGGACCGTCAACAAATTGAAAAAGAACGAATATGTTTTGGATAACCCTGTAAAAACTAATGTAGCAAAAGCGTTCAAACTTTAGATTACGATTAAGTGCTTTATTGTAATAAACTGCGTTCATTTTTTATGAGAATAGCATGTATACTCGTAGAGAAATTAAAGTTTTTATAAAAAGAGTTCCAAATTTTGCCAAGTGTTTTGCTTATAATTTGTAGAGTTCTTAATATAAAAAAAAGTTATTTTCAGAAAATATGACAAACAGCATTGTACACAATACCCTGCAATCAGGATTTGAAAATAATAAAAATTGTATGAAAAATGAGCACGTTTACTAAATAATGATTCACTGCGCATGCCCGAATGCAATCAAAATATAATTTGCATAATGTGTTAGCTAAATATATAGAACAACTTTTGTGAAAGTCTCAAAAACATAGTTGAAAAGTCTGAAAATTATCGTTGATAGATTAAGCTCAAAATCCGTTATTCCCAAAAGGAAGCAAAAAGATAAGGGGTTGTATCCAAATACCGTAGTGCGTGCAATACTGTGTATGCTATATTGGCACTAATGAATAGATATATAGATACAGCTCCTCACCTTTTTGCTTCATTTAGGGAACAACGGATTTTGAGCTTATTCTATCAACGATAATTTTCAGAATTTTCAAGATATGTTTTTGAGACTTTTACAAAAGTTGCTCTATACATTTAGCTAACACATTATGCACATTATATTTTGATTGCGGTCGGGGATGCGTAGTGAAGCATTATTTAGTAAACCTGCTTATTTTTCATACAATTTTTACTATATTTTAATTCTAATTACAGGGTATTGCGTACAATGTTGTTTCATATTTTTTGAAAAGAACTTTTTTATATTAAGAACTGCAAATTATAAGCAAAAAACTTGGCAAAATTTGAGGCTGTTTTTATGAAAACCTGAATTTTCCTTCGAGTATACATGCTATCCTCATAAAAATGAACACAAATTACTACAATAAGCCACTTAATCATAATCTACAGTTTGAATGCTTTTACTACATTAGTTTTGACAGGGTTATCCAAAAGATATTCGTTCTTTTTCAATTTGTTAACGGTCCCCTATGGGGTTTCCAGAAAAAATGTTCGCGGGAATATATGACCTATACTATACTGTTGACACACCTGGATTTTCAGGTTAATTTCTCATGTATTTTTCTAGATATTTAACAAAACGTCTAAAATCGTAAGTGGCCTGTCACCTTTGGCCATATAGTGTATTATACGCTTGTGTGTGTATTGGTATGTATAGTATATATTATATACGTTGTATTTGTATTATGTGTATTATTCAACTCAAAGTTCTGAATTTATTTTATGTTTTTTAGTTCAATACTAATAATAAAAAAGACAGAAATGACACACTTCTTTTATGTCACGCTTTTGTTCGAAGCATTTTATTCTCGTAACATTTGAAAAGAATGCATTATAGAATTCCAACTGCACTGACAGGATGTTAGCAGAGTGTGAAAAGATAAATATGATCATTCGATGATATCTCATGACAGCTTAAAAGCGCCCTTACACAGATCCGTTCGATATGCTTTGAAAATGCATTTCTCTACAAAAGCGATACAGACAGTTCCCTAAGTTTTAAAACTTTTCAGCCTTTGGAATCAATATTTCCCTTTAAATAACGGACATTTATTTAATTAAAATGCATTTCAGTTTCCTTTATACTACATGTTTTTTTTTTTATATTTATAAACTGAACTTTAGTTCATGTAGAATACACTATTTCTACTACATGAATTTCAACTTGTGTTATTATTATTATTCTGAATAAATTAAATTAGACGAACTTTTCTGGTATTACAAAGAAAGTTTTGCTGTCACGAAAGATGCTAAAACACCTTAACCCTTTAAGCTTTGGTGGGTAAATTTCTTCTTCCTTAATTTTAATCCTTAGATGTCACCTGGACACCAGAATTTTTAAACAAAATTTTCGATTTATTATTTACACGAATAAATGCAATTACTTATTTTCAAATAAATTTGATGATAATTAAAGGTACCATTGTAATAATTGGGTATTAAAATCAAGTGAAAAAAAATTAACTAACTAGAATTTAAAGGGTTAAAAGATCCTGTTTAAAATAAAATACGCATGCTAAAAATGATTATAGTAAAGATAAAGGCTTAAAAATCCTTTTAATAAACAAATCGATTAGTTCCGAACATACTATAATGGTGGCATTCTCAAGATTTTTAATGATAAATAAACTATTTCCACATAAAATTGAAATATATGCTTCATAAACGAGTATAACCAGATAGCAGGTATCACGAAAGCAGATTACCATCTAAAGTAATTGTGTTTTAATAAAAGTGAACTTCCATAAACGTATTTTATTTTATACTATCTTTTTTAAAACTTATGCAGTATTTCGCGCCAAATTCTAGGTAACTCAAAATAGGCTGAATAAAAGTTTTGAATAATTAATAAATTCCCTAAATTTTGAAAATTAATTTAAATTCTGAAATGTTGAGTCTATATTAATTTAAATTACATTTATAGAATAAAAAACCTAAGAACTATCTAAATATATCTAAAAAAAAATCTTATCCTACAGCTGTTTATTACATATGGTCTCGTTGTGTATATCGATTTCCATTAACTCTCGGGAATAATGGACAGGGAATAAAAATCTTAATGGATAAATTATTTTACTATTTTTAAAATTAACCTGCAAAGGTTCTATGTTGCGTAGTTCATTCTGTGTTTTTCAATTATAAAAAGAAAGTGTAATTTTAATGTTTATTTAATTTAGTGGTTGGATATTTTTGTTGAGTTAGGTATCTGAACGTTTTGCAGTACGCGTGTTACATTTCTTTTTACTATAAGGACTTTTAAGACACGTATATAATCCAATCTTTGCTTTTAAGTATAAAACAAAGACGTACAACGGCGGAGTGTCGCTTTAAATTGGGTGGCAATCTGTCCATCAATTTTAGGATAGATGGCCACATCAAATCGAGGAGAGATGGTCACCTATAATCAATATTTAAAAATTATACAGAGTGAGGTTTTTAACTAAATATAATTATTTTTAAAATAATTATATCATTTCAATTTTTTATAATTATATTAATTGATATAATTATTTAAATTTTAACTAATATAAATATTTCAATAACAATAATATAATAGAGTCTAACGACTCATAAAATATTGAAAAACTTCGGAAACGTTCATCCCAGAAACAGATAAAGTTGATAAATAAACTTAAAACCGTGAATTAGTCTAAAATAAACGCCAGAAAAAAAACAAAAAACAAAAAAAAAAAACGCGACATTTCCAGCAGTGAAGAAGATGAAATACATTTGAAATTAGATTCTATACAGTGCGAGGGAATAGAATTGGACGAGGATCACTGTGTTGATTGTGGAGAAGAATATAATAGCACAACCTAAAAGGATGACTGGATACAATGCATAAGGAACTAGAAGTGGTTCCATGAATCGTGTACAAACTATCGAGATCTTTGCCGAAAATGTGGTAACATTTTACGAAAAGAGAAGGATTGAAATTATACTCCAAATTTTGTTCATTCAAATTTTATTCACTGATTTCCCATGATATAATTGCATCTTTAAAAATTTCTACGTATTTTTCATGATTAACTACATGAAATGTGCTATTTTTTGCTATTTTAACTTCAATTTTTCTTTCTTGTATTGGATGGCCATCTCTCCTCGGCTTGAAGGAGAGATGGCCATCTGCTATTTTAATTTCAATTTTGTTTTCCATTTTTTGTTCTCGATATTTAATTATTGTTTGTCCAAAATATGATGAGGATATGTATAAGAATTTCAACTATGCATCAATATTTCTTGTATTTGCATTCTAAGAATTTTTATTTCAATCTTTAAAAACTATGACCATCTATGCTAGAGTTACCCTACCTCACTGAGGTACAATACAAGATACTTACTATAGAATAGGGTATGCATAGCATTTATCGTTCATTTACAGGGACACATAAAAGAATTTGGTTACAGTACTGTCTATGAGCAATAATTGCTGGAAGTGCGTTTCTAATTGTGTTATAAGTATTTTTTTTCATATTACTTGGTGTATGTATAAATTCTATAGATCATACACAGAGCTGCACGAAAAAATTCTAGAATTCCAGCCACTGACGCAAATTGCTGAAAGGCAATTTTCACCTGCACCTGTATCATGCGTTTCCTAATTGAACTAAATTATTTGCATCCTATGTAGTATATGTAATATACAGGGCTGAACAAAAAGATTACCGACTATAGATGGTGATTGCTAAAATTAGATTTTCAAATATGTTATGCGTTTTCCAAACTTTTTACTCAGACATCATCTTTCATCTTATTAAATGGTAAAGTTTTGTTACAGTATTCTGAATGTGTTGGAAAGGAAATTGTGTCATACTCTATGCTTAACGCATGGTTTTTCCTTTTTGTTTAATTTTAAGGAGAATTTTGCAATAAGATTATAATTTGTTAAGTTTATATTTCAACCTTTTAAAGAATCTAGGAAAAATACTGTAAGGGGCTGTGCATATATAACGTTATCACTTTAGGGGGAAAGCGGGGGGGGAGGGGTCTGGCACATGATATCGTAAGATATCTATCGCAAAATATAGTCTGTTAGCTTTTTTTAGTCTGTTATCTATTTTTCTGAAAATACAAGGTTAATAAAATAGCAAATAAAGCCTCTCTGCAAGAATATTATAAAGCAGAAAACCAACGTTTAAAAATGCACAAATAATACATGAAAAGCAGCAAACAGCTGTTTCGAATCTACCAGCGAGATTCTTCTTCAGTGCAAGATAGGGCAAGGCACAGCGTGCTAGAAAAAGCAAGGGTGATGCTGCTTTTCATGTATTATTTGTGCCTTTTTAAACGTTGGTTTTCTGCTTTTTGCAAGGTTAATATTAAAATCATTAAATGATTATAAAATTATTTAATTCCAAAATGTGGAATACCCTACCTTTGACATTCCTATTCTTCTGCCATATGTATCTGTATATATAATCCGCTATTCGACAAACCAGGTTGAAAGTATGTTTTAAATTATCATTCTTGTGTTTAGGATATGAAGAAAAGAGAAAGAATGTTGTATACCTGTTTTGTTGATGACAAGATCCGAACCCTTCCCCCCCCCCCCCCTCCGCCATCCTGTGAAGGGGCAAGTGCAAGAAGACATTTTTTCTGTTGAATGCATTATGTAATAAAAAGCTAAAAAAACTTTTAAATAGTAGCTATTTCTTTTAAGTATTATTTGATATAAAGTTATTTAATATACAGGGTGTTCCGAAAAAACGTGGACAAAATGACATGGCAGATCCGTCAAACAACAGGGATCAAAAATCGCATAGGAACATGGGGTCGCAACTGCGATGCGGAGCCGCTAAAGGGCGTCTAAAATAATACATAACACAAAGAGAAGAAACAAAATCAATACAGAATATTTTATTGATAATTACCTACCGACATGCGACTTATGCATGGCAAACGTTGCACCTACAGGAGGTGCTCAAAGTGTTTACCAGATGCATCGAGACATGCCTTGCATCGGCGTTGCATGGAATTGCGCACCTTCGCAAAGATACCACGTGTATCTCGAACACATCCTGCTGCCTCAACGATTCTTCCTACCAAGTCTTCTGGCGTTTCAACAGGTGTTTTATACACAAGTCCTTTTAAAAAGCCCCATAAGAAGAAATCCACGGGAGACAGGTCTGGTGATCGTGGTGGCCATGCAATTGGTCCACCGCGACCAATCCAGCCGCCAGGAAAAGTAGCCTGCAGATGTGCTCTGACATCTGTACTGAAATGTGTGGGAGCGCCATCGTGTTGAAATTGAATGCGTCGACGAATACGCATCGGAACATTATTCAGCATGTCTGGCAGAACCTCTTGCAAGAATGTTAGATACGTGGAACCGTTCAGCCTGTCTGGTAGAATGTACGGACCAAGTAAACAGTCTCCTACAATGCCAGCCCACACGTTCACGGAAAATCTTCGTTGTTCGGCGTGCGGACGTGTAGCATGCGGGTTTTCATCTGCCCACGCATGCAAGTTGTGACAATTCATCACACCCTCTAATGAGAATGTAGCCTCATCCGTGAACAGAATACTTGCAGCGAAATGTCGGTCGGCAGCGTTTTCTTGCACATACCACCGCGCAAAATCCATACAACTGCTGTAGTCTCCCGGTTGAAGTGCCTGGACGCGTTTTAAATGATATGGGTAAAGTCCTTCGTCGTGTACAATGCGCCAGACGATAGTTTGGGGAATATGGGTCTCTCGGGATACAACTCGTATACTTGTTGAAGGATTACGCTGAAGTGCTTGGACAACTCTTTCTTCAGTATCAACTGTCCGAGATGTTCGTTGGCGACCTGAATCTAGCTTGTGCGCGTCTAACGAGTCGGTTTCACACAATCTTCGGTGAATAGTGGCAAAGAATGAGCGGCTAGGCATCTTTCTACTAGGATATTTGTGACGATAAATTCGCAAGGCTTCTCGTCCATTGCAGTTGGCCATGCCATAAACTAAATGCATGTCAGCCAATTCGCGGTGCGTGTAACTAGCCATGTTACGCCCAACGCATCCACAACTCGAATGAATTCAATCTCCTTTTGCTCGGCTCGTGTCTGCACCGCAACGCCCTCTCGTGCTTCTCGCGCCCTCTACAGGCGTTTGCGACCCAATGTTTCTATGCGATTTTTGATCCTTGTTGTTTGACGGATCTGCCATGTCATTTTGTCCACGTTTTTTCGGAACACCCTGTATAATAATGATATTTTATTGACTTCTCTTCATTTGAATCAATAAAGTGTGCGAATAATAAATGTTTAGGGATATCTGTATATCACTGAAAACAATAAAACAAAAGGAAAGAATTTCAAAAAGCAGAAAAAAAATTAGACATTGATAACGATATCATTACGGGGGGGGGGGGGGGGGTTCGTGGTATGATAACGTATGATATTGTACGGGGAGGGAGGGGGTTCAAAATTACCAAAAAGTTGATAACGTTATATAAGTACATCCCCCAATCTTGGAACTTCATTCAAATTTTTTAAAACTATTATTATCCATGTTCAGAATTAATCTATTTACAATGCTTTCTTAGATCATTATTTCTTGAGATATCACGTACTTTATTTAGTTCACGGATTAACTAATTAGGGGTACAGATAGAGCTTAGTTCGGTCTGTTGAGTTCGACCCGACGATTCGAAATCCGAGTCCGCCCTCGCCCGATTAATTTTGTGTAATCAGAGTCCGAACTCGATAGTGAAACTAAGCTGCAGAAAACTGTTAATGATATTTTAAAGTTGTTTCAAAATTAATTGTCTCGTTTAAAAAGATTTTCTTAGACAGAAATAACTAGTAATCCTATACTCTCTCGTGACGACGTTTCGTGACTTTCATGTCGCTGAAAATGTGTTTAAAAATAGAAAATTTGTTATTTATACACAAGCACAGACAGAAATCTACAAAGGTCACAATTCTTATTCTTTTAAAATACCACTATACAACTATTGCAGGAAAACATGAGGTTTGTTTTCCAGTAATTCTGAAAAACTACTTTAAACAATGATTTCAAATGGATATCCCACTGCTTATTTATGTTATTAACACTGGATATACCAAGGTTTCAGAATCAGATAGAATTGTTCTCTGTATATCCCATTAATAATAATTAAATTCCCTCTCAAACTAATTTTTAGAGGATTATAAAATACTTTAAGGGGACCGGGAAAGCCCTATCTTTGCCATGTTAAATTCACCAACTTTATGTATCTTTTCTCAGAAATGGTGAAAGATAGAGGTCTAGATTTTTAGAGTAGTTAGAATAGAACGATTTACGTCTTTTAACAGACCATTTTCTTTCTAAGTGAAACTCAAAATTAATTATTAATTAATGATTGAAAGTCATTTTTAAATTAGCATTTTTGAAAAGATTTCACTGCCTAAAATAAATAATTCTCAACAAATCATTAAATCCCTGTGTTGAACTATACAATATAACATAAGTATTAAAAAAAATCTGAGTGCTTAAGTTTAATAGATATTGAAAAAAAAGGAACATAAACATGAAAAATCCAAGTTTTGTGAAAAAGTCAATTAAAGATTTAAATGGCCACTAAGCTGTAAAGTACTCTTAAAAAAAAAAGAATAATTTCATCACTTATTTTTTTAATATATAAACATGTGTGTCACATCGTTGTAAAGATAAAAGTTTAAATTATTTAATGATATAAAAAAGTAAAAATCGATTTTTTGGTTGAATTTTGCTTTCCCGGTCCCTTAAGAAACTTAGACAACATTCTTGTTTTTAGGTAGATTTCGCAAGAAATAGTACCTATTACATTCTCCCCTATATGTTAGAATTTCTGAAAAATTTTTGCAGATCTACGTCGATCATAACCCTCAGAACCCAAAACCACCCCCCACTTAAAAACTTTATCTATACTGGTGGACAAAACTTTAGGACCACTGTTATTTTCAACGATTACTCTTAGAAATAGATCCGCAACAGCACGTGTAAATTTGTATCAATGCGGGATGTACTCTGTTTTGTGAAACTTTTGCAAATTTTGTACTTCCGTTTTGTTGATCACGTGACAGCAAAGGTAAGAGATTTTAGGCAATCGGCGAGTGCTGTGAGTTGTCATTATGTAAAAATTGAAGGAGATGGAGTGAAGCTTGAACATTGAAATTTTGAACACGTCTTCGAGGCATCATTTAGATGGTATTATTCATGGTAGAATAATCGAAAAGTTGGAAGAAGGATACAAAATAAGAGATGTTGACCGTGAATTTAACATCGCACATAGTATTGTTTCTAGGCTATGGGCGGCATTCCATAAAAAGGGAATATGTACTAGGCGCACGGGAGAAGGTCGTCCTAGCAGTACGACGTCCCAAGAAGCTCGCTATATTGTTATTTCGGCAAAAAGGAACCGACGCAGCACAGCTGTTCAATTAGCAAATCAACTTTGTGCTGCCACAGGAAC
The DNA here is from genome assembly GCA_963932465.1 of Maratus speciosus. Classification (NCBI taxonomy): domain Eukaryota; kingdom Metazoa; phylum Arthropoda; class Arachnida; order Araneae; family Salticidae; genus Maratus; species Maratus speciosus. Next base: position 467,276,899 of record OZ010788.1, read on the forward strand.
TAAAATACCGTCGGAAACTGTTGCGAGACGTTTGATAAAGGGTGGTCTATACGTCCAAAGACCTGTTGTGTGTGTCCCACTCTCGAGACGCCAACGTAGCGCTCGTTTACAGTGGTGCAGTATGCATCGCAATTGGACTCATGACGACTGGTCTACCGTGCTCTTCTCAGATGAGAATAGATTCAGTCTATCGTTTGATTATAGACGTAAACTGATGTGGCGCGACGTTGGTACTGCTCACTGTCGCGAAAATATTCTAGAAAGAGATCGATATGCGACTTTAAGTATCATGGTGTCGGCAGGCATCATGTTCAATGGCCGCACGGATCTGTATCTGATTGACTAAGGGTCCATGACCGGTAGACGGTACATTGAAATCGTCTTGCTTCCACATGTACGACTTTTTCGAGGTGCTGTCGGCGAAAAGTTTCGTTTATGGACGATAACGCACCTTGTCATCGCACACAGTCTGTACAAGATTATCTCGAGGCCGAAGATGTCCATCGCATAGACTTGCCAGCACATTCCCTTGACCTGATTCCCAGTGAAAATGTATGGGATGCTTTGGGGAGATGTATTGCTGCTCGACAATTTCCTCCCACAAACAAGGAAACCCTCATCCGTGCAGCGAAGGAGGAATGGGGCAACTTGCCTCAACAGCTACTGCATCATGTTGTTCTGAGTATGCCACGCCATGTTGAAAGTTGTCTCGCATTACACGGTGGCCACATCCTTTAATGATATGGCACTGACGATTGTTAATTGAGTATTTTGCTTTTTTTGTACAGTCATGTTTTCGGACAATATTCACGTTTCAGAAAAAGAACCTCTGATAATACCCTGTATACATCCTTTCAACACCCAATCGCGCCCGTCGGCCTAATCGTTCGGAGTTTTCGTGGTTTTCTTCGAACCGTGGATTTTCCATGCGTAAATACGGATTAGGTTTCCTTAGAAAGACCCCCACGGAGGGCACTTCCCCCCTGGGCCTATACCCCTCGTGTAGATAATTGGCCGTCAAGAATCAACCCTTTCAACAAAATTTTTATTTTAAATCTTCTGTAACATTCTGTTAATACTATTGTATGCTTCTTGACCTACAATTTCACGTAGATTCTCATTTACGTATACATTTCTTCTTGGTCCTTTTGTCCACCAGTGTATCTATCTATCTATCTATCTATCTATCTATATCACTTTTTTATGGGCACGATAACTTCCATAATTCTTCACAAATCTCTTCCAAACTGATACATAAAATCAAGGGGCAGAAAATCTCGGTCAAGTTCGTTAACGGGCAAAATCGGTTACCTTGGAGATGGAAATAAGGAGGGATTTTGTGAAATCCAAAAAAACCCCATAACTTCTTAATTATAATACATATCAAATCAGTTTAAAGTTATTGTTACTTCTAGAAAAAGAGCCAAAGATTTATGTATGAAAGATTTTTGATAAAATTAAAAATGGGCTCAAGGGGCGAAAAAAATAGGATTTTAGGGAGAAAAAAATTTATAATTTCGTCAGTTTTTAAGATATCAAATCCAATTACATTTATTGTAAATCTTCTTGATATTATCTACAACTTTTATATCGACAAGTTTTTGATAGGACCAACCGTTATCGAAAAAAAAAAAAAAACGATGAAAAAAATTATCGTATTAAGGGTATACTCAAATCCAAATTGTTTATTTTCTTACTCTTTTTTAAATTCATTTTTGCTCTCAAACTAATCCAGTTGGCAGGTTCTCTTATTCAGAAACTGTATAATGTGCCGTATGTGTCGATTTTTTGATAAAAGCAAAATTCAAAAAATGATTTCAAAAAATGCTCTCAAAGGGGTATTTTGAACCAATTTTCTTCAAGCGATAGTTCTGGAAGCGATAAAAATGGTCATTTTGAGAAAATAATTGTTTATAAATACAGTTCTAATTAATTGACCGAAAAATAAATTACACAGGTCGCATTTAAATCTGTTCAAATATCACGCCAGAAAGTTTCCTGTTTTTATTTTTAAAAATGAGTTGATGACAAAATGTATCAGAAAATTTCGAATTGTTGAGCATGGAAAAATATCTTTTTGAATACCGCCTTAACATGACTCTGATAAAACCAGATCTTAACACTTTGGGGACGGGCGACTGGTATTCGTGCCGCGTAAGGTGCTCAAAATCGGGGATTATTCTCACCAGTAAATTTTTATTGTAAATTTTGCCTTATTTAATTCGAGCATTTTCCCGATTCAATTAGGCAAAATTTTCTGTTTTAAAAAACCGGTGATTAAAGATTAAAAATTCTGTAAAAGCGCTCGTCCCGAAGGGCTTAAAGAAAAATGAAATAAAAAACTCGTCAAAAGTGGCCAGATAAAATTGTTAAACTGGGTTTATCTCTAACCTTGATTTAGTTTTTGTTGGTGAAATTAGTACTTAAAACTTTGAAATCTACCTCCGCCTGTAGGCCGAGCCGGCAGGGATTTTTCAAATATCATCTGGCAAATTTTCTTTTCTTTTTTTCAATTTTTTAATAATAGCCCAGTGGTTAGGGGGTTGAATTCGGAATTAATTAGGGGAAAGCTGGAAATTGTTTTAATACCTTCTGTTTAGGTCTAGAATGAATATGCTATGTTTTCCCCCTCGTACTAGGTGAGTGTTAGGAAATATGTATAGAATTATAGTCAAAAACACGTTTTTTTGCATACCATAACAATATCTCAAAACAGCTAACTCTGTCAAAAACATTGTCAGTACAAATGTTGTAGAGCTTAAAATTCTGAGTAAAATGAGTACCTACACTCAATGCTTATGTTGAATATTAAGGTCACAATTCTACTTCAAAATTTTAGACCCATCATCAGAGGGATGACCTCAGAATTAATTAGGAGAAAAATGGAAATTGTTTTAATCCCTTTAGTTTAGGTCTAAAATGAACGTACTATGTTTTCTTCCTCGTACTTGGGTGAATGTTAGAAAATATGTACATATTTATTTTCGAAAAACACGTTTTTTTTTTTTTAGTTTCCTTAGCAATATCTCAAAACAGCTAACTCTATAAAAAACATTGTCAATACAAATGTTGTAGAGCTTAAAATTCTGAATAAAATGAGTACCATCATTAATATTTTTGTTGAACATTAAGGTCGCAATTCTATTTCAAAATTTTGCCTTAATCGCTAATCAATAGCTTGAAGTCAGGAGAGACCAAGCTAACTTAACAATATCTCAAAATAGTACTCTATCAAAAACATTGTTAGTTAATGATTTATTTATGAGTGATTATTGTTTATCTGAGTTTATTAATGAGTTTATTTTCTTTTTAAATCTTAAAATTATAATAAATTGGAAATTTCTTTTAAGGTGTTTTATATACTTATGATGAAATGTATATCTGCACAAAATTTTATTTTTCTATGCTGAAAATTAAAGATTTTTTTTTTTTTTTAATTTGATAAATTCTTAATAAAATGTCTATAATTTCAGAAATTTTGTACATTGAAAAAAAAAAAAAAAAAAAAATCGTTGATTTAACGGTATAATACTGGAAGCTGGGGTGGCAGTTTATAACTGTAAAATGAGCAATAATAAAACCGTAAAATAAGCAAGTAATGTACCGTTGAGCAGTTGCAGTAATATATCCTCTTCAGTTCCGAAGCTAAAATAATAATACAAATGCTTATTCATTGTTTTTTTCCAAATAAAATGACATCGAAAATGACAGAAAAAAATATATTTTCTGAAGTTGGTCCTTTAGGCGCTTAGTAATTTAGGTACAAAAATATGGATCTAAAACTACAAACCCCCTTAAAACATCAATTTAATAATCATTAACCGTAATTAACCCAATCACAAATTTAAGAGCTTTACACAAGTAAATAATCTACAAATCCTCAAAATTTTTTATTGAAAAAGATTTAAGTTGAATACTTATGAAAATTTCCCACTTTCTTGGTCATACTATCTTTTGGGCATTTTTAGGCATTTTGCAAACTCAGATGAAAATAACATTTATTTTATGTGGCATTAAGCTTAGATGCTGCCATTTATTCGTTTACTTTGAACGCAAAAAACATTCAGCTATTAAGAAGTGATGTGAAAAGGGAAAAAATCGGATATTTTAGTTTTTATAAGGAAATGAGCAGAGGTCCCCGTTTGGGGACCCAGGGACCGAAGAGGTTAAGGTTTAATTCATTTATAAGGCGGTATATTACTGCTTATTTTACGGTTATAAGCTGGCACAACAGCTGCCAGTATTAAACTGTAAAATCAACATTCTTATTTTATTTTATTTATTTATTTTTCTTTTACAGTGTAAGAAAAGGGGTTTGAGCATTTTATGGGATAGTAGATTGTTTGACTATTGGTTTTCTTTGAACAGTACGTTTCACGTACATCTAAACATTTAGTACATCTAAACATTTAGTACACATTAGTACATCTAAATTGAGGGGGGATCTTTCTGTTCAACCTTTACCTGCAACCTTGTGATATTTGTTTACGAAGTACATATTTCGAATTTTATGCGAAAATATTTTATTTATCATCGCAGACTTGAGAATGTCACCATTATTGTGTGTACGGAACTACTCGATTTGTTTATTAAAAAAAAAAAAAAAAAAAAAAAAAAAAAAGGCCTTCATGTTTATACTGTAATCACTTTTAGCATAGTTATTGAATTTTATTGATAAAAGTGATTTTTTTTCTTGTATAATGCTATACATTTACGCTTAACCCTTCACTGCACGATTTTTTTTTCTATTTTTATGAAAAAAATTATTTGAAATATATATATTGGTCTAATAATGAGAAAAATAGTAAAAAAATTTAAATTTCAAATTTTCAGCTAAAATCTGATATTTTATGGTGTGTGCCATATGCACACAATTCGGGTTTTAAAATATTGTATTCCTATATTTTGCAACTACCTGAGCTTAAATTAATTAATTTTATCTGCTTAACACTCTGCAACTTTTTTTATATTAATATTTTTAAGTATTCAGTAAAAACAATGAAAGTAAATTTTACCTTAATAGCTTGATCGAAATTTTTTTTTGTTTCCGAAGAACAAATTCTAACTTTTTGTCAAATGAAGCCATCTGACATGGACAAAATAAGTGTTATTCCATCCTTTGGATTGTTCTTGATCAGGAACAGAGACAATATTGGCCAAATTCATGGCACATAATGAGAATTATACTGGTTTTAGGTATGTGCCAGATATGGCACGTGGTTTTATTTTAACCAACAAAAACTGCTTATTTTATTTGATTTTGATTAAATATCGAGTATTTATTGTAAATTTTAATTCCGTTGTTCTTCTTACGTTTATGCGTTTCAAATTTTTCGTGAATAGGGGGTTCTGCCCCCCCCCCCTTTACGAAAAAAAAATGAACAGTGCCGATTCTCCATTAAAAAAAAAAATACTTTTAGAAATTTATTTTTGAATATTTAATATTTCTTAATGATTCTGTATTGCTTTTTATGTTGATATGTTTAAAAGTTGTCTCGTACGAGGAGTTCTAACGAAAGTTCTTAGTTTAATTTTTAACTAAGTCTTGTTCCTCTCTAGATTTCTTTCTGGCGGCGCCTATGGCTGGAATTCCAAATTAATTTTTTTTTTTTATTATTTATCTTCGTTAGATTTACAAAATGCTTAAGGGTACGCAATACACATACACCCGTGTAAGCGCATAAAAATACACATAGCCTATTTCTAATGCGTTGGCAATAATGGAATGAAATTATAGTGTTATGTAATTTCATTGTCAAGGCCGACATCTTTTCACAGACTGCTATGGTGTTTCACCTTCATTCAAAAGGGCGAATAATTAAGTATTCAAAATAAAAAGTGTCCATCCACAGGGGAATAGCTTCCTCCAACAATGTGTCGAAAGTTTTCGGTTTCATTATATATATATGTGTGTAAATATATGTATGTTTTTTTTTTCTTTCGTCTGTGTCGGTGAAGGTTACACGAAGAGTTCTTTTCATTTGTTTTGCTTCGACTTTTGAATGTAAATTTAATGGTTCTATTGACGCTGTTAGCCAGTGAACTTCCTAATTTCCCCCAGGTTATAAGCATAGGATGCATTCCTATATTTAAAACACCGCTACAGGAAATTAATATTTTTAACTTCTTTTTTCTTTGAAGTCTTTTTAAAGGATGTCTCTTTTTTAGCTGCGTTCGTAATTATATAAATACATAGCACCTATAGCCCGCGCTGGTTCGTCCGTCTGTCTGTCTGTCCGCATATAACAGCACAAAAACTACCCAACCGAATTGTTTGAAATTTAATATACATAATCGTTGCAGAATTTTGTTGAGGCATTTCAAATTTTATGAAAATCGAATCATAACTTAAAAAGATATTAACCCTTTACATTCCGCGTCATTTTGAGTATGGGTTACCAGCAACTCCGCTTCATTTCGAATGTGGGCTACCAGCAACTCCGCGTCATTACACAAATATTTTATTCGGTCGGCACCACTTTTTTAAAAGAAGTTTCCTTCAAGTACACAATTTCAAAAATGCTCTGATTAAATGAGACAAATTTTATTTTCCTTTATTACGGGTGCCAAAAACAAATTTTGCAAGGAAAGATGATGTCGCCGCAGCGGCGACAACGGAGTGCAAAGGGTTAATAAAAGTTTTCTTCATTCTGTTAAATCCCATCATATATAATTAATTCCATTATATCCCATGATAGGTAATGATTCTAGGTTGCCATGGTGATTGCGTCCTATTTAAAATGGAGTCCTATTATTTCCATATTACTCAATTTAATACATATATTTGTAATAAATTTTGTATTAATGCATTTTTGCATAAGAGTGCAACAGCTATTGCACCAAGATCTGAATATTTATAAACTAGCTATAGTACGAATGCACCTCATTTGCCACGTTTGACGTACAATTTCCGAATTGTTTCTTAGTTGTCAAGCTATTTTTAAAAATTTAGTATTTTGTGTGTTAAAAGCTGGCGAGCTGTGAGTAAGATTTTAACACTTCACATAAAATTAAGTATATGATTTAGAAATATTTTGACAGCTAAGAAAACGAAACATATCCTTTAAGAAGAGTTTGAAGAAAACAGAAGTTAAAAATATCAATATCCCGAGGAGACATCTGTAATATACGAGTGCATTCCACGCTCATAGGTTTAACACTATTTCTACCGGTGTCAAATGAAACCTTTTAACCATTTATGCTCCAACGGTACTTTTAAGTACCATTAAAGAAAATGCAATGTTAAATTTATTTAATTCGTCTACTAATAAAAGTCGATTGTACTTTTCATATAAAATTTTTTGCCGGATCACGTTTAAAAAGCACAGTGAAGCAGCCGAAGCTAAATAATGTTTAACCCTTTATGTACTGAATTCATGAAAATTTTATCTTCTAAAGCGTTTTTCGTGAATTTTTGAAACTACATTAGAAGATTTACATAATCATTTAATAAATTTTAGAAGGATTTAGAAAGATGAATTAAATTTGAATTTGTAGGGATTTTGTGGAATATTTATAACCCCACTCAAATCTTTTATTTTAAATATTTTTCTTAGTATTTTGTAGAATTAGGAAATATACAAATATAATGCTCTTACACTAGAAATATAGAAATATTTCCGAATTGAAAAACCCCCCCTCCCCTTTTTAAGCCAAGAAAACTGAAAAGATGCAAAGGCAAAAGAAATCATCCTTTTAAAAATATTTTTGTTTTGTGTAACCAATAATGCTTTTGGAACAAGATAAAGTAATGTATCTATAACTCATTCTAAACTATATTACTACTAATCAATGTATTAAATGAATTTTATATCAAGTTATTTTAATGGTACTTATAAGTACCGCCATCCGCCAGTAGATAAAGGGTTAATGTGGTTATTTTCTCAACCATTTACATAGGTGTAAATTTTCTCCTATTAAAAAATGTTATACGAAAAACTTGCAACTACAAAACACTTCTCAGTTACAGATAGGATCACAATACATTTATTTACATTGTTCTTAGGGGCGGTCCATAAATGATGTCACACTTTTTATCAATATTTTTGACACCCCTCCCCCCCTGTGTCACACTTCACCTTACCTCCCCCCCCCCCCCTCTTGTCCCATGTCACGCATACTTGCAGTTCAGAAACAAAGCACTGTGTTATAGATCATATTTAAAATTTTATTTTTAAACTTTAACTATGTGTTTTAATGAGATTTGTGAGCACAACTATAAAAATGAATCGTGTGCTTATTTTGTATGAAATAAGATTAAGGTTTACGACAAAAAACATAATTAATATACAATAGTAATAAAATATTAATATGACAGAGCAATTGAAAACAGTAGTATTTTGGAATTTGAAATAGAATTTAATATATTTGGCTTTAAGGGGTCTCAGGACTCTTAAAATTGGGAAAACTGAAAAAAAAGGAGCACTTTCAACTTTTAATACATTAAAATGTATTTGATATTAAGAAATAATTTTAAATGGGAATGAAAGATACAAGTATGTTCTTTCATTTCAAATATTTGAAAAATTACATTATGCAGAATTAGCATTTACAGGGGGCTCTAAACTGTCAGACATTTGACGAGCAGAAAATCGGCATAACAGCTTATGCGCACGATTACAAAATAAATTTTGCAACTAGAATGAAAATTCTGGTGCCTACTTATACCTCAGATTATAGTAATTACACTGAACCTATATAAATTTGTATTTAAAGTATTTTTATATTTTTAATACAAAGTTGTATTTAGCTAATGCAAAATTTAGAAAATTTCAACAATATAAACCCCTAAAAAAATGTTTTCTTTTTACAATAAAAGGGAAATTTTAGGTTCAGTTTATACAGATTAACATGAAAGAAATGTTTTGAAAATTTCATGAAAAAATATTCAGAAGTTTTTATGATATCGTGCGCGTTATGCCCAAAAGCGTCATTTGCAAGGCTTAATTTGCGCCGGAGCCCACCAGAGCCCGGCTCCGGTACTTCTCTGTTTTTAGTAAATATTTAAATATTGTTCAGAATTCACCGGAGCTCATAAATACAGGGCTCCGGAGCCCAGTGCAATAGCGCTTCCGAAAAACCGAAGCTTAAATTACCTTTTCCTTTCCTTCCCATCTCCAAGCTTTTGCATTATTTTTACCAAAACACTTATATGTGACGTAATGTGTCACACACGTAGGAGATGGAGATAAAACGTACTCAATTTTTATATCAGTTTTTAGGCTTAGACTGACTCGAGCTCAATCTGTATTACATTTAAAATTTTATTTATTCATGTATTGAAAAAAAATCTTCTTTAAAATTACGTATCATATTCCACTTCAAATCATTTTAATGCTATTTTGATCAGAATGAAGGGGAAACAGAAATCGTGTTTTTCTATTTCAAATTTATATCGGCGACGTGTTGATACGGCGCCACCCAAGAGAGTGAACAATAAATTTGCTTTCAGTTCGATTTTCTTTTGTGACAGTAGGATACTTTTTTTTTGGCTGGGTTTTCTTTTTATTATTTCGATATCTAACCTGAAAAGAATATCTTCTGTTTTATCCAACAAGCATCTGCTTGACGTTTTGTCTGTTCGAGGTTTTTTGTCTTCTATTGCGTACGAGTATAAAAATCACGTTAGTGATTTTTCTATTTATTTTGTATCATGAACGGTACCCACGCTAAGGCTCTGTGCACCTATACGAAGTCACTTTCCTTTGTAAGTAGATATAATTACCATGTACTGTTATTCTGATAGAAAGCAATCGAGCAGCGTTTCCCCTTTTTCTATAAAAGCATAGATTCTTTCAGATAACGTTGTCAAATTTTTAATTTTATCTGATTTTCAGGGACTCACCGCAAAAGATTGTTATGCGGAAGGAAATGATTATAGTTTAAGATATGCACCTTTTACAGGAAATTGTAAAACATTGTTCCATTCTTCAGCATATAAATATTCATTTCTGTAAATTTCATTCATTTTTTCTTAAAAATGCATAGCTGCGAACTATCCCTTTTTTGTGTTAACACCATTTCCTAATCATAATCGTTACCCTACTTAATCGCAGATTTCTGCAATTAATTAACATAAAAAATAGGCACGGATTTTTACTATTCAAAAGAAGTGATAACTAAAAAGTGGAATAGTTGACAGCTAAGTATATGCTGATAGATATACAGTAAACTCCCGACTATCCGGTCTAATGTGGCGGAAGGGTAGGCCGGATAACAAAAAAGCCGGATAGGCCGGAGTTCCATAAATATTTACTCATTTCCTGGACCCCCTCCTCATTATATTAAAAACACACATGTCACACATTCTAAGATAAATTTTATACATACAGTACATGCAGTTTCAAAATAAGAAAAACATTAACGTAAAACGTAAGCCTAATTCGTAAAAAATTAGTAAATCTTTTTTATTGCTTGATAATAAAGGATTGCACAAATATGAAAAGTTATGCATAAGATAAAAGAGTCAAAGCTTAGTTTTTAGTTTCTGAGAAAGTAATTGATAGATGACTGTCTCTGATATGGCATTGTGTAATCCCTTCTTGCTCCTTCTTGTCGTGTGTTAGCACTTTCCTTTGGAAAAGAACATGCCTGTCTCGGCTGCTTGCAACATTCCTCATTTTTTTTTTACTAGGCCGGATAGTACGGAGGGCCAGATAGTCGCGAGCCGGATAGTCGGGAGTTTACTGTATTTAAAATTTTTATTTTGCTAAAGAAAAAAATGCTTTAAATTTTGCAATTAATGTACGAAATATAAATATGCAGATTACATTAGCAGGGGTTGAGGGGTGGTGGAACGGTACAGTTGTTGTACCGGTAGTGCAGAATATTAGGGCTCCGGAACTTTTTTTGTTAGAATTTAAGCCCTGGTCATTTGGAGAAAAATGACTTCAAAGTTTTGGAAACACCGCTTCAGCTATTGAGCGAGTATAATTCTAAATGCCATAACTTCTGTTCTAATGGGAATTTCAAGATAACAATTATATCAAAATGTTCAGAAAACAAAGAAGTTTAACATCTAAAAAAATTAAAATTTCGAAAATTTTATAGCTTTAAGAGTCCTGAGACACCTTAAATCTTATCCTTACTTTATGAATACAAAATACTTTAATTTTAAAATAACTTCAAAATTTAATCTGCTGATTTTTAATGCTTTTATTTTAACCAAAATATGTGCTGTCACACTTCTTTTTATCCCCTCCCACCCCCTTTGTCACAAACTGTCACAATTTCAAGAATCCCCCTCCCCCCCTCCAATCGTGAGATCATTTGTGGATGGCCCCTTATAAGAATTCTGACATTTCCACATTTTTTGTTAATTATTCTTGTAAATATTTTACAACAAGAGCTCTGACTACCTATTTATTAAATCAGTTTTAGTTAAACAAATTATCTAAAAATCTAATTATTGTTACGTAAGTTTCGGGTATCTTCAGACATTAACAAAGATAATTATTGAGGTAGAGCAATTATTTTTATTAATAATTCGGACATAAAGGGTTAAGATTTTGATTTGTGGCTATTTTATTTATCATTTTTAAACTCAGATAATCATAACTCAGACAACCAATGTATCAAAAATGATTTGTGATTATTTTAATTACAAAATTACGTATAAAATAACTACGAATCAAAATGTTAGAAAGTGTCATTTGACACCGGTAAAAATAGTGTTAACATTTAGCGAGGGGAGTTTGGACTGACATGCACAGTCGAACGACAAATTTTTAAAATCTGAAATAAAAGATCGTGCAGCTTCTAAATTATTATTATTATTTAGATAATCGACACCGAATAAAATAAGACCTAAACCGGGTAGAAAAATACTAGAATTCGGTGGAAAGATTCTTAGGTATGAGGTTACCCAGTTTGGATCCATATACCTGTTTTGGTTACCACTTCCAAAATGGGTATTTAAGGGGACGGTTCTGTGGACGTTTAGAAAAAATTCATTTTATTTTCATAATAGAGATTTAAAATTTTGAGCAAATATACATTTCACCATAAGTACATGGAACACCATAAAAGAAATTTCCAATCAAGGAGCATTTAAAAAATTAAAAAAAAGCTGAAACATCAGTAATGAGATAAATATATTTAAAGTATATTAAAAGGCCATAAAAAATGTTTGTGAACAAAATTAAAACGCCAGTAACTTTGCGTAAAATAATCGCATCTGCATGCGGTTTTCCATGAATGACGTAGTACAAATTGGAGAATAATAACACACATAAATCGAAATTTCGATTTTGGGGCCGATTTTTGCTCAAATAAAGGTCCACGTCCCCTTAACAGTGCCCAAAATGGATACACAGTGGTAACCAAAACAAGTATGTGGAACCAAATTGGGTAACCTCATACCTAAGAATCTTTCTACCCAATTCGAGTATTTTTATACCAGTTTTAGGTCTTTTTTTTCTGTGTATTTGCGAATAAAGTAACGTTTTGCGTATGCTTTCGATTGATGAATTACTCAAGAGAAAATTTCAGAAAATGTATTTTTCTTTGATGACACTCGGAAAATCACAATCAGAGGGAAAAAATTATACAAAGAAAGTTCTGGTATGTACTGTAAAAAAATTATTTAACGTTACTCCATAAAATTGTTGGCAAAATGCTGCCTTCAATTTTATGGAGTAATTTATTAAATTACTCAATAAAAGGCGAAGCAGCAAGGCTGCCACCAATTTTACGGAGAAACGTTACATAATTTTTTTTTACAGTGTATGAAATGGCTCGCAAAAATTTACAACATCAAACTTGGTAAAAAGTACTGCCATTTTGTAATTTAAATGAATCTAGATGTTTCTAATGAGAATTTGACTCAAATTAAAAAATCGGATATCATAGTTTTCTTCTAACACATTCTGATTTTTTTTTTTTTTTTTTTTTTTTTTTTTTTTTTTTTTTTTTTTGTTAAATGTGATATTAAATGCATTTCTTATGAAATTTTTCAATTGGGGAGCTTATTTTACTAATCCAAATTTAACGATATAATTGATTTCACTTTTGTTTATAACCATCAGATAAGGTCGTTCACACTTTATGGAAACAATTTGCGACAATACTCTCTAATGGATAACATTGACTCTTAGCTATAAACCCTGACTCGAAATTTCCATGATAACATATTTTTTCTTAGTACAGTCTAGAGTCCCGCATACGGCCCGACCCGCGGTTCGGGCAGGGTCGAGTTAGCGCTATATTTTTTCGTTGCAGGTCGGGGTCGGGGTCGGGTCGAATATTTATTCAGGTGAAGCATTTTTTAAATTAAAAATTCAGGATATAAAGGGTTAACCCTTTAAGACCGGACCCGCACGATCGTGCGGGTTAGGCAATAACTAAAATTCTACTTATTGGGTTATCTATCGCATAAATGCCAGATTCGAGTGATTGTGTTGGTTAACAGAAAGTATATTATATGACCTTTATCAACAGATAGTGAATTATCAGTTACAAATTTCAGTTATATCATTGTTTTTAAAAAAAAACTCAAAAAGCTGCCCGGTCTTAAAGGGTTAAAGGCATCTTAAAAGTAACTTGGTCAACACTTTTGACCAAGGCTATAGAATCATAAATTTTTTGCATAACCGTTATTCTTTCCCACAAAAGTATAACTTTTAACTTCTTGGCAAGAACAAACATAAAGGAGTAAATTTTTTATTCGCGAGATTCTTTTGTTTTTTCTCTCTTTTGGAAAGAAGGAAAAAAAAATAAAACCTTTTTCCTTTAGAGACCGGGTCTTACTCCAAGTGATGCATGCATGCCTGTGTCTCTATGGCTTTGTCGGAAGTGCAACACCCTGTCATCCCTTTAATCTTGCCATTCAATTTCACTCAAGAGATGAAAACCTGAAAAAAATATCAGGTATGTAAACAAAAATTAGATAAAAGGTGTGTTTTGAAAAGGTCATTTTAAACGGATCAAAACATTTCAGACAATCTATCCGGGAGGCTTTATATATATATATATATATATATATATATTAATGGAACAGCTATGTTTTGCAATAAAAATGAAGTAAAAAAAAATCCCCGCAGGCTCGGGCCTACAGGCGGAGGTAGATTTCGAAGTTAAGTGCTAAATTCACCAACAAAACTTAATCAAGATTAGAGATAAACCCAGTTACTTCACTAAAAATGAGCTCTGGGGAGCTAAACATTTTGTGAAAATTCTAATATACACGAATACACACACGCATATATGTGGACTCGGTTTAAAAAATAGCTAAAGCAAATTCAGAGAACCTCAAAGTGTTAAAATAACTTAATATTTCCATAGTCGGGTTTTTATCATGTTTTAATACGTTTCTCCAAACTCACATGACGTTACATATTGACCTGCTGAGGTCCATTTTATTTCCAATATGACGCAATATTTTGTTGTTGTTTTTAATTCGTCAAACTATTTATTTTATTTTGAGTTTTCATGCGGAAATCTTACTCTAGAAGACTTATGACGTAATATTCAATTTGTTTTCAATTCGTCAAACTATTTATTTAATTTAATTTTTCACGTGAAAAACTTTCAATAGAAAAGCAATTGTTGTGGTGAGAATTTTATTGCTTTTTTTTTTTTAATTGTTGGCAACTGCTATAACGAAAAATATTTATTTTTTCCTGTCATTGTCGTGTAAGAGCTGGTTTTATCAGAATCATGTTAAGACGGTATTCAAAATTTTGAACCCTCCCCATTTCCATTCCTTTGGGCCGATTTTGCCCATTTTCAATCCCCGCCGAGATATTAGCCATCTTAAAGTTGTTGGCGAGTTTGAAGACGATCCGTGCATAATTGTGACTTTTATCGTGCGGACAAAATTTAGTACATACATACATACATACATATATATATGTAAACTTTTTAGGTGGGGGTGGTTTTGGGTTCCTCGGGTCCTATAATGAAAAGTTATGAAGGAATTTTTCAAAAGTCACACCATGGTAACGACTGCAATAGGTAGTATTTCTTACGAAATCTACCTAAAAAACGATGATTAATCTCTTTACGACAAGCGTCCTTTGCATTTCTTGTAATTTTTGGGTGTCAGTTTTTTGTATAGCCCTTTTCGACTTATTTAACCCTTTATCTACTGCATTATGGTCTACTGCAGATTTTTTCATGTAATTTTTTTTCAGTTACTACAATGAAAATTAAGGGATATACATAAAAAATACTCAGCCACGAGAAATTTAATTCGTTACAGGTAATTAATTAAAGTGGTACTTTAAAGTACCGCCAGTACACTATGCCTAAAATATTCTCGTAACAGCAAACCCACATGCTATTTTAAATGAAGTTTAAACTCTTAGAAATGGTAACTAACAAGAAGACATTCGCAAGTTAACAACAACAACAACAAAAAAATATTAAATTGAGATAGTTTTATTTTACACATGAAAAATGAGTAAAATTTCAAATTTGATGCCATTAAAAAAACTATTTTTTTAAGGTTTTGATCTTGTTAGCAGTCCTTTAGTTATGCAGCGCCTGTATTCCAGGGACAACATGTTCTCTCGCATCTCGACATATGCAATATATGAATTTACATATGCCATTTCTAGCATAACAAAAACGAGCCGATGCCACAACTTTTTCGATTTCCTATAAAAAAAAAAAACCCAATAAAACAGAAAAGAAATACCAGGGAAATCATTACTACATTACAATTTAGTAATTACATTAGGAAGCAGCTAAAAACGATGGATAACTACACTGACGAATAGAAAATAAAAAGTTTTTCTCCAACACCCAGTGTACTGGCGGTATTTATAAGTACCACGGAGTAATTCAACTGTTAAACCAAGTACATACACCGTTCACCTAAAATAGCTATTCAAATCGTATTCTAAGATAATAATGAACACATTAAAAAAATCCCAACACTTATCTTATATCCTTTACTGTATTTGCAGCAATAAAAAGATGAGCGTGACAATCTGTACAAAATGTCGGCACAAAACACATCGACTGTTTCAAAGATAGCCTCCTTCCTCGCTAAAATAACGATCCTAGAACTACTGCTGCCATGTATCCTAAAAAAGTGTAGTTAAAAGAGTGTTTTTGCAAAGTATCATTAGAATATTAGTAATATTCACTATGGGGTGAAAGTTTAAAGTGTACTTTTAAGTACCGTCAGTAGATAAAGGGTTAATCACGGAAAATCTGGGATTAGATAAGGTAAAAATTTCTTCTGAAATACTGGTGTTCACATTCAAGGATTCCAAGCAGCTCATACACGTATACGTGAAGCTCATCTCAAAGAGGCTAACCTTACACAATATACATTATTTTTATATTTTGAATCTGCTCAACAACGCGAAACTTTCTGACACATTTTCCGACTCATTTTTAAACATAAAGGCATGCGATTGGCTGGCCTGATTATCGAAGGGATTTGGAATCGAAATAAGTTTTCCATTTTTTGATACATAAATTACTTATCGAGTTATAAGCGATTCTGGTCACGTGACAAGCTTTTCGCCTTTCTAAAGCTGCCGCGTCGGGAATTCGGTTAAAAAAAGCAACTTTGACAGCATTTTCTGAAAGATCTTTTGCGTTTACCAAAAAATTAAAAACGTCTTTCGATGACAATAGTATTTGAATAACAACACCTGCTAAATTCATGAGTTTCCGAACGAAAATGAATTAAAAAATGCTTCAGAAAGTATCCCTTTTGTATCTGAGAATAATGTTAAGCAAGAGGAAAAATTTAAATTAATGAAAAGTGTACAGTGCAGTTATTAACGCAAAAGGTGTACACCGTGTCGCACTCTTTGCATTCGCTTGCCACGAAATATTTTTCTCATCGTACATTTCCGAGAATTAGCTTTGAATTTCAACGGTATGTAGGGCAAGAGTTCTCAAACTTTTTCAGCTACAGGCTATCTTTGCGATGTGAAATTAAAATTAGAAAACTAAATTTCATCTCGCACATATTCGGAAAAGTAAGGTAAATTCGGATACTTTTATTATTAGTTGCTTCTTGAAGTCAGAATTTCCAATAATACAATTATTTTAAGAAATGTTTTCTAGAAAAAAATCAAATCATCTGCTCTAAACCGCACGGATATGTTAATCTTACAGGAAATGAAAGAAACCAGGCTTTTTTTAAAGAAACATTTTTTAAAAATTTGGTGATGAAAGATGAGACTATATCTGGTTGGACATTTGTTATGCAATTCCTCTGTCCGGATTCAGACGTAATCTGTATTTTGTTTTAGTAGAAACGTACGCAGAGAATCCTGTCTTGCATAGATAAGTGGTTGCGAAAGACGGAAGAATCACTTCAGCTTTATTATAGATAAGATTTCAAATTCATCTTTCAACGTACGCCAAAAGTCATAATATTAAGATTTTTTCCGCGATGTGCTTTTAGTAATAATAATATTTTGAATTTCACTACAAAAAGAAAAATCTTTAACGTTTTTCGAAGTATAATTTGAAAAACTCTGATTCAGAGTGTGGTTACAAATTTTAATGCGTGTTATACCTCTCACTATAACAAACAATTTTTGTATGAAAAACCACCGACGTAATTCTTTTATTGAATCAAAATCGCAGAATATTTTACTAAAACCCAAACCCATATTTTTGTTCATAGGAATAATAATAAGTATTTTAACAAAATTTTAAACAGGCTTGAATTGGCTTGTTTGAAATTTGATGATGATGAACGTAATCAGTGATTCAGTGTGATACCATATGTAATGTCAACTAAGTTCCTAAATATGGAGCCCCTTATTCAACACTGTTTGATGTGGACGGTGCCCGACATTCATGTATTTCGCACAAAGCAGAAAAAAGTTTAGTTTAAAAAAGTTGAAAAGTTTAGTTAAAAATACCTTCATTATTTCTAAAGTTAGGAACAAAAATCCGAATTCTATTTGGAGTGAGACACTCACTCTTAAAAAAAATGTGATTTTTCCTGCACTTTATGTTTAATTTTTCAAGCACCGATGCTGTAAAATACAATTCAAGCACCGATGCTGTGAAATCAAAATCAAGCAACAAGTGAAGTAAAAATCAAATACTTTTTGTCACGTGAACCACACAGCAAATAGTAACGCGACTTTCGAAAGACTTGAGAAATTTTACAGCAGACGGCAGCTGTGTTGGCAGCCGGGATGCCAGCATCTTTTGTTGTAAAATACAGTGATTTTTCAGGCACATGTCGTATTTTTTCAAGCACAGATGCTACGAATGCGAATTCAAGAAATAAGTGAATGAAGAGTCAAATTCTTTCTGTCATGTGCACTACGCAACCAATAGCAACGCGACTTTCCCAGACACGAGAAATTTTACAGCAACTGTGTTGGAAGTCGGGGTGCCAGCACTTTTTGTTGTAAAATACAGATTTTTTTTTTTTTTTTTACAGTGTTGTATTTTTAAAAGAATAAATGGATTGCGTGACGGGTTTCCTATACAAAAACTGCTAATTGACGTGTGCTGTACAACCTCTTAAAGTTTATCCTACCTATTTTCAAGCACGTTGCATATTTTTTGTGAATCTACAAACCAACTGATGGCATGAAATACCAATTTCGAAATTGTTTCAACTATCTGATTGATACGATCAGGACCCGATTAACTTTTTAGCTGAGGAGAAGCACAATCTCCCCCCCCCCCCCCCCCGCACACACACACAAAATTAAGAGATCTAACCTTTTAAAATATTGCAAGTTATTATTTCGGATATTAATACTGTAATGCAACGATTTTAAAAATATGGATCACCAAGTAAACTATCATTAAACGAGAAAGCAAAATCATGCGTACGCCATAGATTATGAAACACTTTCCAACACTCCCTGAAAGCTTTAACAAAACTTCGTTATTTAGGGAAATAATGTAAATAAGATAACTAAGTAAACATTTAAAAAATTGGTTTCAGCAGTTACCATCCACAGCCAAATATGTATTATAATTCCTTTGAACAGCCCTGTATTTGATCTGTATGTTGATATATAGACTATATAATGGAAAAATTTAGTTTAGCAAGAAAACGCATAACAGGCTGAAATTTCTCTTTCAGCAATTTATACTAATAGGTGGTAATATACTTTAATACTTTTGTACAACACTGTAGCATACCTAGTACCTTTATTACACGCCATTATTTAGCTAACATTTAATTCAAACTAAAACACTCTTAAAACTACTGAAATTACATTTCCAGAAATTATCACCCATAGACGGCCATGTATCTCATTTTATCTATATTCTACAAATATTTCTTAGTAAACTAAATTCAGTTCAGCGTAAAAATGCATAACTCCTTTAAAACACACCTTTAAGCAATTTATGCTCATACTCAGAAACCTTTACGAATTCATTTCTGTAGCCCTGTATATGAAATATGGCATTTATACGCATTTTATAGTAAGCATAAATATAGTGAAAAAAGCGCATATCATAATAAAAAATGCATTTCGAGCAAATCATTACTAATATACAGTAATTCGGATACAATATAGTATCTGAAATCTTTTCAAATACACCGCAAACAATTCCCCCTATACCATTATGAACGGAATTCTTTTAGTGTGGCCCTGTAAATGAACAATAACTATTCTTTGCACCGCATATTCAACAGAATGCATATTTTAGTGGACTTCATAAATGAATATCAACTTTACTATGTTTGAAAGTGTGTAACACCATTAAAAATCATTTGAAACGATTTTTTCCCATTGGCCGTCATGTAACGGAAAACTTTTGACTGTCCCTGTAAATGAACTAAACATGCTACAAACTTCATTTGAAATAGAGAACGTGCTATGGTAGAGGTCACTAACATCCAAAAATTTCAAAATGATCCGATTTACGAGAGTTAGAGCGTGGACAGATGGCCAGACGGACAGACAAACCGAAGTCATAAACACTTTTCAACTTTGTTGGAAAGTGTTAAAAATATAGACGACATAACTTTGAGTAAAGACAGGGTTTTACTAAATTTTGTGCAGAGCGCAAGTGGCTTGAGTCTAAAATGAAGAATTATAATGACTTTTTTTCCATTCCTTGACTGAAGGAACCCTGTCGCTGAATCTCCCGTTTAGGGTAATTTTTAAATACCTGTTAAAATCAGAATTAACAAGTTGGAAATTGCTCGTCAAACGTGGCAAATGAGGTGCGTTCGTACTATAACTAGTTTTATAATTATTTTTTGCACCCCATATTGTACTGAATGTATATTTTTTTGCGCTTCATAAGTGCATAATCTGTAACATCATTAAAATGCACTTGCAATAATTTTTTTCCCATTCCCCGTAATGTAACAGAACACTTTTGACTCTCCCTGTAATTAAACTATACATCCGACTTTCATAAAATTTGAAATGTCTCGACAAAATTTTGCAACAATTATATATTTAAAATTTCAGACCATTCGGAAGGCTTTAACATCATTAAAATGCACTTGCAATAATTTTTTTCCCATTAGCCGTAATGTAACGGAAAACTTTTGACTGTCCCTGTAATTAAACTATACATCCGATTTTCATAAAACTTGAAATGGCTGGACAAAATATTACAACAATTATGTATTTAAAATTTCAGAACATTCGGAAGGCTGTAACACCATTAAAATGCACTTGCAATAATTTTCCCCATTCGCCGTAATGTAAAGAAAAACTTTTGACTGTCCCTGTAATTATACTATACATCCGATTTTCATAAAATTTTAAATGGTTCGACAAAATTTTGCAGCAATCATATATTTAAAATTTCAGACCATTCGGTTGGGTAGTTTTTGCTCTGTTATATGCGGACAGACAGACAGACGGACTGAACGACGACTATAGGTGCTACGTATTTATATAATTACGAACGCACCTAAAAATTGACTGAGGGTGGTTTTGGGTTCTAGGGGTCATGATCGGTGTAGATCTGCAAAATTTTTTTAGAAATTCCAACACAGGAACGATCCCAGTTGGTAGTATTTCATACGAAATCTACCTAAAATCTAAGTAAAAATCATGTTCAACATAAGCTCGATGGTACTCAAAAGTACCGCTTTGAAAAGTGATTCGTAAAGTAAACAAACTGAAAATTAATTTTTTTAGCATGACATATTGTCAAGTGATCTATTTAAAACAAGAACAAAAATATGATAGCCTTACCTTTAAAATGTAAGATGTTTCGAAGCAAAAGTTAGGGATACCATGTCAGACAAGAAAATGGAAGCAAAATTGACACTCACAACTGCCAAAATAGCTTCGTGAACAATTTTCAGCTTACTGGAACTGCTATTGCTATATGGAGGGATGGTCAAGGTAAATACAGTGAAACCTTTTTAACATGAACCTCAAAGGGAATTAAATTTTTATTCATGTTATCCGTAGTTCATGCTATCAGTATAACAAAAAATCCCTATAAAAGATATTGAGAAACATACGTATAGGGGAGATTGGGGGCTAATGGTACGCATGAGCTAACGGGACAACAGTATTTTCTCGTAAAATATAACAGTCAAAATTTATCAGTAAATGTCATTTCCAGTGTTATCCCAAGAACATGCAGTGAACCACTTTTCTTCATTAGCTATTTGCAAAGCAAGAAGCAAGATATATTTAAGCATCAAGATGAGTTTTTTTATATTTAATAAATATTTCAACTATTGATCAACTTTTTGGTCAACTATTAAATCAGTTTTTAATAATAATACCTAATATTAAGAAGGTTTTATACAATGTTCATTTATAATCCTTATTTCGTAGCAGAGATAAACAGTTAATTTACAATAAGATTAAATGCAGTAGTAAAGGATTCAGGGACAAATGTGCATTTCACATAGGGTCTGTCTAATGGGAGAAAACTTTGACTTATTTCTGTTTTAATAATTACATTATTAGTTATATATTTTTTATACATTAATAGAAAACCTTTAAGAAATAATTGTGTACTGTAAAAAAAACATGAATTTTTGTTTACCTTGCGCGTCAAAATCTCTCATGGGGCCATCGAGATTCGAGAATTGTTCATATTAACCCTTAAATGCCTGATTTTTCCAAAAATCATTGTAATAATGCTTTTCGGCTTTCATATTTTAAATAAACCATGGAAAAAAATACTTTAAAAAATCATATTTTGTTTTAAGTATGGTTTACGGTTAAAAAAAAGTTTCTTACTAATAGGCAACACTGGTCTTTAATTGAAAAAATAATTTTCCTTGATAAAATTCTATAATATTAAACACACAAGAATTTTAGGAACTATAATAAGAAATAAATTTTAATTGCTCACTGCAAAACAAAATAGGGTATTTCGCAACCTTCCAAACAAAGCAAAAAGAACAAGTAGCAACAATTGAAAAAATAAATCTATCTTTATTCTTAAACAGCACAAGTGTTGCCATCTACATGTTGAAAATCGATTTAATAATATTTTCAGAATGTATTTTATTGGCAACATTAGGCATTATAGCTTCAATATTATTCTAATAGTATTTTAGAAGTCTAAATTGGGTATGTTGCCGAAAAGCAACACCTGACATTTAAGGGTTAAGGGGGATTTCATGTTAAACGGGTTCATCTTAAAAGGAGGAAAAACTCTAGAATCCGTATTCATTTTGATGGGGACAGCGGGAACTGTTCATGTTAAAAGTAATTCACGTTAAGCGAGTTCGCGTTAACAAGTCTCGACTGTATTCACTATTGTTTACTAGAAGTACTATTTCGAATGCATTCAGTGAATGTGTTTTAATTGGGCAGAAAACTGTGGTACTTTAAAGTAACGTCGGGGCATAAAGGGTTAATGAAAGTTGTATGACACTATCTACATTCTAAATTAAGTTATCTTACTAATCGCGATATAATATGTACATGTATTTTTTATTTCATTATCATTTTTTTAAAATTCCTGGTTAATTTTTCATGTATTTTAGTTTATATTAATATTTTATTAGTTATTTAGAGTTTTTATTTGTATTTTATTTCTAATTTTGAAAAATAAATTATGAAGTGTTCGGGAAATATATGCCATTTAAGAAGAACAAAATATAATAGAAGACTTCAGATACTTAGAAATAAAATAAAATAAAATAAAGAAATAGCTGCCTTATATAAAGGAAGTGCACATTTGATATATATATATATATATATATATATATATATATATTTTTTTTTTTTTTTTTTTTTTTTTTTTTTTTTTTTTTTACAGCCACAGCCAATATATTTTTTCCGCTAACATATATGAATTTACTCTACTCTACAGGAAGTGTTTTTCCCTTGAGAATAAGACGTATTTTTTGTCCCTTTATAGGGTATTCCCTAAAGGTAAGCTTATTTCGGAGAATTTGAATAATTCCTATCAACATCAACCTGAATTATTTTTATACGGAATGGGTACACGGTCGCCCGCAAGGGACCAGCAGGGCCATTGCCCCACACGGTCGTCCGCAAAGTAGAGAGCAGGGCGGGGCCATTGCCCCTCCTTGGATTTTGAAATAAAATTAAACATATTTTGTTTACCTCTGATGATCTTAGAAAAAAAATAGTAGAATTATTCTTCCCAAGTGGATAAAAATAATTGAGAAAAAGGAACAGATGTGCCAGCGGCCCGTGGCCTCGGCTTCCGATTCTTTAGAAACCGTGTCTAATCGCCACCTCTGAAATGGATAGCCAAGCTGAAAGATCGAGAAAACTTCAGTTTTCTAAATGGAGATCACTTTTAAAATACTTATACACCCACCCCCCCTTTTTTTTCTGTGCATGTGTGTAAGATAAACTTTAAACAGCCTAAACTAAGAATTTTTCGTTAAGGCGACCTTCTTTCTCCCTCCTCCCGAATATTCTGTATCAGTCAATTTTTAATTCTGATTTTAACAGGTATTTAAAAATTATCCTAAACGGGAGATTCAGGGACAGGGTTCCTTCAGTCATAAAATGGAAAAAAGTCATTATAATTCTTCATTTTAGAGTAAACAAATATATACCTGTTCCTGAATACAGGTACTAGATTTTGGATTGAGGGTTCCGGGAAAAAAGTTAAAAGTAGTAAAAAAATTTTTAATCGGATTTTCAGCTTGGTTATCAATTTCAGATAAGGCGTTTTGGCACGGTTTCGAAAACATCACCAATCTTATATGAGCATCGACAGTTATGACTAAGATTGGGCAAATGAAAATACCCACTATTGAAAATGAAAAAATAAACAAAAAAGAACGCAAAATACTACGTTTTACTTATTTCTATTCGTTGTCAGAAACAAAACAGTTAAAAATAGACAAACTGATGCAGCTACTTATGAATATTTTTTCCTTGTATTTTTAGAAATGTTTTTTAATAATAAAAATAATAATAATCAATCAGTGAACATAATAGGAAAAAAAATTGCTATTTTTCTAATAGTTTATGGTCAATAGCTATTATCTATCTGTTTATTTCTCTATATAAGATTTCCCAACACTCCAAGAAATCTCTCGATATTATAAGTCTCCAGAATCATAAAGAAGAATTTCATTTGGAACTTAAAAACCGTTTCGAATTACTGCATTCAATTTTGGAAGAGTAGCAAGATGTTGCAGAAGTGAACAAGAAACTAACCAATGCTCTACAAGAAATTGCAAAGAAGATAGTCGGTAAAGTCAAGTAAAGGAGACTAATATATATACAGGGTGATTCATAAAAGATGGGCAGAACTTTAAGGGGTTATAGTACACTTAAAGACAAATAATATTAAATAGGAGACTAAGGGTCCCAGACGTATTCCCAAGGAGATAGGGGGCATTAAAGTTTAGGGTCCGAAATTTCAAATGATTATAAAACATGGAAAAATTGGTCGATTCGTTTGCGGTTTTTGCAAAAAATTTTCTTTATGCCAGTATTTTCTTGAAATAAAATTTTAAAGTTCAATTTCAAAAAATGCCGATAGGGGGCGCTTTAGACTTTGGAGTAACAAACAACTATTTTTTAACGTTATTTTTTGTATTTCTTTAAATGATTTCGAAAGCTTAGACTTAAACTTAAATTTTGATCTAAAAATCTGAGTCCTAACGAGTAGTTAAGTAGCGTAAACTGAAATTTGAAACCCTTCTCCCCCCAGAACAAAAATCAGTTATTCCCGATCTTTGTGTCGTAGATTAGGCTCTAACTACTGCCGCGTTTTGCTAAAATTATTCTTTATGTCAGTATTTTCTTGAAAATAAATTTTAAAGAAAATTTTCAAAAAATTCCGATAGAGGGCGCTTTAGACTTTGGAGTAACGAACAACTATTTTATACCGTTATTTTTTGTGTCTCATTAAATGCTTTCTAAAGCTTAGACTTAAATTTTCAGCCCAAAATCTGAATCGTTAGACGTGGTTAAGTTTCTGGGGAGAGGGGTTTGAAATTTCTACTCCTGAGCACAGTTCAGTTTACCATGTCCACACATTGTGTGCTGTGATACGAGGTAAAAAGACACAAATTAGGATTATGTTACCAAAGCATATTTATTAACATGTAATTACAATAAATGTTCAAAATTGTGACCACCAGAGGTTATGCACGCAGAACAACGGCGAAGAATGGAACGGCGAACATTCGCGAAAACATCAGGCTTTTCGAGCACTTCCCCTACAGCGGCGGAAAGTCTGGCGACCAGTTCCTCGGGGGATTCAATGGGTGTCTCATACATAAGAGCCTTCAATCGTCCCCAGAAAAAGAAATCGAGGGGTGAAAGATCTGGCGAGCGAGCAGGCCAAGCAACAGGACCACCTCGACCAATCCATCTGTTCGGAAATATGATGTCCAGATAGTTGCGGACGTCTCGTACGTAATGGGCTGGCGCTCCATCGTGCTGGAACCACATGACCCGCCGGATGCGTGGAGGAACAACGTTTAACAGGTCTGGCAGCACATGTTGCAGAAATGTGAGGTATGTTTTACCGTTGAGGCGTTCAGGAAGAAGGTACGGTCCGATTAGGTGGTCTCCAAGGATTCCTGCCCAAACATTGATGGAAAAGCGTCTCTGATGAGCATGTGGATACGTAGCATGTGGATTGACATCCGCCCATACATGTGCATTGTGTGTGTTAAATGTACCTTCACGTGTGAAGGTACATTCATCGGTGAAAAGCACAGTTCGTCCAAAATGTGGTTTTAGCGCGTTCTGCTGCAGAAACCAGCGGGCGAATTCAATACGATTTGGATAATCCCCTGGAGACAGTTTCTGGACTCGTTGCACATGAAACGGGAGCAAATGTTCATCCTTCAGTACCCTCCAAGTCATGGACTGTGAGGTATCCACCTCCCTAGCCACTGTTCGTGTACTTGTACTTGGCTGCGCCGCTACTACATCCAGAATGGCTTCTGCAACAACTACTGATTCGTCCTTTTTTGCACGACCTGCATTGGACCGGGAAGCGAGAAATGATCCCGTCTCACACAACTGTCTGTGCAAGCGCTCGAAAGTTTTGCGGTTAGGCAACCGCCTGTTGGGAAATCGCTCTCCGTACATTCGTTGTGCCTCTGCACCATTTCCATCTGCCGCTCCGTAAATTAAATGCATCTCAGCCTTTTCCTTATTCGTGAAGGGCACCATCTTCCGATTCATTACTACAGCGACTTACACTTGACTCACCGTTCAGTGGTTTTTATGCTTGAATCGTGTCGAAATTTTGCATACGTGTTCTTCTTCTTCCCCATTTGACATTTGCATACTTTCTGTTTCCTTCTTCACCCGGTGACTAGCGTCAGGAATGGAGCTTTAACGTTTGCATGAGCGACGTTTCCAACTGTGCCAGTGCCTTTATGAGTGAATTCCGACTATGCAGTCCTTGACGAAAGTTGTATTTTTGCCTCGTATCACAGCACAGAATCGATGGGCATGGTTAAGTAGTGCAAACTGAACTATGTTCAGAAGTTGAAATTTGAACCCCCTCCCCTCGCTACTGAACCACGCTCAGCGATTCAGATTTTGAGCTGAAAATTTAAGTTTAAGTCTAAGCTTTAGAAAGCATTTAATGAGACACAAAAAATAACGGTATAAAATAGTTGCTCGTTACTCCAAAGTCTAAAGCGCCCTCTATCGGAATTTTTTGAAAATTTTCTTTAAAATTTATTTTCAAGAAAATACTGACATAAAGAATAATTTTAGCAAAACGCGGCAGTAGTTAGAGCCTAATCTACGACACAAAGATCGGGAATAACTGATTTTTGTTCTGGGGGGAGAAGGGTTTCAAATTTCAAATTTCAGTTTATGCTACTTAACTACTCGTTAGGACTCAGATTTTTAGATCAAAATTTAAGTTTAAGTCTAAGCTTTCGAAATCATTTAAAGAAATACAAAAAATAACGTTAAAAAATAGTTGTTTGTTACTCCAAAGTCTAAAGCGCCCCCTATCGGCATTTTTTGAAATTGAACTTTAAAATTTTATTTCAAGAAAATACTGGCATAAAGAAAATTTTTTGCAAAAACCGCAAACGAATCGACCAATTTTTCCATGTTTTATAATCATTTGAAATTTCGGACCCTAAACTTTAATGCCCCCTATCTCCTTGGGAATACGTCTGGGACCCTTAGTCTCCTATTTAATATTATTTGTCTTTAAGTGTACTATAACCCCTTAAAGTTCTGCCCATCTTTTATGAATCACCCTGTATATAAATAACAGTAGAAACAAGAACGTTGATGAAGAAACGTAGATAATTTAAAACGAAGAAGAACGATCCCAAATCAAGAGTTAAATACGCAGAATTATGTAAAACGGTAAAAAAACGCGTTACAGAAGATATCAGAAAATGTAACTGAATTTTTCAAGAAAGCTCTAGAAGATAACAAAAGTCTATAATCACCTAAAGTGCAAACTGCGTTGAAAGAAAAGGTATTTTTGCACTAAAGAGGGTAGATGGAACAATTACCAAAATCAATAAAGAAATCGTAAGTATTGTCAAAAAATTCTGTTCAAAAACTTTTTTTTTTTTTTTTTTTTTTATCATGCAGGGTTTCTTTTACCAAATTTAACACCAGTTTCAGAAAATTTGACAAAATGTAGTAGAAATAATATGGTGTAATTGGAATGTAATTATACCAAATATTTGATGAAATATGAGCAGTTAAATGCGCGTGCTATAAAAAATATTTTTTTTTTTCATGATTTGATAGTCAACTCTATGGAGCAACTCATAAAACAAAGACAGTCAATATCGTGAAAATTCAGAATGATATCGGCAATAGACTGAGCTGATTTTTAGTTGTTCTCTAAAAACAACTAAATGATAAGGGAGTTTCCATAAATTGTTGTTTTTTTATTTTTACTTTTTTTAATTTCAATTTTTTATTGATGCTTTAGTTATTCTTGGAAAATCACCAGAATGAGCCTATTCTAAGACAAAAAAAAAAAAAAAAAAAAAAAAGAAGTATCAAAATCTAAGCATTTCTTCTAAATCTACTCGTTGACATTCATCAAGTACAAACTCCTTTGCTGAAAGCCAGATAATAAAAAATGACACTTTTTGGAAAATCCTTTATCATTCAGCAGCTTTTAGAGAGCAAGTAAAAATTCGCTCTTTTCACGATATTTCACTGGGTTTTTTTATGAGTTGCTCCATAGAGTTCATTATCAAATCTTGAAAAAAAAAAAAAGATATTTTTTATCGTGCGCGCATGCGCAGATAAAAAATATTTCATTCAACTATTCATATTTCATCAAATATCTAATATATATACATTCCAATTACACCATATTATTTCTACTACATCTTGTAAAATTTTCTGAATTTTGCGTTAAATTTGGTAAAAAACCCTGCATGATATAAACAAAAAACATGCAAAATTTTTTTTAACATAAAAAAAAATCGATATATCTTTATAAATATACGTTCTATTCTTCCACAAATGAATATATTGTACAATATCCACATATTCGTAAGCTATAGCGATAGGTCATTTCGTGCATTTTATTTTACAGGGTGATCCCAAACATTATTATTATTATTATTATTATTTTCCCCTCTAATTATCCTTCTGATCAAACCGCCGTTGATAAATATGAAGTAGAACATATTCTTCATAATCCTGAAGTTCCAGAAAAAATCTCACAAATATATCTTTAAATATTCGACAAAAAGTCTAAAATTGAAAGTGTCCAATCATTAATGGCCATATGGTGTATATTTTGATATATGTCATGATATATGTCCGATATTTATTTTTAAAAATCATGATTTTTGATATTTAGGATATTTTCACATATTTGATTTTTATTTTCAAAATATCATTGTGTATATTTTTTATATTTCCGTCAAAACCTCTTTTGTAAATGAATTTTTTATAGATAATTTAGATAAAGAACTTTTGCTCTGGCAGTGACTTTTTAACAAAGAAAAAAATAGTAATAATAATTATAATTATAATAAATAAATAAATAAATAAATAAAATTCTGAGCTTTAAAAGCTGAATTTTTAAATATAGAACCAATAATTATGTAGGGCAATATTTAATTAGAACAGCTACTGAAAGATAAACTGTCTAATTTATGTAACCATAGTTACTTACATATCCATTAAAAATAATTTTTCTTTGGTTTTGTTGATTTCAAAAATGAAATAGCAGACAAACTTACAATTATGTTCAAATTTTTCAATAAAAACAAAATTACTTTATATTCAAAATTTTGTTGTATAAAATATAAAATTTTCTTGATACTAAATCCTATAGTTTGTTTTCTGTGAATGTAAAAAGCAAATTGTCTGTTTTTAGTTGATTGGTCTTCAATTTTATTATTTAACTGAAGCAAAAACAATGAAAATATATTTAGAATATTGTTTTACAATAGACTCCCTCAAATCCGCAACCCTAAAATCCGCGCATCATTGCAGATGTAAACAATGAAACTTTCAGTTCAGATATAGGGAAAGAATAGAGACTTTTTTATTGTTATATCATACCGTATGTATTTTAATGTGTAATTCTGGTTCATATGACTGAACTCATGCTTTCTCATGAAGGAAGTATAAACTTATTTCTGAAAAATATCAAGATATTGCTTATATCACTGTTGATCACAATCTTTTTATCCAATATATTTATGTATTAATTTAGCTTGTTTGGTTATTATGTCTGGCTAAACCTGAATTAAAACTTCCTCAATTTATGATTTTGATGTGAATTAGTAGTGTACCTTTATGAGGAGAGTTTCATTGAATAATTCAAGAAAAAAGTATTTCATCTTTATTACGTATATTTAATTATGCATTATTAACTGTTTACTTGACTTTTACTTTTAATAATTTAATCGTTTTTTAAATTTTCTTAATTTTTATTAATTCACTTAATTATTTTAATATTTTACTAAGCATTCATTATAATTTCGATTGAATTATTACATTCAAATTACTGTTTAAAAAATGTAAACAAAGCAACGACCAGAAATTGCAAAATTCTAAAATCCGCACAACCTCTGGTCCCAAGCTGTGCAGATTAGAGGGAGTCTACTGTATTAAGTTTACATGCTAAGTGCAATATGATTTGGATTCTAATTTATATTAAGCTTGAAATTATTTATAATCATGAATAAGTTGACTATTTTAAAAATACCGGATATTTTTGATATTTTCGAAAATATCATGATATTTACGAACCCTAAATACCAGTACATTTGACATGCTGTAGCAACATAAATAATGAATGGATTCAAAAATACTTTTAGCAGCTCATTCTACACGCTTTATAACTTAATAAAATAAATAATACATAAAAGTAAAAACCGATTTTTTTTTTCAAAAAATTATAAGTAAAGATAGCTTTAAGCTTTATAAAAATCGCGTAACATGAGACAAAATAAAAGATTTATCTTGCATAACGTAGATAACTATATCAATTAAATAAATTGTTATCGTAAGTAAATAACTTAATTTAGATAATACTATTTATATTTTATTATATTGATTTTTTATTTCAGCTTTTCATCAAATTCGAAGATTTGTTTATCTATCATTCTGCGATAACGGATCTACAGATCGATAAGAACCTCAAACTTTTATTTAATCAGATAATTATTTTTATTACAGGATATTTTTCTTAGCACAGTTTGTGTAAGTTAAATAAAAGGATTAGCTTATTTTTTTATTGTTACCTTATTTCTTCTTGATGTTCAAATCTTTATTAAGGGGGCCGTGGACCTTTATTTGAGAAAGAATCAACCCCAAAATTGACATTTCTTTTTGTGTATTATTGTTCTCCAATTTCTACTACGTCATTCGTGGAAAATCGCATGCAGATGCGATTATTTTACGTAAAGTTTTAGTGTTTTAATTTTGTTCACAAACAATTTGTTGGCCTTTTAATATACTTTTTTTCTCAATACTAAGCTTTTTTAAAAATTTTAAGTGCTCCTTGCTACATAATTTTTGATCAAAATTCATGAAACTGATAATGAAGAATCCTGATATTGCTTAAAAAATAACTGTGTATGCATTTTAAAATTCAACTTCATTAACCCCTTGAGGGGCGGTGGGTTAAATTTTATCCCACCTACGATTAATGAAGATTTGCACCAGAAAAATAAATACATTTTAAAATACATTAAATTCTAATTAAATTAAATCCGCCACATTTTCAACTTTTACAACCTTCTATAATTTACTTTAAAAAAAAATACTTGATACTTTTTATTTAAATACTCAAGCAATCCACATGCAATTGTAGTAAACTCTGTCTAAGGCGGACTCTGTGTGAGACGGAAATCTGTCTATAGCGGAAAGATTTTAAAGTCCCGCTGAACGATTCTCAATTAACACTGTCTAAGGCGGGATACTGTGTAGTGTACGATGGAAAATTTTCTCGGTCCCGATCGATTCAGTCTTAGAATGAATTTACTATGCAATAGTCAGACCAAAAAGTATAACAGTTTTCGTGTTGTATTACTTCCAATTCATTTATATCAGAATATATATATTTTAAAAAGATTTGTCATAAAAAATTGATATATTTAAATTTCTATGAAACATTAGCTATCAGGGGTCTGCCCCGACTTTTCTATAAGTTTCTTATTTTTGTGAAATTATGTGTAAACTTATATATATATATATATATAACCATTAAATAAACATTACCGAACAACAACAAAAACTGCAAAATTATGAATAAAATTACATTAACAATTACAATTCCCCCCAACACACTTAACATAGATTCCAAAAACATAGTAAAAAACAGCAGAAATTGAATAACATAAATGGAATGATGGAAATTGTAGAACTTAGACAGAATCATCGGGTCCCAAATGCCTTAAGTTCCACAAATAAAATGCGTTGTTCCATCTTCATATTAGCCACAAATTAGCTAAAGAATTTGAATGTGGGACTACCACACACAGAAAATCGAGAAATAAACCATTGAACACCAATTAAGTTCAAAATGAAACAAGGTTCAAAAGGATAGAGGAAAAAAAAAACAATTTACCAAATTAAAATCCATACTTTCATAACATTAGGTATAACAAATATACTCATTATGCATTTTATTCTCATTTAAGATAGTATACTATTAGAAATTAATATGATATTGTCCTGAGGAGGCTAAAATTTAAATACAAGTTCATCGTTAACTTTATTAAATATTAATGAATATGAATAAATTTAATATGAATTGATAAATATATAAATATAACTACACCCTTATACATATAAAAGTATCGAATCAACATCCATTATAAAATGTGTATTAGCAACGTAGTTATAAATCAAATGCCCCATTTTTATTTTAAATTAACCATTGCGTATTATCCAGACAACGCCACCCTCCTCCGTACTCTAACATCTACCCACCCAACCGTCCTATAATAATTTTTTATTATTATTTTAAAATTTTTAATTTTTTTATAATTATTTTCTTATTTATATATTTTTTTGTAATTTTTTTACGCATGTGTTAATTTGTTTTTTAAGATCATTTAAGTACTATATTAAGTATATATTACTACATTAAGTATATATTAAAGAATATATGATTTTTTTTGGAAAACCATGATTTAATGCATCAAAAATTAGTTTTTTAATATGTATATATATTCTATTTATGTTTCCTACAAGAAAATATCCCTTGTCCAAAATTAATTTTGAAATTTTATTCATCTTTCTCCGCTTTTTCTTTTGAAAATTATAATAAAATCTATTCTTCTCAAAATAGTTAAGATAATTAAACACTAAAAGAAGTAGGAATTAAGAATTTTCATCACATAGTCAAAGCCCCTCTGACCCCCCCCCCCCCCCCATTTATACTCGTTGAAGATTTTTTTTTTCGTTTATATTCATGCGTTTAACAATTATTTTAAACGGGGTTCCAGAGGCCAGAGCTTCTCCCCCAAAAGAAAAAAAATAATAAACTGTGTTTTGTTGAATTTTTAATATATGTTGTTATACTTATGTATTGCTTTTTATACTGACATACTTAAACATCGTTTTTTACACGAGGTTCTGATAAAAAAGAAAATTAAGTTTAATTTATTTCATGTTTATAATCTCCATTTAAAAGAATATATATATTTTTTTTATTGCAGTTAAATCTTATCGGATATCTTACTCCTTCTTCAATTTTGTTCTGTGGGCGCCCATATTGAGAAACAAGTGTATCCAGTGTTTTTTGTAGGTGTATGCATAATTGGTTTTAAGATGAATATGTAATATAAAAATATGAATAAGCCAACATAAAAAAAAAGCACATTCACATTAAATTTAGATCATGTGCGTTGCACTTGCTGCTTTTCACTCTACTTTTTTCAACTAAAGAAAGATTTCAGCCTTGAAGTATCTGAAAGCTAAAGTTACTTTGTTTATTCTGTTATTTATGTTAGTTTTTTTTAGCGTCGCATAATCATCATAGAGTATCAGTTTTTGTATTTATTATATCGGGGTTCTGTGTTCTTCATGCCCATACATCGTTAATAGATTAATCGTGTTTGCTTTGGTAAGGGGCTATACTTTTATAACGTTATCAACTTTTTGGTAATTTTGGACTCCCTCCTTCCCTTTTGAAATCATACGTTATCATTCCTCGAACACCCCCCCCCCCCTTCCGTAATGATATTATTATCAATGTCTAAAATTTCTTTTGATATTTGGAATTTGTTTTCTTTCGTTTGGAGTGATGTACAAATATGGTTGTATTTATTTTTTACATACTCTATTGATTCAAATAACCAGAAGTTAACAATATATCACTTTATATATGAAATAACTTTATATCAAATAACACTTAAAAGAAATAGTAACTATTTAAAGTATTTAATAATAGCTTTTTGTTACATCATGCATTCAACAATAATATCTTCTTGCACTTGCCCACACGGGGGCTAGGGGGCAGCACACAGAATTTCTTATCAACAAGACAGGTGGACAACATTCTTTCTCTGTTATTTACTAGTAAACGTAAGTATCATTTTAAACATACACTGGCCTCCAAAAGTTAAGGTACAGGGACTGGATGCTTTCGATTGCACACGGTTTGTCGAATATCTACCAACATTATTGACGAATTATTCTTGAACATTTCGGATGTAAAGAACATGTTTGATTTCATATTTCCCCATGAAGATTCAGTCGGGCCGACAATTAGGGGGCTAATAATAAATTTATTAATAAATTAATATTTGCGATCAGCTATGCAACAGAAAATGCTGGAAATGGTCGGTCACTGCGTTAAATGACTATTTGGGTTCTGTTCAACGTTTGTGTGCATTTGTGTAAGCATATCACTCATATTCGTAAAGATGTTAATGTTTTTGTGAAAATTTCAAAAGTTTTTGTTTATAGCATACAGAGTTTTCAACCAAATTTAACACAACTTTCCGAAAACCTGACAAAGAACAGTACCAACAGTACTCTTCAATTAAAACATGAATATATTGAATATTTGATGAGATATGGGTCCTTGTATGAAATAATTTTTAACTGCGCATGCGTGAAAGATTTCAAAATTTTTATTTCATAATTTGGTAGTCAGCTATTTAGGGCAACTTATCTCAAATGTCCAGTCAAATATCGAGAAATTTCACAAAGATAGGGGTGATATACTGAGTTGCTTTCTAAAAATAGCTTTATTATAAGGGTTTTTCCACAACTTTTCAATCAACTCTTTCTGAATTTTCACAATATTTGACTGGACTTTTTACAGAAGTTACTCAAAATAGCTGGCTACCAAATTATGAAATAAAAATTTAAAAATCTTACACGCATGCGCAGTTAAAAATTATTTCACACAAGTGCCCATACCCCATCAAATATTCAATATATTCATGTTTTAATTGCAGTATACTGTTACTACTGTTCTTTGTCAGGTTTATAGAATGTTGTGTTAAATTTGGTTGAAAACTCTGTATGTTATAAACAAAAAACCTTTGAATTTTTCACAAAAACGTTAACATCTTCACGAATATGAGTGCTATGCTTACACAAACGCATACAAACGTTGAACAGGACTCAAATAGTCATTTACCAACAGTGACAAACCATTTTCAGCCTTTTCTGTTACATAGGTGATCGCAAATATCATTTTATTATTAAATTTATTATTCACCTCCCTAATTGTATCCCCCGATATATCTTCACCGAGAAATATAAAATCAAGCATGTTCTTTACATCCTAAAAGTTCAAGAACAATTCGCCAATAATGTTGGTAGATATTCGACAAACCGTGTACAATCGAAAGCATCCAGTCCCTGTACCTTAACTTTTGGAGGCCAGTGTACTTGGCATATGGTTTTTCAAACAGCGGATTATAGATGCATACACAATGACAGATGAATCGGAATGCCAAATGTTGGAGTATTCCATAATTTTGGAATTAAATATAATTTTATAATCATTTTGTGGTTTTAATAAGAACTTAGTATTTTCATAAACATAGATAACAGGCTAAAAAAGTACAGCATTCTATTTTGATGTAAAGACGAAGTTACAAGTAAAAAGAGAAAATTTTGGTTGGATCAAAAATTGATAACGATATCAAAAGAGAAATCCCCCTCCCCCTATAGATATCTTACGATATCAGGTGCCAGACACCCCCTCCCCGCTAAAATGATAGCGTTATATATTCACAGCCCCTAAATGATATTTACTTTTAAGGCAACTTGATCATTGAATGATCTCAAACATAATCTTTTTAATCAAAAAAATATTTTTTTTTATTGTAATACAAAAATCATCAATAAAATATAATATTTTTTCTTTTTTAAATGAAAAATGGAAGTAGCTCAATCGCCACCATTTTGAAGAAATTTCATTAAAAACATTAATTTCTTTTAAGGCAACTTGACCGTTGATGATCTTAAACGCATTTTTTTTTTTTTATCAAAAAAATATTTTTTTATTGCAATACAAAAATTATCAATAAAATATAATCCTTTTCTATTTTAAATGAAAAATGGAAGTAACCCAACTGTCACCATTTTGAAGAAATTTCATTAAAAACATTAAAGTTTAAAAAAATGAAAAAAAAAATCTTGTGCGAGCTCATCTGCAAATGAATAGCTTTCAATAGAAAAAAAAATGTTAAGATTGGTTAAGTTCGAAACTATACAGACCTTCAAAGCTCATTACTTTTTATTTTAACTTTAGCCAAACGTCCCTAATCATTTCACGAGCTGACCGACGACCTGTAGCCATTTCGCTATCTGACCGACAGCATCTATCCATTTCGTGAACTGGCCGATTTCGGGCTTTGGCCGCAACATGCGTATATTACTTGTGAAAAATCTAATCGGAGTTTTGTGAATTTGAAACTATTGTTATATCCAGGTCCCTGTTTAATACATTTGTCATAATCCTTCATCTATATAAAAGTTAACTGATAGGTTCTTTGGTGATTTCAACTGTTTTGTGACTCGGATTTTATTATCAGAAAGATTAAATCAGTGAAAATTTCAGTTTTGTGATGTATAAGTTTTTTAAAAGGTTTATTTTAAGACAAAGAATTTTGTGAAGTGTCCCGTTTTAAGGTGAAAACTTTTGTGAAGATGTCCTTTAAAGGACTCTGATTTTTTTCTAAACAGATCCCTGCCTATAAAACTTTGTATAGTGTTTATCTGTTACTATATACTATTTTATGAAGAAATTTTTTGCGGAGGGTCCTGTTTTAAGATGAAAATTTTTGTGAAGGATCCTTTAAAGGACCCATATTTTTTTCTAAACAGACCCTTGTCTATAAAACTTTGTAAAGAATTGTGAAGTCTCCCGTTTGTGAAGTGTTTTTGTGATTTTGTGAAGTGTCCCGTTTTAAGATGAAAACTTTTGTTTTGTGAAGGGTCCTTTAAAGCACCCAGATTTTTTCTAAAAAAATCCCTGTCTATAAAGCTTTGCATATTGTTTTTCAATTACTATATACTATTTTACAGGGTGCATACTAAATACTGTAACACTCCAAAAAATACGAATAAATATTAATCGTTTGGTAAAACAATTTATTTCTCTATTTTAACGTTTGTCAATCTTCTATTAGTGCAGACGAATTTTGTTATAAAGCAAATATTTACAATTATTTTAAAGAGCGAAGCCAAATGAATGATGATTAAACAGCTCTTTGATCGCAGATTTTCCGCTGGTGAAATCTTTAAGCAATTAAAATGCCTTGATTTTAATGGAACATTTATATATAGAACTATAAATCGAATATTGGATACTAATAGCTATGCAAAGATCGATCTAGGCCGGGAAGTCCACGCTCAGTTCGCACAATAGAGCGCATCAAAAGAAAAGGTGTGAAGAAATCCACAACGTTCTGCAAATAAAATGGCTGCAAAAGAGAACGCGAGTCGCAGAACTATTCAAGTTATTATAAATAAAGATCTGGGTTATGTCCCTTATCGAAAAAGAAAAACTCAAGGTTTGACTGCTGCACAAAGAATAAAAAGAAATTGATGAAGCGGTATGGTAGGAAAGTGTTGACAGAATAATATTTTCTGATGGGAAGCTATTTTGCACTGAACAATGTTATAATGCTAAAAATGATGTCGTATATTCAGCAACCCTCGAGGATATACCTGAAACCTTTCGAATTGTTAAACGCTTTCAGAACAAGAATTCTGTTAGGGTTTGGGCTGCAATGTCAAACAATGGAAAATTGCCTTTGAAGTTCATCGATAAAGGGATGAAAATTAATACGAATATTACAAACAGAACGTATTGGCTACACATTTATTACCACAAGCTGAAAGGTTGTATTCCAAAAAAAAAAATTGGACATTTCAGCAAGATTCTACACCTTCGCATCAAGCTAAATCAACACGGGCTTGGCTGTCTGTCAATTGTCCAAACCTTATCATGCAAGGCCACCTTCTTCACCGGATCTAAATCCTTTCGATTATTGCGTCTGGGGTATTTTAGAGGGTAAAGTAAACAGCAACAAACACAGAAGTTTGGACTCTCACAAAGCTTCCATATTGCGTGAATGGTACCGATTACCTCTTAAAATGATTCGTGCCGCAGTCTGAGAATGGCATAAGGGTGTATTCGAAAAAATATTTTTCCACCCTCAACAGCTCGAAATTTTCTGAGACATTTTCAGACTCGTTTTTAAAAGTAAAAACATGAAACTTGCTGAGCTGATTTCTGTAGACATGTTTAACATGCCGTGTGATTTCATTTTCAGCTCAATTAATTAGAATTTGATTTTTAAACAATTGTTTTCTCAGTATGACCATTTTTTTCATTCCCAGATCGCCCGCTTCGGAAAATTCGGTTCAAAATGCCAACTTTGACAGCATTTTTTACAGTATTTTCTGCATTTATCAAAAAATTAAGAAGCACCGCACATAATATAGTTTCTAAATAAGAGAATTTCCAAGTTTGATGCGTTTGAGAGCAAAAATGAATTTTAAAATGAATCAGAAAATAAGCAGTTTGGATCGGAATACACCCATAAGAGATTATCTTTGGTAATCAATAAAGATGCCGGTCAATTCGAGTAAAATTTTTTCCCGGTAAACTTTCATCTCTGATGTTCATCATATTAGTGTAGTTATCCTTTTCTATTTTATAATTGTAAAATAAAATGACTGAATATTTGTAACAGTATTTAGTAGTCACCCTGTCTTTGAGATTTTTCTTTTAAGATAAAATTTTGAAAGCATGTTCTCGTGGTAAAAAGTATTTAAAAAATCAGCATGATTTTTAAAAATAAATATTATTGTAAATTCTGAAGAGAAATTAATATTTATTCTCTTATGTAACAACCAAAATGAAAATAAGTATGAGTCATTCCACGTCAGTTCATGCTGGCCACTTAACTATCAATCACAAATTTCAATGAAACTGGCGGTATTTATTCTAATATTAAGATATACTCACCTGCAATTTTATTTTCTCCTTCATAGATAAATTAGTTTTTTCAGGAAAAGAAATCAAAACTTTGAAAAATTGCCATGAGTTGGCATTCTTGACTGTTCGATTTTCAAAGTTAATGTGTCATAAATATTGTCATATTTCAATGCATAATTAACAAATCATCTTCGTGTAATGTATGTATGCTAAATAAAGTATGTAGATTATATAAAAAAAAACTATTCTTTTTAAAACATTTTAGTCTACAAAAAGTCAATTAATTAAATAAATATTTTATGTAAATTAATGAATTAATTAAAAATAAATTGTCAACCAAAGACTAAAGTGCTGTGAATTTTTTTCTTTTACAAAATGTGTAAAAATGTGTATCCTTTAACTGATTAGTCTCTTCTGTATTCAAAAATGAAAACAAGTATGAGTCATTTCATATCAGTCAGCTCAGGCAGGCCACTTAACCCACAATCACAAAAATTTCAATGAAACTGGGCGTGTTTATTCTTACAATTAACACTATACAGGCCGCTGACGCATTTATGCGTCATTTATAAAACTAGCCTTGAGAAATTCTAAATTCTCTCCAGAAAGTTTGAACAGTTATTTTTGGTTATTATAAGTAATGATAAATATCTCGTGATTGAAATAAACGAAAATTAGTATTAAACATTTTCTGGTGTGGACTAGAAATTTCTGAATAAAAAATCGTCAGATTGGAAACCCTGTTTTCGGCCTGTATAGTGTTAACCCTCTCGCTGCGTAAGTAATTCTTCGCGATGAGCGTCTTTTACATATTTTTTAATCTTTTATCACCGATTCTTTAAAGCAGAAATTTTTGACTATCGTAATTGGGGAAAATGTCCTGATTAAATCAGACAAAGTTTTCGCTAAAAAAAAACTGGTGGGAATAATCAAATAGTATTAATTAGACGGAAAAATGCATGCCCGAGAATATCTCGGGCTGCGCAGCGAGAGGGTTAAGATATAATCACCTGTAACGTTTTTACTCTTGGATAAATTAGCTTTTTTTTGTCAATTTTTAAAGTTAGTGTATCATAAATATTGTCATATTTCAATGTATAATTAACGAATCATCTTCAAATAATTTATGCATACTAAGTAAAGTATGTAGATTATCATAGCAATTCGACAGAGTTTCTCGCCAAGAAAAAGAAGCAACAATACAATGAATCGTAAATGAAAGGAAAATCTGCCAATCGATGCCGAAGGATTTTACAAACATTTTTTAGTACTCTGCCTAGTTTACATTTTGCGGGCTGACCAAAACGGGATTTTAACACCACTATATCTCGCGTTCTATTTATCATAGACCATAAATTATTACTTCAATGGAATGGGGTATGCCAAGTGACTAAGGAAATAAAAGAAAAGCGGAATCCGACGAATAGGTTTTCAGTAAATTTGATTTTAAAAGTGCTGTTTTTTGCGCTTTTTAAATTCTTGTTCAGACCAAAAACTGTTGACAGGGTTACAGCGATGTGTAATTATAGGATTTTTACGCGGTTTGCTGCATTTAAATAGTTTTTATAGGTAGTTCAAACCTTTGAAAGTTTCATGTAAAAATATTAATTAGTTTTTTATTTATACCAGTTTAAAGTAATTGATTCCTATATACTTAACATAGAGCAATAAAAATATCAAATGACCTAACTCTTGTCGAAATGGTCGTATACACATAATATTAAGATATGTTACTACAGTCGACCCAAGTAAGCTTCCTATTGTAAAACAGAATTGTAGCATTTACGGTTCGTTTACAGGGTAGCTCAAAAAATATTTTGATAGGGCTGAAGAGTTCTGTAATTATCCGATATTTACGCGGTTTACTGCATTTGAATTGTTTATATGAGTAGTTCAAACCTTTAAAGTTTCGTATAAAAATGATAATTATTTTTTTATTTATATCAGTTTAAAGTAATTTATTCCTATACTTAACATAGAGCAAAAAAATATTAAATGACCTAACTCTTGTCGAAATGGTCATATACACATGATATTATATGTTACTGCAGTCGACCCAAGTAAGCTTCCTATTGTAAAACAGAATTGTAGCATTTACGGTTCAAGATATGTCACTACATTCGACCTAAGTAAGCTCCCTATTGTAAAACGGAATTATAGCATTTACTGTTCGTTTACAGGGTAACTCTAAAGATCGTTTGATAGTACTAAGAAGTTGTGTAATTATCGAATTTTTATGCGGTTTACTGTATTTTATTTACTTTTATAAGCAGTTCAAATCTTTAAAATTACATGTAAAAATATTAATTAGTTTTTGATTTATATAAGTTTGAAGTAATTGATTCCTGTACTTAACATAGAGCAAAAATATATTAAATTGCATAACTCTTGTCAAAATGGTCGTATATATATGATATTAAGATATGTTACTACAGTCGATTCGAGTAAGCTTCCTATTGTAAAACAGAATTGTAGCATTTGCGTTTCGTTTACAGGGTTACTCAAAAGATCTTTTGATGTGTAATTATCGGATTTGTATGCGGTTTGGTGTATTTTATGTGTTTTATATGAAGTTCAAACCTTTAAAATTTCATATAAAAATATCGATTAATTCTTTATTTACATCAATTTAAAGAAGGGTGTAAAAAATCATGGTTTTTATAAAAATCAAAATCGATTTTTTAAAAAATTTAAATCAGATTTTTTCAAATTTAAATCGGATTTTTATGATTTTTTTCACCTGCATTAAAATACGAAGTAGCCACTAACACTTTTAGGTTTCTAAAACAATTAAACCTCCAATTGCTGACATAATTATTAATTAGTGTAAGTAGAGTAATTATAAAAACCGCATTCATTTTCATTAGTTGTATACAATAATGTTACATATATTAATATTTTGTAATACTTATCTAAAACTATATTAAATACTATTGATAGTTACGGTTATCACAATTTTCATAAACATAATACTAAATCTGCAATACAAATATTTTCAATTAAAAATGGCAGAAGTCTTAGATTTATTTCGATTTCATTTGAACGGAATCTAAGTTTTTAGGATGTTTTAAGTATCATATTGTATGAATTTTATTTTTATTTTTTAATCTTCAATTGGCTTAACTAATGTGTTACAAAAATTTAACATTAAATGTAGAACTAATTGAATGAAATAACTTAATATCTGTCCCTTCTAGGGCTTAAACAATGTAGGAAATAAATTTTGTTTTTTTAATTTGTTCTTCAAATTATGTTTTTGTTTAATTAAAATTATTAATCACTGCACTTAATATTAAATTGTTAACAATGTTTTCAGGGATGAGAATTTTCCGTCTTTTGGCGGATTTCCGCTTTTTTGTTATTTCAAGGATTTTTTTTTTTTTCGAAATTCCGCCTTTTTTTCCGAGGATTCCGTATTTTTTCTCCTGCAAAATTTTGTTATTTTCCGAAATTTTCACTTTCCTATCGATTCCGCTTTTCTGCCGATTTCGAAAGAACATTCAAAGGTGATGAAAAAACGGTAAATTTCGTCAAAAGATCGCGAAAAAGTGGCAAATTTTGTCAAAAAATCGCGAAAAAGCGACAAATTTTGTCAAAAGATAGCAAATAAACGGCAAATTTCGTCCAAATATCGTGATAAAAATGGCAAATTTCGTCAAAAGATCGCGAAAAAGCGGCAAATTTCGTCAAAAGATCGCGAAAAAAGCTAAATTTTGTCAAAAGTTCGCGAAAAAGCAGAAAATTTCGTCAAAAGATCGCGAAAAAGCAGAAAATTTCGTCAAAAGAGCGCGAAAAAGCAGAAAATTTTGTCAAA
Source organism: Maratus speciosus (assembly GCA_963932465.1). Taxonomy (NCBI): domain Eukaryota; kingdom Metazoa; phylum Arthropoda; class Arachnida; order Araneae; family Salticidae; genus Maratus; species Maratus speciosus. The sequence continues at coordinate 467,319,938 of OZ010788.1, forward strand.
AGATCGCGAAAAAAGCAAAATTTGTCAAAATACAGCGAAAAAAACTACAAATATTATCAGAAGATCGCGAATAAACGGCAAAGTTCGCGAAAAAACGGTAAATTTCGTCAATAGATCGCGAAAAAGCGGCACATTTCGTCAAAAGATCGCAAAAAACTGCAAATTTCATCAAAAGATCGCAAAAAAGCTGCAAATTTTGTCAAAAGATCGCGAAAAAGCTGCAAATTTTGTCAAAAGATCGCGAAAAAGCGGCAAATTTCGTCAAAATGGCGCGAAAAATACATGTATTTAGTGCTTTTAGTGTATCCTCCCCTTCCCCCCTTTTTTGTAACCTTTCAGAAAATTTGCTGTGAATTTCAATTTTTTTTTTTTTTTACTCAGAATCGCTCCTGATTCAGCATTCACATTAAGCTGGCTGTACGTCCTTTTCCAATTAGCCCGTGTGACCAAAAATAACTAACCATTGGGATTTTCACTAAGTTTTTCATATTTTTTGCTAAAAAATTTATTCAAATTATGACACACAAAAACTCTATTCTTAATTAAATTATTTCATTTTCAGGAGCGGTCATGATTCTGATAAGTCTAGCATTTCATATGACCTACACTCAATGTTTTAAGAGCTGTGTGTAATTTGGCTATTTTCACTCCTGTAATGTAGTATACAGGTTTGTGCGCTTGTCTCCATTTGCCCGGAAATCAGACCCTGGTTTTATTTCTTAAAGTATCTTTCACGGATAAAATGTGGTACAATTTTTTGTTTGCACGTGGTTTCAGTCTTTTTGCTTTTTTGCAATTCTCATCCCTGTGTTTTAAATTAATCATTATTTAACAATTAACTCTCTAATTAAGAAAAAAATATTTTTGTGCCTTAGTTCCTAAAATGATAATTTAGTATTCATTCTAGAAAAAAAAAAAAAAAAAAAGGGTGCTAGTTCCCCAAAAAGGTAATAGTTCAGTAAAAAGAGAGCATTACTTCATGAGTAAATATAATAGTAATGACATTAATTTTTAAGGATTTTATGAATTGCAAATTGAAAAATACAATTAAATAATGACATGATTTAACAATATCTTGTTTTTTCTAAAGAAATAAAATTCTATAATTTTTTCAAGGTCTTGGGAAAATACTGTGGTATGGGGAAGTTTTTTACAAGAAATCCCTCTGGTTACAACGAAAGGTGAATTTCATTTTTTTTTTTTTTTTTTTTTTAAGAGATTTTTTTCGCCAATTTTAAAAAGAGCAGATGCTGGAACCTTAAAAAATAGACAAGAGGGAACAGCAAATAATTCCAGAATTAATAAAAACTTCAAATAAGTATAATTTCATTAGTATTAGCACAAATAACAAGACAAAAAAATATGAAGTGCAGCTCACTTTGTATTTGTACTAAGGAATATTACTATTAATTACCTAAATCTACACTTACACACATGTATATGTATGCTAACAAATTTTTTTTTTATGAAAATTAGTTACACATCATACAGAGTAAATATAAGAATAGCTTATTATATCTAAAATCCTCAAAATAATAAATAGCAGCATTGTTACAACTCAGTGGGAATTATTGGCATTCCGTGCTTCAAATTAAAAAAAAATATATAAAAAACTGCCTTTTAAATCCCTGACTAATTTCTTTATTTGGTGTATATAAGCTAGTAAAAAAAAAAAAAAAAAAAAAAAAAAAAAAAAAAGTTTATTCAACCTCTTCCGAAGAAGCTCTTTCTGAGCTTAACATTTTTATACCAAATAGTTCTTTTTCTCTTTTACATTCTTTTATAATAATTGTTGAGTAGGTGTCATTCTTTCATTCTTGTTTAGCTCCAATTTGCTATAAATTTATTATTGCAAAAGTAGAATGAGAAAATAACATACTGACTACTTATACTTTTACTTGCAGAAATTTATTATACTTGATATGCTTATTTTATAGAAAAGAAAAAATAACTTGATTAGTTAAAGAAAACAATGACAATGCAAATTACATATATTAGATTTAAATAGCATTTTTAAATGAAAAGCTTTTTATGGCAGATAAAAAATTGCTTTTTACAAACTTACTGTACTTAATTTTTTTTTATAAGTCTAAGGAACAGTCAGCTTAGAAACAATTATTTAACACATTTTTTGCTTATTCACAAGGCAAAATGCCAATAGAAACTTTCCAAACTATGTTCATCTTAGATTTTAATACTTTAAACATTTAGAAAATTTATCATTTTAATCGATGATTTAAAAAAAATCTGCTGATTAAAATCACGATTTAATCACTAATTTAAATCACTTGATTAGAATCGTTGGCACCCTAGTTTAAAGTACTGGATTCTTATACTTAACATAGAGGAAAAACAATACTAAATAGCTTAACTTTTGTCAAAGTGGTTATATGCACATGATATTCAGATATGTTACTACATTCGACCCATTTAAGCTCTATTGTAAGGCGGCATTGAAGCATTTACGGTTCGTTTACAAGGTCACTTAAAAGATCTTGATTACCATGACAACCGATGGATATTTACTGAGTGGCATGTATTTTAATGACTTTATACTACCTCAATTTTTATAAAGTTTTATTATGTTACTTGAAAAATTAATATGAATTCAGTTTGTTTATCTGAAAGCTCGTCGATCCAGGTTTCCACTTTATGGAAGATATTTCTATTATCCACTTTATTAAAGGTGCTTCTATATTTCAGCATGCACCCTTTTTAAAACCCAATAGTATAGGGGGTTTTGGACAAAAAATTTAGATAACAATTAAATGATATTTTATTTCGCATGAAATCGCAGTGATTTTTGGCGGAGGTACTGCGGGCAATAATCATCGTAGAATGTTCTGCTGATATTCTAGGAGAAACTAGACTATAGAAAAGTGCCAGTGAACCTCGATTATGGTGCAATTCTAGGTAAACACCGACTACAGAGAAACCACAGAACATGCTAAAAAAGATAATGTAAGCGCTTTAGTGAATCACAGAATATTTACAGTCAGGAAAACAATTTGACAGACTTTAGGATTACTGCTTATCATACTGAAAAGTGAGAACATGTTCTCTTCCATATTGCTTTTATACTAAAATGCTTGAAAATTATAGTAAAGATTCGACATTCCATTTATTGTAAACTTTTTTGGTGTTAAAGAAATGCATATAAACAAATATATGTACTTTGGTTAGAATTTGTCATAGTGCAATAACTGGAATAATGATTTTTTCCATTTCATTTTGAATTATTCATGTTGGATAAATTATAACTTATGTATTTCTTTTACTTTTAATCAGATAAACATTTTAAACTTTCATACATGTTTTACATATATATTTTTTCTGTCTGTCTTTTTATATTTATGCTGCACATATACTCAAATATTTTTTTCAACAGTCCAAACTTTGCAATTTATTCAATTTGAGTAATTTTACAAAGGTAATATAGTCAGCAAGGTTTTATTTATTTAATAACTTTTTATTCAATATTTGCAAGGCTTTTATATCAAATAAGTTTTTTGCAGTTTTATTAGATTTTTTTCGTTAAGTTTTCATTTAAAAATATAAATAAGGAGAATTATAAAACTAATCAACTTTGTTATTTTGGACTTGTTCATTAAAGAGTGAAATATGTATTCCATAAATAGCTTTTATTTCATTTTTAATTACGTTATACTGCTCGTTAAAAATGTTCAAATGTGACCGAAATTAGGGAACATCATTTCATAACGATTAACTATCGAATTCTGGACCTTTTAATGAAATGAATTATAATTTATCCGATAAATTATCCGAAATATGTGAGAAAATATTTGGAAAGCATACGGCTCAGTATGCCCTGTCAGCCACGTTAAAAACAACAATTAGTAATTTAGAAAGAACATACATTGAAAATTCATAAAATCCAAGAAGTGTTAGAGCTTATAAAAACGTTAAAAAAAAAAGAAGCTTAATCAGATAATCTGCGTTTCTGCCGCGCTTATCACAGGGACGTTGGATTTTCTGGAAAAAAATATTATTTAAAAATTACTTCAAACAATCCCGTTAATAAAACAGATGCTCATTATTCAGTCTGTTTTTAAGTCTTTACATATTCTGTATAAATTGATATGAATTTTGAAAACGTAAAGTTGTTTCAAAAGTTATTAGGACAAAATCCTTGTTGAGTTAATTAATGAGTTACCCTACAGTTTATAGAACAATAACAAAAAATATTGCTGTTTTGTTCGTCACATTTCATCATTTCCAAAAAATAAATGAATTCTTCTGAGATTTGTAACAATCGATGAAATGGTTTTGAATTATTTTATAAAATAGTCCAATATTATGAAACCTGGACATATTTTGAAATAATGTGAATATCTATTCGATAATAAATGGTTACACACACACACATATATATATATGTTTGACGAATCTTAATTTGACTAATAAATATAATTTTAATATACTTTTATCTGCAGTATTTAACTTTCATACGTCAAAAATCTTGAACTTAAAATTAAAAATTTGGTACTTCGATAATTTTCATAGAAAACTTATTATTTTGAACTATAAATTAAACTAGTATGTTGTGGCCATCACAAAGCTTTCTCCTATTTAAATCACATAAACAGCACTAATTGATATCAAGGTATGCCTGAATCTGAAGTTTGATGAAAATTCGTGCATTAGTTCTTGAGATACAGCTATAGTGGCAATTCTGAAAAGTGCAGCATAGCAGCGCCACCTGTTGTGCGATTTGCACCAAAACATAAAGAGCCCTAATTCATATAAAGGTATACCCGAATCTGAAATTTGTTGAAAATCCAAGCATTAGTTCTTGAGATAGAACTATTGCGAAAATTGCAAAAAATGCAGCATAGCAGCGACACCTCTTGAGCAATTTACATCAAAATGTATAAAACGTCAATTCATGTCAAGGACTAACTGAATCTGAAGTTTGATGAAAATGCGTGCATTAGTTCTGGAGATTGAGTTATTGTGGAAATCGCGAAAAAGGCTGCATAGCAGTGCCACATGTCGAGCGATTTACACCAAAAACTAATCAGCACCAATTTAGGTCAGGGAATAACCGAATATAAATTTTTATTAAATTTCGTGCATTAGTTCTCGAGATAGGGCGCCCACAAAATTTGTCACATACATACATACAGACAGATAGACATTTTGAAAAAACATATTTTTCGGAATATCTGACCCCTAAAACGTGTAAATCCGTCGAAAACCGAAAGTCGAAAATTTTCACGAATCCAATACTTTCTTCTTGTAAAGATAGAAGAAAGTAAAAACATCTTAAAACTTAAATTTTGGCAATTATATTAATTTGATAAGAAACTAAAAATCAATTTAACTATTCGGAATTTAAGTTGTAATATATGAAACTTTTATATCTAAGTAAATAACAGAAGAAAAAAAAAGTGATTTAAAACAGCATGCATTTGTATAAAAACCAGCTATAACCGGTCAAATGCTTTTCAATATTTCACCATTCAATATTAATGACAGAACGATGAACTCTTTAAAACTAAGTGAATAGCATCATCATTCAAAATCTACAAGACGCTATTCGATTCATTCAGTTGTGTATTATATACAAGCTACATTCAATAGTTTAATTTTTGTCGAAAACATGCTTAAGTGTTTATGTAAGTTTTCAATGCTACTCAAAGATTTTTCGTGCTCAAGTCTTTCGATTTGGCTTAAATTTAATAATGTATTTTTTAAAGCATTTGTATAGAACGGTGCAGATATATTTAAATGATTGCGGCGACAAAAACGAATTAAGATGGAAAATATTTGAAATGCGTAACCTAAAGAATAGAACAGGAGAAGGAGCTTTGTGTGTAGAAAAAGAAGAAAAAAGAATAGGATGAAAAGCAAATAAAGAAAGCTAATTTCAATTTTATTCGCGAAAAAAGTTTATGAGAAACAGAACTGGGTTTTAGAAAAAATTGAAATTAAAGTTTTTGATTATTTGCGAAATGAAAAAGTGGGCAAGCGTTTCAATAATAAATGGTCTCTAGTTGTACTTATTTTTTTACGTAGATTAACTTTATTAATGCAGAGGAGTTAACAAAATAAGTCAGAGAGCAGATAAAATGCGAATTATAAACTTCACGCCATGTAAAAAAAAATCAGATAACTTAATCTCATTAACTAATTTTTTTTTTTTTTTTTTTTTTTTTCAAATCAATATTTACATTCAGATCTAAAAATAACATATCCGTTAACTCTCCACAGTTAAATAAAGAAAAGATTAAATATAAATTTATTTTATTCAGTTGCATTCTGGATAAAGACTGCTGATAATAGTAACTGAAATAATTTTTGCTTTAATAAATTTAATAAGTTTTCGGATTTAAATTCAAAAGTTTTTTTTTGGAAAGAAATCGACATTTTCTATAAAAGTACCTTTTGTAAAAACTTTTTTGTGGAGGTGGTTTTTCCGGTAGTACACAGTGAGAAGAAAATTATTATTACTTAACGAATGGCGACGATTTTTATTCTTTTGAAAAAAAAATTGCTACATCTTTAAGCTACACAAATACGCTACACATTAATGTATAAATGGTTTTAAAAAAATTATTTATAAAATCACAGAAGTAACATTACGGAGTATCGAAAATTGTTTCACTGTGTACCACCACTACACTATATCAATAATTTTCTGCAGTTTATAGTTTCTAATTAATAGTTATCTAAATTTTCGAAATATTAAAAATTGGTGCCTCGGGTGGACAATGCCAGACCTTAGGCTGTTTTCATGCAAATTTTCAGCCTCTTACGTTTAGTGGGAGCCATCGCACGCCCACACACACACAGAGAGAAAGAGAAAAAAACCTTCTTTTATTAATAAATAACTTTTTTAACATCAGAACCGCATAGTAGATACACAATGAGACACGTCTCACTGTGTACCACAACTGTATGTCTCAGTGTGTGCTTTCGTTACGTTGTAACAAAATGGATGCCACATCTGTTACATCAATTTCATTACTTTAAAAAGTTTATGTCGTTTTGTCGAAATAGTCTATTATTAGATCTAGCTAGGTTTGGTTAAGTAAATATATCTCATATTGAAGGAAATAAACTCTAAAATAGACGTTTATGTAACTTTAACCACTATAAAATAAAGAATTATTTACTATTTTGTCGGACGAGTAACTGAAGTGCCGAAACTACATCCACTTAGATGAAGCCGTTATGTGTGTGTGCCAGCTTGGAGAAAAGTTACAACGATATGTCAAAGTGGCTGCTGTCTCACTGTGTACTACTCTCCCCTGTATAAAATCCAAGTGTAGAAAAACGTAGGTAACCATTCCGTGGCGAACCATGCCATCTACAGTAAAACCTCCCTAAAGCAACCACGTTCCGTTCCAATAAAAATTGGTCGCTCCAAGAGGTAGTCTCTTAATGGAGGTCATGTTTAAATCTAGATTTTAATTGTTGAAAAAAGGTAACAATTAATATTACTAAAATTTATTTTTCACATTAGGAAAAACATCAAAATTTAAGTATCAAAACAAAAGTTAATTACATAAGTTAATTACTGCAGAGTTTAAAAAATGAATACACTGACGTTTGCTTTAATTTTACGGTTTTATCTTTTATAACTTTTATTTCCAAGTCCTTTCAAAGTTCAGTAAATAAATGCAATTTTTTTTTTTTTTTTGGACGGGAACAAATAATGACGATTTTATTAATTTATCTATTTCTTTGAGAGTTTCCTGACAGAATAGGACAGAGGAGTTTATTGACCGTCATCCTTAATTTGTTATCAGAGTTAAATTCATTGCCTAAAAAGGCACAAAGGGGTTTAAACCCTTAAAAGTTACCTGAATTGAAAAAAATTCTAAACTTAGTTTAGAAGTTTGATGAATAATGCGCTTTCCGGAACTATTTTTCTAATAAAACCTTCAAGCGACCAGGAGAAAACGGAATTAGTTTCATTTTCTTCAAAGAAATGGGTCGCTCATGGAAAGAGTTCAACTAGGATGGTCTCTGAATGGAGATAAAATTAGTAATTGAGCCTATGGGAGTAAATTTCGTTCCATGAAAAAAATGTCGTTCAGGGAGGTGGTCGCACAGGGAGGTTTCACAGTATATATTTAAAACTGAAAGCTGTTTTTTTTAGTCATCTCTCCTGAGCTTTCTACTGAACTGATTTTGCTAATTATCTTTCTAATTGAAAGCTATTCATTTGTAGATGAGCTCGCACTAGCTATTTTTAAAAAAATATCCTCATTTATATATTTTAAGTTCAATTAAAAAAGTTTTTTTAGGAAATTTCTTCAAAATGGTGGTAATTGGATTACTTCCATCGTTTTAAATAAAAGAGAAATAATGAAAAACATTCAGGCACGTGGCTTTTTGGACGCATTTTTTTATTTGAAAGTTACTTCCGGTTAAAAAAATACATATGCACGTGTACTTCATTTTTATAGCCAAATAAAAATTCATATTTATTTTATACATTATGACTTTATTAGTTTTTTTCATTACAATTAAATAAAAAATATTTTTTAGCCCCCGATATGCTATTTCTTTCTGGCAACAACTAAAGTGTCGTCCATAAAAAATAACATTCCGTTGCATAAGCCAGCCGTAAAACAAAGCAGATGTATGCATAATTGTACGGTTAAATACTGATAATATCGACTGCAATTTTTTAAACTTCTAAACATCGCACGTTTTCAATTTTTACACCGTCGTATAGGGCGGAAAACTACTTTTAAATGCATTTTGTTTGAAAACTGCATCTCAATTTTTTTTTTTGAGATATTAATTTTTTTTTTGTGGTTTTTAAAACTATTTCTGTAATGTTGGCAACTGAAGAACTCCATTTCCGCAGAAAGTAAAGAGAAAGCAGTAGATTACTATTTATTTTAATTGTCATTTTCTCATAAAAACTGAAAAAAAAAATTCTAATTAAAATATGTGCTATGGCAAGAATATCATGTGTTATAAAAATGTATTTTAAAGTATATATGTGTGTTTTTATTTCTCCGCATTTACTTAATTCCTATCAAAAAGCTGAAAGAATGCAATTTTATTAATCGTGTGTAATACCATTTTCCGAATTTTGAAAAAATATAAATGAATGATTTCTGATAAAACATGCAGCTATTATAAACTATATTTAATTTTCAGTGGCCATATTAATGTTACAAACAAATGAAGGCTTATGAATAATTAGATACCCGATTTTTTTGTCGAGTTTCTTGAAAGACGACATTGCTTTTTGCTGGGTTTGTGTATTATTCCGCGATAGTGATATCATATGCATACTTTTCTATAGAGGCTGTTTAAGACTGAATCGTAAATGTGGAATTCCTCAGCGGATGCAAATGATATCATTTTATATAAAATAAAAGCATGTATTTTAAGTCTTAAAACTGAAATATACTTTTTACTATCTATATTTATATATGTTTTTTTTTCATCGGGGGCGACAATAAATTCTGAAAAAGCCGAATTCCTGTTTTCTAGTTTATTCGAATTTACTGTGGTTAGGCATAAAAAGTACGTATTTAAAGTATACTTGAAAAGTTTGCACAGGTGACGTTATGCTTAGCTTGTAATGTATTTTTTCATTAATAAAACTAAGGAGAAAAATTGATATGATTGTGTCAACATGACGTAATTTTCACTGATTTTTCCCAGATTATAGTCGGAGCTTTTATTGATCGTTGAATGATTTCAGAAATTCAATATTGAGTAAATATATATATATATATATATATAAAATAAATTTGAAATCACAAGTATATGAATAAATTGGTAAAGTTCTAAAGATGAATTAGAAATGAACATAGGAAACCAGTATGTAAAATAAAAAACTATGAATAACCCACAAAATCTTCAGAGGAGCTTGTGAGTTCATTCATAGAAGATGCGTTATTTCATCCAATTTTGTCGGTATTAAGCCTAAAATGACAAAATTTAGCTCCTTATAACGCAAAAATAACAGAAAATAGATAATAAAAATCCAAGAGATCTAAAAAAGATACACCTCACACAGGATATTAAAAATTAATAGAGCAAAATACCTAAATTACATACTAGGAAGCATAACTGCAGCATGTCTGGATGGTAAAACAGAGTTAGGACTATTTTAACAGGTGGGCCTACAGTTGATTATCTGACTGAAACCCATAACTTTGCTGCCATCTGGTGTGAGAAAGGAAAAAATGTAAATTCGAACTGGATTATTAACAATAATGTTTGCTGCTGCCATCTTTACCCCAAAGAAAAAAAATGAATGAAATTGGTTGAAGAAATAAAGACTTAGATTATGACTTAGATTAACATTTAGTTAAAGTAGAATGAAAAAAATAGGAATAAACTTGATAATTACTGAGTAAATACAAAAATAAAATAAAGAATAGGAATAAATTAATAAAAAATAAAATAAAGAATTATATAAAAATAAATAAATAGAAGGGCAATTGATTAAATTAACTAATTTAAAGACAAAATATTATAATATAAAAAATGGGAATATAAATAACATTTAAAAAACAGTGAGGAATATTTTGAGATAGTATGTATCCTCATCATTTGTATTTGTAGAAAATATTTTTCCTTTTTTAAATTTACTTTTCTACGATACAAACCTTTCAATAAAAAAATATCCATGCTTGTTTGTTTGTATGAAATCTTATAAAAATGAAACGCAGATCAACATTCCGCCATTTTTGAGGGTGTTATATAGGGTAAGGTGCCCCATTATCGTCCCTCAGTCACTTTTAGACCCTTGGAAGTCGTAATTTTCAGTGAAAATCTGCCAAATTTAGATTTTACATAGACTAACTACCCACGCACATAGAAACATAGGCAAATATCGTACAAAAAAATTTAACAATGCGAAAAATTGTTTTTTCAAAAGTATCTAAAAAATGCAAAAGAAAAAAAATGGTCCCAATTTCGTCCCCCCAAAAAATCCAATGCGCCGAGGCTTAACATATGACTAAATCAAAATTTATATCTAAATGAGTAAGTAATTTAATTTACATTAAAGTAAGGCACAAAGAAATGTACTAATTATCAATGGAAGAATAACATAACGAAACATTAGCCATCCAAACATGAGGAAAAAATTGTCATGAAAAAGCATTCTTAATTTCGTCCCCGGAACGAAAATAAGAACTGCAAGGGGGGACGAAATTGGGACCATGCTACTTCCCAATATGACGGAGCTTCAGTTCCCGTAAGATGAACTGAGCGTCCTAAAACTCACTGTATGCTACTCTCAGCATCTTACCAACGTAAAATACATGCAATGAATAAGAAATAAATACTTGCAGTACAGTAAATAACGTTCTGCAAACGACGTAATAAGAACTCAGGTCTTCTAAAAATAGGAAATTCGCCTTCTTTAATTTATGTATGTATCTTGGCGAACGAAACTTTCAACACTGACCCCTTTTACCTTTCGTACCGTGTGCCTTGCGTTATAAGTGGCGCCACTTTCGCAGAAGCGTTGAAGTTAATGGGGATGACATTAGTACAGGGGACGAAATATGGGCACTTTGCCCCTACTAGTGAAATAATAAAATGTGTAGCTAGCTCACTGCATTTAATAATACACCCCAGATTTTATTTTTCATTTTATATTGCACCTTTCATTATGCTTTACAGTCAATGATTTAAATATCTCCATCTCCAAATCTTATTAAAAGCTACATTTACATCATTATTTTTATATTTATTACTCAAATGTAAAAAGAAATTAAAACTCCCTCTTTTTCTGGAAACCCACTAACAATTATACGATTCACTGAAGTACTAAAATAAATCCGAACAACTAAATATGAAAATTAATTCTAAAACCCGAAAGGTTATTTTTCTTCTTTTTTTAATAGAAATAAAATATTTGTTTTATTTTCCAATAATAATTTGATGATTAAAAAGCTTTAAAATAAAATAATAATAATAATAATAATAAAATCCGTGAAAAACATATGTCTTTTGCAAAAACTATTAAAACAATCTGGAAATTGCACGTCAAACGTGGCAAATGAGGTACAGTCGTGGAAAAAAAAAAAAAAAAAAAAAGTAAACACCCCCTACTAACTCCTCAACAAATTGTCGTAGAAGAAAGTTACTGGCACCGAACGATTGGAAATAAAATCTACTTTTAAATGATGTATATAAAATTTGCTTAGGGGTCCATCTACATATTAAAACGAACCATAACTTTGTTTTTTCCAATAGCAGTACACAATTCTGACAGCATAAATGAACTCTACACCCTTCGATTAGCCTAAAAAAAAAAATTTTATGCAATTCGTACCATGAGTTTCCGAGAAATTAATTATTTTAAAACGAGCGTGTTTTAAGGGCTGTATCCAAATTGAAGTTCGGTACTTGATTGTTAACCGAAAGAGCCCCCTTCTTGATAAAGGCACCTTAAGCACCACTCAAGCAGTCAATGAAGCCGGTTAGATTACAGGACAGCAGAAGAAATTTCAAAATATCTACTCACTTCTATCATAGACGGCCCCTTAAACCATCATTTTGCCGTTTTCTAAGCATAATTTGAAAACTACTTGGAAGAAAAATGTGAAATTTTGGATTTCCATAAAGCAGGACTTAATAAGTCTAAATCCATCAAAAAAATTGTAGGTTGCAATTCATAATTTTTTCGAATATTAATTCCATAATTCATAATTCATATCATAAAATTATAAAAATTGCAAATTTAGTGTATTTATGTTTGCGTATATTAGAATTATTGCTACACAAAAAATTAGCACATTAGGAACATAATTTCAGGAGATATAAATAAAAATATGAAAATGTAATTTAACATTAGAATCACTAAATTTTGAATGTTTATAATTCAAAAACTTATCATTCAAATGACTTGAAATTTGGTGTCTAGTATAGGTCGAAACTGGGAAATTTCATTAGCGGTCACTGGCCGGCAGGACTAGTTTTTCAAATGGCCACTTTTTTATTTAAAAATTCTAAACAGTAAAGTTTCTATAAGTATTAATCTAAAACCGAAAAGCTCATTAAATATGTTAATATAAATATATTGGAACCAAAAAAAAGTAGAATCCTTGATGAAATGCAAGAAAATTGTATTCTCTCCTTGTAAAAAAGTGGCCGGAAGGTGGCCGCTGATAGACAATTTTGCACTAGCCACTTTTTCTCATTTACTGGCCCTGTGGCCGGTGGCTAGTGCTATTTTGACCTTTAGTGTCTAGGCATAGTTTGAATCGAAGATTTGAAATATCTCGTTAAAATTGGGTATTGCTATTGAAAAAAATGAAGTTTGGGTTCGTTTTAATATGTAGATGGCCACCAAGCAAATTTTATATGCATCAATTAAAAGTAGACTTTATTTCCAATCGTCCGGTACCAGTAACTTTTGTCTACGATAATTTGTTGAGGAGTTAGTAGGGGGTGTTTACTTTTTTTTTTCCACGACTGTACATTCGTATTCGTACTATAACTAGTTTTATAATTTTTTTTTTTTTTTTTTTTTTTTTTTGGCACCGCATATTGTACTGAATGTATATTTTAGTGCACTTCATAAGTGCATATCAATTTCATTCTGTTCGAAAGGCTGTAAACATCATTATTAAAAAGTACTTGAAATAATATTTTCGCATTGGCCGTAATGTAATGGAAAACTTTTCAGTGTAGGTACCTGTAATTAAACTATACATCCGATTTCCATAAAATTTGAAATGACTCGACTAAATTTTGCAGCAATTATATATTTAAAATTTCAAACCATTCAGTTGGTTAGTTTTTGCTCTGTTGTATGCGGACAGACAGATAGACGCGAACGACGACTATAGGTGCTACGTATTTATATAATTACGAACGCACCTAAAAAGAGAACAAAACAAAAAGAAAGAAAAATGCTAAAAATACTTTTCTGTCTTCAAAATTGTAACTTTCCATATTAGGAATGAAAGCATAATGAATGAAGCAGAATGATACCTACTTGAAGCGCTACTGATCTCAACGCGTTAAAAATAAACACGCTAAGAAAATCCGCGCACTTAAAAAAAACAAAAACAAGAAACAACATTTCTGCTATGTGAAACGAAGAATCAAATTGTCATCTTCATAACGTATGTTAAGTTTTCATTTCATCGTATTTCATCGACCAAAGCCCACTCGAATAACTCGGGTCTGCGCTCTGCCCATATTTTAAGTGGGCTGTAAAAAGCGAGAAATAAAAAGAAACAAAATATCGAAACAAAACGAACGAAACTATTATACGGGTCAAACAGAAAATCTCTGGAGGAAGTCGTCGGGACTACGCATGCGCTGGAAACTTTTCGTTTGGCGGCAGTCCAAATACTTCTCACTTGTTGGCCAGCTTCCGTTTACTGATGTTGACATGCTTGATCATCTCAGATCATGGATTAGATGCTTGCTTTTAGATCCTGGACCCTGGTTTATCCAAATCGGTGATTTGCATGCGGTGACGAAGGAGAAATATTTGGGTAACTGTTATTTCGATTTTTTTTAATACCGTCTTTTAAATTCCCCACTTATCTTTAAATCTTATCCCAAAGTTCATGTCAAAACGTTTACTAAACTATTTAATTTTTGAAAATTTTCGTGAGAGAGACATTTTGTGCCTCCTAGGTAAAAGACCCTCCTGGGCTATACTTTTAAATTATTATCGTCAGTAAGTAAAGCTATTGGATAAGACAAATTGTGTATAGGGAGAGCCCCAATAGTGTGTAAACCTAGTGCCCCCGCCTTCCCCAGGGCCAGCACAACCATCGAGCAAACGGGACGGCCCCAGTCAGTTGGGATCTTGTTTCTCATATATTCCAAATAACGTTGTCTCTGTGTGAAATGTCGACATTTTTTGCTCTAAATTAACTTTTAAATGTTTTTGCCGAAACAAAAAAGTTAATATTAACTTTATTTCTTACAGCCAAAGTTTATATAATTGTCGGAGAATGTATAGAGTTGAGGATTCTGTAAATAACCGTGAACTCAGAATAAATAAATAAATAAATAAATAAAAATTTATATATAATGAATGTAAGATTTTGAGAAATGAAAAATTATAATGCGCATTATATGTGCAAGAAGTTGCATGGGATTTTTCATATATTTTATATTATAAATTATACTATGACAAATACAATTTAAAAGTAAATTTTATCAGTCTATTATTGCAGTCACAGAAGTTGGGTCCCGGTAAGTGAGTTGCCAGGGCCCCGCGCGACGTTACGCAGGTCCTGCGCTGCCCCCCCCCCCCCCCCCAACACACACACACACACACACGTTTTCTAAATTTGACCCTGCTTGAGGATCATGTTATAGTACCGCCGGGTGCCTCGCTTTATTCTTGGAAGGCCTTGATTTTTTTCGAGCTTCGAGACCCGTTCAACTGCGAGGTGCGAGGGGCACCAAAGTCCGAATTTTCATAATGCTCAAATTTGTTTAAATTTGTCATAGTCAAATTTGTTTAAATTTTAGCCCGCACTGTACTGGTCATTATTCTGCACATACTGTCGCTTTGGACAAAATATAATAGCTGTACATAAAAAATAATCATACAAAAGAAAAAAAAAACTTAAAAGTTTTTAATCCTTAAATTGGCATATAGCAATATCGAAAGATGAATAAAAAGGTCGATTAATTCATACACTGCAAAAGAAAAAAAAATGTTGATTTTACAGTATGATACTGGCAGCTGGGGCGCCAGTTTAATACCGTAAAATAAGCAGTAATATACCGTCGTAAAAATTCATTAAACCGCATATTACTGCTTAATGGTATATTAATTGCTAATTTTACTGTTTATTACTGTTAATTTTATAGTATAATACTGGCGCCTCAGCTTCCAGTATTATACTGTAAAATCAACATTTTTTGCAGTGTAGGATGCTGTTTTTGTAAGTACCTACTAACATTTATGTACAGAAGTTTTGTAATTAAAATTCACGTATATTCAAAAGCCTTTAGATTTAGAGTATTAAAGCGTCAAGCGAAACAAAATTTCAACAGAACATGTAGTTTGACTCTGAAAAATAAAAAATAAAAAGCATCAGTGTGTGAGACTATAACAAGAATTAAAGGTGACAGTGTTCTTTTAAATTAGCAAACATTGAAAAATATACCAATATCTGTGTTTATATAGAACTTGTTAATTTTTAAAAAAATATCAATATATTTCTTTACCATATACCTGGCAGAAAGTACCTTTTTATACTTTTTATAAATAAGGAAGGAAAATAACCAGTGGCGTGGCGTCCGGTCATCGCTGGATGCGGCGATGACCAAGCAATATTTTAAAACTCTTAATAAGCTTTTTAAACTCTACGATCCAGTTTTAGCAAAACATTTGGAGTTCATGTATAAGTGAAGGTAAGATTTAAAGTTTCTTTTTTGAACATTCAACCATTGAATTTTAGAGTTAATAATTTTTCACCACAAACTTAAATAATTGCGATGACCACCGAAAATTTTCACGCCACGCCACTGAAAATAACATATTAAAGAGTCCATTAAATGCATTTTTTTTTTTCAAAGCAAATGTTTCGCAGTCTTTGTTTTTAAAATCTTCATAAATTTTAATTTTAAAATTTTCAATATGTGCGCGGAACAATTTTCATCGATACTACAACAAAGCTGTGCATCCATTTTAGAATTTTGATTTATAAAGGTCCTACAGTTAGCAATAAAGTCTATATTAACATGTGAATTTTTAATGAAAATTTAGTTTCTTGCCACTTTATATATTTATAAGACTGTCGTCTGTCAAATTAAACTATGGATTGAACATTTTAAAATATAATCTTTTTAAGTAATAAAATGAAAAACAAAGTAGAAAACATTTTGTAAATAGAACATATGGGCCTATTTATTTTTTTAAACTAATTAATAGCTTTAATTTTTTTAAAATTTTAATAACCTTTTTTCTATCAAATAATTATTAAATTCGTGAAACACTTCTTTGAAGAATTGTTCTTGAAATAAAATAAGCTATGAAAAATATTTATAAAGTTAACCGTTCACTTAAAAGTTTATAAAATGTAAATAAAGTAGAATTATGGTCACTATGCTTAAAGGTTTGAATTTTTATGATACGATATAAATGCTCGGTACTTGCGCTTGTGTTGAATATTTAATTTTTTTTTCTTTGTTAGTTTCTTTATTCACTTTAATTCTAGGTAATTTTTAACTAATAGATTTTATCTTCTGCTGTGATGGGCACCATAATGGTAGACCTTAATATACGTTTTGGAATTTTTTTTCCCCTTATTCCAAAGGTTTTAGTGTGGGAAATTTGAAAGACTGTAAATTTTAAGACTTGTATGTAACTGTTTTTCATTTAAAAAGATTTGATTGTCATAGATTTTAGCCGGGAATTTTTCTGATAAATTTTTAATTGATACTGTATTTTCTAAAGAGACATGAGTATAATTTGCGGTGAAGATAAAGCTGGGATAACACAAAACATGTTATATTGTTTGAAATTGATAAAAGATAATTGAGTTTCATTCTTTATCGTGTTAAGTAATGAATTTGCTAATGTATGCGTATAAAATTTCTGTCTTTGCTATATCACTAATCTGATATGCTCCTAAAAGTATGTTGGTTAAATCTAATTTATAAACACTGAATGTCCTACAATTTTTCAAAAGATTAACATTACTGAATTAATTCTATTGTATGGTATTTTTTTAAAGAATTGCTTTATTCTCATGAATGGTTAATGTTTTAAATCCCAATTTTAGAACCCTTTAGGGTTGGTCATTTTGTTGACAATATGATATTTTGCCAGAAAAGTTGTACAAACTGACGAAACCTAATAAAAAATGGCTGAATTAAAAAATATACAGTTAGTAATATGATTTTTTTATATAACTGAGGCTTAAGTCAGAATATTAATTGTGTATTTCATTGACATTAATGTTATTAATTAAAACAATTTTAAATAATTTTAATTTATGATAACATTTGAAATACAAATAAAAACGTGTGCATTAGGTACATGTACTACAAGTTTAATGGAGATAAAAACTATGTTTTTCTTCATTCCATATTTTTACTACAATAATGTTATCTTTAATAGTAATAGTTATTATGTGTATATTAAACGCCTTTGAACCTACACTTTATAAAAAAAGTATAACTATTAAAGGCAAAATTACTACATTAAAGGTTGTCATATAACACACACCACATACACATGCACATTAGAGGTCTTCACGGGCCGAAATTCCCAGGCCCGGGCCCGGCCCGATAAAAAAGTTAAAAGTTCGGCCCAAAAAAAAGTTAAAATATCGGCCCGAGCCCGGCCCGGCCCGAATGAATTTCTTCAAAACATTGATTTTTACGTCGATTTGATTAAAAATTTGATTCGTACGAGGAGTTCTGACCAAAAATATTTATCAACTTTTTTTTCATGTTTTAAAACTTCATTTTTATAGAAGTGCGACAGGCTGCGATATTTATTTTTTTTTTTAATAAATCGGTATTTCTTGTATGTAAATGTTTGTTATCATTAATATTGTTAATCCATATTCCATGAATTGAAGTGTTAAAAATCTGAAAAATGCTATACAGTAAAATCTACATAGAAAAGAAAAAAATGCATTATAGACAAGTTCTCTTCTTAGCAACTGTAAATGTATTACATATTTTTACGCATTAGTACATTAATTTTGCATGAATCAACACGTTTTTTCACTTTAAAACACGATTCCGTTATAGGCAGGTTCTTTTTCACACGTTTTACTATATTTTAATTTAGCTATATTTTAATTAGCGTAGAAATTTACTATTCTTTAAAAATAATAAATGTTAATGTTTAATTATATGGAATAATGGCGATTTAAAAATGTATGCATTTTTTGCAAAAATCTTTGGGCCATGCTTAATTTTACTGACCTTTGAACGGACAGGCCACGCCGATACAATGATTTTCATACGGGCTGGCTTAAAACTAGGACTGAAAATTTTGGGTCGTGAAGACTAGGAAAGAAACCAGTCCCTGCTCTGTACAGAGAAAATAAGATAGGCCCGGCCCGTAAAGAGTAATCACTAGGCCCGGCCCGAGTGCCGTGAATGAAAATAGGCCCGAGCCCTGCCTGCGGGGACTCGGGCTGGCCCGTGCAGATCTCTAATACACATATCGCACCCTTGCTTCAAAAGTGCCACAACTCAAAAATTGAGTTTTTTGAGTTATGGCTGCCATTCTACTTGGTTTGTACGCCTCTACCAATCCTCCGGCGGGCGCCGGCGCAAATTAAGCCCTGCTCCCCTATCCCCCTCCAAATGGCGCCTTTGAATGGACCTGACAACAATATTCATAATGTTCGACTTTTAAAGACTCACTTTAAAGCAATCCATTCAAAACTACTAATAAGTTGGATCGACTTCTCGTTTCGTTAATCAAACAAATTTCAGATCACATTTTGAATCCAATCGAAATTATTTTTCAGTTAAACCTTTCATTAAGCAAACAGTCTCTATTTCTCTCCAGTTTGTGGTTCCAAGAGTATGTTGTACTTGATGGTAGTCTGAATGAAAATCCCAATTATCTAACCAGACCTAATTGTATTTACGTTAAACGGGCCTTTATATAAAAAAAATGCGCTGTTTGATCATCATATATTTTAATTTTGAAAGTTTCTCTGAAAAATTCTATATCACTTTCTGAGGTATAACTCTTACCTTTATCAATAATACCAGTGTAGTAGTCCAGATCATACATTTCAATTTCAATCCTAAATTATATTTAAAAAAAAAAAAAAAAAAAATCCCACAGACGTGATTATGAAATCCACAAACGTGATTTGAATAACTAGCTTTTGTTCATTATTGAAATTCATGTTAACTGTAGTTGCTTGCTTAGAATCCAAAAAACTACTTAAAGATGTAATAACACAGAAAAGCATTATCAAAAAGTAATAAACTTTTAATATTCAAAAGACATAAATATTGAAATAAATGATATGAAGAAAGCTTACTAAATAATAAACTAAAATGAATTTAAGACAAAAAATTGTTATCGCAGCTAAATAAAATGGAATGAGCTCAAGTCTGATTCAATATAATAACTAAATCAAGCACCTAAAACAAATTTTTATAACTTGAAAAATTAAAGTCGTGAATTTTGTCACCTGATCTTAAAAAAATAGATACCAACTGATTTTTCGAAGATTACACTTCCTCTTTAACTGTTGTTTTTATAACTTTCAGCATTCCCTTAATGTTTATTTCACTTTTTTTAATCCACTGGTGATAGCTTACAATTTCACCTTCGAATTCATTCCATTTTAATGGTTTTTCTGAACATTTATACCATTGTCATTCTAGACATATGTAAGTAATGCAATAACTACTTTTGGTGAGCTTGCATCAATCAATTCTACTGCCTTGACTTTTTTCACAAGCAGTTGAAAGTTTGCATGTACTGAACATGTACCTTTGTCTTTTACAGTTAGGTTGTATATAACCCAGAAAGGTCTTAATGGCAAAATTTTGAAATAACTCTTCATTTGGAATTCTGGAAAATCAGCAATAAATTTCTTACCGGGTGTCCCAAAAAGGACTGACTGATTTTAAAATTCAATAACTTGCAAACGGTGACAGATATTAAAAAAATTCTTGCTGGAGGGTTATGCATAAGGTCAAAAGTTTTATTACAGTGATTTTCAATTTTAGTTCGATTTACAAACAATAGATGGCGCTGTGAGCAATAGTCGCTAAATACAGGCTCGATTTTTGGTCCTTTATCTTGTTCCATGCAGAAAAAGGAGATGGAAATGTATTATCCGGGCCACGAAGTACCAAAAATCGAGCCTGAATTTAGCGACTATTGCTTACAGCGCCATCTATTGTTTGTAAATCGAACTAAAATTGAAAATCACTGTAATAAAACTTTTGACCTTATGCTTAACCCTCTTGCAAGAATTTTTTTAATATCTGTCACCGTTTGCAAGTTATTGAATTTTAAAATCAGTCAGTCCTTTTTGGGACACCCGGTATAAAGACTTAACATTCAGTAACACAGAAGTCTCTTCTGTTTTGTTTACTTTATTCCTTGTAATGGTTTCGTTTTCTCCTGCACACATTCGAGTATTTACGTCTTGTTCGAGGAATCTAATACCAGATTTTTTTTTTCTTTCTTTCAACAATTTTTCTCTTTTTATGTGTTATGATGTATGTAGGATTTAAAAGGACTCTCCGAGATATTATAGATTCAATCAGCTGTTGTTATCTGTATTTACACCTGTATTACAATTTTAATTATTATGCAGCAATTAAAATTGGATTTTGGCTGTCTTATTTAGAAGAGTTCCGTACGTAACTATCACCTAAAGAATTATAACCTAATTATAGTTTAAGATATGTACCTTTTATAGGAAATTGAAAAACGTCATTCTATTCTTCAGCATATAAAAATTAATTTCTGTAAATTTCATTTATTTTTTCATAAAAATGCGTAGCTATCCCCTTTTTTACTATTTCCATAATCAGAATCCTTACCATATTTAATCGCAGAATTAAAAATGAATCTCAATTAATTAACATTAAAACTAGGCAAAGATTACTATTCGGAAGGATCGATAACTAAAAAGTTGAATAGTTGACAGTTAAATGTATCTGATAGATATAATTAAAATGTTTATTTTTCTAAAGAAAAAAAAAAGGGCTTTAAATTTTGAAAATAATGTGCGAAATATAAATATGCAGATTGGAGGGGCAGGGGTTGAGGGAGAGGGAATGGTACAGTCTTTAGTACCGGTACAACAGAATATCAGGGCTCCGGTACTTTTTTTGTTAGAAATTAAGCCCTGATTAGCATTCAAATTGCATCGTGCTGGAATTTGGTCGTTTTTATGGTAAATTATACTCTGTCCTCAGACAGGACATAAAAGTTTGTGACAATAATAAATTAAGGGAAAAAAATATCCTTTTACTGAAAGAAAGAAAAAAATATTATTGAACAGCAGGAAATACACCTCTTATGCTTATTAATAAAAATACTAACTGGGTTAACTTTAAAAAGGGTATTCTCACATTTATACTTGTAAAACAAGAATGGTGACAGTTCACAGACATGAGATATCACAGTCTGTGGACATACTTAGAATAATAATAAAATAAAATACTTTTTTACTTTTTTTACATAGGAATGTATCTAAAAGGTTTGTTTCTTACTCCTTTCATTAGAATTTTGCGTTAAAAATATACCGCATGAACACAAATTGTTAGTGACTGTATATTTGTACGTTTTCTGATAATGACCCAAATATTGATTTTTTGGGAAAATAAAATATTTAGAATTACATTTAAACAAATATAGGCTGTTAAGCGATTAGTTAAGTAATTATTTAGTCAAATTTAATTGTCGGAAAAAAAAGTTAGTTATGGTTAGAAAGCGGATTACAGTAAACTTCCGATTAACCATCACTTTATTAACCGTAACCCTCGGTTAACCGCCACCCCTCCTCTAAATAAATATATATATATATATTTAAATCTGAAACGAATTACGAAAACTGAAATACACAGTAAAGCCAAGTCAGTCGGCGATGTTCTCAGAAAAAGGCTTTTTTATAAAGAATTAACGGATGACGAAATTATTCAAATTATTTTGAGTCCAAAGAATCTTAAAGCGGATGAATATGTTGAATCGGAGAATGATTATTCAAGAGTCAGTCATGCAGAAGCGGAGACTGTGCTCTCTAAGTGCATTAATTGATTTGAGATGGAAGAGGACGCAGATGCAACCCAAGTACTTTTATTGCATAAAATCCGTAGTCTTGCTGCAGTAAAAGTGCAAGCAAAATACAAACAAAAATGTATAATGTATTACTTTGGATGAAAAGAAGTACTAGATATTTATTTTAAAAAAAATTCTAAATTTGTCTCATAAATTGATTTTTATTATCAATTATAGAAGCCCAGTAGCATAGTGGTCAGCCAGCCTGTCTGCTGCGCTACAGGTCGCGAGTTCGGCTCCCGGCTGGGCAAGGTTAACTCAACCTTTCATTCCTTCGGGGTCGATAAAATGAGTACCAGGCTTGCTTGGAAACTAAACACCGAGGGCCTCGCGTTGGGCTGACCACCTGGCCGGGGCACATGCTGCATAGCACGTCGGGGCCCAGGGTCAAGTAAACAGAGTTGGGCACTGTAGGCCCTGATCCTTCATGGATCGTACAGCCACAGTCTTAGTTTTTTTTAATCATCAATTATGCTTTTTATTATCGAATGTACACAACAGATAAAAAAAAAAACATTTAAATATTTTTATTTATAAATGGCCAGAAATAAATGTAATTTTAATAATGGTCTTGCAGTGTCTTTCGATTATTATCCGCCACACCGTCGGTGCCGTGAGTGACGGATAATCGGAAGTTTGCTGTATATGCAATTGCGCACATGCACATTTTAAGATATTGTATGATTAACTCTGTATGCTCCGACGGTACTTTTAAATCCCATTAAAGGTAAATTAATATAAAATTTATTTAATCCGTCTGTTACTAAAAAAAGATTTTACTTTTCATACAAAATACAGTCGAACCCGGTTAAGACGCGTTTCAAGGGAGTGGGCAAAAGTCGCGTATTAAACAGGATTTGTATAATGTTGCAGGAACTGGGCTTATTTACAACATCTAATCGTCCAAATGAACATTAGAAGTTTCATTTATATGTTTACGGTCGAAAATTGTAATCTTTTAGGTATATTTACATTAAAATTTAATTGAATTAAGCTTTAACTCATTTTTTTTCTTTTTATAGAACCAAATGGAATAATAACTGAAAATAAAAAGTGAATTCAAACGGCTTTATTATGGATTAGTATGCTGCAACCAAAAATAAAAATAAATTCTTGCTAGACTAATTTTTTTATCAGAGCTAAAAAAATATTAATCCTTTGAAGCACTTGTTAAAATGATAGTTAGTACTTTTGATAATGAGTGCAATTATAATCTGTCCATCTTTTCATTATAAGAAAAAACTATCCTTATTAATAGTATTTGTGTAAAAAACAAACAAACAAACAAAAAAAAATTAGTATAGCAAGGAGTAAAGACAGAAGTAAAGCAAGGAGTAAAGAATTAAACAACCGCAATCGTATTTATTTAATCTTTACGAGTTTCATTTTTTTTTTTTCTTTTTGCCTATAATATGTATTATGAAACATAGTAGGGGTATAACGTACATTTAAAACCTCACTAACAATAGGTATACTAATCTTTAATCATAATAATCTCATGACATATCTGAGTATCCTGAATTCGTCTATTTCTCTTTCTACAGTAAAAACATACACGAAGCGAGAGACAAAAGGATGTTAGGACGCGGGATCAAACAAGAATTGTAGTGTTGCTAATTTAGCGGGTTTTTTAAAATTCAAATATCTGTCGCTATTTTCGAGTAGTAATGTTCACATTAATTAATATGTTATTAAATAAAGTAAATATTATTATTCGTAAGCAGTTCTTTTTATTTGAATATAAAAAAAAATTCTGATAAACTGGCAACATTGAAGAAGAGACAAGAAATTCGCATCTTGATCAATGAATTCGCGTCTTAAGCGTGATTTTTTGCCTCAAAGGACCGAAAATCTCTCGCGTATTAAGCGGGATCGCGTATTAACCGTTCGCATATTAAACGTGATATTTTTGCATTAGCCTTATGGGCGATATTCAAGGGATCGGAAAAAATCCGCGTATTAAGCGGGATCGCGTATTAACCGTGAGCGTCTTAACCGGGTTCCACTGTACTTTGTTCAATCACATTTAGGAAGCACAACGAAACTGTCGAAGCTAAATGTTTTTTAAAGTCACTACTTTCTCAGTCATTTTTCTATTTTTCATTAGGTGCAGCTTTTCTCTTAATAAAAAATTTTATGTAAAATATTTGCAACTACAAAAACTTTTTCTTTTAAAGATAGGATCACAACACATTTATTTACGTTGTTTCTATATGAATTGCGAGATTTCCATTTTTTGTTACTTCAATTATTCTTGTAGATATTAAAAAAAAAAAAAAAAAAAAAAAAATAGGTAGCATTTCTTACGAAATCTACCTAAAAGAACTATAATTACCGATTTATGAAATCTGTTTTAATGAAAACAAATCGGCAATTGAAGTGCGTTCTTACTATAACGACATAGTTTATTCCGATCTTGGTGCAATAGCTGTTGCACTCTTATACTATAATGCATGAATACAAAATTTATTACGATTATATACATTAAATTCAGTAATATGGAAATAGGACTCCATCTTAAATACGACGGATAACCATGTCATAAACATGACAACGCAGAATCATTACCTATCAATGGGATATCATTGAATTAATTACGTATGATATGATTTAATAGAATGAAGAAACTTTTATTAATATATTGATTTGATTTTCATAAAATTTGAAATGACTCGAAAAAATTCTGCAATGATTATATATTAAATTTCAAACTTTCGGATGGGTAGTTTTTGTGCTGTTATATGCAGACAGACAGACAGACGGACTGAGTAGAAGACGACTGTAGTTGCTACGTATTTGTATAATTACGAACGCACCTAAACACTTATCTAAATTTCATATTATTATTAATATATAAACTTTCTAATATCTTCAGACATTCGGGACGATAATTATTGAGTTAGGGCAATTTCTTTATTCATAAGTTGGGGTTATAAAAGGATTAAAGCCTATTAAATGCATAAAATTGCGCTAACTGGAATACATTTTATTAACATTTTAAAACAATATATTTCCAATAAAGTTGGAAAGTGTTTATGAATTCGATTTGTCTGTCTGTCTGCCGTCTGTCCGAGCTCTAACTCGCGTAAATATAGTCCGATTGTCAGGAAATTCATAGATATTATTGAGTATCAATATGGGGCAATTACGTTGTAACAGACTAACAGTCATAGAAGAATATAGATATAAAATTCATGCACAATAATGCTTGTTATTATAGCTAATAAAGTTTGTACTAGGTTATTCGAAAAATGTTGGCCGATTTTTGAAACTGCAGCGTTTTATTTCTATCCAACACGTTTATACAGATAAACTCAACTACAGCACTAATCATATGTGTAGTGGGTCTATTTAATGTATCTTCAGTACATGTCATAGTTGTACTTTGTTTCAACACAATCAACCGATTGGTAACTAAATAATTTGAATGTTAATTTTTCCAATTAGGTGAAAATGTGTCCAGGTTGGGACACATTTTCACTTCAGTGAGTTTTAAAATTTGAAAATCGTCTGAATTCTCATAGAAAAACATTCTATATTTTTCGAACAAATGGACCAAATTTAACCAAAAACTATATAGCTAATTTCGTGTACTGGTTTTTGCGGCAGTTATCGCGAGACATATTTCAGCAATTAATATGTTATACAACTGCTGAAGTTGTCTCTCTCCCGCTTAAATATTCGTTACTTTATTTATTTTTGAAATTCCTTAAAAAAAAAAAAAAAAAAAAAAAAAAAATTAACCCTATTTTTAGAAGTCGATATCCGAAAAGGGACACTTCTGATTCTTCTTTTAGCACTTGGAAGATCACACCTTGACAAGAAATTTTTGCTTTATTTTGGCGTTCTTCGGTTAAAACTTTTTCTGGGATTCGCAACCATCTTCGCCGTAGAAATTGATTCGAAACATACGTCTAGAAGTCCCCTGTCAACAAGCCTAGGGTTCCTGGCCGAGTGTCCCAAAATTGCTGTAGTTTGTAGTGTACTCTGATCTCTGATGACACACATAAATTTTATGGCTTTCTTTTTTTTTTCTTAACTGAAGATATAGCTCTGAAAAACAGATAGACAAATTGCATTCATAAATAATTTGCAATTAATATTAGAGTTAAAATTTGTCATATTATTTTGTTATCGAGCCTATTAGTGCACAAATAAAGTATTCAAACTATTTCTATATATTTATATTAAAAAAAAACCCTCCCCCTACCCATTTTTTTACGTTGCTAAATCTCAGTTGCACACAAAGGCCATCGCTGTATGCTATCAGATAACTTTGATATAGGACATAGAAAGAAAGTAGTACCAGGAATAAAGTGCCGTATTTAGTGATTGATTATATTCACATAACACACATCCATCACTTTCTTTCAACCTTTTCAAATAATCTGGGATAAAGTTTATTTTTCTGCAGATGTTATTTTTTAAACTCTTTTATTTTTTCTTTTCTTACAAATATGGATAAATAAAAATAAAAGAGAGTTGCTTTTAACGGGAACTGTTTAACTTTATAGTTACATAGGGCTGGGCGATGTAGAAATTTCTTAAATCGATTTATCGTCCATCTAAGATGGAGATATAGTGCAAAATTACGATTTAACAGATTTTACCTTTTAGAATATGGAAGACTATTTTTACTTTCTTCTATCTTCAATAGAAGAAAGTATTGTAATCGAAATTTTTTTCGACTTCCGGTTTTCGACGGATTTGCATGTTTTAGGGGTCACAGATTCCAAAAAACATGTTTATAGAAAATGTCTGTCTGTCTGTGTGTCCGTCTGTCCGTCCGTCCGTCTGTCCGTCTGTCCGTCTGTCTGTCGCCATTGTACCATCAAAAAGTGTATGAAGTTATGTATAGAATTAAACCAAAATTTTATTATAAGTTTTTGGCTATGGCAAGCAGGTCCTCCCGGAATTTGGAAAAAATTCGCCGTTAGGGGGCGCTGATATAACAATTTTTGTGCGATTTTGAATATTGTACCATCCAAAAGTGTATGAAGTTATGCATAGAATTGAACCAAATTTTTATTTTAAGGTTTTGGCTATGGCAAGCAAGTCCTCCCTGAATTTGGAAAAAATTCGCCGGTAGGGGGCGCTGTAATAGCGATTTTTGTGCGATTTTGAATATTGTACCGTCCAAAAGGGTATGAAGTTATGCATAGAATTAAACCAAATTTTTATTTTAAGTTTTTGGATATAGCAAGCAGGTCCTCCATGAATTTGCAAAAAAATCGCCGTTAGGGGGCGCTGTAATAGCGATTTTTGTGCGATTTTGAATATTGCACCATCGAAAAGTGTATGAAGTTATGCATAGAATTGAACCAAAAAAAATTTTAAGTTCTTGGCTATGGCAAGGTTGTCCTTCCTTAATTTGTAAAAAAATCGCTCGTAGAGGGCGCTGTAATAGCGATTTTTGTACAATTTTTGTGCCATTTTGAATATTGTACCGCCGAAAAGTGTATGAAGTTATGCATAGAATTGAACCAAATTTTATGTGTTTATTTTTGGTCATGTCACGAAGGTCCTCCCTGAATTTGGAAAAATTCTGCCGGAAGGGGCACTATAATTGCGATGTCTGTACCATTTTCATTATTGTACCATCGAAAAGTGTATGAAGTTATCCATATAATTGAACCAAATTTTTTGTGCATGTTTCTGGCTATGGCAAACAAGTCCTCCCTGAACTTGAAAAAATTCCGAAAGAAGGGGCCGCTATAATTCCGATCTCTGTGCCATTTTCATTATTGTACCATCGAACAGCGTATAAAATTATGCATACAATTGAACCAAAATGTTTGTGCTTGTTTTTGGCTTTGGCCAACAGGTTCTCCTTGAATTTGGAAATATTGCGCGGTAAAGGGGCTCCGTGATAGCGATTTTTGTATACTTTACTTGATTTTTCGTAGTTCTATTGTGCATCGGCGGCTCATGCAGCGGCGGGAACTCGCTCCCTGCTATGCCGGCTATTCGCAAACAGCTGATACCGACAGAATAAGGAAAAATTAATAATTTTAACAAATATCATGATATAGATTAACTCGTTTTTAGTCCGTTTAATTGACTTGAGCAGAAATTTAAGATGAAAATCAAAGTTGGTATAGTATTGAACTAATAATATTGAAGTATTAACATGTGTAACTAGGTTTTGAAATATTAAGATGTATAAGATAGAAGAAAGTTTTGGGATTGGCACATCCAACTAGTTTAATTTTTAGTAAAAAAAATACGGTCTTTATGCACTCTCTCCCCCTCTCCTGTAGTATACTTAGCTTTTAATTTTTCAAATATTTTTGAAAAGCGGTACATATTTTACACATAAAAAAAGTTTGAATGCCCAAAACACACGTTTTTTAAATAAATATCAACTTTTACATAAATCATCGTTTTTTTAAATTATCTTTTTCTTAAATCGCCTTTTCCTTACATCGGACAGCATTGAGGCCGCGATGTTTGCTTAAACCGGATCCTGATAAATCGATTTAACAGCAGCTTGCCATGTTTTTCTTAAATCGCCTTTTTCTTAAATCGGAAAGCATTGAAGCTTGCGATGTTTTCTTAAATCGGATCCTGCTAAATCGATTTTACACCAGCTTGCCATACATGCAGTAGATACATCAATGTAGATAAATCAAGTTTCCGATTTTGGCTCTGAATCGGTATTTTGTTTTAAATAGATTTAAAGGCAATAGATAAATCATTTTTTCTGATGCTATCTTTAAATCGATATAAGACTGATGGTTAATTCGGGTTTCCTATGTTTGCTTTAAATCGCGATGTAAGACAATGGCTAAATCGCGATTTTCGATGTTAGCTTAGATTGATTTAAGACCAATGGTTAAATCGGATTTCCGATGTAAGTTTTAAATCGATTTAAGGCCCAGGCGTGCGACTAATACTACACTGTAATTAATAATGAGAGCCAAGGAAAGTTGTACAGTAATTTTGTAAGCCGAGGTTAGTTGTACAGTGTAAAAATATTTAGTCATAGATTTTTATTTTATTTTATTTTTAATTTGGGTGCTCTGCCTGTCATCTGCCAACAGTAAATAAAATAGGCTATTTCAAACTATGAATTAAATTAAATCTCTATTCAGATAATGGAAATTTGGATAAAGAAATTGGAAAAAACTTACAAATTTAAAAATTCATTACACACTGCACGCCACAATCTAATCAAGTATGTGCCTGCAAAATGTGGTTAAATTGCTATGCATAGTTTTTGATCCTATAAAACTTTTTTAAATGAACTATTTTGATCGATTTTAGCATTAAATAGCGCTTAAAATAATTCTTCAACTTAAAAACTCTCTACTCCAGCATGTTTACCATACTATTCGCTATAAAACTACCAGCTTTCATGTTTTTACAGTATAAGTCGAGAAAGTGAAAAAGTCACTATTAATTCCTTTACGTCTGCAGCAGCAGCATTAGTTACTTTTTCTTTTTTTTTTCTATATTTATAAAAGTTTATTTATGAATACTAACTGTTCTAGAATTGTTGTTAATTATTTTTAAAAATAATATTGGTGGTTTAACTACATGCGGCGTGACTGTTGCAAATAATTTAAATCTCGCGAATTTATTACAGTAACAAAAAACTTAAAATTTTTAAGTCCCGATTTAAAGCATCTGTATTGAACCAAAAATACCCACCAAGCAAGTGTGTCCAATCAAGCTCAAAATAAGGTAGGAACTAAGATTTATGCTGTTGAAATAGTCCTGCCATTGATTTTCGAAAGTTACACATTTTAAATTTTTATGCGATCCCCGAATCTTCTAAGTTATATTTAGAAATCGAAAAAAGTAGAAGAATGGAATCTTTACTGTTGTACTTGTCAAAGCATGGATAAAATGTTTCTCAATATAACTCATAATACTCATGGACCATATAAAAGTTTAAAGTCGTAACTTTAAAAAAAATAATGATTGGAAAAATTAATGGATTGTTTTTAAAAATTGACTGAAATCTTAACCCCTGCCTTATTTTGAATATTTTGAAATTTACATCGCCTACGTATTTCTAGCAGGTAAAAAATTAAACCTCGCGTTTCAATCTTTTTTGGACAACGTCTCTCTGAATACCAAAATTAACTTTCATTGACTTTAATAAATTACAATAATTTAACCATGTTGTTTCAACCCTTTATGTTCTGAATTATGAATTCATGAAAATTTTATCTTCTAAAGCATTTTTCATTAATTCTTAAAACTACATTAGAAGATTTACATAATCATTTAATAAATTATAGAAGGATTGAAGGATTTAGAAGGATTAATACAATTTTAATGTATAAGGATTTTGTGCATTATTTATAACCACACTCAAATCTTTTATTTTAAATCTTTTTCTTATTATTTTGTAGAATTAGGAAATGTACAAATATAATGTTCTTACAATAGAAATATAGAAATATTTCCGAATTGAAAAATTCCCCCCCCCCCCCCCCCCCCCACGCCAAGAAAGCTGAAAAAGATGCAAAGGCAAAAGAAATCATCCTTTTAAAAATATTTTTGTTTTGTGTAACCAATAATGCTTTTGGAACAAGATAAATTAATGCATTTATAACTCATTCTAAACTTTATTACTACTAATCGATGTATAAAATGAATTTTATAAGAAGTAATTTTAATGGTACTACTAAGTACCCTCAATAGATGAAGGGTTAAACAGCATCGTGTTTTGGTATTTTGAATGTGATCTGAGAAGAGAAGATCTGTTTTAGTTATAGTCATCTTTTATCGTTTTCTTTATTATTATTATTATTTAATTATAATTCATTATTATGGCATACTAGCAGAATCACCCGGATTTGCCCGAATTAACCTTGGAGGCTTTCCGGCTAACATAAAAAAAATGCAATATTCTGAAAATACGACGATGACAACATAATGCTTTCGCGTTCATAAACCAT
Organism: Maratus speciosus; assembly: GCA_963932465.1. NCBI lineage: Eukaryota > Metazoa > Arthropoda > Arachnida > Araneae > Salticidae > Maratus > Maratus speciosus. The sequence goes on from OZ010788.1 coordinate 467,351,573, forward strand.
TAAAACGACAATCGGAAAAAACTGGCGTTTTTTTTTTTACACAATCATACTAAATACCCCAGCTTCAAAATTGAGAATGCAAATATTTAGTACGTTTAACACAAAAGTGAAAACTATTCGATTTTCCTGACGGAGCGGGCAAAATGCAAAAAATCCCTGCCGGCCCGGCCTACAGGCGGAGGTAGATTTCGAAGTTAAATATACTAATTTCACAAACAAAAACCAAATCATGATTAGAGATAAACCCACTTTTTATCCACTTTTACCACAATTTTATCTGGTCGCTTTTGACGAGTTTTTATTCCATTTTTATATAATAACTGGTTTTATCACAATCATGTTAGGGCGGTATTCAAAAAAATACTTTTCCATGCTTAACAACTCGAAATTTTCTGGCATAACTCCAGATTCATTTTTAATAGGAAAAACATGAAACTTGTTGACGTGATTTTTGAAGAGATTTATAAGCGACCTGTGTTTTTAATTTTCATTCAATTAATTAAAACTTGATATATAAACAATTATTTTCTCAGTAAGACAATATTTTTCGTTTCTAACACAATCGCTTCGAGAAATTCCGTTCAAAATGCCCACTTTGACATCATTTTTTGAAATATATTCTGCCTCTGTCAAAAAATCGATCATTACGGTACATTATATAGTTTCTGAATAAGCGAATCTACCAATTGGATGCGTTTGAGAGCAAAAATGAATTTAAAAATGAGTCAGAAAATAAGCAGTTTGGATTTGAATACTCCCTTAATACGATGATTTTTTCAACACAATCCGCTTCGAGAAATTCGGTTCAAAAGGTCCACTTTGACATCATGTTTTAAAATATATTCTGCCTCTATCAAAAAATTGACCATTACAGTACATTATATAGTTTCTGAGTAAGAAAAGGTACCAATTGGAAGCCTTTGAGAGTAAAAATGGATTGTAAAATGAGTCAGAAAATAAGCAGTTTGGATTTGAATACACCCTTACGAAGATTTTTTTCTTCAACCGCTATGTATTTTAATTTGTTTTTGCTGTAAGAATTGGTCCTATCCAAAACTTGTCTATATAGATGTTGTAGATAATATTAAGAAGATATATGATAAATTCATGGGGATTTTATATCTTTTGAATTGACGGAGTTATGGATTTTTTCTTCTTCAAACGCCCTTTTTGATTTCGTTTTTAATTTTTTTTGCGGTACGAATTGGTCCTATCAAAAACTTGTAAATATAAAAGTTGTAGATAATGTTAAGGAGATTCATGATAAAATTAATTGGATTTGATATCTTGAGAATTGACGAAGTTATGAATTTTTTTCTCCCAAAAACCCTTTTTTTTGCGCCTCTTGAGCCCATTTTTAACTTTATCAAAAATCTGTGATACATAAATTTTTGGCCCTATTTTTAGAAGTAATAAAAACTTTAAACTGATTCGATATGTACAAAATTTAAGAAGTTATGGGTTTTTTTCGGTTTTCACAAAATCCCTCCCTATTTCCAACCCCTTGGTCCGATTTTGCCCATTAACGAACTTGACCGAGATTTTATGCCCCTTGATTTTATGTATCAGTTTGGGAGAGATTGGTGCAGAATTGTGGAGGTTATCGTGTCCAGAAGAAAGTGATATATATAGATAGATACATAGATAGATAGATGGATAGATAGATTAAAGTTTTTTATTGAGGGTGGTTTTGGGCTCTAGGGGTCATGATCGGTGTAGATCTGCAAAAAAATTTCAGAAATTCCAACATAGAAACGACGCCAATAGGTAGTATTTCATACGAGATCTACCTAAAAATACAACTAAATGGCATAGCGTTTAGTGAAAATTTACTTTAATTAGATAATGAACGTTAACCTTTAACTGATGTCACAGAAATTGTCACATAACTAGTGTGAAGCGGTCTGTGAGACCGCTCCATCGAAAGATGAATAGAAGCCGCGATTAATTCATAGATGTTGTTTTTGTACTAAACTTTTTGTACAGGAGTATTATAATTAAAATTCACCTATTCAAAAGTCTCTGGTGTTAGTACTGAAGTTCCAACCGAAACAAAATTTCAGTAGTGTTTGTAGATAAACTGAAATTTGCAAGTTAAACTATGAAAATTGAAAAAAGCACCGGTCTGTGAGACCGGTAACATCAGTTAAAGGTTAATTTAAGAAGAGCAACTGTCTTCCACTGATGATAAAACCTTACTTCCCGGACATATGTAGTAATAAAGAAAGTTTTATAATTTTTTGTAAAACCCTATTATAATTTTTTTTACATTTTCAGATTCTCCGAATCCGTTTTTGTTATTTTAAAACCTACTTCATATGTTTGTAACGTTTGCGTGTATGTTAGTGTTTGTTTATGTTTTAATGTTACAGAGTTTGTTTTTCGTGTTTTTACGGTTATGTCAGTATGTATGTATATGAATGAACACAATAGTGGCCAAACTATGCTTTCAATTGAGTTCCCATTTGGTAATATGCTACAGGCCACTTTCGCAAAAACTGTATCCATTATCGAAGATATTGGCCATTAGGTTTGATATCTTAACCATGATTGAACCATTTAGAACCATTCTGTCACCATAACTGATAAACATTTTCTCTTATATCTCAAAGTCATTCAGCTAAATTATTTTTATTGTTCGCGTTTATCTTATGTCGATCCAACAATTATGTTTTATTTGAAACTGACTTGATTTAGAAAAATCATTTTTTCCTTAAAAAAACAAAGAAAAAAAAAGTTTCATTTTATCTGATGAAAAGATGTGGACATTTATGTAATTCATACTTTAGGGTGGAAATGGCAAAATAGCGACATTTAAAACAACTTTAACCTCTCATTAGTATAACTAACTTGATTTTAAAATTTATTTTAATTCATTGGCTTAATATAAGCATGGGCGGAATTAAAATTCATAGAAAATTACGTCACAGTTGCAGCTTTATGAATGAAATTGCATGTTTTCATTAGAACATGAGGTCATTTTTCACAGTAGAAGGAAATTTACCTTTGTAAAATTAAAAGCTAAGATATTTATTTTTATATTATTATTTATTACAACGCTGTTCTGTAAAGTGAGGTGAAATAGGAAATAAATATAGCAACCCTTTCTTTAGAGTCAGTTAGACGTCATACTGGAAGCATCTTTTACGTCACATTTAGGATTTTTTTTCCCTTGCCTGTATATTTTTCTTGAATTCGACATGTCTGTAAAAGTATGTTCTTTTAACCCCTTGGGGACGAGCGACCGGTATTCGTGCCGCGTAAGTTGCTCAGAATCAGTGATTATTCTCACCCGTAAATTTGTATTGCAAATTTTGCCTTATTTAATCCGAGCATTTTCCCGATTCAATGAGGCAAACATTTCTGTATTAAAAAACCGGTGATAAAGGATTAAGAATTCTGTAAAAGACGCTCGTCTCGAAGGGATTAACTCAAAATGCATTTCAATAAATGTACTACGTCATTTAAACGCACTTATAGTGCAGTACAAAGTCTGAAGTTCAGACACTCAAAATTCGGAATTGTCCAAAGTTCGGACTTTCCATCGGCAATATTCAAGAAAGGAGGGAAAAACAAAATTGTTGAAACAAACAAACAAAAAAAGATCTAGAGCAAAGAAGCTTTATTACTGAATCAGAACTTATGACTATGTAACAAAATAAAAGAAAACTTCTTAATGAGAAACCTAAGTTATTAAAGCAGCTCATATTAACTGAAACGTTCAATATTAAGTAAGTTAGAATTTCTTCTTAAATTGTATGTTCCCTTAAATAAAGGTTTTTGTTTTACTTTTTATTTTTTTATGATTTATTTAATTAAAATTGCTGTCTAATTTTGTTTTAATAACTGTTATATGCAATTTTTAATATATGAACGTCATATTTACCATTTTTAAGTAGTGAAATTTGTTTTTCTTTTTATTAGAAAAGCAGTAGTGTCCGATTCAGTCGGAAAAATCTGAAGTTCGGACAGTCCCGAGGATTCCGGGCTTCAGACTTTGTACTGTAATCTTTTTAATTATATATACGGAAAAATCACATTATCTTCTCAAAATACCGTGAATTTCTGATTTGATAATTAAGTCAGTGAATATTGCCTTATAAAAATATTGTCCATACGCAGTTTCTTTTTATGGCAACGAAAAAAAAATAATTGCATAAAAAAAAGAGATATCTATAATGATAAAGTATGGCAAATGAGTGAAATAAGAGGTAAAGAATAGTCTGGGAAATTTTTTAACTTAGCAATAATTTTTCTCATGTTCTAAAACGTATCTACGAGTATATCAAGTTTCGTACAAATCGGTCAAAAATTGTAGATCTGTATAAGGAACAAACAAACCAACAAAGACTTTTATGTAGAGAGATTAAAGCTTCGTTTCAATCCAAAAACTTCTTCGAAAGTTGAAGATGAACAGATGAACAAACAATCACACCACATTTATATGTGATTTTCGTGAAATAAATCTATTGGGGATTAAATTATCATTAGATAAGTAACTCATACTAAAATAGAGCTTGCATACTAAATTTGGCTGAAATCATATTAGCGAAAATAGATAAAAAGTCTGTTGGGATTTCAACACCACAAAGAAACCAAGTTGCATAAAAACCTTTATTAATAGCGGATATCTTATTTTCTGTTAAATTACCCATTTTTAGGTACGTTCGTAATTATATAAATACGTAGCACCTATAATCGTCGTTCGGTCCGTCTGTCTGTCCGTCCGTCCGCATATAACAGAGCAAAAAATATTCAACCAAATTTTAAATGTATAATTATTGCAAAATTTTGTAGAGTCATTTCAGATTTTATGAAAATCGGATGTATAGTTTAATTACAGATGTGGTCAAAAGTTTCCCGTTGCATTACGGCCAATGGGAAAAATTTACTTCAAGTGTATTTTAATGATGTTACAGCCTTTCGAACAGAATGAAATTGAACAGAATTTTAGTGCACTTATGAAGTACACTAAAATAGACATTTAGTACACTATGCGGTACAAAAAATATTTCTAAAACTAGTTATAATACGAACGCACTTCATTTGCCACGTTTGACGTGCAATTTCCAACTTGTTATTTATACTTAAGAGACTGACCATTTAACTATGACAGTCTAGGACAAGGATTGTAAACTTTTGTACTATCACGGGTGAATTTTTTTAAACATCTTCATGGGCGTACTAATCCAATCCACATATTCATTTATATATTTTTTGTTAGGTGCACATAGATTGATATACACATAATATACATTAATGATTAATATAACATGCATCGATTAATATACATTAATATACATAATGGTTGAATGTACAAAATCTCAGATTGGAGTTCTGCATTGTGTCTGGTATCAGATTTTGCGTGAACTTGATCCGAGCCGCAGATCGAGTCGGATCAGGTTGACGCTAATTTTGTTTGGTTCGGGTCGAGTTGACTATATATATTTCGGTGTCGGGTCGGATTCGAGTCGAGTTCGGATTGATCCGACATTTTAAAATTAGTTCCTGAATATTTTTCTTAATGGAAAAACTATGTATTTGAATGTATATGTGTTCATTTTTATGCAGAAAAAAGATAAAATTGCACAAAAAAGATGCACTACGTTTTCATGATTATATTAATTTATGAATTAATTTTCTTTCACTTCGTTTTCGGGTTTGAATATTTCGGCTTCGGTTCGATTTCGGATTGAAGTTTATCGGATTTCAGATTGACAATTGCTTTCTTTTCTTTTAGTCGGATTCGAGTAGGGTACAACAGAACGCGTGCAGTACTCTATCTCAGATATGGATGAGATGGATATAGATGTATATTTGCAAAAAAAATCAGTCGCAAAGGCTTTCGTACTTTCTTTTCAATTCTAGTCAAAAGTTACTTGAATCTCAAAAGAAATTAAAATGTTGTTTATCAGTAACTAAATCTTTGCATTAATTTGTGGGAACATTTCATGTTAAAAGTGATTCACGTTAACGAGGTTTCACCGTACCAAGTACGCTTTTGGCAAATAAAGCAGTGCCAAAAAGAAAGAAAGAAAAAGAGTTCGAACAAATTTTTCTTTTGTATTTTCTTCAAAGCAGATATAAGGAAAATCTGTGCACATACAGAATGTTTTCTTTTTCAATCAAAACTAACACTTCCTATCTATGTGTGCAAAATATATAGTTGTACGTATAAATTTATAGAGTCGCCGTGGTTGCAAGTGCGTTCGCAGGCATGTGATTGACGGTCCGTGGTCTAGGGTTTAGGATGTGGATTAGAATTAGAACATATCCATATCTTTAGAAATCTTGCATTTTTTCTGAGTTGGAAAAATTTGGGCATCTATTTAAATAAGTTGTTAAACAAATAAGTTTTGTTTTCACAAATAAGTTTGTGATCCACTGCGACGTTTCATATTTAACTATGGCATGTTCTAAATATCAAACATTTGCCTTACTTTGAAATTTTGGTATACAACATTTATAAAATTGTTAACTGATGAATTTGTATTAGTAACTTTTTAAAACTTCAAAATTGCTATATGTACAATTTTAATTAATTTTTCACTTTGATGGTTTTACGCTTAGCTAGAAAAGTAATAATTCATGTATTTAATATTCAAAAAGTTTAATTTCAAAAGCAATAATTGTATTAAATGATTTATTTATTTCTTCCCCTTCGCACGTTTATCTTCATCTGAAGCAAGAAATTATAAAAATTATTCCAGTTGAAAATATTTTTCCCCCCATTAATGTATTTTTTACTGTAATTTAAGCCCCCATACATTTTATTAGTCACTAACCCGATAATTGTGAGAATCCCCCCCCCCCCATTTTTTGAGGAGTCGGGCGGTGTTCGGGGCTCTAGTTTCATTTTACATTTAGAAGATATAGCTATATAATTTTAAATTTATTACAACAATCAGCAAATCATTTTTTATAACGTAAGTTGCATAAAATTTACATCTTGAAAATTATGTGATTTTAACCTTATAAATAATTTGCCACTATTTGAATTTATTTCAGCAATTTCGTTAAAAATATTATTTCGAAAAAAAAAATCGAAATTTCGAGAAAATGTTTGTGGTATGTCCTTTTCTCCATTCTTTTACTCAAAATCAAATTAAAGTCATATGAACTGTTCCAGAATTTTATTTTCTGTCTTCAATATTTGATAATTCATCTCTTAACTAGTTGGATGTGCCAATCCCAAAACTTTATTCTATCTTATACATCTTAATATTTGAAAAACTAGTTACACATGTTAATACTTCAATATTATATTAGTTCATTACTATACCAACTTTGATTTTCATCTTAAATTCCTGCTTCAGTCAATTAAATGAACTAAAAACGAGTTAATCTATATCATGATATTTGTTAAAATTAATAGTTTTTCCTTATTCTGTTGTTATCAGATGTTTGCGAATAGCCGGCTTAGCAGGAAGCGAGTTCCCGCCTTTGCACGAGCCGCCGACGGACAATAGAACTACGAAAAATCAAGAAAAGTATACAAAAATCGCTATCACAGAGCCCCTTTACCGCGCGATATTTCCAAATTCAACAAGGACCTGTTGACCAAAGCCAAAAACATGCACAAAAAATTTGGTTCAATTGTATGCATAATTTTATACACTTTTCGATTGTACAATAAAGAAAATGGTACAGATATCGTAATTATAACGCCCCCTTTCAGCGGAATTTTTCCAAATTCAGGGAGGACCTTCATGCCATGACCAAAAAGAAACACAAAAAAATTGGCTCAATTCTATGCATAACTTCATACACTTTTCGATGGTGCAATATTCAAAATGGCGCAAAAATCGCTATTACAGCGCCCCCTACCGGCGATTTTTTCAAAATTAAGGAAGGACCTGCTTGCCATAGCCAAGAATTTAAAATAAAAATTTGGTTCAATTCTATGCATAACTTCATACACTTTTCGATGGTACAATATGCAAAATCGCTATTACAGCGCCCCCTAGCGGCGAATTTTTTACAAATTCAGGGAAGTCCTGCCTGCCATATCCAAAAACTTAAAATAAAAGTTTGCTTCAATTCTATGCATAACTTCATATACTTTTAAATGGTACAATATTCAAAATCGCTATTACAGCGCCCCCTACCGGCGATTTTTTTCCAAATTCAGGGAGGACCTACCTGCCATATCCAAAAACTTAAAATAAAAGTTTGGTTCAATTCTATGCATAACTTCATATACTTTTGGATGGTACAATATTCAAAATCGCACAAGAATCGCTATTACAGCGCCCCCTACTGGCGAATTTTTTTCAAATTCAGGAAGGACCTATCTGCCATATCCAAAAACTTAAAATACAAATTTGGTTCAATTCTATGCATAACTTCATATACTTTTGGATGGTACAATATTCAAAATCGCACAAAAATAGCTATTACAGCGCCCCCTACCGGCGAATTTTTTCCAAATTCAGGAGGATCTGCTTGCCATAGCCAGAAACTTAAAATAAAAATTTGGTTCAATTCTATGCATAACTTCATACACTTTTTGATGGTACAATGGCGACGGACAGGCGGACACACGGACAGGCAGACATTTTCTACAAACATGTTTTTTGAGATCTCTGACCCCTAAAACATGTAAATCGGTCGAAAACCGGAAGTCGAAAAAGATTTCGATTACAATACTTTCTTCTATTGAAGATAGAAGAAAGTAAAAAACAACAATTTTCAACAACACATAAAGAAATACAAAAAATATTTATTACATTTCTAACTAGTACTAATTCTGCGCATCAGATATCTCAAAGTGGAATATTTATTTTGAATTCATCGTAATTAATTTATTAAAATTTTCAAATCACATTTTCATTTCTTTCATGTTAATGTCACTCGTTACTGGGAGTAAGATTTCTAGTAATTTCGAGAAATTTACCTCTTACAATTAGAAGTTATAATGGAAAATCAATTACATGCACTCAGGCTTGTAATTGTGACCGGTCAAAAGTAATTTTAACCAGGACAGTGGTCAAAACTGTTTTTAATAATCTAAAACAGGACAAAATTGGTTTTAACCACTCAGAAATAGTCGAAACTCTATTTACCACTTCCCTGATCATCCCGAGTAATCTCGTATTCGTACATTTTACAATTATTATCCCGAGAAAACTGGGGCGTGGCAAAAAATGTGATGATTTTTTGCAGTTTTTCAAAAAAATTGCTAAGGGAAGCGGTTAAATAACTTCAGCTTACATATATTGTTCAAACTGTATTTTTATGTGAATATTAATGCCATACTGTCTATATTTAATAATAAATTATTATAATTATTAAATATAGATTTTTTTTTCTCTTTTCTTTTATATAACAGTACTTTAAACAGAAACATATATTTCATAAATCTTATTTTTCTTAAACTGTAACTAATGCATTGCGACATTTGGTGAGTAGGAATGAAAAATTAAAGAATTTTTAATTTGGAATGTGTAGATTTCATAATGCGCCAGCTGAATTGTTGTGCAAACTCTTCATCAGTAAAAAGATTATTTGCCAAGTTTAATCTTATCCAGAATACTCTATGAAATCATATAAGCCTTAATACAGCAACACTTGTTATTTTTTAGTAGTCATTTTTTAAATTCTTAAATAGGATTCTCTTTTTTTTTTTTGTGTGTGTGTGTGGGGGGGGGGGGGGGGGGTGTTAATGTAATTTAGTTTCCTTCACTTTTTATATAAAATTAGATATATAATCAAATCATTAAAAATATTTCAATACTTATGATAATTGCTTATCGTTATCATTAGATATTTTTTGTGCTACAACTGTTAAATTTTAAAGTATTGAAAATATAGTGCTACTTGGAAGCACTTCCAAAAGTTGTATTAAATATTACTAAATATCGTTTTGACCAAACCCTTCCGAATGTTGTACTAAATTTACCACTTAACAAAATAAATTTGAATTTCTTTTCTGAATTAAAATGAGTTTTGACCAAAACATATTTTGACATTGATGGTCAAAACTTAGTGGATAGTTAAAACCATACCTGATTAAAATCAATACAAACGTGCATGCACTGATACTCTGACAGATATTTTTCTAGATTTTTGGGGTTCCGTACTTAAAAAGTAAAAACGGAACCATTATAAGATCACTCCTCTGTCTGTCTGTCACAGTCCTTTTACTCGTAAACTATGTAACGTGGAAAGTTGAAATTGGGGGAAGTAATAAAGATTATTGACCTACATATTTACAGATTAATAAATATTCATAAATATATTTAGGAAAAATGTAGAAGAGCTATTTAAGTTACTTGAAAAAAAAAAAAATCTTTTCTTTGTATATCGTGTGGGTTATCGTGTGAAAGCTTTCGTAACGCTAAAATCAAAAATATATTTCATTTAATTTTAGGTATTATATTTTCAAAGTTATGGTGGAAAATGTAGTGCAAAAATGTCCCCCCCCCCCCCATCTAATTCCAAATCTATTGAAACTAAAATTATGAAAAAATTAGAGCTAGTAGACATTAATTTAAACCTTGCAGGAAAATTATAGCGATTAGCCTAGGTCACATAGTTTTTTAGAAAATTGCATTTTTTCGTTACACTCAAATTTGGATTTACGGGCATTCAGAAAAAGTGTTGAGCAGAGCTGTAAGTACCTATCGTAGCAGAAGTATAAAAGCATTGTTGATCATGAATTTCGGAAAAAATCGTCGGTAATTAGCCGAGATATTAACCCTTAAAGACACGGACGGTTTGGACATACATAATGACAGGGACGGCGTACTCTATCCTCCATCGGCTTTTAAAGTCTAGATAACAAATTTTAAGGCTATATTTATGTAATGCAATGCCCAGTAGCAGTATAAAAGCAATAAACGTCAAATTGTTAAAAACAGACTAATTTAATGAGAATTAATCACATAAATACTATGGGATTCGCGACTAGTTTCCATTGAGTGGCTCTCTCAATACACCTACTATGTCTTTAAAGGTTAACTAAAAACCTATATGGAATATTAAATATACAGAATAGCTATATTTGCTATTATTGAGGTTCCCTATATCTTTGAACTTTCATGGTATATCCATTTATACCTTTCTAGTATACCGGGTGCAAAGGAAAGTCCCTTTAACCTGAAAATACTTGTGAACGGAGAGAGCTACTGCTATGCAAGTGAGGTAACGGTATAGTAAAGCAACTACACCCGATTTAATGAAAACTATAGTTAAAAATATTATTTCGAAAAAAAAAAAATCGAAATTTCGAGAAAATGTTTGTGGTATGTCCTTTTTTCCATTCTTTTACTCAAAATCAAATTAAAGTCATATGAACTGTTCCAGAATTTTATTTTCTGTCTTCAATATTTGATAATTCATCTTTTAACTAGTTGGATGTGCCAATCCCAAAACTTTATTCTATCTTATACATCTTAATATTTGAAAAACTAGTTACACATGTTAATACTTCTATATTATATTAGTTCATTACTATACCAACTTTGATTTTCATCTTAAATTCCTGCTTCAGTCCAGACCTGCCAACTGCTACGAAAAAATCGTAGTTGCTACGATTTGGACCTATAAACTACGATGCTACGAAAATCGGTATTAAACTACGATTTTTTGTAAAAAACACAAACGCATTTTTGCTTTCTAGTTGCGATTTTTATCCTGCGCAGCATATTTTTCAAGAGTGATTCTGTTCCGAAATTTCGAAAATTACAAAGTATTCATTTCCGAAAGTTTTAAAAAATTGGCCATTAGTCCGAAAATTCGGACATTAAAAATGCTCATGGAAAAAAAAATCTGAGCTGCAAAACAAACTTCTTAACATAAAACACTCTTTATGTATATTAACCACGAGTGAATCGTATTTCTGTAAATATTTATACAGGAATTCCCTTCCTTAGAAACAAGGGTGTCATTTTAAGAATTTCTAGAGGGGAGGGTGGGTTCTTAGAGGGCAAGGTTTGAAATAGTGTGCAAAATCGCACGATTTGCGATAAACCATCGCGAATTTCGACAAATGACCGAGTAAAAAAAAAAAAATCCATTTCGTCAATTAACCGCAGAAGAAAATAAATTCTGCCAAAGGATCGTGGTAAAAACGTGAATTTTGCCACAATATCGCAGAAAGAAAACAAGAATTTCGTCAAAAGATCAGTAAGAAAATGCAAATTTCATCGAAAGATCAGTAAGAAAACGCAAATTTCACCGAAAGATCGCAGAAAGAAAACACTAATTTCGTCAACGGATTGTGGTAAAAAATGCAAAATTCGTCAAAGGATCGCGGTATCAAATGCGAATTTCGTCAAAAGTTCATGGTAAAAAGTGCGGATTTCAGCAAAGAATCATGATAGAAAAATTTGAATTACGATTGTGGGAAAAGAATTGTGAATATCCTGAAATGATCGCGGGAAAAAAATCGCGAATTTCGTCAAAATTTACTGCACTGGGCTAAAAAATTGGAACCAAGCTCCTTTTACAAATGTAAAAAAAAAAAGCGCTGCGAAATGAAAAGAAACTCTAAAAATCATATAAAAATTTTCAGAGGAAAAAAATTACTATATTGAGTTGAAAGACTGAAACCTGAACGAATCTCAAAAGATGTCTGCGAAACACGGAAAACCAACCAACCAACCTCCAGATTAAATTTAATTTTGTGTGCTACGATTTCTCATTTTCAAAGGTTGGCAGGTCTGCTTCAGTCAATTAAATGAACTAAAAACGAGTTAATCTATATCATGATATTTGTTAAAATTAATAGTTTTTCCTTATTCTGTTGTTATCAGATGTTTGCGAATAGCCGGCTTAGCAGGAAGCGAGTTCCCGCCTTTGCACGAGCCGCCGACGGACAATAGAACTACGAAAAATCAAGAAAAGTATACAAAAATCGCTATCACAGAGCCCCTTTACCGCGCGATATTTCCAAATTCAACAAGGACCTGTTGACCAAAGCCAAAAACATGCACAAAAAATTTGGTTCAATTGTATGCATAATTTTATACACTTTTCGATTGTACAATAAAGAAAATGGTACAGATATCGTAATTATAACGCCCCCTTTCATCGGAATTTTTCCAAATTCAGGGAGGACCTTCATGCCATGACCAAAAAGAAACACAAAAAAAATTGGCTCAGTTCTATGCATAACTTCATACACTTTTCGATGGTGCAATATTCAAAATGGCACAAAAATCGCTATTACAGCGCCCCCTACCAGCGATTTTTTCCAAATTAAGGAAGGACCTGCTTGCCATAGCCAAGAACTTAAAATAAAATTTTGGTTCAATTCTATGCATAACTTCATACACTTTTCGATGGAATATGCAAAATCGCTATTACAGCGCCCCTTAGCGGCAAATATTTTACAAATTCAGGGAAGTCCTGCCTGCCATATCCAAAAACTTAAAATAAAAGTTTGGTTCAATTCTATGCATAACTTCATATACTTTTGGATGGTACAATATTCAAAATCGCTATTACAGCTCCCCCTACCGGCGATTTATTTTCCAAATTCAGGGAGGACCTACCTGCCATATCCAAAAACTTAAAATAAAAGTTTGGTTCAATTCTATGCATAACTTCATATACTTTTGGATGGTACAATATTCAAAATCGCACAAGAATCGCTATTACAGCGCCCCCTACTGGCGAATTTTTTTCAAATTCAGGAAGGACCTATCTGCCATATCCAAAAACTTAAAATACAAATTTGGTTCAATTCTATGCATAACTTCATACACTTTTGGATGGTACAATATTCAAAATCGCACAAAAATAGCTATTACAGCGCCCCCTACCGGCGATTTTTTTCCAAATTCAGGAGGATCTGCTTGCCATAGCCAGAAACTTAAAATAAAAATTTGGTTCAATTCTATGTATAACTTCATACACTTTTTGATGGTACAATGGCGACGGACAGGCGGACACACGGACAGGCAGACATTTTCTACAAACATGTTTTTTGAGATCTCTGACCCCTAAAACATGTAAATCCGTCGAAAACCGGAAGTCGAAAAAAATTTCGATTACAATACTTTCTTCTATTGAAGATAGAAGAAAGTAAAAAACAACAATTTTCAACAACACATAAAGAAATACAAAAAATATTTATTACATTTCTAACTAGTACTAATTCTGCGCATCAGATATCTCAAAGTGGAATATTTATTTTGAATTCATCGTAATTAATTTATTAAAATTTTCAAATCACATTTTCATTTCTTTCATGTTAATGTTACTCGTTACTGGGAGTAAGATTTCTAGTAATTTCGAGAAATTTACCTCTTACAATTAGAAGTTATAATGGAAAATCAATTACATGCACTCAGGCTTGTAATTGTGACCGGTCAAAAGTAATTTTAACCAGGACAGTGGTCAAAACTGTTTTTAACAATCTAAAACAGGTCAAAATTGGTTTTAACCACTCAGAAATAGTCGAAACTCTATTTACCACTTCCCTGATCATCCCGAGTTATCTCGTATTCGTACATTTTACAATTATTATACCGAGAAAACTGGTGCGTGGTAAAAAATGTGATGATTTTTTGCAGTTTTTCAAAAAAATTGCTAAGGGAAGCGGTTAAATAACTTCAGCTTACATATATTGTTCAAACTGTATTTTTATGTGAATATTAATGCCATACTGTCTACATTTAATAATAAATTATTATAATTATTAAATATAGATTTTTTTTTCTCTTTTCTTTTATATAACAGTACTTTAAACAGAAACATATATTTCATAAATCTTATTTTTCTTAAACTGTAACTAATGCATTGCGACATTTGGTGAGTAGGAATGAAAAATTGAAGAATTTTTAATTTGGAATGTGTAGATTTCATAATGCACCAGCTGAATTGTTGTGCAAACTCTTCATCAGTAAAAAGATTATTTGCCAAGTTTAATCTTATCCAGAATACTCTATGAAATCACATAAGCTTTAATACAGCAACACTTGTTATTTTTTAGTAGTCATTTTTTAAATTCTTAAATAGGATTCTCTTTTTTTTGGGGGGGGGGGAGGGGGGTTAATGTAATTTAGTTTCCTTCACTTTTTATATAAAATTAGATATATAATCAAATCATTAAAAATATTTCAATACTTATGATAATTGCTTATCGTTATCATTAGATATTTTTTGTGCTACAACTGTTAAATTTTAAAGTATTGAAAATATAGTGCTACTTGGAAGCACTTCCAAAAGTTGTATTAAATATTACTAAATATCGTTTTGACCAAATCCTTTCGAATGTTGTACTAAATTTACCACTTAAAATAAATTTGAATTTCTTTTCTGAATTAAAATGAGTTTTGACCAAAACATATTTTGACACTGATGGTCAAAACTTAGTGGATAGTTAATACCATACCTGATTAAAATCAATACAAACGTGCATGCACTGATACTCTGACAGATATTTTTCTAGATTTTTGGGGTTCCGTACTTAAAAAGTAAAAACGGAACCATTATAAGATCACTCCTCTGTCTGTCTGTCACAGTCCTTTTACTCGTAAACTATGTAACGTGGAAAGTTGAAATTGGGGGAAGTAATAAAGATTATTGACCTACATATTTACAGATTAATAAATATTCATAAATATATTTAGGAAAAATGTAGAAGGGCTAATTAAGTTACTTGAAAAAAAAAATCTTTTCTTTGTATATCGTGTGGGTTATCGTGTGAAAGCTTTCGTAACGCTGAAATCAAAAATATATTTCATTTAATTTTAGGTATTATATTTTCAAAGTTATGGAGGAAAATGTAGTGCAAAAATGTCCCCCCCCCCCATCTAATTCCGAATCTATTGAAACTAAAATTATGAAAAAATTAGAGCTAGTAGACATTAATTTAAACCTTGCAGGAAAATTATAGCGATTACCCTAGGTCACATAGTTTTTTAGAAAATTGCATTTTTTCGTTGCACTCAAATTTGGATTTACGGGCATTCAGAAAAAGTGTTGAGCAGAGCTGTAAGTACCTATCGTAGCAGAAGTATAAAAGCATTGTTGATCATGAATTTCGGAAAAAATCGTCGGTAATTAGCCGAGATATTAACCCTTAAAGACACGGACGGTTTGGACATACATAATGACAGGGACGGCGTACTCTATCCTCCATCGGCTTTTAAAGTCTAGATAACAAATTTTAAGGCTATATTTATGTAATGCAATGCCCAGTAGCAGTATAAAAGCAATAAACGTCAAATTGTTAAAAACAGACTAATTTAATGAGAATTAATCACATAAATACTATGGGATTCGCGACTAGTTTCCATTGAGTGGCTCTCTCAATACACCTACTATGTCTTTAAAGGTTAACTAAAAACCTATATGGAATATTAAATATACAGAATAGCTATATTTGCTATTATTGAGATTCCCTATATCTTTGAACTTTCATGGTATATCCATTTATACTTTTCTAGTATACCAGGTGCAAAGGAAAGTCCCTTTAACCTGAAAATACTTGTGAACGGAGAGAGCTACTGCTATGCAAGTGAGGTAACGGTATAGTAAAGCGACTACCGATTTAATGAAAACGATAGCAGCGCACCTTTCGGCGAAATTTGGAAGATAGCCACTGCAAATCGAAAACGAAAAGAGAGAGAGCAAAATTTCCAGTTAGAAAGTTTTAGAGCATCAGTTATTTAGTAGAATACGACATTTGGTCTACATGGATAAGATAAATCTTCGCCTGTTTACCCAAAAATGTCCGAAATTGATGCACTCCATTTTGTGTAAACGTTTGAATGGAATAGTCAGAAGCATGAAGAAATACGCACACTTTATGCTATAAATACGTACTTGTCTCAATACATTTTGATAACATCACACACAAAAAAAAAACTGTGCGCGAGTAATACTCGCACCTAACCGTTTATTTTTTTAAATTATTATATGAGGAGGGCGAGAGGGGTTATGTCCCCTTCAAACTCCCGTTTTCTAATTAATTCATTAACTTAACTTTATAGAATTCTGTATATTAAATCGTCTATCTAAAATAATTAAAACGTTAGAATTTGTGATACTAGCATTAATAATTAGTTTCAAATATTAATTATAATTAATAAATTTTGATTATCAATAAGTTCTGATAACCCTAACAGTACTTTTTTTTTTTACAATGCCTGCTTGAGCCCTTTCCCTCAGAATTTTTGAATTGCTACGCCACACAGTGCAGTATTTGACCCAAAATCTTGACCGAAAATTGAAAAATTTAAATTTGCTCAACAGTTATAAAAAGCATATTTTTTAATACCTGACTAACTGGTGCATCGATCTATGTCTATTTCAGAAGCGTGTGTCATATCCGGCGGCTACTAGCCTCAGTTGAAGAGGAAGTTTCTTTGCGAGAAGGCGTGCTTTTTTGTTGCGTTTCAACTTTGTTATTATGCTTAAATGTATATTTTTGTGGCATCATGAATTTTTGAGCTCAATAGCTTTATTTTTAATATAATAAAAAAATTAAATTAAAAATGTGTTCTTTTTAAGTCTTTTTAGCTATAATTAGATATTGTGATTTAGATACATAGTTTTTTAAAGGTGTGCCGGGCTTTGCCGTACTATTTTTGAAGTATAGTCGTATTCCTTATAGTTTTGAAGGCCAATTTAAAAAAAAAAAATCTTCCGCATATAGTTGCCATTTTTAAATATAAATTATTTTGGAAATCTCTTAATACTGAAAAACCAGAATCTCTATACCACAACTCAACTTTAGAGACCCCAACATTGCTAAATACTAAATGCAAATAATAAATAAATTAATACTTTGGTATTGGTTGATGTAAATAATTGAAAGTTTACATCTAGTATAATTAACCACATTTAATTAAACATGGCTTGTATGGTATGGTAAATAAGTTATTACCATATTTTTTAATTTAAATGTGTGGAAATAAAACTCACAGAAATATATCATTTAATTTCATTACTCAAATTTGCTTTTTTACTAAGTCACACACGTAACGTTTTTTAAATGCTATTTAAAAAATAACTATCATATCAAAATGATAGGTTTTTGCATAAAATAATACGGTAAAGTGTATATTTTTTAAAGAACTTCTGTTTGGATTTTTAAATAAAAATATAGGAAATAAGAAATATATTGGAAATAAGAAATATATTGAAAAATCCTTGATTAATTAGAAATTTTTTTGTTCAAAATGTCACACACGTAACATGGAATGGCCCTTATAAACAATAAAAAATTAAGTAAAATTTGTATTACATATTTATTTTTTAATTAAATGCATACTTTTATGTGTATATAACATTAATTAAGTGTATTTACTAAATAGTAAGTCAACAGCAACGATTTTAACTGTAAAACATATGAAAAATAATTTTATCCAGGGTTTTGCGTCAAATACTCCACCGTACGCCACTCCGAATTTTTGCATATCCGGATTGCATCTAGAACACATTAATTCGAATAATTGAAGTTTCACTGTATTCATTTCACCAGATTAGCTTTCTTTCTACTTCCCAGTTAGTCTAGGCATAAGAAGTTTAGAAATTTTGATTTTAGATTTGAAACAATTGTTATGTCAAAGATTATTCAATAAAGCGAATATTTTGTGATCATTTTTCTTCATTCAATATTTTAAGAATTTTATTGTATATTGATCTCTTCAGCTTTCACCTGATCCCGTTTGCAATGCCAAACCATAGAAATACAGAGGTTTTATTTCGAACCTTGACAGAGTAATTTTAATCGCTTAGATATAAGCCTTTAATTCCGAATAATATATGACTCATATTTGTCGAATTCGGCTTATTTTCAGCTGAATCAGGAGAATCAAGTGATGAACTACGCTCATGCTTTTTTTCGAGTACAAAGAAATTTTTTGGGCGTGTCCTTCTCTCCATTCTTTTTAGTCAAGATCAAATTTCCGGAATAATAATCCCTGTTCTTTTGTCGCTATGCTTGGTTTTGAAAAGGGCTTGAAATCTTCCCTTTAGCTATACCAGATAAAACCTTGTCAAGTATGACAGGATTTCTATTAACGTTATTCTAATTTTTATACATAATCTATACAAGCTGATTCAAAAATCTTCGGGCAAAATTTAAGGAGTTGTAGAGATACAACATACTAAAATAATTTTGTATAGGAAAGTTTATATACTAGAAAATAGGAATTCTGCTTTTTCAGAATTTAGTGTTGCCCCCGATGAAAAAATATATGTGTATATATAAATAGTACAAAACATATTTCAATTTTAAGTCTTAAAGCACACACTTTTATTTTATGTAAAATGACGTCATTCGCATTCGATTAAGAATTCCACATTTACGATCCACTCTTAAACATCTACACTAAAGCATGCATAGGATGTCGCTATCGCAAAATAGTACACAAATGCAGCAAAAACATGCCGTCATTAAAGAAACTCGACAGAAAAAAAAATGGCTATCTAATGATTCATAGGCATTCATTTGTTTGTAACATTAATATAGACGATTTTAGTCGTGACGTCAGTCCTGACGTTTTGGTTGGAAACTGACACCAAACAAACGGTTGCTATGTTGTATTTTCTATTTTGTTTGTGTGTTGCAGCAATATCTTAAATCTATATCTCACATCTAAGTGTTTTAATACTTGATATGTACTGGTAACATTTTCCACGATTTATATTTTAAAAGAAATGACCCATGGCAACCGTTTGTTTGGAGTCAGTTTCCAACCAAAACGTCATGACTGACGTCACACTGAAAGCGTCTATAGGTACTTCAAATTAAATATAGTTTATAATAGCTCTATGTTTTAACACAAAATTTTCGTTTATATTTTTTCAAAATAGCACGTATTTTAATTGCATTTTCTTTCGGTTGTTATGAGAAAATGGCAACAAAAAGATATAATTGCTATTTTTCAGCTATTTTCCCTTTACTTTCTACTTAAATGGAGTACTTGAGTAGCCAAAATTAGACAAATTGTGCTGAAAACTACAAAAAAATTAATATTTGAAAAATAAATGGAGATACAGTTTTGAAACAAATTGCATTTAAAAGTACTTTTTTTCCCCAATACGACGATATAAAAATTGAAAATGTGCGATGCTTAGAAATTAAAAAAATTGCTATAGAGTATTTAATCGTATTGCTTTGTTTTACGGCAGGCTTCTGTAAAGTAACGTTATTTTTTGAAGACGACACAAAATAAGCTGGGAGAAAGAAATAGCATACCGTACCGGGGGCTAATAAGCATTATATAACTAGGGTCAGATTAAAGCATGGACATAACATTCACTGGCATAGACTCACTTTTTTGGTACCGAGTATTCCAATCCAAACTGCTTATTTTCTGATTAATTTTTAAATTCATTTTTGCTCTCATACGCATCAAACTGAGAAATTCTCTTATTTAGAAACTACATAATGTGCTCTGCTTGTCGATTTTTTGATAAATGTAGAACATTTTGTAAGAAATGCTGTCAAAGTTGGTGTTTTGAACCGAATTTTCTGAAGCAGGAGATCTAAGAATGAAAAAAAATGGTCGAAGTGAGTAAATAATTGTTTAAAAATCAAATTCTGATTAATTTAGCGGAAAATGAAATCACACGGCCTCGTATGCATCTCTTCAAAAATCACGTCAGCAAGTTTCATGTTTTTACTTTTAAAAATGAGTCTGAAAATGTCTCAGAAAATTTCGAGCTGTTGAGGGTGGAAAAATATTTTTTTCGAATACACCCTTAATTTATTTATGGGTAGTCCGCCGAAATTTAAGAATTTACTAATGTAGTCCTCAAGCTTGAAAGGTTGAAGAGAAGGTTGAAGGACCTGTACTTTAGGCCATCTCAAGAGCTATAAAAAAATCTTTTCTAGTGATAGATTGTTAAATTTTTATCGAGAAATGTACAAATTTATTACACAATATTAAAACAAGAAAGAAAAATCATGCATCAAGGATAGATTATGAAACACTTCCAATATAGTTTAACAAAACTTCGCCGTTTAATAAGATAAAGAAGGTATTTAAGTAAATATTTTAGAAAACGTATAACACATTCGAAAACTAGATTTCAACAATTATCTCTGATAGTTAGAAAGGTACTTCAAATATTTTATGCATCTCTGTATATAATCTATAGATTTGTACAGATTCTACATAACACGCTAAAATTTAGTTTAGTAAGGAAACACATAACACTTTTGAAAATTCATCTTCAACAATTTCCACCAATAGACGGAAACATACTTAAATTCTTTTGTACATCTCTGTATCTTACATACAGGTTTTTGTACAAACCTCGTGTTAAACTGACATTTAAATCAGGCAAAAACATGCTTAAAACTACTGAAATCACACTTCCAGAAATCCATGGATGGCCATATATCCAATTCTTTGTGTGACTCTGTATATGATTTTATCTATACCCTACAAACATCTCTTAGTATACTGAATAGAGATCTACACGGGCCGGCCCGTGGCCCGATGCCCAGCTCGGGTCGATTTTCATTCACGGCACTCAGGCCGGGCCTATCTTATTTTTTCGATACAGAGCCGGGACTGGTTTCATTCTAGTCTTCAAGACCCAAAATTTTCAGTCCTAGTTTTGAACCAGCCCGCATGAAAAGCATTGTCTCAGCGTGGGCTGGTCCATTCAAAGGTCAGTAAAATTAGGCCTGACCCAAAAACTTTTCCAAAAAATGCATACATTTTTAAATCGCCATTATTCCGCACTTAAACATTAAAATTTATTCTTTTTAAAGAATAGTAGATTTCTACGCTTAATTAAAATACAACTATATTAAAATCTAGTAAAACGTGTGAAAAAGAACCTGCCTATGACGAAACCCTGTTTTAAACTGAAAAACGTGTTGATCCATGCAAAATTAATATACTAATACATGATACATTTACACTTGCTAAGAAGGGAACTTGTCTATAACGCATTTTTCCCCTTTTCTATGCAATTCCATCTTAGAAGATTTTACTATACAGCATTTTTCAGATTTTTAACACTTCAATACATAGAAAAGGAATTAACAATATTGATGATAACTGAAACATTTACATACAAAAAATTGATTCATTAAAAAAATAAATATCGCAGCCTGTGGCACTTCTACAAAAGTGAAGATTATAAACATGAAAAAAAAAAGTTAAGATGAATATTTTTGGTCAGAATTCTTCGTACAAGACAAGTTTTTAACCAAATCGACGTAAAAATCAATGTTTTATAGAAATTAACTCTGACCGGGCCGGGCTCGGGCCGAAATTTTAACTTTTTTCCGGGCCGGACTCGGGCCGAATTTTTAATTTTTGTATCAGGCCGGGCCAATTTTTTTTTTCTATGAGCTGGACCGGGCCCGGGCCTGGAAATTTCGGCTCGTGCAGACATCTAATACTAAATATAGTTCAGCTCGAAAATGCGTTACTCCAATAAAAAAACACCTTTAAGCAATTCACGATCATTCTCAGTAATGCTTACGAATTATTTTGTGCAGCTCTATATATGGTCCATAGAATTTATGCACACCTCATAGCCTGAAAAAATTTAGGTAAACTTAAAAACGCTCACCATACTTGAAAACATTTTCAGAAATCATCTGTAATAGACAAGATTTTGGATACAGTATTGTATCTGAAATCTTTTATGTGTCCCTCTAAATAAACGATAAATGCAATTCACGTATTATTCTACTGAAGCATTTTGTATTGAACCTCATTATTGCATATCATTTCATCATGTTTGAAATAGTGCAACATAATTGAAATATGCTCCCCGTAAACGATTATATAACCGGACACTTTTTTGTAGGATCCTGTAAATGAATGAAAAAGGTTTTGAACCCCATATTCTGCTGAAGACAGGTATTAATGCACTCCCTAAATTCATATCAATTTCATTATGTTTGTAACAATGTAATATCATTAAAATACGCTGCAAGCGATTTTTTTCCCATAGACCATAATGTAACGAAATATTTTTGAGTTCCCCTGTACGCGTACAGTAAGTGCTACACATAACATATTTTATAGTAACTATTTGCTAGTGCACCTGAACAATATAAATTTCCCTACGTTTAAACCATTGTAACACTATTAAAATGCACCGCAAACGATTTTTCCCCATAAACCACGATGTAATGGAATAATTTTGAGTGCCCTGTAAATAAACTATGAATGGTACACACTTCATTTTCAGTACTGAACATGCCATGGTGAACCTCAATAACGTATATAAATTACATGGCAATCCGAGTACGGACAGACAAATCCAATTCATAAACACTTTTCAACCGTGTTGGAAAGTGTTAAAAATGGCTGAAACTTTTCTGAAGCAGCACTCCTAATAATTTTACCTACAAGCCACCTCCGTTTAATACATAGCGTTGCATAATATAGAGAAATTGCTTTTCCTGCTTCGCTGCTCTTACTGTGTGAAAACTTGTTTTGAAGGCGCTGCTCAACTCCTGGACAACAACCAACGTCCGGTTGCTAGTTTGGAAATTTGTCACTGAGGATTAAGAATAAAAAAATTTTGTTATTTCCTGTTTAGTTTTTTTTTCTTTCTGGTTCAGATATCTAGTTAAATCAGGGCTCGAAACGTACCGGAGCAAACCGGAACGATGTTCCGGTTCGTGAAATTGTGATAAATATTTTTCCGGTTTGTAAAATTGTGATAAATATTGTTCGGTTCGTGAAAGTATGGAAAATATTGTTCCGGTTCGTGAAAGTATGGAAGATAATTTTCCGGTTCATGGAATTATTAAAAAATATTATTACAGTTTCATTCATATAGCTTACTATGCTCTCTATAACGTTTTCTTTTTTTTTTTCTAATTATTTAGAATCTTGAATGCATTTTTTTTAATTGGTTTTTCTATGGTTAAATATAAATTTGCTATACGGTAAAGTCCCGATTATCCGGGTTAATATGGACTAAGCTCACCTCCGATAAGATAAAAAACTTTATATACCGGATTGACAGAAATCGTCACCCACTAAGGAGATGAAATATAAATTTTCACTTCATTCATTCATTTTTATGGTATTAGTAACATTTCTTAGATGCACATTTCCGTTACTTTTAAGAAAAACGGTGGATGAAATTGTTTTTTTTTTTTTTTCAATCGAACTTATACCTTTGGAATGGATCATTTTCTTCTGATGGACTGATAGCTTCCATTATTATGAAACAGTCATTATAAATGAAGTGTTAGATGAAGATGAAAGAGCAGTCGTAAAAACTTAGAACTCTGATTTTCTGCTCAGAATGAGAAAAAAAATGGCCATATTTTTTTTTTTTTTTTTTTTTTTTAATATGGCCATTTTTTCCCCCATTCCTACCAGAAAATCAGACTTCTAACTTTTTACGACTGCTGTTTCATCTTCATCTAACACTTCATTTATAATGACTGTTTCATAATAATGGAAGCTATCAGTCCATCAGAAGAAAATAACTCGGTTAAAGCGAAAACTCGATTAAGAGGGACTCGGATAATCGGGACTTTATTTTTTATTTTATTTATTTATTTGTTTTTTTTAAGTGCAGTAGTCACCAATAATCCGGTTCGTGGATTTTTCCATTTCGAGACCTGAGTTAAATTCCAAATATCCGAACTCCAATCCTCCGGATTTCCAAATATCCGGTTCAATTTCAGGACATACAAATTTGCATTTAAGAAAACAAATCTTATTGAAAATGAAATGCAAATTGCTTATATTCTGTCGTAAAAATGCAAATACCTTATTTTATTATTTACCTTTTTAAAACAGCTTTAAAATTTAAATATTTAATTGACATTGTTCATTTCCCTTGGCAAGTCTGTATTGGATAATTCTAAGTCGGTATTTACGGTTATATTGTATGTCAAAACAATTAACTTTGTTGAATATATTCTAGTAACACATCTAAATGTGTGTAGTGATTAACGTATTTTTTTACTATTGATTGTATTAAAAGTTATCTTGTTAAAATTCAGGCCTCTTATAGTTACATTAGGCCTGATTTTTTTTTACTAAACAAAAGGGATTTTGGAGAAATTTTTATTTTACAACATAACATTTTTAGCACTTTCCAACATAGTTGAAAAGTGTTTGTGTTCGGTTTGTCTGTCTGTCGTCTGACCGTGCTCTAACTCTCGTAAATATGCTTTGATTTTTACGAAATTGTAATATAGTTATTATTGAAGTTTACTATAGCATGTTACCTATTAAAGATGAAGAATATAGCTGTTATAGTTCGTTTACAAGAACACTCAAAAGAATTGCGTTACATTATGGTCACTGGGAAGAAATCGCTTGCAGTGTGTATCTTAATGACATTGCGCTGTTTCAAATGTATTGAAATTGATATAAATCTCTTACTTCCACTACAAGATGATTACTATAGAATAAGGCACTCATAGTATTTATCGTTCATTTACTTTACAGGGACTCTCAAAAGAAATCCGTTACAGTACTGTCTTTGAGCAATAATTGCTGGAAGTGCGTCTTCAATTTTGGTTTGCGCTTTTAAATTTAACTAATATTTTGCTTGTTACACATTGTGTATAAATTCTATACCTCGTATACAGGGCTGCACAAAAGAATTCACGTACCATTCTTCTTATTAGCGGAAATTGCTGAAGGGGAATTTTCAACTGTTTTATGTATTTCCTAACTGGGCTAAATTTTTGCATGTATGTAATTTATAGATACAAATATATATATATCATATACAGTGCTGTTCAAAAAATTCTGATGATTTTCCGGCTGTAGATAAGAATTGCTGAAATTCAGTTTTCAAATGTGTTATGCGTTTCCAAATGGTTCAATTAGACATCCTATTTCAACTTTTTAAACGGTGAAGTTTTTTACATTATTCTGGATATGTTGGAAAGTATTTCATATTCTATGCTTGGTGCATGATTTTTTATTTCTTGTTTTAATAATTACAAACGTTATTCTTTAAAATCAATCACGGGAAAAAAAATTACTTAATGTCCGAAAAAATTTTCTTTAAAGAAGTATTGTAAAATAATAATGCTCTTTTAGAATTATTAGCATATTAACTTCACTTATAACGAATCTCTTTTTGTAAAAACCTGTAAAAATTATTTGCTCTGTATATCTTGCCATTTTTATATTTTTAATATATTCTTCTTACATTGATGCTTTTCTTTCGTAAAATTGGCAACGTCTCGAGCTGAACATTCGACGATTCTTCTGTTTATTTAAATTTAGATAAAATTCTTTGATGGAATGCACTTGCGTTTATAAAAGGTATATTATTTAAACACTTCTTTAATATAAAATAGATAGATAATCGTACTTTTTTATGAAAAATTATTTATATTACATTAAATGGTGTTATTTTACAAAAAGTTTCGGTCACCTCTAGATTTTGGTTTTCTTAAATATAAAAGATGTGCTATTTTAGAATTATCATTATTTAGGATAATAACCTTAAATCAACAGAAATGGTTATTTTTAATTTAATTATTTGTATCACAAATTAAAACGAATGTTTAAAAAAATAATGAATTATATGGTAATTAAATAATTATTGTTCCTAGTGTTTATATAATATAATTTAGTTTAATAAAAAAAAATTCAAATTATCTTTTTTATGTGCAGACGATTTTTATTGCCTCTTTTCCTCTTAATTCGCTTTTTACACCATATTTGAACTCTGAATTTCGAACTTTGTTCATCATGCCATTTTTCATATTCAAATCTGCTATATTACTTTCCTGTAGGTACTTGGTATATTTCGCCATGAGTGCATGCAACTACAGGGTGTCCTATAAAAAGGGACTAACTGATTTTAAAATTCAATAACTTGCAAACGGTGACAGACATTTAAAAAATTCTTGCAGAAGCGTTTTGTATGATGTCAGGAGTTTGTTTGCTGTGATTCTCGAATTTAGTTTGAATTACAAGCAATAGATGGCGCTGCGAGCAATATGCGCTAAATCCAGGCCGGATTTTTGATCCACTCCATGCATTTCAATCTCCTTTTTTGGCATAGGAGAAGAGAAAAACCAAAAAAATCCATCTTGAATTTAGCGCCTATTGCTTGCAGCGTCATCTGTTGTTTGTAATTCGAACTAAATTCGAGAATCACGGTTAAAAAACTCCTGACATCATACATAACCCTCCTGCAAGAATTGTTTTAAATATCTGCCACCGTTTGCGAGTTATTGAATTTAAAAATCAGTCAGTCCTTTTTAGGACACCCGATATAATCACCTTTACTTTGCGCATTAACATACACTTTTTTAACGCTATTTCTGCCTGCGTCTTGACGCATGATATTTCTTTCTTGTTAATTGATGTTTTTAACCATGAAAATTTATGCTTCCAACGATAGGATAATCATGAAAAAATATTGATAAGAATCAGTTAAGTCAAAACAATTATTTTAAAAACTAGAGGGCTCAGCCCAGGTACAAGCTAGGATCGCCAACCCCCGTCCAGACACCCCGGGTTCTAAAAACGCACTATTTTGCAATTTCTTTTTAAAAAATTACCCGATTACGGATGATTGAAAGGTATTACGACCTGTGCGATCTTCTGTAATTGGGCCGACATTCATTTCCCTTTTGACTGGGAGGAAGGATTTTTTCGTTCCAAAGGCCGCGTCCATCGATGTTGCGACAGCTGACAGCTTGATTGACTAAGTAAGATCATCTCACATTTGAAAATCAGCTTGTACAAATAGTCCAGGCAATAGAGACCGTATAGGGGCTCTACCTAGCGAAATTCATGGTAGTTCTGGAAAAAGACTTACTATATGTTTTTTGGGTCGCTGAATCCGAATTTTTAACTTCCCACCAAAATTTCCCCCGGCATCCCCCCTAATTTTGGTAAAATGCCCCCAAAAAATGTTTTTATTAAAAAAAATCAATTTTTTTATTGTTTTAGGAAAAAAGTATCTAGAAATTCAGAAAGTAGACAAAATTTGCAACAAATTAGATATATGACATTATGACTTAGGATGAAGGGGAAGGGGGGGGATCTGCCTCGGAACATGCACGCGGTGCTGCGGGAACTAAGTTGCGCAATTCCACTTAACCACTCACACGTTTACATTCGCCCTCCCATCTCCCCTTCGAACTTTCTCTATAAGGTTTACTTTAAGTTTTTTGGGTCGCTGAATCCGAATTTTTAACTTCCCACCAAAATCCCCCCCCCCCCCCAAAAAAATAGTTGTTTTTAACTTAATTTTTTTTATTATTTTAGGGGAATTCAGATTACGAAATTCAGAAACTAGGCAAAATTTGCAACAAATAGGATATATGACATTATGACGTAGGATGAACGGGGAGGGGGAGGACTGCCTCTGAACATGCACTGCAGCGCTACGTGCACCAAGTTATGAAGTTCAGGCAATAGGGGATTTTACCTGGAAAAATTAATACTAGTTCGGGATTTCGACTCACTTTGTTTTTTGGGTCGCTGAATCCGAATTTGTAACTTCCCACCAAAATTTCATCCGGCAACCTCCTCAAAAAATAGATTTTTTGAAAAAATTTGGTTTTTGAGAAAAGCGCGCGAGGAATGTTCCGAGGCAGCCCCCTCTCTCTCCGTTTATCCTACGTCATAATGTTATGTATCCTATTTGTTGATAATTTTGTCTAGTTTCTGAATTTCGTAATGCTTTTCCCCTAAAACAATAAGAAATTTAAGTTAATAACAACTATTTTGGGAGGTTTTCGGGGGGGGGGGGGGATTTTGGGGGGTAAGTTAAAAATTCGGATTCAGCGACCCAAAAAAAATTAAAGTAAACCTTATAAGGAAAGTTCGAAGGGGAGATGGGAGGGCGAATGTAAACGTGTGAGTGATTAAGTGGAATTGCGCAACTTAGTCCACGCAGCACCGCGCGCATGTTCCGAGGCAGATCCCCCCCTTCATCCTAAGTCATAATGTCATGTATCTAATTTGTTGCAAATTTTGTCTACTTTCTGAATTTCTTGATATTTTCCCCCTGAAACAATAAAAAATTGTTTTTTTTAATAAAAACCTTTTTTTTTGGGGGGGGGGTGCTTTTTAGCAAAATTTGGGAGGAGGGGGGTTACTGGGGGAAATTTTGCTGGGAAGTTACAAATTTGGATTCAGCGACCCAAAAAACATAAAGTAAGCCGATTTCCAGAACTACCATTAATTTTGCTAGGTAAAATTCCCTATTGCCTACACTAAAAATGGTTGAGTAAAAATGTAGCTGCCTCCCGGACTTTTATAATAACGTGTAGAAGAAAAGTTTTAGTTTAGGCTCTATAAGAAAATCTCTTTAAATATCACGATCCCCCCCCCCCCTCCCAGTGCTTTTTGCACGTAATATTTTAATTGTTTTAAAGTTTTCCTTCTCTTTTAATATTCACGTGTAAATACTTTTTCAATTAAAAAGTGTATAGAAATATTATTTGGGCTTTTTAAATATAATGCAATTTTCACCATTAAATGCTTTTCTCATGTAATTTAATAATTTTAAAGTTTTCTTTCTCTTTTAATTTTAAAGTATATATA